>JAQISU010000082.1:0-727500 GCA_029339505.1 Unio delphinus
GGTCCATGGTTGCAGTTATGGACAGCACTATGAACCCTGCCATGGAAGTTTCTCTTAAAGGTTATATTCTTTGGTAAGTTGTGTTTTATCCTTCAATTTTATATGTTGAGTCACATTGAAGATCAATTATATGTCTTTTTTCCTGTCATAGAATTAAACTCCTTCACATATTTCCTATGTTCTGCCATGTCTCTCATGTTGCTGCATTCAATTTTCTGACAAACAGTATTGGAACTTTTCTGCATCCCTTTTGTTGAGGGAGCAGGGACATTCGCACTTAAAAGAATAGTTCTGAACCCTTCATTTCCAACAGAAGTCTCTGAAAGTCCTATCTGTATCGCATTATTTACACAGTCAGTTTTTCTTCCACAACCTTTCCTTGGCATTTCTTGATACAGTTCAAACATTCTTTAAGTGTAACGGCATGATGAACATATTGCTCTCTCTCGCCACACCAAACCTCTTTTCTCTTCATGTTTCAAGTCCCATGACAGAAACCCCTGACATTCAGGGTGTAGGCACTGGTGCTCTTGAAAAACAGTATTCCACATCTCAGCATTTTTTTCTGCATGAACCAATCGATATGTGTTTTTCTCATCAGACCTGTTGATTTAAATAGATAAAACAAATTTCATGTTAGAAATGTAGTTTCAGATTTGAAACAAAATCTATTTATAAATGCAACATTGCTCTGCACATACTATCAAGTGATAGTACAGAATCATTTAGCTGTAAATTAGAGCTTGCTACTTGGTATGCCAAATCAATGTATATTACCTCCCCTTTGACTAGAATTGAGTGACTGAAGGTTTGATTTATTTCTCTTTTTTAAATAATGTATGTACTTTATTGAGCTTTATATTGAAAAGTAAGTAATTTAAGACTACCTGTAGTGGAAAGTAGCCATCATAATGATTTTGAGACTTTTTCTAAACTTATTATGAGTTTGGGGTAAATATTGGTATAGTTTTATGCATTAGACAACTTTAATATGCAATTCAATTCTATTACTTAAATTTACCAAGAAGTTTATGCAGTGATAAGTTATATAAGTGTCTGAATATTGAATAGAAACATGGACTTACCCTGGCATCGCAATGTTTTCCACATATTGCTCCACCTCCAGCTTACTTCTTGGCTTGGGTCGCAGCAGTTTGTATATGGGCTTTTCATCGTCATCTTCAATGTCAGCATTATATGAACTTTTTATAGCTTTTTCAAATTTGTCTCTTGTTGTCCTTATGTAATAGACCTCAAGTGGCTTTGTCTTTTGGGTTGATGTACATTTTTTCCCCATGTTGTGGGGAACATTACCAGGCTTGAAGAAATGACTTTGTCTATTCTTTGCTGTCTTATCCTTTCCCATAGTTTTATGCTAAAAAGTATCACTCAGTTATTTAATTCTTCAGTATTATAATACTTATGGAACTTTCCTTTGGCTTTTATATCTTTTTATTAAGATTTGGGGGTGATGAATCACCTGTGTTGATAGTTTAAATAGTTTTAGAATGTCAGCATCTCTGGAGGCCTCCTTGGGTGAGTCAAAGTCACAGAAGGACAATGACCTCTTATCATTTTGACCTGTCATGTGGCACACTTATTGGTTTGGTGTGAATGATAGGAATCAGGGATGCGCTGTATCTTATTTCTGTGAATGTCAGCAAGAAAAGAAATGAAATTTTGAAATTTAAAACATTTAAAACTTGTCTTATAGCCAGTGAGAGATGGAAAAACTAGGTGTCATGTAATTTGATACCCTATGATGTCATACTTGCTGATGTCAGCATGTTTGTGTTTATTTTGTGTAGCATGCATGCTATAGAAAGATAACACGAAGATACAAAGCCGGAATCTAATTTTTTTAATAACAAGAATAATGCACTAATAAGTACAATACAACACTTCAACATGTAATGTGGATGCAATTTTGCTATGTACAGTAGTATCACATAAAATGCAATTGCACTATTATTCATGCACCAGCATGGCCAGGTCTTTCCTACAATTATACTCTAATATCAATGAGTAAAATGCAACTTTTTCAAAAAAATTAAAATCTGGTTATAGGACACACGGTACTAATTATACGGAAGAGCTGTGAACCAGTCTAAAAATGGGTGAAGAAATAATAGAGTATATAAGGCTTTGGTGGTCCATAATTGGTTAATAATGAAAATTAAAATTTTAGTAAAAATATTTTTTGAGAGCTTATCCTATCTGTAATTTAAAAAAAATATGGACAAAATTCTATTGATGCAATTGAAGTAAATTTAGAGGCTTCACCTATTACTACTCAATAATGAAAGTAGCACCTGATTCATTTGGTGCAGAATCAATAACATGTGCTTCCTGTCAATTTATGTCAACAAAATGCCGCGGGTCCTATGTTTTTCTACATTTAAAAACTTACATCAAGGTTAGTTGTGCATGGAAAAATATAGGTCTGACCATCAGCACCCAGAAATGTTAAGTTATTGAATTTTGAATATGACAGTGTTTCCATATGTTTACCATTGGAGTTGAATTAGTACCGTGTTTCCTATACAGGGCCTATACCACAACATGAGCCTGATGTTTCTATGGTTACCACGTGCATCCAGGGTATGATTTTGGTGGTTTTTAGATATGACAATCATAATGGAGTCTTTCTTTCATGATTTGCATGTGATTTTGGGGAAAAAATCTATACAAAACACAGATGGGAAGGGTTGTATAAACTGGATGGGGGCATTAATTCTTTTCTTCTTGATGTTTCTCATAAAGCTTGTAAAGAAATGCCCTTTTCTCTGATTATTTTTCTCTTATATGCTGTACTTGCTGTATGTATTTTATTTCTCCTATATATATATCTTGCTTGCTTTTCAGATGTTGTGCCACAGAACTGCAAGCTGAAATCGGACAACCGATAGATTGACACAGCTTAACCAGAGATTCTCCAGGTCCATGGTTGCAGTTATGGACAGCACTATGAACCCTGCCATGGAAGTTTCTCTTAAAGGTTATATTCTTTGGTAAGTTGTGTTTTATCCTTCAATTTTATATGTTGAGTCACATTGAAGATCAATTATATGTCTTTTTTCCTGTCATAGAATTAAACTCCTTCACATATTTCCTATGTTCTGCCATGTCTCTCATGTTGCTGCATTCAATTTTCTGACAAACAGTATTGGAACTTTTCTGCATCCCTTTTGTTGAGGGAGCAGGGACATTCGCACTTAAAAGAATAGTTCTGAACCCTTCATTTCCAACAGAAGTCTCTGAAAGTCCTATCTGTATCGCATTATTTACACAGTCAGTTTTTCTTCCACAACCTTTCCTTGGCATTTCTTGATACAGTTCAAACATTCTTTAAGTGTAACGGCATGATGAACATATTGCTCTCTCTCGCCACACCAAACCTCTTTTCTCTTCATGTTTCAAGTCCCATGACAGAAACCCCTGACATTCAGGGTGTAGGCACTGGTGCTCTTGAAAAACAGTATTCCACATCTCAGCATTTTTTTCTGCATGAACCAATCGATATGTGTTTTTCTCATCAGACCTGTTGATTTAAATAGATAAAACAAATTTCATGTTAGAAATGTAGTTTCAGATTTGAAACAAAATCTATTTATAAATGCAACATTGCTCTGCACATACTATCAAGTGATAGTACAGAATCATTTAGCTGTAAATTAGAGCTTGCTACTTGGTATGCCAAATCAATGTATATTACCTCCCCTTTGACTAGAATTGAGTGACTGAAGGTTTGATTTATTTCTCTTTTTTTAAATAATGTATGTACTTTATTGAGCTTTATATTGAAAAGTAAGTAATTTAAGACTACCTGTAGTGGAAAGTAGCCATCATAATGATTTTGAGACTTTTTCTAAACTTATTATGAGTTTGGGGTAAATATTGGTATAGTTTTATGCATTAGACAACTTTAATATGCAATTCAATTCTATTACTTAAATTTACCAAGAAGTTTATGCAGTGATAAGTTATATAAGTGTCTGAATATTGAATAGAAACATGGACTTACCCTGGCATCGCAATGTTTTCCACATATTGCTCCACCTCCAGCTTACTTCTTGGCTTGGGTCGCAGCAGTTTGTATATGGGCTTTTCATCGTCATCTTCAATGTCAGCATTATATGAACTTTTTATAGCTTTTTCAAATTTGTCTCTTGTTGTCCTTATGTAATAGACCTCAAGTGGCTTTGTCTTTTGGGTTGATGTACATTTTTTCCCCATGTTGTGGGGAACATTACCAGGCTTGAAGAAATGACTTTGTCTATTCTTTGCTGTCTTATCCTTTCCCATAGTTTTATGCTAAAAAGTATCACTCAGTTATTTAATTCTTCAGTATTATAATACTTATGGAACTTTCCTTTGGCTTTTATATCTTTTTATTAAGATTTGGGGGTGATGAATCACCTGTGTTGATAGTTTAAATAGTTTTAGAATGTCAGCATCTCTGGAGGCCTCCTTGGGTGAGTCAAAGTCACAGAAGGACAATGACCTCTTATCATTTTGACCTGTCATGTGGCACACTTATTGGTTTGGTGTGAATGATAGGAATCAGGGATGCGCTGTATCTTATTTCTGTGAATGTCAGCAAGAAAAGAAATGAAATTTTGAAATTTAAAACATTTAAAACTTGTCTTATAGCCAGTGAGAGATGGAAAAACTAGGTGTCATGTAATTTGATACCCTATGATGTCATACTTGCTGATGTCAGCATGTTTGTGTTTATTTTGTGTAGCATGCATGCTATAGAAAGATAACACGAAGATACAAAGCCGGAATCTAATTTTTTTAATAACAAGAATAATGCACTAATAAGTACAATACAACACTTCAACATGTAATGTGGATGCAATTTTGCTATGTACAGTAGTATCACATAAAATGCAATTGCACTATTATTCATGCACCAGCATGGCCAGGTCTTTCCTACAATTATACTCTAATATCAATGAGTAAAATGCAACTTTTTCAAAAAAATTAAAATCTGGTTATAGGACACACGGTACTAATTATACGGAAGAGCTGTGAACCAGTCTAAAAATGGGTGAAGAAATAATAGAGTATATAAGGCTTTGGTGGTCCATAATTGGTTAATAATGAAAATTAAAATTTTAGTAAAAATATTTTTTGAGAGCTTATCCTATCTGTAATTTAAAAAAAATATGGACAAAATTCTATTGATGCAATTGAAGTAAATTTAGAGGCTTCACCTATTACTACTCAATAATGAAAGTAGCACCTGATTCATTTGGTGCAGAATCAATAACATGTGCTTCCTGTCAATTTATGTCAACAAAATGCCGCGGGTCCTATGTTTTTCTACATTTAAAAACTTACATCAAGGTTAGTTGTGCATGGAAAAATATAGGTCTGACCATCAGCACCCAGAAATGTTAAGTTATTGAATTTTGAATATGACAGTGTTTCCATATGTTTACCATTGGAGTTGAATTAGTACCGTGTTTCCTATACAGGGCCTATACCACAACATGAGCCTGATGTTTCTATGGTTACCACGTGCATCCAGGGTATGATTTTGGTGGTTTTTAGATATGACAATCATAATGGAGTCTTTCTTTCATGATTTGCATGTGATTTTGGGGAAAAAATCTATACAAAACACAGATGGGAAGGGTTGTATAAACTGGATGGGGGCATTAATTCTTTTCTTCTTGATGTTTCTCATAAAGCTTGTAAAGAAATGCCCTTTTCTCTGATTATTTTTCTCTTATATGCTGTACTTGCTGTATGTATTTTATTTCTCCTATATATATATCTTGCTTGCTTTTCAGATGTTGTGCCACAGAACTGCAAGCTGAAATCGGACAACCGATAGATTGACACAGCTTAACCAGAGATTCTCCAGGTCCATGGTTGCAGTTATGGACAGCACTATGAACCCTGCCATGGAAGTTTCTCTTAAAGGTTATATTCTTTGGTAAGTTGTGTTTTATCCTTCAATTTTATATGTTGAGTCACATTGAAGATCAATTATATGTCTTTTTTCCTGTCATAGAATTAAACTCCTTCACATATTTCCTATGTTCTGCCATGTCTCTCATGTTGCTGCATTCAATTTTCTGACAAACAGTATTGGAACTTTTCTGCATCCCTTTTGTTGAGGGAGCAGGGACATTCGCACTTAAAAGAATAGTTCTGAACCCTTCATTTCCAACAGAAGTCTCTGAAAGTCCTATCTGTATCGCATTATTTACACAGTCAGTTTTTCTTCCACAACCTTTCCTTGGCATTTCTTGATACAGTTCAAACATTCTTTAAGTGTAACGGCATGATGAACATATTGCTCTCTCTCGCCACACCAAACCTCTTTTCTCTTCATGTTTCAAGTCCCATGACAGAAACCCCTGACATTCAGGGTGTAGGCACTGGTGCTCTTGAAAAACAGTATTCCACATCTCAGCATTTTTTTCTGCATGAACCAATCGATATGTGTTTTTCTCATCAGACCTGTTGATTTAAATAGATAAAACAAATTTCATGTTAGAAATGTAGTTTCAGATTTGAAACAAAATCTATTTATAAATGCAACATTGCTCTGCACATACTATCAAGTGATAGTACAGAATCATTTAGCTGTAAATTAGAGCTTGCTACTTGGTATGCCAAATCAATGTATATTACCTCCCCTTTGACTAGAATTGAGTGACTGAAGGTTTGATTTATTTCTCTTTTTTTAAATAATGTATGTACTTTATTGAGCTTTATATTGAAAAGTAAGTAATTTAAGACTACCTGTAGTGGAAAGTAGCCATCATAATGATTTTGAGACTTTTTCTAAACTTATTATGAGTTTGGGGTAAATATTGGTATAGTTTTATGCATTAGACAACTTTAATATGCAATTCAATTCTATTACTTAAATTTACCAAGAAGTTTATGCAGTGATAAGTTATATAAGTGTCTGAATATTGAATAGAAACATGGACTTACCCTGGCATCGCAATGTTTTCCACATATTGCTCCACCTCCAGCTTACTTCTTGGCTTGGGTCGCAGCAGTTTGTATATGGGCTTTTCATCGTCATCTTCAATGTCAGCATTATATGAACTTTTTATAGCTTTTTCAAATTTGTCTCTTGTTGTCCTTATGTAATAGACCTCAAGTGGCTTTGTCTTTTGGGTTGATGTACATTTTTTCCCCATGTTGTGGGGAACATTACCAGGCTTGAAGAAATGACTTTGTCTATTCTTTGCTGTCTTATCCTTTCCCATAGTTTTATGCTAAAAAGTATCACTCAGTTATTTAATTCTTCAGTATTATAATACTTATGGAACTTTCCTTTGGCTTTTATATCTTTTTATTAAGATTTGGGGGTGATGAATCACCTGTGTTGATAGTTTAAATAGTTTTAGAATGTCAGCATCTCTGGAGGCCTCCTTGGGTGAGTCAAAGTCACAGAAGGACAATGACCTCTTATCATTTTGACCTGTCATGTGGCACACTTATTGGTTTGGTGTGAATGATAGGAATCAGGGATGCGCTGTATCTTATTTCTGTGAATGTCAGCAAGAAAAGAAATGAAATTTTGAAATTTAAAACATTTAAAACTTGTCTTATAGCCAGTGAGAGATGGAAAAACTAGGTGTCATGTAATTTGATACCCTATGATGTCATACTTGCTGATGTCAGCATGTTTGTGTTTATTTTGTGTAGCATGCATGCTATAGAAAGATAACACGAAGATACAAAGCCGGAATCTAATTTTTTTAATAACAAGAATAATGCACTAATAAGTACAATACAACACTTCAACATGTAATGTGGATGCAATTTTGCTATGTACAGTAGTATCACATAAAATGCAATTGCACTATTATTCATGCACCAGCATGGCCAGGTCTTTCCTACAATTATACTCTAATATCAATGAGTAAAATGCAACTTTTTCAAAAAAATTAAAATCTGGTTATAGGACACACGGTACTAATTATACGGAAGAGCTGTGAACCAGTCTAAAAATGGGTGAAGAAATAATAGAGTATATAAGGCTTTGGTGGTCCATAATTGGTTAATAATGAAAATTAAAATTTTAGTAAAAATATTTTTTGAGAGCTTATCCTATCTGTAATTTAAAAAAAATATGGACAAAATTCTATTGATGCAATTGAAGTAAATTTAGAGGCTTCACCTATTACTACTCAATAATGAAAGTAGCACCTGATTCATTTGGTGCAGAATCAATAACATGTGCTTCCTGTCAATTTATGTCAACAAAATGCCGCGGGTCCTATGTTTTTCTACATTTAAAAACTTACATCAAGGTTAGTTGTGCATGGAAAAATATAGGTCTGACCATCAGCACCCAGAAATGTTAAGTTATTGAATTTTGAATATGACAGTGTTTCCATATGTTTACCATTGGAGTTGAATTAGTACCGTGTTTCCTATACAGGGCCTATACCACAACATGAGCCTGATGTTTCTATGGTTACCACGTGCATCCAGGGTATGATTTTGGTGGTTTTTAGATATGACAATCATAATGGAGTCTTTCTTTCATGATTTGCATGTGATTTTGGGGAAAAAATCTATACAAAACACAGATGGGAAGGGTTGTATAAACTGGATGGGGGCATTAATTCTTTTCTTCTTGATGTTTCTCATAAAGCTTGTAAAGAAATGCCCTTTTCTCTGATTATTTTTCTCTTATATGCTGTACTTGCTGTATGTATTTTATTTCTCCTATATATATATCTTGCTTGCTTTTCAGATGTTGTGCCACAGAACTGCAAGCTGAAATCGGACAACCGATAGATTGACACAGCTTAACCAGAGATTCTCCAGGTCCATGGTTGCAGTTATGGACAGCACTATGAACCCTGCCATGGAAGTTTCTCTTAAAGGTTATATTCTTTGGTAAGTTGTGTTTTATCCTTCAATTTTATATGTTGAGTCACATTGAAGATCAATTATATGTCTTTTTTCCTGTCATAGAATTAAACTCCTTCACATATTTCCTATGTTCTGCCATGTCTCTCATGTTGCTGCATTCAATTTTCTGACAAACAGTATTGGAACTTTTCTGCATCCCTTTTGTTGAGGGAGCAGGGACATTCGCACTTAAAAGAATAGTTCTGAACCCTTCATTTCCAACAGAAGTCTCTGAAAGTCCTATCTGTATCGCATTATTTACACAGTCAGTTTTTCTTCCACAACCTTTCCTTGGCATTTCTTGATACAGTTCAAACATTCTTTAAGTGTAACGGCATGATGAACATATTGCTCTCTCTCGCCACACCAAACCTCTTTTCTCTTCATGTTTCAAGTCCCATGACAGAAACCCCTGACATTCAGGGTGTAGGCACTGGTGCTCTTGAAAAACAGTATTCCACATCTCAGCATTTTTTTCTGCATGAACCAATCGATATGTGTTTTTCTCATCAGACCTGTTGATTTAAATAGATAAAACAAATTTCATGTTAGAAATGTAGTTTCAGATTTGAAACAAAATCTATTTATAAATGCAACATTGCTCTGCACATACTATCAAGTGATAGTACAGAATCATTTAGCTGTAAATTAGAGCTTGCTACTTGGTATGCCAAATCAATGTATATTACCTCCCCTTTGACTAGAATTGAGTGACTGAAGGTTTGATTTATTTCTCTTTTTTTAAATAATGTATGTACTTTATTGAGCTTTATATTGAAAAGTAAGTAATTTAAGACTACCTGTAGTGGAAAGTAGCCATCATAATGATTTTGAGACTTTTTCTAAACTTATTATGAGTTTGGGGTAAATATTGGTATAGTTTTATGCATTAGACAACTTTAATATGCAATTCAATTCTATTACTTAAATTTACCAAGAAGTTTATGCAGTGATAAGTTATATAAGTGTCTGAATATTGAATAGAAACATGGACTTACCCTGGCATCGCAATGTTTTCCACATATTGCTCCACCTCCAGCTTACTTCTTGGCTTGGGTCGCAGCAGTTTGTATATGGGCTTTTCATCGTCATCTTCAATGTCAGCATTATATGAACTTTTTATAGCTTTTTCAAATTTGTCTCTTGTTGTCCTTATGTAATAGACCTCAAGTGGCTTTGTCTTTTGGGTTGATGTACATTTTTTCCCCATGTTGTGGGGAACATTACCAGGCTTGAAGAAATGACTTTGTCTATTCTTTGCTGTCTTATCCTTTCCCATAGTTTTATGCTAAAAAGTATCACTCAGTTATTTAATTCTTCAGTATTATAATACTTATGGAACTTTCCTTTGGCTTTTATATCTTTTTATTAAGATTTGGGGGTGATGAATCACCTGTGTTGATAGTTTAAATAGTTTTAGAATGTCAGCATCTCTGGAGGCCTCCTTGGGTGAGTCAAAGTCACAGAAGGACAATGACCTCTTATCATTTTGACCTGTCATGTGGCACACTTATTGGTTTGGTGTGAATGATAGGAATCAGGGATGCGCTGTATCTTATTTCTGTGAATGTCAGCAAGAAAAGAAATGAAATTTTGAAATTTAAAACATTTAAAACTTGTCTTATAGCCAGTGAGAGATGGAAAAACTAGGTGTCATGTAATTTGATACCCTATGATGTCATACTTGCTGATGTCAGCATGTTTGTGTTTATTTTGTGTAGCATGCATGCTATAGAAAGATAACACGAAGATACAAAGCCGGAATCTAATTTTTTTAATAACAAGAATAATGCACTAATAAGTACAATACAACACTTCAACATGTAATGTGGATGCAATTTTGCTATGTACAGTAGTATCACATAAAATGCAATTGCACTATTATTCATGCACCAGCATGGCCAGGTCTTTCCTACAATTATACTCTAATATCAATGAGTAAAATGCAACTTTTTCAAAAAAATTAAAATCTGGTTATAGGACACACGGTACTAATTATACGGAAGAGCTGTGAACCAGTCTAAAAATGGGTGAAGAAATAATAGAGTATATAAGGCTTTGGTGGTCCATAATTGGTTAATAATGAAAATTAAAATTTTAGTAAAAATATTTTTTGAGAGCTTATCCTATCTGTAATTTAAAAAAAATATGGACAAAATTCTATTGATGCAATTGAAGTAAATTTAGAGGCTTCACCTATTACTACTCAATAATGAAAGTAGCACCTGATTCATTTGGTGCAGAATCAATAACATGTGCTTCCTGTCAATTTATGTCAACAAAATGCCGCGGGTCCTATGTTTTTCTACATTTAAAAACTTACATCAAGGTTAGTTGTGCATGGAAAAATATAGGTCTGACCATCAGCACCCAGAAATGTTAAGTTATTGAATTTTGAATATGACAGTGTTTCCATATGTTTACCATTGGAGTTGAATTAGTACCGTGTTTCCTATACAGGGCCTATACCACAACATGAGCCTGATGTTTCTATGGTTACCACGTGCATCCAGGGTATGATTTTGGTGGTTTTTAGATATGACAATCATAATGGAGTCTTTCTTTCATGATTTGCATGTGATTTTGGGGAAAAAATCTATACAAAACACAGATGGGAAGGGTTGTATAAACTGGATGGGGGCATTAATTCTTTTCTTCTTGATGTTTCTCATAAAGCTTGTAAAGAAATGCCCTTTTCTCTGATTATTTTTCTCTTATATGCTGTACTTGCTGTATGTATTTTATTTCTCCTATATATATATCTTGCTTGCTTTTCAGATGTTGTGCCACAGAACTGCAAGCTGAAATCGGACAACCGATAGATTGACACAGCTTAACCAGAGATTCTCCAGGTCCATGGTTGCAGTTATGGACAGCACTATGAACCCTGCCATGGAAGTTTCTCTTAAAGGTTATATTCTTTGGTAAGTTGTGTTTTATCCTTCAATTTTATATGTTGAGTCACATTGAAGATCAATTATATGTCTTTTTTCCTGTCATAGAATTAAACTCCTTCACATATTTCCTATGTTCTGCCATGTCTCTCATGTTGCTGCATTCAATTTTCTGACAAACAGTATTGGAACTTTTCTGCATCCCTTTTGTTGAGGGAGCAGGGACATTCGCACTTAAAAGAATAGTTCTGAACCCTTCATTTCCAACAGAAGTCTCTGAAAGTCCTATCTGTATCGCATTATTTACACAGTCAGTTTTTCTTCCACAACCTTTCCTTGGCATTTCTTGATACAGTTCAAACATTCTTTAAGTGTAACGGCATGATGAACATATTGCTCTCTCTCGCCACACCAAACCTCTTTTCTCTTCATGTTTCAAGTCCCATGACAGAAACCCCTGACATTCAGGGTGTAGGCACTGGTGCTCTTGAAAAACAGTATTCCACATCTCAGCATTTTTTTCTGCATGAACCAATCGATATGTGTTTTTCTCATCAGACCTGTTGATTTAAATAGATAAAACAAATTTCATGTTAGAAATGTAGTTTCAGATTTGAAACAAAATCTATTTATAAATGCAACATTGCTCTGCACATACTATCAAGTGATAGTACAGAATCATTTAGCTGTAAATTAGAGCTTGCTACTTGGTATGCCAAATCAATGTATATTACCTCCCCTTTGACTAGAATTGAGTGACTGAAGGTTTGATTTATTTCTCTTTTTTTAAATAATGTATGTACTTTATTGAGCTTTATATTGAAAAGTAAGTAATTTAAGACTACCTGTAGTGGAAAGTAGCCATCATAATGATTTTGAGACTTTTTCTAAACTTATTATGAGTTTGGGGTAAATATTGGTATAGTTTTATGCATTAGACAACTTTAATATGCAATTCAATTCTATTACTTAAATTTACCAAGAAGTTTATGCAGTGATAAGTTATATAAGTGTCTGAATATTGAATAGAAACATGGACTTACCCTGGCATCGCAATGTTTTCCACATATTGCTCCACCTCCAGCTTACTTCTTGGCTTGGGTCGCAGCAGTTTGTATATGGGCTTTTCATCGTCATCTTCAATGTCAGCATTATATGAACTTTTTATAGCTTTTTCAAATTTGTCTCTTGTTGTCCTTATGTAATAGACCTCAAGTGGCTTTGTCTTTTGGGTTGATGTACATTTTTTCCCCATGTTGTGGGGAACATTACCAGGCTTGAAGAAATGACTTTGTCTATTCTTTGCTGTCTTATCCTTTCCCATAGTTTTATGCTAAAAAGTATCACTCAGTTATTTAATTCTTCAGTATTATAATACTTATGGAACTTTCCTTTGGCTTTTATATCTTTTTATTAAGATTTGGGGGTGATGAATCACCTGTGTTGATAGTTTAAATAGTTTTAGAATGTCAGCATCTCTGGAGGCCTCCTTGGGTGAGTCAAAGTCACAGAAGGACAATGACCTCTTATCATTTTGACCTGTCATGTGGCACACTTATTGGTTTGGTGTGAATGATAGGAATCAGGGATGCACTGTATCTTATTTCTGTGAATGTCAGCAAGAAAAGAAATGAAATTTTGAAATTTAAAACATTTAAAACTTGTCTTATAGCCAGTGAGAGATGGAAAAACTAGGTGTCATGTAATTTGATACCCTATGATGTCATACTTGCTGATGTCAGCATGTTTGTGTTTATTTTGTGTAGCATGCATGCTATAGAAAGATAACACGAAGATACAAAGCCGGAATCTAATTTTTTTAATAACAAGAATAATGCACTAATAAGTACAATACAACACTTCAACATGTAATGTGGATGCAATTTTGCTATGTACAGTAGTATCACATAAAATGCAATTGCACTATTATTCATGCACCAGCATGGCCAGGTCTTTCCTACAATTATACTCTAATATCAATGAGTAAAATGCAACTTTTTCAAAAAAATTAAAATCTGGTTATAGGACACACGGTACTAATTATACGGAAGAGCTGTGAACCAGTCTAAAAATGGGTGAAGAAATAATAGAGTATATAAGGCTTTGGTGGTCCATAATTGGTTAATAATGAAAATTAAAATTTTAGTAAAAATATTTTTTGAGAGCTTATCCTATCTGTAATTTAAAAAAAATATGGACAAAATTCTATTGATGCAATTGAAGTAAATTTAGAGGCTTCACCTATTACTACTCAATAATGAAAGTAGCACCTGATTCATTTGGTGCAGAATCAATAACATGTGCTTCCTGTCAATTTATGTCAACAAAATGCCGCGGGTCCTATGTTTTTCTACATTTAAAAACTTACATCAAGGTTAGTTGTGCATGGAAAAATATAGGTCTGACCATCAGCACCCAGAAATGTTAAGTTATTGAATTTTGAATATGACAGTGTTTCCATATGTTTACCATTGGAGTTGAATTAGTACCGTGTTTCCTATACAGGGCCTATACCACAACATGAGCCTGATGTTTCTATGGTTACCACGTGCATCCAGGGTATGATTTTGGTGGTTTTTAGATATGACAATCATAATGGAGTCTTTCTTTCATGATTTGCATGTGATTTTGGGGAAAAAATCTATACAAAACACAGATGGGAAGGGTTGTATAAACTGGATGGGGGCATTAATTCTTTTCTTCTTGATGTTTCTCATAAAGCTTGTAAAGAAATGCCCTTTTCTCTGATTATTTTTCTCTTATATGCTGTACTTGCTGTATGTATTTTATTTCTCCTATATATATATCTTGCTTGCTTTTCAGATGTTGTGCCACAGAACTGCAAGCTGAAATCGGACAACCGATAGATTGACACAGCTTAACCAGAGATTCTCCAGGTCCATGGTTGCAGTTATGGACAGCACTATGAACCCTGCCATGGAAGTTTCTCTTAAAGGTTATATTCTTTGGTAAGTTGTGTTTTATCCTTCAATTTTATATGTTGAGTCACATTGAAGATCAATTATATGTCTTTTTTCCTGTCATAGAATTAAACTCCTTCACATATTTCCTATGTTCTGCCATGTCTCTCATGTTGCTGCATTCAATTTTCTGACAAACAGTATTGGAACTTTTCTGCATCCCTTTTGTTGAGGGAGCAGGGACATTCGCACTTAAAAGAATAGTTCTGAACCCTTCATTTCCAACAGAAGTCTCTGAAAGTCCTATCTGTATCGCATTATTTACACAGTCAGTTTTTCTTCCACAACCTTTCCTTGGCATTTCTTGATACAGTTCAAACATTCTTTAAGTGTAACGGCATGATGAACATATTGCTCTCTCTCGCCACACCAAACCTCTTTTCTCTTCATGTTTCAAGTCCCATGACAGAAACCCCTGACATTCAGGGTGTAGGCACTGGTGCTCTTGAAAAACAGTATTCCACATCTCAGCATTTTTTTCTGCATGAACCAATCGATATGTGTTTTTCTCATCAGACCTGTTGATTTAAATAGATAAAACAAATTTCATGTTAGAAATGTAGTTTCAGATTTGAAACAAAATCTATTTATAAATGCAACATTGCTCTGCACATACTATCAAGTGATAGTACAGAATCATTTAGCTGTAAATTAGAGCTTGCTACTTGGTATGCCAAATCAATGTATATTACCTCCCCTTTGACTAGAATTGAGTGACTGAAGGTTTGATTTATTTCTCTTTTTTTAAATAATGTATGTACTTTATTGAGCTTTATATTGAAAAGTAAGTAATTTAAGACTACCTGTAGTGGAAAGTAGCCATCATAATGATTTTGAGACTTTTTCTAAACTTATTATGAGTTTGGGGTAAATATTGGTATAGTTTTATGCATTAGACAACTTTAATATGCAATTCAATTCTATTACTTAAATTTACCAAGAAGTTTATGCAGTGATAAGTTATATAAGTGTCTGAATATTGAATAGAAACATGGACTTACCCTGGCATCGCAATGTTTTCCACATATTGCTCCACCTCCAGCTTACTTCTTGGCTTGGGTCGCAGCAGTTTGTATATGGGCTTTTCATCGTCATCTTCAATGTCAGCATTATATGAACTTTTTATAGCTTTTTCAAATTTGTCTCTTGTTGTCCTTATGTAATAGACCTCAAGTGGCTTTGTCTTTTGGGTTGATGTACATTTTTTCCCCATGTTGTGGGGAACATTACCAGGCTTGAAGAAATGACTTTGTCTATTCTTTGCTGTCTTATCCTTTCCCATAGTTTTATGCTAAAAAGTATCACTCAGTTATTTAATTCTTCAGTATTATAATACTTATGGAACTTTCCTTTGGCTTTTATATCTTTTTATTAAGATTTGGGGGTGATGAATCACCTGTGTTGATAGTTTAAATAGTTTTAGAATGTCAGCATCTCTGGAGGCCTCCTTGGGTGAGTCAAAGTCACAGAAGGACAATGACCTCTTATCATTTTGACCTGTCATGTGGCACACTTATTGGTTTGGTGTGAATGATAGGAATCAGGGATGCGCTGTATCTTATTTCTGTGAATGTCAGCAAGAAAAGAAATGAAATTTTGAAATTTAAAACATTTAAAACTTGTCTTATAGCCAGTGAGAGATGGAAAAACTAGGTGTCATGTAATTTGATACCCTATGATGTCATACTTGCTGATGTCAGCATGTTTGTGTTTATTTTGTGTAGCATGCATGCTATAGAAAGATAACACGAAGATACAAAGCCGGAATCTAATTTTTTTAATAACAAGAATAATGCACTAATAAGTACAATACAACACTTCAACATGTAATGTGGATGCAATTTTGCTATGTACAGTAGTATCACATAAAATGCAATTGCACTATTATTCATGCACCAGCATGGCCAGGTCTTTCCTACAATTATACTCTAATATCAATGAGTAAAATGCAACTTTTTCAAAAAAATTAAAATCTGGTTATAGGACACACGGTACTAATTATACGGAAGAGCTGTGAACCAGTCTAAAAATGGGTGAAGAAATAATAGAGTATATAAGGCTTTGGTGGTCCATAATTGGTTAATAATGAAAATTAAAATTTTAGTAAAAATATTTTTTGAGAGCTTATCCTATCTGTAATTTAAAAAAAATATGGACAAAATTCTATTGATGCAATTGAAGTAAATTTAGAGGCTTCACCTATTACTACTCAATAATGAAAGTAGCACCTGATTCATTTGGTGCAGAATCAATAACATGTGCTTCCTGTCAATTTATGTCAACAAAATGCCGCGGGTCCTATGTTTTTCTACATTTAAAAACTTACATCAAGGTTAGTTGTGCATGGAAAAATATAGGTCTGACCATCAGCACCCAGAAATGTTAAGTTATTGAATTTTGAATATGACAGTGTTTCCATATGTTTACCATTGGAGTTGAATTAGTACCGTGTTTCCTATACAGGGCCTATACCACAACATGAGCCTGATGTTTCTATGGTTACCACGTGCATCCAGGGTATGATTTTGGTGGTTTTTAGATATGACAATCATAATGGAGTCTTTCTTTCATGATTTGCATGTGATTTTGGGGAAAAAATCTATACAAAACACAGATGGGAAGGGTTGTATAAACTGGATGGGGGCATTAATTCTTTTCTTCTTGATGTTTCTCATAAAGCTTGTAAAGAAATGCCCTTTTCTCTGATTATTTTTCTCTTATATGCTGTACTTGCTGTATGTATTTTATTTCTCCTATATATATATCTTGCTTGCTTTTCAGATGTTGTGCCACAGAACTGCAAGCTGAAATCGGACAACCGATAGATTGACACAGCTTAACCAGAGATTCTCCAGGTCCATGGTTGCAGTTATGGACAGCACTATGAACCCTGCCATGGAAGTTTCTCTTAAAGGTTATATTCTTTGGTAAGTTGTGTTTTATCCTTCAATTTTATATGTTGAGTCACATTGAAGATCAATTATATGTCTTTTTTCCTGTCATAGAATTAAACTCCTTCACATATTTCCTATGTTCTGCCATGTCTCTCATGTTGCTGCATTCAATTTTCTGACAAACAGTATTGGAACTTTTCTGCATCCCTTTTGTTGAGGGAGCAGGGACATTCGCACTTAAAAGAATAGTTCTGAACCCTTCATTTCCAACAGAAGTCTCTGAAAGTCCTATCTGTATCGCATTATTTACACAGTCAGTTTTTCTTCCACAACCTTTCCTTGGCATTTCTTGATACAGTTCAAACATTCTTTAAGTGTAACGGCATGATGAACATATTGCTCTCTCTCGCCACACCAAACCTCTTTTCTCTTCATGTTTCAAGTCCCATGACAGAAACCCCTGACATTCAGGGTGTAGGCACTGGTGCTCTTGAAAAACAGTATTCCACATCTCAGCATTTTTTTCTGCATGAACCAATCGATATGTGTTTTTCTCATCAGACCTGTTGATTTAAATAGATAAAACAAATTTCATGTTAGAAATGTAGTTTCAGATTTGAAACAAAATCTATTTATAAATGCAACATTGCTCTGCACATACTATCAAGTGATAGTACAGAATCATTTAGCTGTAAATTAGAGCTTGCTACTTGGTATGCCAAATCAATGTATATTACCTCCCCTTTGACTAGAATTGAGTGACTGAAGGTTTGATTTATTTCTCTTTTTTTAAATAATGTATGTACTTTATTGAGCTTTATATTGAAAAGTAAGTAATTTAAGACTACCTGTAGTGGAAAGTAGCCATCATAATGATTTTGAGACTTTTTCTAAACTTATTATGAGTTTGGGGTAAATATTGGTATAGTTTTATGCATTAGACAACTTTAATATGCAATTCAATTCTATTACTTAAATTTACCAAGAAGTTTATGCAGTGATAAGTTATATAAGTGTCTGAATATTGAATAGAAACATGGACTTACCCTGGCATCGCAATGTTTTCCACATATTGCTCCACCTCCAGCTTACTTCTTGGCTTGGGTCGCAGCAGTTTGTATATGGGCTTTTCATCGTCATCTTCAATGTCAGCATTATATGAACTTTTTATAGCTTTTTCAAATTTGTCTCTTGTTGTCCTTATGTAATAGACCTCAAGTGGCTTTGTCTTTTGGGTTGATGTACATTTTTTCCCCATGTTGTGGGGAACATTACCAGGCTTGAAGAAATGACTTTGTCTATTCTTTGCTGTCTTATCCTTTCCCATAGTTTTATGCTAAAAAGTATCACTCAGTTATTTAATTCTTCAGTATTATAATACTTATGGAACTTTCCTTTGGCTTTTATATCTTTTTATTAAGATTTGGGGGTGATGAATCACCTGTGTTGATAGTTTAAATAGTTTTAGAATGTCAGCATCTCTGGAGGCCTCCTTGGGTGAGTCAAAGTCACAGAAGGACAATGACCTCTTATCATTTTGACCTGTCATGTGGCACACTTATTGGTTTGGTGTGAATGATAGGAATCAGGGATGCGCTGTATCTTATTTCTGTGAATGTCAGCAAGAAAAGAAATGAAATTTTGAAATTTAAAACATTTAAAACTTGTCTTATAGCCAGTGAGAGATGGAAAAACTAGGTGTCATGTAATTTGATACCCTATGATGTCATACTTGCTGATGTCAGCATGTTTGTGTTTATTTTGTGTAGCATGCATGCTATAGAAAGATAACACGAAGATACAAAGCCGGAATCTAATTTTTTTAATAACAAGAATAATGCACTAATAAGTACAATACAACACTTCAACATGTAATGTGGATGCAATTTTGCTATGTACAGTAGTATCACATAAAATGCAATTGCACTATTATTCATGCACCAGCATGGCCAGGTCTTTCCTACAATTATACTCTAATATCAATGAGTAAAATGCAACTTTTTCAAAAAAATTAAAATCTGGTTATAGGACACACGGTACTAATTATACGGAAGAGCTGTGAACCAGTCTAAAAATGGGTGAAGAAATAATAGAGTATATAAGGCTTTGGTGGTCCATAATTGGTTAATAATGAAAATTAAAATTTTAGTAAAAATATTTTTTGAGAGCTTATCCTATCTGTAATTTAAAAAAAATATGGACAAAATTCTATTGATGCAATTGAAGTAAATTTAGAGGCTTCACCTATTACTACTCAATAATGAAAGTAGCACCTGATTCATTTGGTGCAGAATCAATAACATGTGCTTCCTGTCAATTTATGTCAACAAAATGCCGCGGGTCCTATGTTTTTCTACATTTAAAAACTTACATCAAGGTTAGTTGTGCATGGAAAAATATAGGTCTGACCATCAGCACCCAGAAATGTTAAGTTATTGAATTTTGAATATGACAGTGTTTCCATATGTTTACCATTGGAGTTGAATTAGTACCGTGTTTCCTATACAGGGCCTATACCACAACATGAGCCTGATGTTTCTATGGTTACCACGTGCATCCAGGGTATGATTTTGGTGGTTTTTAGATATGACAATCATAATGGAGTCTTTCTTTCATGATTTGCATGTGATTTTGGGGAAAAAATCTATACAAAACACAGATGGGAAGGGTTGTATAAACTGGATGGGGGCATTAATTCTTTTCTTCTTGATGTTTCTCATAAAGCTTGTAAAGAAATGCCCTTTTCTCTGATTATTTTTCTCTTATATGCTGTACTTGCTGTATGTATTTTATTTCTCCTATATATATATCTTGCTTGCTTTTCAGATGTTGTGCCACAGAACTGCAAGCTGAAATCGGACAACCGATAGATTGACACAGCTTAACCAGAGATTCTCCAGGTCCATGGTTGCAGTTATGGACAGCACTATGAACCCTGCCATGGAAGTTTCTCTTAAAGGTTATATTCTTTGGTAAGTTGTGTTTTATCCTTCAATTTTATATGTTGAGTCACATTGAAGATCAATTATATGTCTTTTTTCCTGTCATAGAATTAAACTCCTTCACATATTTCCTATGTTCTGCCATGTCTCTCATGTTGCTGCATTCAATTTTCTGACAAACAGTATTGGAACTTTTCTGCATCCCTTTTGTTGAGGGAGCAGGGACATTCGCACTTAAAAGAATAGTTCTGAACCCTTCATTTCCAACAGAAGTCTCTGAAAGTCCTATCTGTATCGCATTATTTACACAGTCAGTTTTTCTTCCACAACCTTTCCTTGGCATTTCTTGATACAGTTCAAACATTCTTTAAGTGTAACGGCATGATGAACATATTGCTCTCTCTCGCCACACCAAACCTCTTTTCTCTTCATGTTTCAAGTCCCATGACAGAAACCCCTGACATTCAGGGTGTAGGCACTGGTGCTCTTGAAAAACAGTATTCCACATCTCAGCATTTTTTTCTGCATGAACCAATCGATATGTGTTTTTCTCATCAGACCTGTTGATTTAAATAGATAAAACAAATTTCATGTTAGAAATGTAGTTTCAGATTTGAAACAAAATCTATTTATAAATGCAACATTGCTCTGCACATACTATCAAGTGATAGTACAG
This sequence comes from Unio delphinus, assembly GCA_029339505.1. Lineage (NCBI taxonomy): Eukaryota > Metazoa > Mollusca > Bivalvia > Unionida > Unionidae > Unio > Unio delphinus. The sequence goes on from JAQISU010000082.1 coordinate 21,292, forward strand.
AATCATTTAGCTGTAAATTAGAGCTTGCTACTTGGTATGCCAAATCAATGTATATTACCTCCCCTTTGACTAGAATTGAGTGACTGAAGGTTTGATTTATTTCTCTTTTTTTAAATAATGTATGTACTTTATTGAGCTTTATATTGAAAAGTAAGTAATTTAAGACTACCTGTAGTGGAAAGTAGCCATCATAATGATTTTGAGACTTTTTCTAAACTTATTATGAGTTTGGGGTAAATATTGGTATAGTTTTATGCATTAGACAACTTTAATATGCAATTCAATTCTATTACTTAAATTTACCAAGAAGTTTATGCAGTGATAAGTTATATAAGTGTCTGAATATTGAATAGAAACATGGACTTACCCTGGCATCGCAATGTTTTCCACATATTGCTCCACCTCCAGCTTACTTCTTGGCTTGGGTCGCAGCAGTTTGTATATGGGCTTTTCATCGTCATCTTCAATGTCAGCATTATATGAACTTTTTATAGCTTTTTCAAATTTGTCTCTTGTTGTCCTTATGTAATAGACCTCAAGTGGCTTTGTCTTTTGGGTTGATGTACATTTTTTCCCCATGTTGTGGGGAACATTACCAGGCTTGAAGAAATGACTTTGTCTATTCTTTGCTGTCTTATCCTTTCCCATAGTTTTATGCTAAAAAGTATCACTCAGTTATTTAATTCTTCAGTATTATAATACTTATGGAACTTTCCTTTGGCTTTTATATCTTTTTATTAAGATTTGGGGGTGATGAATCACCTGTGTTGATAGTTTAAATAGTTTTAGAATGTCAGCATCTCTGGAGGCCTCCTTGGGTGAGTCAAAGTCACAGAAGGACAATGACCTCTTATCATTTTGACCTGTCATGTGGCACACTTATTGGTTTGGTGTGAATGATAGGAATCAGGGATGCGCTGTATCTTATTTCTGTGAATGTCAGCAAGAAAAGAAATGAAATTTTGAAATTTAAAACATTTAAAACTTGTCTTATAGCCAGTGAGAGATGGAAAAACTAGGTGTCATGTAATTTGATACCCTATGATGTCATACTTGCTGATGTCAGCATGTTTGTGTTTATTTTGTGTAGCATGCATGCTATAGAAAGATAACACGAAGATACAAAGCCGGAATCTAATTTTTTTAATAACAAGAATAATGCACTAATAAGTACAATACAACACTTCAACATGTAATGTGGATGCAATTTTGCTATGTACAGTAGTATCACATAAAATGCAATTGCACTATTATTCATGCACCAGCATGGCCAGGTCTTTCCTACAATTATACTCCTAATATCAATGAGTAAAATGCAACTTTTTCAAAAAATTAAAATCTGGTTATAGGACACACGGTACTAATTATACGGAAGAGCTGTGAACCAGTCTAAAAATGGGTGAAGAAATTAATAGAGTATATAAGGCTTTGGTGGTCCATAATTGTTAATAATGAAAATTAAAATTTTAGTAAAAATATTTTTGAGAGCTTATCCTATCTGTAATTTAAAAAAAATATGGACAAAATTCTATTGATGCAATTGAAGTAATTTAGAGGCTTCACCTATTACTACTCAATAATGAAAGTAGCACCTGATTCATTTGGTGCAGAATCAATAACATGTGCTTCCTGTCAATTTATGTCAACAAAATGCCGCGGGTCCTATGTTTTTCTACATTAAAAAACTTACATCAAGGTTAGTTGTGCATGAAAAATATAGGTCTGACCATCAGCACCCAGAAATGTTAAGTTATTGAATTTTGAATATGACAGTGTTTCCATATGTTTACCATTGGAGTTGAATTAGTACCGTGTTTCCTATACAGGGCCTATACCACAACATGAGCCTGATGTTTCTATGGTTACCACGTGCATCCAGGGTATGATTTTGGTGGTTTTTAGATATGACAATCATAATGGAGTCTTTCTTTCATGATTTGCATGTGATTTTGGGGAAAAAAATCTATACAAAACACAGATGGGAAGGGTTGTATAAACTGGATGGGGGGCATTAATTCTTTTCTTCTTGATGTTTCTCAATAAAGCTTGTAAAGAAATGCCCTTTTCTCTGATTATTTTTCTCTTATATGCTGTACTTGCTGTATGTATTTTATTTCTCCTATATATATATCTTGCTTGCTTTTCAGATGTTGTGCCACAGAACTGCAAGCTGAAATCGGACAACCGATAGATTGACACAGCTTAACCAGAGATTCTCCAGGTCCATGGTTGCAGTTATGGACAGCACTATGAACCCTGCATGGAAGTTCTCTTAAAGGTATATTCTTTGGTAAGTTGTGTTTTATCCTTCAATTTATATGTTGAGTCACATTGAAGATCAATTATATTTCTTTTTTCCTGTCATAGAATTTAAACTCCTTCACATATTTCCTATGTTCTGCCATGTCTCTCATGTTGCTGCATTCAATTTTCTGACAAACAGTATTGAACTTTTCTGCATCCCTTTTGTTGAGGGAGCAGGGACATTCGCACTTAAAAGAATAGTTCTGAACCTTCATTTCCAACAGAAGTCTCTGAAAGTCCTATCTGTATCGCATTATTTACACAGTCAGTTTTTTCTTCCACAACCTTTCCTTGGCATTTCTTGATACAGTTCAAACATTCTTTAAGTGTACCGGCATGTTGAACATATTGCTCTCTCTCGCCACACCAACCTCTTTTCTCTTCATGTTTCAAGTCCCATGACAGAAACCCCTGACATTCAGGGTGTAGGCAATGGTGCTCTTGAAAAACCAGTATTCCACATCTCAGCATTATTTTCTGCATGAACCAATCGATATGTGTTTTTCTCATCAGACCCTGTTGATTTAAATAGATTAAAAAAATTTCATGTTAGAAATGTAGTTTCAGATTTGAAACCAAAATCTATTTATAAATGCAACATTGCTCTGCACATACTATCAAGTGATAGTACAGAATCATTTAGCTGTAAATTAGAGCTTGATACTTGGTATGCCCAAATCAATGTATATTACCTCCCCCTTTGACTAGAATTGAGTGACTGAAGGTTTGATTTATTTCTCTTTTTTTAAAATAATGTATGTACTTTATGAGCTTTATATTGAAAAGTAAGTAATTTAAGACTACCTGTAGTGGAAAGTAGCCCATCATAATGATTTTGAGACCTTTTTCTAAACTTATTATGAGTTTGGGGTAATATTGTATAGTTTTATGCATTAGACAACTTTAATATGCAATTCAATTCTATTACTTAAATTTACCAAGAAGTTTATGCAGTGATAAGTTATATAAGTGTCCTGAATATTGAATAGAAACATGGACTTACCCTGCATCGCAATGTTTTCCACATATTGCTCCACCTCCAGCTTACTTCTTGGCTTGGGTCGCAGCAGTTTGTATATGGGCTTTTCATCGTCATCTTCAATGTCAGCATTATATGAACTTTTTATAGCTTTTTCAAATTTGTCTCTTGTTGTCCTTATGTAATAGACCTCAAGTGGCTTTGTCTTTTGGGTTGATGTACATTTTTTCCCCTTGTTGTGGGGAACATTACCAGGCTTGAAGAAATGACTTTGTCTATTCTTTGCTTTCTTATCCTTACCCATAGTTTTATGCTAAAAAGTATCACTCAGTTATTTAATTCTTCAGTATTATAATACTTATGGAACTTTCCTTTGGCTTTTATACCTTTTTATTAAGATTTGGGGGTGATGAATCACCTGTGTTGATAGTTTAAATAGTTTTAGAATGTCAGCATCTCTGGAGGCCTCATTGGGTGAGTCAAAGTCACAGAAGGACAATGACCTCTTATCATTGTGACCTGTCATGTGGCACACTTATTGGTTTGGTGTGAATGATAGGAATCAGGGATGCGCTGTATCTTATTTCTGTGAATGTCAGCAAGAAAAGAAATGAAATTTTGAAATTTAAAACATTTAAAATTTGTCTTATAGCCAGTGAGAGATGGAAAACTAGGTGTCATGTAATTTGATACCCTATGATGTCATACTTGCTGATGTCAGCATGTTTGTGTTTATTTTGTGTAGCATGCATGCTATAGAAAGACAACACGAAGATACAAAGCCGGAATCTAATTTTTTTAATAACAAGAATAATGCACTAATAAGTACAATACAACACTTCAACATGTAATGCGGATGCAATTTTGCTATGTACAGTAGTATCACATAAAATGCAATTGCACTATTATTCATGCACCAGCATGGCCAGGTCTTTCTTACAATTATACATGTAATATCAATGAGTAAAATGCAACTTTTTCAAAAAAATTAAAATCTGGTTATAGGACACACGGTACTAATTATACGGAAGAGCTGTGAACCAGTCTAAAAATGGGTGAAGAAATAATAGAGTATATACAGCTTTGGTGGTCCATAATTGGTTAATAATGAAAATTAAAATTTTAGTAAAAATATTTTTTGAGAGCTTATCCTATCTGTAATTTAAAAAAAATATGGACAAAATTCTATTGATGCAATTGAAGTAAATTTAGAGGCTTCACCTATTACTACTCAATAATGAAAGTAGCACCTGATTCATTTGGTGCAGAATCAATAACATGTGCTTCCTGTCAATTTATGTCAACAAAATGCTCGCGGGTCCTATGTTTTTCTACATTTAAAAACTTACATCAAGGTTAGTTGTGCATGGAAAAATATAGGTCTGACCATCAGCACCCAGAAATGTTAAGTTATTGAATTTTGAATATGACAGTGTTTCCATATGTTTACCATTGGAGTTGAATTAGTACCGTGTTTCCTATACAGGGCCTATACCACAACATGAGCCTGATGTTTCTATGGTTACCACGTGCATCCAGGGTATGATTTTGGTGGTTTTTAGATATGACAATCATAATGGAGTCTTTCTTTCATGATTTGCATGTGATTTTGGGGAAAAAATCTATAGAAAGCACAGATGGGAAGGGTTGTATAAACTGGATGGGGGCATTAATTCTTTTCTTCTTGATGTTTCTCATAAAGCTTGTAAAGAAATGCCCTTTTCTCTGATTTTTTTCTCTTATATGCTGTACTTGCTGTATGTATTTTATTTCTCCTATATATATATCTTGCTTGCTTTTCAGATGTTGTGCCACAGAACTGCAAGCTGAAATCGGACAACCGATAGATTGACATAGCTTAACCAGAGATTCTCCAGGTCCATGGTTGCAGTTATGGACAGCACTATGAACCCTGCCATGGAAGTTTCTCTTAAAGGTTATATTCTTTGGTAAGTTGTGTTTTATCCTTCAATTTTATATGTTGAGTCACATTGAAGATCAATTATATTTGTCTTTTTTCCTGTCATAGAATTAAACTCCTTCACATATTTCCTATGTTCTGCCATGTCTCTCATGTTGCTGCATTCAATTTTCTTACAAACAGTATTGGAACTTTTCTGCATCCCTTTTGTTGAGGGAGCAGGGACATTCGCACTTAAAAGAATAGTTCTAAACCCTTCATTTCCAACAGAAGTCTCTGAAAGTCCTATCTGTATCGCATTATTTACACAGTCAGGTTTTCTTCCACAATCTTTCCTTGGCATTTCTTGATACAGTTCAAACATTCTTTAAGTGTAACGGCATGATGAACATATTGCTCTCTCTCGCCACACCAGACCTCTTTTCTCTTCATGTTTCAAGTCCCATGACAGAAACCCCTGACATTCAGGGTGTAGGCACTGGTGCTGTTGAAAAACAGTATTCCACATCTCAGCATTTTTTTCTGCATGAACCAATCGATATGTGTTTTTCTCATCAGACCTGTTGATTTAAATAGATAAAACAAGTTTCATGTTAGAAATGTAGTTTCAGATTTGAAACAAAATCTATTTATAAATGCAACATTGCTCTGCACATACTATCAAGTGATAGTACAGAATCATTTAGCTGTAAATTAGAGCTTGCTACTTGGTATGCCAAATCAATGTATATTACCTCCCCTTTGACTAGAATTGAGTGACTGAAGGTTTGATTTATTTCTCTTTTTTTAAATAATGTATGTACTTTATTGAGCTTTATATTGAAAAGTAAGTAATTTAAGACTACCTGTAGTGGAAAGTAGCCATCATAATGATTTTGAGACTTTTTCTAAACTTATTATGAGTTTGGGGTAAATATTGGTATAGTTTTATGCATTAGACAACTTTAATATGCAATTCAATTCTATTACTTAAATTTACCAAGAAGTTTATGCAGTGATAAGTTATATAAGTGTCTGAATATTGAATAGAAACATGGACTTACCCTGGCATCGCAATGTTTTCCACATATTGCTCCACCTCCAGCTTACTTCTTGGCTTGGGTCGCAGCAGTTTGTATATGGGCTTTTCATCGTCATCTTCAATGTCAGCATTATATGAACTTTTTATAGCTTTTTCAAATTTGTCTCTTGTTGTCCTTATGTAATAGACCTCAAGTGGCTTTGTCTTTTGGGTTGATGTACATTTTTTCCCCTTGTTGTGGGGAACATTACCAGGCTTGAAGAAATGACTTTGTCTATTCTTTGCTTTCTTATCCTTACCCATAGTTTTATGCTAAAAAGTATCACTCAGTTATTTAATTCTTCAGTATTATAATACTTATGGAACTTTCCTTTGGCTTTTATACCTTTTTATTAAGATTTGGGGGTGATGAATCACCTGTGTTGATAGTTTAAATAGTTTTAGAATGTCAGCATCTCTGGAGGCCTCATTGGGTGAGTCAAAGTCACAGAAGGACAATGACCTCTTATCATTGTGACCTGTCATGTGGCACACTTATTGGTTTGGTGTGAATGATAGGAATCAGGGATGCGCTGTATCTTATTTCTGTGAATGTCAGCAAGAAAAGAAATGAAATTTTGAAATTTAAAACATTTAAAATTTGTCTTATAGCCAGTGAGAGATGGAAAACTAGGTGTCATGTAATTTGATACCCTATGATGTCATACTTGCTGATGTCAGCATGTTTGTGTTTATTTTGTGTAGCATGCATGCTATAGAAAGACAACACGAAGATACAAAGCCGGAATCTAATTTTTTTAATAACAAGAATAATGCACTAATAAGTACAATACAACACTTCAACATGTAATGCGGATGCAATTTTGCTATGTACAGTAGTATCACATAAAATGCAATTGCACTATTATTCATGCACCAGCATGGCCAGGTCTTTCTTACAATTATACTGTAATATCAATGAGTAAAATGCAACTTTTTCAAAAAAATTAAAATCTGGTTATAGGACACACGGTACTAATTATACGGAAGAGCTGTGAACCAGTCTAAAAATGGGTGAAGAAATAATAGAGTATATACAGCTTTGGTGGTCCATAATTGGTTAATAATGAAAATTAAAATTTTAGTAAAAATATTTTTTGAGAGCTTATCCTATCTGTAATTTAAAAAAAATATGGACAAAATTCTATTGATGCAATTGAAGTAAATTTAGAGGCTTCACCTATTACTACTCAATAATGAAAGTAGCACCTGATTCATTTGGTGCAGAATCAATAACATGTGCTTCCTGTCAATTTATGTCAACAAAATGCCGCGGGTCCTATGTTTTTCTACATTTAAAAACTTACATCAAGGTTAGTTGTGCATGGAAAAATATAGGTCTGACCATCAGCACCCAGAAATGTTAAGTTATTGAATTTTGAATATGACAGTGTTTCCATATGTTTACCATTGGAGTTGAATTAGTACCGTGTTTCCTATACAGGGCCTATACCACAACATGAGCCTGATGTTTCTATGGTTACCACGTGCATCCAGGGTATGATTTTGGTGGTTTTTAGATATGACAATCATAATGGAGTCTTTCTTTCATGATTTGCATGTGATTTTGGGGAAAAAATCTATAGAAAGCACAGATGGGAAGGGTTGTATAAACTGGATGGGGGCATTAATTCTTTTCTTCTTGATGTTTCTCATAAAGCTTGTAAAGAAATGCCCTTTTCTCTGATTTTTTTCTCTTATATGCTGTACTTGCTGTATGTATTTTATTTCTCCTATATATATATCTTGCTTGCTTTTCAGATGTTGTGCCACAGAACTGCAAGCTGAAATCGGACAACCGATAGATTGACATAGCTTAACCAGAGATTCTCCAGGTCCATGGTTGCAGTTATGGACAGCACTATGAACCCTGCCATGGAAGTTTCTCTTAAAGGTTATATTCTTTGGTAAGTTGTGTTTTATCCTTCAATTTTATATGTTGAGTCACATTGAAGATCAATTATATTTGTCTTTTTTCCTGTCATAGAATTAAACTCCTTCACATATTTCCTATGTTCTGCCATGTCTCTCATGTTGCTGCATTCAATTTTCTTACAAACAGTATTGGAACTTTTCTGCATCCCTTTTGTTGAGGGAGCAGGGACATTCGCACTTAAAAGAATAGTTCTAAACCCTTCATTTCCAACAGAAGTCTCTGAAAGTCCTATCTGTATCGCATTATTTACACAGTCAGGTTTTCTTCCACAATCTTTCCTTGGCATTTCTTGATACAGTTCAAACATTCTTTAAGTGTAACGGCATGATGAACATATTGCTCTCTCTCGCCACACCAGACCTCTTTTCTCTTCATGTTTCAAGTCCCATGACAGAAACCCCTGACATTCAGGGTGTAGGCACTGGTGCTGTTGAAAAACAGTATTCCACATCTCAGCATTTTTTTCTGCATGAACCAATCGATATGTGTTTTTCTCATCAGACCTGTTGATTTAAATAGATAAAACAAGTTTCATGTTAGAAATGTAGTTTCAGATTTGAAACAAAATCTATTTATAAATGCAACATTGCTCTGCACATACTATCAAGTGATAGTACAGAATCATTTAGCTGTAAATTAGAGCTTGCTACTTGGTATGCCAAATCAATGTATATTACCTCCCCTTTGACTAGAATTGAGTGACTGAAGGTTTGATTTATTTCTCTTTTTTTAAATAATGTATGTACTTTATTGAGCTTTATATTGAAAAGTAAGTAATTTAAGACTACCTGTAGTGGAAAGTAGCCATCATAATGATTTTGAGACTTTTTCTAAACTTATTATGAGTTTGGGGTAAATATTGGTATAGTTTTATGCATTAGACAACTTTAATATGCAATTCAATTCTATTACTTAAATTTACCAAGAAGTTTATGCAGTGATAAGTTATATAAGTGTCTGAATATTGAATAGAAACATGGACTTACCCTGGCATCGCAATGTTTTCCACATATTGCTCCACCTCCAGCTTACTTCTTGGCTTGGGTCGCAGCAGTTTGTATATGGGCTTTTCATCGTCATCTTCAATGTCAGCATTATATGAACTTTTTATAGCTTTTTCAAATTTGTCTCTTGTTGTCCTTATGTAATAGACCTCAAGTGGCTTTGTCTTTTGGGTTGATGTACATTTTTTCCCCTTGTTGTGGGGAACATTACCAGGCTTGAAGAAATGACTTTGTCTATTCTTTGCTTTCTTATCCTTACCCATAGTTTTATGCTAAAAAGTATCACTCAGTTATTTAATTCTTCAGTATTATAATACTTATGGAACTTTCCTTTGGCTTTTATACCTTTTTATTAAGATTTGGGGGTGATGAATCACCTGTGTTGATAGTTTAAATAGTTTTAGAATGTCAGCATCTCTGGAGGCCTCATTGGGTGAGTCAAAGTCACAGAAGGACAATGACCTCTTATCATTGTGACCTGTCATGTGGCACACTTATTGGTTTGGTGTGAATGATAGGAATCAGGGATGCGCTGTATCTTATTTCTGTGAATGTCAGCAAGAAAAGAAATGAAATTTTGAAATTTAAAACATTTAAAATTTGTCTTATAGCCAGTGAGAGATGGAAAACTAGGTGTCATGTAATTTGATACCCTATGATGTCATACTTGCTGATGTCAGCATGTTTGTGTTTATTTTGTGTAGCATGCATGCTATAGAAAGACAACACGAAGATACAAAGCCGGAATCTAATTTTTTTAATAACAAGAATAATGCACTAATAAGTACAATACAACACTTCAACATGTAATGCGGATGCAATTTTGCTATGTACAGTAGTATCACATAAAATGCAATTGCACTATTATTCATGCACCAGCATGGCCAGGTCTTTCTTACAATTATACTGTAATATCAATGAGTAAAATGCAACTTTTTCAAAAAAATTAAAATCTGGTTATAGGACACACGGTACTAATTATACGGAAGAGCTGTGAACCAGTCTAAAAATGGGTGAAGAAATAATAGAGTATATACAGCTTTGGTGGTCCATAATTGGTTAATAATGAAAATTAAAATTTTAGTAAAAATATTTTTTGAGAGCTTATCCTATCTGTAATTTAAAAAAAATATGGACAAAATTCTATTGATGCAATTGAAGTAAATTTAGAGGCTTCACCTATTACTACTCAATAATGAAAGTAGCACCTGATTCATTTGGTGCAGAATCAATAACATGTGCTTCCTGTCAATTTATGTCAACAAAATGCCGCGGGTCCTATGTTTTTCTACATTTAAAAACTTACATCAAGGTTAGTTGTGCATGGAAAAATATAGGTCTGACCATCAGCACCCAGAAATGTTAAGTTATTGAATTTTGAATATGACAGTGTTTCCATATGTTTACCATTGGAGTTGAATTAGTACCGTGTTTCCTATACAGGGCCTATACCACAACATGAGCCTGATGTTTCTATGGTTACCACGTGCATCCAGGGTATGATTTTGGTGGTTTTTAGATATGACAATCATAATGGAGTCTTTCTTTCATGATTTGCATGTGATTTTGGGGAAAAAATCTATAGAAAGCACAGATGGGAAGGGTTGTATAAACTGGATGGGGGCATTAATTCTTTTCTTCTTGATGTTTCTCATAAAGCTTGTAAAGAAATGCCCTTTTCTCTGATTTTTTTCTCTTATATGCTGTACTTGCTGTATGTATTTTATTTCTCCTATATATATATCTTGCTTGCTTTTCAGATGTTGTGCCACAGAACTGCAAGCTGAAATCGGACAACCGATAGATTGACATAGCTTAACCAGAGATTCTCCAGGTCCATGGTTGCAGTTATGGACAGCACTATGAACCCTGCCATGGAAGTTTCTCTTAAAGGTTATATTCTTTGGTAAGTTGTGTTTTATCCTTCAATTTTATATGTTGAGTCACATTGAAGATCAATTATATTTGTCTTTTTTCCTGTCATAGAATTAAACTCCTTCACATATTTCCTATGTTCTGCCATGTCTCTCATGTTGCTGCATTCAATTTTCTTACAAACAGTATTGGAACTTTTCTGCATCCCTTTTGTTGAGGGAGCAGGGACATTCGCACTTAAAAGAATAGTTCTAAACCCTTCATTTCCAACAGAAGTCTCTGAAAGTCCTATCTGTATCGCATTATTTACACAGTCAGGTTTTCTTCCACAATCTTTCCTTGGCATTTCTTGATACAGTTCAAACATTCTTTAAGTGTAACGGCATGATGAACATATTGCTCTCTCTCGCCACACCAGACCTCTTTTCTCTTCATGTTTCAAGTCCCATGACAGAAACCCCTGACATTCAGGGTGTAGGCACTGGTGCTGTTGAAAAACAGTATTCCACATCTCAGCATTTTTTTCTGCATGAACCAATCGATATGTGTTTTTCTCATCAGACCTGTTGATTTAAATAGATAAAACAAGTTTCATGTTAGAAATGTAGTTTCAGATTTGAAACAAAATCTATTTATAAATGCAACATTGCTCTGCACATACTATCAAGTGATAGTACAGAATCATTTAGCTGTAAATTAGAGCTTGCTACTTGGTATGCCAAATCAATGTATATTACCTCCCCTTTGACTAGAATTGAGTGACTGAAGGTTTGATTTATTTCTCTTTTTTTAAATAATGTATGTACTTTATTGAGCTTTATATTGAAAAGTAAGTAATTTAAGACTACCTGTAGTGGAAAGTAGCCATCATAATGATTTTGAGACTTTTTCTAAACTTATTATGAGTTTGGGGTAAATATTGGTATAGTTTTATGCATTAGACAACTTTAATATGCAATTCAATTCTATTACTTAAATTTACCAAGAAGTTTATGCAGTGATAAGTTATATAAGTGTCTGAATATTGAATAGAAACATGGACTTACCCTGGCATCGCAATGTTTTCCACATATTGCTCCACCTCCAGCTTACTTCTTGGCTTGGGTCGCAGCAGTTTGTATATGGGCTTTTCATCGTCATCTTCAATGTCAGCATTATATGAACTTTTTATAGCTTTTTCAAATTTGTCTCTTGTTGTCCTTATGTAATAGACCTCAAGTGGCTTTGTCTTTTGGGTTGATGTACATTTTTTCCCCTTGTTGTGGGGAACATTACCAGGCTTGAAGAAATGACTTTGTCTATTCTTTGCTTTCTTATCCTTACCCATAGTTTTATGCTAAAAAGTATCACTCAGTTATTTAATTCTTCAGTATTATAATACTTATGGAACTTTCCTTTGGCTTTTATACCTTTTTATTAAGATTTGGGGGTGATGAATCACCTGTGTTGATAGTTTAAATAGTTTTAGAATGTCAGCATCTCTGGAGGCCTCATTGGGTGAGTCAAAGTCACAGAAGGACAATGACCTCTTATCATTGTGACCTGTCATGTGGCACACTTATTGGTTTGGTGTGAATGATAGGAATCAGGGATGCGCTGTATCTTATTTCTGTGAATGTCAGCAAGAAAAGAAATGAAATTTTGAAATTTAAAACATTTAAAATTTGTCTTATAGCCAGTGAGAGATGGAAAACTAGGTGTCATGTAATTTGATACCCTATGATGTCATACTTGCTGATGTCAGCATGTTTGTGTTTATTTTGTGTAGCATGCATGCTATAGAAAGACAACACGAAGATACAAAGCCGGAATCTAATTTTTTTAATAACAAGAATAATGCACTAATAAGTACAATACAACACTTCAACATGTAATGCGGATGCAATTTTGCTATGTACAGTAGTATCACATAAAATGCAATTGCACTATTATTCATGCACCAGCATGGCCAGGTCTTTCTTACAATTATACTGTAATATCAATGAGTAAAATGCAACTTTTTCAAAAAAATTAAAATCTGGTTATAGGACACACGGTACTAATTATACGGAAGAGCTGTGAACCAGTCTAAAAATGGGTGAAGAAATAATAGAGTATATACAGCTTTGGTGGTCCATAATTGGTTAATAATGAAAATTAAAATTTTAGTAAAAATATTTTTTGAGAGCTTATCCTATCTGTAATTTAAAAAAAATATGGACAAAATTCTATTGATGCAATTGAAGTAAATTTAGAGGCTTCACCTATTACTACTCAATAATGAAAGTAGCACCTGATTCATTTGGTGCAGAATCAATAACATGTGCTTCCTGTCAATTTATGTCAACAAAATGCCGCGGGTCCTATGTTTTTCTACATTTAAAAACTTACATCAAGGTTAGTTGTGCATGGAAAAATATAGGTCTGACCATCAGCACCCAGAAATGTTAAGTTATTGAATTTTGAATATGACAGTGTTTCCATATGTTTACCATTGGAGTTGAATTAGTACCGTGTTTCCTATACAGGGCCTATACCACAACATGAGCCTGATGTTTCTATGGTTACCACGTGCATCCAGGGTATGATTTTGGTGGTTTTTAGATATGACAATCATAATGGAGTCTTTCTTTCATGATTTGCATGTGATTTTGGGGAAAAAATCTATAGAAAGCACAGATGGGAAGGGTTGTATAAACTGGATGGGGGCATTAATTCTTTTCTTCTTGATGTTTCTCATAAAGCTTGTAAAGAAATGCCCTTTTCTCTGATTTTTTTCTCTTATATGCTGTACTTGCTGTATGTATTTTATTTCTCCTATATATATATCTTGCTTGCTTTTCAGATGTTGTGCCACAGAACTGCAAGCTGAAATCGGACAACCGATAGATTGACATAGCTTAACCAGAGATTCTCCAGGTCCATGGTTGCAGTTATGGACAGCACTATGAACCCTGCCATGGAAGTTTCTCTTAAAGGTTATATTCTTTGGTAAGTTGTGTTTTATCCTTCAATTTTATATGTTGAGTCACATTGAAGATCAATTATATTTGTCTTTTTTCCTGTCATAGAATTAAACTCCTTCACATATTTCCTATGTTCTGCCATGTCTCTCATGTTGCTGCATTCAATTTTCTTACAAACAGTATTGGAACTTTTCTGCATCCCTTTTGTTGAGGGAGCAGGGACATTCGCACTTAAAAGAATAGTTCTAAACCCTTCATTTCCAACAGAAGTCTCTGAAAGTCCTATCTGTATCGCATTATTTACACAGTCAGGTTTTCTTCCACAATCTTTCCTTGGCATTTCTTGATACAGTTCAAACATTCTTTAAGTGTAACGGCATGATGAACATATTGCTCTCTCTCGCCACACCAGACCTCTTTTCTCTTCATGTTTCAAGTCCCATGACAGAAACCCCTGACATTCAGGGTGTAGGCACTGGTGCTGTTGAAAAACAGTATTCCACATCTCAGCATTTTTTTCTGCATGAACCAATCGATATGTGTTTTTCTCATCAGACCTGTTGATTTAAATAGATAAAACAAGTTTCATGTTAGAAATGTAGTTTCAGATTTGAAACAAAATCTATTTATAAATGCAACATTGCTCTGCACATACTATCAAGTGATAGTACAGAATCATTTAGCTGTAAATTAGAGCTTGCTACTTGGTATGCCAAATCAATGTATATTACCTCCCCTTTGACTAGAATTGAGTGACTGAAGGTTTGATTTATTTCTCTTTTTTTAAATAATGTATGTACTTTATTGAGCTTTATATTGAAAAGTAAGTAATTTAAGACTACCTGTAGTGGAAAGTAGCCATCATAATGATTTTGAGACTTTTTCTAAACTTATTATGAGTTTGGGGTAAATATTGGTATAGTTTTATGCATTAGACAACTTTAATATGCAATTCAATTCTATTACTTAAATTTACCAAGAAGTTTATGCAGTGATAAGTTATATAAGTGTCTGAATATTGAATAGAAACATGGACTTACCCTGGCATCGCAATGTTTTCCACATATTGCTCCACCTCCAGCTTACTTCTTGGCTTGGGTCGCAGCAGTTTGTATATGGGCTTTTCATCGTCATCTTCAATGTCAGCATTATATGAACTTTTTATAGCTTTTTCAAATTTGTCTCTTGTTGTCCTTATGTAATAGACCTCAAGTGGCTTTGTCTTTTGGGTTGATGTACATTTTTTCCCCTTGTTGTGGGGAACATTACCAGGCTTGAAGAAATGACTTTGTCTATTCTTTGCTTTCTTATCCTTACCCATAGTTTTATGCTAAAAAGTATCACTCAGTTATTTAATTCTTCAGTATTATAATACTTATGGAACTTTCCTTTGGCTTTTATACCTTTTTATTAAGATTTGGGGGTGATGAATCACCTGTGTTGATAGTTTAAATAGTTTTAGAATGTCAGCATCTCTGGAGGCCTCATTGGGTGAGTCAAAGTCACAGAAGGACAATGACCTCTTATCATTGTGACCTGTCATGTGGCACACTTATTGGTTTGGTGTGAATGATAGGAATCAGGGATGCGCTGTATCTTATTTCTGTGAATGTCAGCAAGAAAAGAAATGAAATTTTGAAATTTAAAACATTTAAAATTTGTCTTATAGCCAGTGAGAGATGGAAAACTAGGTGTCATGTAATTTGATACCCTATGATGTCATACTTGCTGATGTCAGCATGTTTGTGTTTATTTTGTGTAGCATGCATGCTATAGAAAGACAACACGAAGATACAAAGCCGGAATCTAATTTTTTTAATAACAAGAATAATGCACTAATAAGTACAATACAACACTTCAACATGTAATGCGGATGCAATTTTGCTATGTACAGTAGTATCACATAAAATGCAATTGCACTATTATTCATGCACCAGCATGGCCAGGTCTTTCTTACAATTATACTGTAATATCAATGAGTAAAATGCAACTTTTTCAAAAAAATTAAAATCTGGTTATAGGACACACGGTACTAATTATACGGAAGAGCTGTGAACCAGTCTAAAAATGGGTGAAGAAATAATAGAGTATATACAGCTTTGGTGGTCCATAATTGGTTAATAATGAAAATTAAAATTTTAGTAAAAATATTTTTTGAGAGCTTATCCTATCTGTAATTTAAAAAAAATATGGACAAAATTCTATTGATGCAATTGAAGTAAATTTAGAGGCTTCACCTATTACTACTCAATAATGAAAGTAGCACCTGATTCATTTGGTGCAGAATCAATAACATGTGCTTCCTGTCAATTTATGTCAACAAAATGCCGCGGGTCCTATGTTTTTCTACATTTAAAAACTTACATCAAGGTTAGTTGTGCATGGAAAAATATAGGTCTGACCATCAGCACCCAGAAATGTTAAGTTATTGAATTTTGAATATGACAGTGTTTCCATATGTTTACCATTGGAGTTGAATTAGTACCGTGTTTCCTATAGGATTTCTCTTCTTTTGTTTTTGTCTGCTTGAAATGGTTTCGGTTTGAAATAGTTTCGGTTGAAATCCTTTAGAATTTTGTTTGAAATAGTTTCGGTTTGCTTAAAATAGTTTCGGTCTGTCCATCCTCTCTGCTGCTTAGAGTGGCGTTATATGTCATAGGTCTCAATATAGGTAGCATTTTGAATGCATACTGAAACATCCATTATATCAAGCAATCCTGTCACATCATGTGGATTGCGAAAATGAACGCAATTTTATATTTACTTACCTTCTTTAGCTTAAGAGTGTGCACATAAAGATTGTTCGTGTATGTGGTGTGCAGCAGAAAATCAATAGGGCATTTTGAAAGAGAAGTATCATCTGTTACCTACAATGTCTTACCAACTTCCGATTTATTAGGAAGCCGTTTGTAATGTGGATAGCCGTCTGACGAAACTTCTATTGTGTTGTGATATTACTGTCTGATTTTGGTAAAAATTGCAATCCATGGAAGACAATGTTTTGTATACACAGCAAACCTTGTTTGATTTATATGCTTACATAATTAATCACCAGATCAATCAATACGTTCACATCGGAGCAAGACCTAAATTGTCAAAGCAAGAAATCAGCAAAACTATTATCCGAATCTCAACATGTTCTGGTTTCTATTTACGACAGTCTTTATTTTGGAATACACACCAAAACTCTGTCACAATATGCACGATAATAAAATTCGATGTTTATGACCTTCTCACTTCACGATATTTTATTCTAATCATCATTAACGTTGCTATTTACGCATGAAACGATGCACCGATTTCAGTTTCACAACATACAGGATTACAAAAATAAAACAAAGCACACTTAGTTAAACACGACAGAAACCGATCGATAATTTTGTAGGTAAAATATCATGACTAGATCAAACGTCGCTGGTTTGAAGCTGGTGGAACTGTGACGTCATATTAGACAAATACTGGAACTACACATACTACATAATGAAAGTTTTTCAATTATGTTGAAGCCATCTTTGTAAAAAAAAATGTGTTTGCCCCCTATGTATTGCGTGTTATCTTTATGAATAAAGATGATATATGCTTTCGTTGCATTTAAGATATGGAATATGCAGCATTTTAATTAAATCAGGATTCACCCTTAGAATAGTCAGAAAATACTGAATTTCTAGGCTCAATCCTTGTTTTGAATTTCAGATCTTGATCTCATCATACTCCTGGACGTTTCGCGCTATGAACGGGTCAGAATCACCGTGGATTTGGTGAAATCGCTGCTCTTGCGATCCGAAGAAAATCGTAAGTAGTCCTTCATCTTTTCAACCTCTTCCCAGACCTTTTCCTTGATGCATTTTAGATTGTCATGGACTAATGAGTCTGATATAGACCTCAACAAATCATTTTAAATTCTATTTACTATGAATGATATGTTGTATTTATTCAATTATTCAGTTATGAGTATCCAATCATAATAATGCTGCGATTAACATTATTGAAAAAATTTCGGTATATTATTTCATCTGCATACATTACATCGTTACCTGGTTTGTCCAAGACTGTTTGGGACACATAACACACTATAAATTCATTTTTATTCTAAACTATTGCATGAACTGAGCCATTGTAAACTGGGCATAGGTTTTTACGAATTGATTTTTATACTGTTAATTTGTTTTTTGTTTGAAATATTCATTAGAAAAGATGATATCCATTATTTCTCTATATGCAGACACATTACGAGCCGATTTAGGAAAAGAAGATTCCAATATAATTTTTTAAAGAAAATGTTACAATTTTTAGAGATTTCTAAGTCGAGGCATCGTTGAAAAGAAATGCAATATTTTTATCATGTTAAATATAACTTTTCGATTATATATATATATATATATATATATATATATATATATATATATATATGTATGTATATATATATATATATATATATATATATATATATATATATATATATATATATATATATATATATATATATATATATATATATATATATATATATCTGCCCAAAGTGCCTTGGTTTGAGGAGCCAGAAACTATTCTGTCATTCCTTCTTTGTTTCGTTTAGACATATTTCGCTAGGCTTAGTTAAGACACTCGCGAAGGCCTGGAGCTAGATTTGGTTGTCAAAGGCTCCATCAGATGCAAGCAATTGGGGTTTTTGCAAGGGATGTCGGTAATGTTCTCCCACATCCACCACAGCGATAACAGCCCTTGTAACTCCATCTAGGAGAAGGTAAACTCAAACCTTCGCTGCCTCGCGATTATACCATCGCATTGGAAAGGCTAAGGGGGTAAACCCTAACAGAAAATCCGAAAACCGTGTCCCTAAGGCTACATGGCATTATGTTTAGTGTCCGCTCGGCAACGCCTGCGACACCACTGGTACAATGATGTATCGGCCTGTCCTTTCCCTTAGATCCATTAGATGCGTGCAGAGGGGGAATCAGCTGCATAGGCGACAACTGATTCGCCATATCACCCCACCCAGGCTTATGCAGTGGAGAGGACAATCAAGCTTCGCTTCACAGCGTCGACACAACACGGGAATCAGCAGTTTACCGGTTATAAGTCATCTCTCTATTGGTGTAGAGTCAGATGCCAGGGGTTGCATACGACGGTTGGAGAGAATTACAGGTCTCACTGAACAGGTACCACCCTCCTCAAGATGGGCATCCCTCAGACAATAAGGTGCTGTCCCGCCACAGTTTCCCTGTCTTACTGTGTGCGTAAGGTTTAAGGTACCTAACAAATCGGACTGCAAGTATTGAACCAATAAATAACCACCAAAAACCAACAAGGAAACCTCCAATTCTCAAGCTAGGTACCTGGAATATCATGACCAATCTGACTGGACTATGAAATGATCTCAAGTCAATCAGCGATATTCGAAAGACTTCAGTCATCAATGACGAACTTGCAAGACTCCAGGGCGACATCGCAGCACTACAGGAGACACGGCTAGAAGATCGCCGGTCCCTCAGATAAGAGAAGTACGCGTTCCCCTGGCAAAGAAAGAGCGCTGACGGAGTCAGACAGTTAGGTGTTGCATTCGCCGTCAGAAACTCTATGCTGTGAATGATAGAACCTTTCCAACAAGGAAACGAAAGATTATTACCCATCTGCCTTCACACCACAACGGGGCCTGTCGACCTAATCAGCGTTTACATTTCCACACTAAGCGCCACCGCAGATACCAAGGATGAGTTCTGCGACGACATAATCTCGCTCATCGACACAATTCCCTAGAAAAAGAACTTGCTCTTACGCGGAATGTTCAACGCTGCTGTGGATGCTGATCGTGACTCTTGGTCTTCCTGTCTTGGCAAGATTGTTATTAGCAATGTTAATGAGAACTGGCAGAAATTCCTAGAGATGTGCTCACACAAAGACCTCAGCCTCACCAATTCATTTAGTCAGACAAAGCCACGGCATAAAGTGTATTGGTGGCCTCCCAGGTTAAAAACTGCACTGACTGGACTTGATCATTACGAGACAGTCTGACATGAAGGGTATGCTTCTTACCAGTACCTTCCATAGCATTGACTACGACACTGACCACTCACAGCTGTGTTGCAAAAAATGAAGCTTCAGCAAAAGAAAAGACCGTGTACAGAACAGCCACACAGATGTTTGGTTAGAAGAAGTCACAGAAAAACATCTGGTTTGAGGCTAACTACGCCACACTCACGCCAGTCATTGAAGAGCGTCGCAGTGCTCACCTGGAATACAAATGATCCCATTGCCAGAGGACTCTACACGCATACGGTCTAACAGAAGCAAAAAAGCAGAGGTTAACATGGCATCCAGTCAGCAGCACGTATAGGAAACATCAGAGGCATAATGAAAAAAAATGGGTCCCACGAAGAAATTGCTAGCACCACTGAAGTGTGCCATAGGCGATCCCATCCTTGACAAGGGCAAGCAGATGCAGTATTGAGTAGAGTACTACTCCGAATTGTACTCCGGAGAGAACCACGTGACCAACGACTCCCTCAATGCCATTGAAAACCTCCTACTTGTGGCCGTTTTGGACGAGAAACCTACAATGGCAGAACTAAAGTAGGCCTTAGAGAAACTATCCTTAAAGCCCCAGGGATTGGGGCATCTCAGCAGAAGTCATCAAGTGCGGTTGCAGCGTGCTGCTCACACATATGCCCGGCCTCGTCTGCCAGTGCTGGGATGATGATGCGGTTCATCGGGACATGAGAGATTGCAACATCTTAACTCTGTACAAGACCAAAGCGATCGACATGACTGCAACAACTACTGGGGCATATCCCTTCCCAGCATCGTGGGTAATGTTTTCTCACGCGTCATCCTGAACAGACTGTAGACACTTTCTGTCAGAGTGTATCCAGAGTCGCAGAGCGGGTTTAGCGCAGAAGGTTCCACAATCGACATGATTTTCTGCTTCAGGTAACTACATGAGAAATGCAGAGAACAACACAAATCCCTCTTCCTTGTCTTTACAGACATCACCAAGGCGTTCGATCTGGTCAGCAGAGACGGAAGTTTAAAAATCCAAAGCTGCTAAACATGATCCAGTCCTTCCACGATGACATGAATGGCACAGTGCAGTACGATGGATAAACGTCAAAGATCTTCAATATCCGCAGCGGAATGGAACAGGGTTACATCCTAGCCCCCGAGTTCTTCTGCATCTTCTTCGTTGTCCTCCTCAAACATGTCTTTGGGACATCCACATAACGCGATCAGACGGCATACTGATGAACTTGGCACGACTAAAGGCAAAGAGCAAAGTTCGTGAAGGAACCATCCGGGACATTGCTTATCTCAGACAATGCTGCTCTAGCCACTCACACAGAAGCTGAGTTACAGCACCTCATGGACAGCTTTTCTAAAGCACGAGATGATTTTGGGCTACCCATCAGTCTAAAGAAAAAAAGTGTGATGTCTCCAGAAAGCGGACCCCAACAACTACCAAGTTGAGGTAGTCAGTCAGTTCACGTACCTTTCACATGCGATGTCTCCGACGCATACTCGGAGTGGTCAAGTAAGAAACAACAAGGTGCGTAAACGTGCCAAGATTCTCAACATGCCCACATTATTCCACCAACGTCTCATCCACATGCTGCGTCATGTACGTCGGATGGATGACGGACGGATCCACACAGACCTTTATTCGGAACTTGCCTCTGGCAGAAGGTCGATCAGACGGCCACATTTCCGCTTCAAGGATGTCTGCAAGCACGACATGAAAGCCATTGAGATGATGTCAACACCTGGGAAGAGATTTCTCTAGACAGGCCCATCTGGCAACACGTTCTGATCACTGGTATGAAAGCCGATGAGGACAAACTACACTTGCTAGCTGATGAAAAGCGATCTAGGAGAAAGAAGTAGTTCCAACAAACATCGGACTCAACTGTCAAGCCTCATTTCCTTTAAATGAAAAATGTATACATCTCTTGGTATATAATTGATACAGCATAGATACTATATATATATATATATATATATATATATATATATATATATATATATATATATATATATATATATATATATATAAGCATAAGCGTACCTGAAAGATAATATCCCATACCAAGCTGTTAAAATCCAATTATCCAATTCCAGAGTTATAGGTGTTGCATAGCGTACCTAAACGATTGTAGCGCATGCCAGGCTGCTTTTACATTCGGTGTCTTTAGATTATTTACAAACTTTAAACGGTAATATTTTTTGACATATTTTGCCAGATCCGTGAGTTTATTCATCATCCATGGAAGTGTTTGTTTGTTTGCATATGTTAGTTCATATTAAATTCAAGGCAGCTGCAGATCCAGCTTACATTACAGTGTTTGAGTTTGACATGATGAGCGAGAGATATGCTGGCAGCTGTCATTTGATTTTTTGTTGCTTTTCCATGTGTTTGGTTTGATTTAGTGGCTTAGGTGATTTTTGAAGAATCTTTGCTATTCGATTATTAAAGTCTAGTACGAAGCAAATGTGACTATAGGATATATTACCGAATCTTCACAACATATATTAGTCTTGTTTGAAAAGAACTAGATACATTACCTTCAAGATCAGTGGCTTAATTCTTATTCGAGTTTGCTTTCTTTTAAGCAGATAATAAATGTGTGCACCCAAGTTTGAGATACACAGATGCTCGGATCATCCTTAGAGTACCACGATCAGAGCACACCTCCACGCTGCTCTGTCCCTTAAACTAGCTATCCATTCGATCCAGAATCAAACATAAAAAATTTTTTCTCTGATACGTTGCACTGACGGACTCTAGTCCAACATACCTAGCTGGGCTCACCCATGTGTACACGCCAACAAGATATTTACGCTCATCTTCTGACCATTGTATACTCTTTATTACCACTATGAACACAGTCATATGGACAACATTCTTTAGTATAGCATGTCCAAGCAACGTTGAACAAATTGCCCATTGAAACCGACACAAAGGCACAGTGATCCCTTTCAAGAGTGATTTTAAAACTCATCTGTATCGACTGTAAGAACAAATTTAAAGACCTAATAATGTTTCACACATTAAATATTTTCAGCATTTCTGTATGTTTTCTAATTTATTGTTGCTTGTTTTGTTTTGTTTTTGTAGTCATACCATTTGAGATGTTCTAAAGCGTTTACAGCTTCCAAAGTTTAGGCACTATACAAAGTCCTCATTATTATTATTATTATTATTATTATTATTATTATAAGAAAGTCGTAATGAGTACAAACAAATGTTTTGTCTGAAGCATGGTTATATAGATCATAATAATGTATCGAAAAGACGATGACCGTTATAATACTGGCAGTGACAAACAGATTCCAAAAGTTTCAAACCAACTAAGCTCTTCATCAGAAACAGAAAATGTTACAAAAACAGAGCAAACACGTATACTAAAATCCCATTTATTACATGAGTTGTTTGAGGATCGTGTACACATTTCGTTGATTAAACCATATATTTCAAAACACAAAGCAAAAAATATAAAGTGTAATTATTTTTTAACTGATCTTTATCTGGATTACATTGTGACAATTTTATTGGGTAAAAACAGCCAGTAGATCAACAAATTTGATAAACGCTTAACAATCTCAAAAATTAAAATTTCCTTAGCTGAGTCATTAAACGTTTAGTTGTTACACTTAGATCACTCATCGATAACATCAGTGGCCCTATAGTTTAAATATTTTGACTATATGGTTTTAAATTATTGATGAATGATTTGCTATGTACATGTATGGCTTAGATCTGTTTACTCGTGTTTCTTGCTTTCTTATTATGTAATTGTTTTGCGTTTCTTTTTCTTTCTTTCTTTCTTCTAAATAGCTGTCAAAAATATTTTGACTTTACCATTTTTTTAAGTGTTAGAAATTAACAAAAAAAATTCTGGGTGTTTATCAGTATATATATATATATATATATATATATATATATATATATATATATATATATCCCTGGTCTTTAAATTTGACGGGATTAAGGACAAAACTATTTCTATTGGTACTGGTTACTGATCCCTATATTCTTCATCCATTCAGTCACATGACAATTTTATGCAAATGGATCCTACACTCATTTCTCATTTCTTTCTCAGAGAGAAGAAAATTCTATAGTCTAATTACATACGGAAAAGAAGGTCATGTAGAGTGTACAGTTTGTAGAAATGACAACATAACCCAAGTGCTCAATGATGTGGCAAAACGTCAGCACCAGGTCAGACAATGATGAGTTTAAATAACTAAATAATTGTAACTGTTCGTTTCCACCTTAATATATGCTCTCTTTTGTCCAAGGCCTTTCACAACCTTCGCGAGCACAATGCTTTCAGCTCTGGGATGTCATCTATGTACAACGATGCAATCTAACTTTAGATTCTGTAACACTGCATTTGACTTAGCCTGATCAACCATTGTGCGTAGGTAACTCTCAATTAGTTAAAACATTTATTAATTGTTTTAGTTTACTGACCCTGCTAACATGTGATATTTAATGTATGCAGGTAAAACAAAATATGCTCAGTTGGTGCTATAAAGTTTTGAAATCTTTTAATCATGATCATATTTCAATAATGCAATGTGGAGTGAAAATAATTGCTAAATAATGTACAAAAGACTGAATCAACAGATTAAACATTGCACAGTCAATTGAAGAATGAAAATTGTTGACTTAACTCCACACTATAATTTTGAAACGTTAAAGGAAAGCAAAGGCCAATATTGATTTAGTATGTATGTATGTATGTATGTATATATATATATATATATATATATATATATATATATATATATATATATATATATATATATATATAGTCTGCTGGAAGTAATCTAGGATCTGGACTGAGCAGGATTTTTACCCAGCTTCTTTTGGGCGATCGTCTGAGTTGGAACCGGGATCGGATTCTGCTTCTGGTGACCGGACAAAACCCGGGTATTAGTCACAATCACCAACTCTGGACAAAGATACTACGTGAAGGTAATTGTTGGACCGCTTTTTTCATCTTAAAGCATACATCTAAAGATTTACACGATTAGTATGTTCAACTGCTCTTAATATCTGAACATCCTGGCTCAATCACCGTGGTGTACCCATCGGCAAGACACTTTACTCCGATTTCCCGGCACCAAGTAACCTACATGTGCAGTCGCATGTGCCGATCAAGGGCATTAAGTCTAGCAGAACAGTCGAAACTCTCCCCTTAGACACAAGTCACAAGACCGACAAAAGCTATTAATGTTATTATTTACACCAGGCCAATAGAACTCCGGTAGTAATATCCTGGTAGTCTGTCCCGTACCCAGATGACCTGCCATACTAGAGTTATGTGCTACACTCAATATGCGAGACCTGTATTTTTAAGGTACCACTAGTTGTTTTCACCCTTTTGTGGTAGTCCTACCTGTAAGACATAGCACATATTGATTTTATTTAGGTGCTATGTCTTACGAGCCGAATAACGGTCTTGTGTAGTCTGTTCCGATGTCGTCGACATCGGAACGAATAGTCAAAAGTTTCAGTAATATCGCACATACTTGGCAACCTATATCGACACTCTTCCACTAATTTATGTTTAATTAATATACTTACTATGCTGTTTTTATTCTGGTGGAATCAATATCTGACACTTGCAAACGGACGCATTTTCTTGTTCAGTTGACATACATTTGAATTTGTTGAAATGGGACAGTAGTCGAGGTATGCCGAAGTATGTTCAAGTAGGTTCCAATCGGAAAATATTTCTTGAACAAAACGAAATGTTGCTTGCTGTTCAAATACTTGATACTTTGATACTTTCGTTTCGTTAAAATAAAACTGCTTTGTTGAATCCTACTTCGGAATTCCTCAGCCACCATCGCATTGCAACCAATTGAAATGCGTGTCAAAGGAACATAAACATGTGTTCATTTGCTAGCGTCAGATTTTGAGTCGATTACGATCAAGACAACAAAGTAAAAATACGAATAACTCGGAATGTTGATATTTATTGCCAATTATGTGATAATCATGAAAATTTCACCAATTATTCTCCTGTCAGTAGACTTCAAAACACACTACACAGCGCTGTTCGTTAGGCATTAAGACTGACGCCCTAAACATAAATATCAGCGTCGGGTCGTATAGGTAGGACTACCTTTTGTGGTAAATTCCTTATGAATTAACTCATTTCTTTTGAGAAACTTCGAAAATATCCCCTCAACAACAACAGCGTTTAATGAAGTTAGACAATTTTCTCATAATCTAACTCGCAGATGTGTAGTGCTCCTGCTCCCAGAGGAATTCGTCACATGAGATTCCTTCGAATAATTCGGGGACGGTTACCTCCCGTATTGCGTGTTTCTCCCACTGAGGTTGAGTTCGCGTTTCCACGGCTAGAGCTAGGTAAGTTTTAAAATCTTCCATTATTGGCAGGCGAGACCCTTCACCGTAAATCGGGATCCGCACGATTCACCCAAAACCTGCCCCATACCACCCAAAACCTGCACAAATCCAAAAAAAAACATGATGCTAATCATACTCATAATCACACGAAAACATTGGATACAGTATTAATTTACTGAAACAGGCGACACGATCTACTGCCTTTATTTATTTTTTTGATAGGAAGTAAACATTGAAACAAGGGAGACAAATGTTACTATCTATATTCATCACCAGTCAGAACTGAACTATATATTCTGGACAAAAACAAATACAATAAACAAAGTAGCATGTAATGGAATGGAAAAAAAAATGTATTTCATTGCATTTTTAATGCTCCTATTTAGAATCATTTGAAGTAAATAATTGCCTATCAGTGCCATAACTGTCAAATGCGATTAATACAACATTACAATACAACGAACAACTGAAAGTACCACATTATTTCTTTATAATAGATTTTAGATTTCTATTATATATGGAATGTCTCACTGGCGATTAAAAATGTATAAATATGTACTAAGATTATTGTTCCATGTCTAATCAAACACAGTTTGAAAATATGAAGTAAAAAGTATCAACAGTAAACTAATGAAGTTCAACTTGATTGTAATTTGCATATTTTAAAGCAAATCATTAATACAATCAAAATAATACATGTAATGTATGTAACAAATTCAACAAAAGTTATCAACATTGCAGACTTTCACATGAAATTATTTTAAAAAAGTGTAACAATGGAAATGCGTGGCTATGTCTCGACATTAGACCAAATTTTATCGCCGTTTCTTTTGCGTTGTTCGTTCCGACTTTGCGCGCTTTCTTTACCCAGGTTTTCATCCCACATATATTTTCGGTCGAATGCATTTGAATTTTCCATTGGATGAATGTATATAGTTAGACGTATTGTAATTTAGTTGCTTTTGTAAAAGCTGTAAATATTCTTGTCTTTTCTGCTGATGCATATGATTCATATATGCACGAGAATGGTTGTTTTTGGATTACTATATACATCATCAACATAGTTGGCCATGATATATGCAGCAATGGAATTAGCACTAGGGAAGTCTGTATATTGCTTCACAGGAATAGATAGCCGGGGCTTAAAAAGCAGTTCTCTATCAACAGCAGCGGTCAATTTATTTAGGTCTTTTGATCTTGCAGCCTATAAATGATATAATGTTATACAAGTTAAATTACAATCGATATTGTTCAATTAATTATGATTTGAAGGTGAGATAGGGCTCAAATTTTCCTATAAAATACTATAATTATAATCTTTTCAAGTAACCCACACATTCACATATTTCTGATAGTGTTTTATAATAATCAAGCAAGGAGTTTCAATTAGGGCATAACCGACTTTTGATCCGGAAATCGGATTCCACCGGATAGTATGAACTTCCGATTAATCGGAGTCGGACAAGGCAGGAACGACCGATTCAGATAATAAAAATAATAAAGTTGAATTTCTATAGCACCGTGTCTAACACTGCGTGTCATTTGATAGTGCGTTAATTAAGTTAAATAAGAAGTCAGAAAAGGCCAATATGGTTAACACAACCACGCTGTGAGACAATCTCTTTGAACCGACGGGTGAAAACCGGAAATGAAGCCAGATATGGTAAAGTACTAAGTAACATGATAGACACGGCAAAACCAGATACCAGAAACCCGGAAACGGAAGATGAAATTTTTTAGAAAAAAAATACGGATTTAGCATTTCCGATTAATCGAATCGTATCTGGAATCGGAAAAATTTCATGCCCAAAATCCGGAATCGGAAATCGGTAGAAAAATGCTAATCGGTTATGCCCTAGTTTCAATCATAACTCTTGCAACAGGTAAGCGATCGATCATCTGACAGAGTAGCATGCAGGGAGTTTCTATCCCCATCTCAGTTGTTTTCGCTGGTTCTTTGAAGTCAAACCCTTAGACAGATTCACATACTTATCTTTCGAAACCACGTTCGGAGTTCCACCATGTGCTGCAGCGAACCGATCTTCCTGCTTAACCATATCTTGAACATCTGCGAATGCTTTTTCCATAAGAAATTGGCTCAATTCCCACCCTACTATACTTAATAACTGATCTCTGAGCTAGAAATCCACCAAACCCTCAAAAGTTGTGTGCTCTTTTGCACAATTAATCCAGCATTGGAAATAATTATCTATTCTAGCAATAAATTTCCAAAAGGTTTCCCCTTTCTTAGGTTTACTATACATAAACATTTTTCCGGAAACCTTGCCCTGTCAATACCGTTTTGGTAATACTTGTAATGCTTCCTTCAGAGCGTCACGAGTATACGTCGTCGAGAGCCTTACCTTTTAACAAAACACTGAGATGAAGAACCCAACTATCTCGCTTCCATTTATAGTTACCGGCATACCGCTTGAACCGATGAAGATAACTATACATGTTATCTTTTTCATCGCCAAAGGTAATTTAGGGCCTCTTAATTTCCTAGAGGCAGAATCTTGTTTTTCTTTGTCTAGCATTGGTAAACTTTATTTGTCTTTCGTACTCTGTCTTACTTCTAACTCTATAACGTATAACCTTGCCTGTCTATCTAATTCAAATCTTTCATGTTTGAGTTGTTGCTCCCATTCCAACTTTCCCTGTCTAGTACCAATCTTTCCTTTTCCGATTCACTTTTCTCCCTATTGAGTTGGTGTTACTTTTCCGATCTGTCCCTTTTTAATTGCAGCTCCCATTCAATTATTTCCTTTTGTAAGGCCGCACTATGGCTAGTATATTTCCCAAAATGTTTGCAAATCTGACAACTACAGGTAAACTAATGAATTCCCGAAATTTGTGGTTTGAGGTAATACGCTTGGAATTAAAGCAAGCCTAGTACCATTTTCGTCTCCATTACATATTGCCAGTCCATATGAATGTGCAGAGGTCCATCTAAAATTGGTAGAATCTTATACAAATATCTGATATGTTCGAATGATATCTTTCATAAAACTCTGCAAAATCAAATATTAATTTTTGCTAGTTTAATTCCATGAGTAAAGTATATTTTTTCTTCTAATTTTGGAGTCACTTCTATGAAGATCTAATGGTTAATCTAATGTATGTATGTATGTATGTATGTATGTTTTTGTTTTTTTTTTTTTTTGTTTTTTTTATGGTTTAACGCCATTTTTCAGCACAATATATAGGCTATACATGGCGGCCAGTATTAGTGGTGGAGGAAGAAACCGGAAAAACCCCGGAAAGAACCACCGACCCACGAGAAGCTACTGGCAAGCTTTCTCACTTAACTACATTAGCCGAATCTTAGACTCGAACCCACGCAGACAGAGGTGAGATGGCAGTGGTCCGTAAGCGCTTTAGACCACTCGGCCACTCGGGGCCCCGTATGTATGTATGTATGTATGTATGTATGCATGCATGCATTTAAAAGGGACTCTAAATTTATTTCACAATCCGACATATCTATCTCTTGATCTATGGGGAGAAAAGTATTTGTATACGATGTTCAGTAGAATCTTGGATAGTCTCTTTCTATGCTGACCTTAAGACCTCAGCAACATGCATGCGCGAAATGATTATATATGTCAGGTGAAAATGACGCAATCTAAGCTAGAGAGTAAACAAAACACAATAGCTTAACATTGAAGAAGCCAATATGTTACCCTGACTTTGAAATGCTTTATTCAAGAAATATGATCTGATTCATAACCAATCAAACCCTGTAGAGAACACAACTATAAAATGCTAACTAATTTGCTTCCATGCATCTCATGTTGACATGAAATGCGCAATGTGATAGAATAGTATTTGTCTTCTTTCGGCAGATGCTTCTTTCAAGATGTTCGTTCTATCATTGGATGATGGTGTGCGTAAGGACGAAATGCAGGAAGAAATGAAACGTTTGGCGGACCAGCCATGGCAAAATCACTACTTTCATCTGGAATACTCCCAGATTCACGAGGCAGTGGGAAATCTTACCAATGATGGTAACTTTTTTTTCTTCTATTCTTTTTCATTTGTATCAACTGCAAATGATATCTTTCCTCTCGTAGAAACAAACTCCGCATTAAAAGTTGGACACAAATGTATTCATTACCCGGTTGTGCACACATTTTGTAGCCCCTCATCAGAATGCCTTAATACCTTTGTACAACTTGCAATAAGTGGGGACTTTTTAACAACTGTAATGACCATTCCGGTGGCCTTTTAGTTAAAGCGCCCGTATCAGATGCAGGAAGTCCAGGTTCAAACCTCAGCTGACTCATAACAAAGAGTTTTTAAAATGATACTAACATCTGCTTTAGTAGGCGCTCAGCATTAAGAAGCGAGTGTTATGAATGGTCGCCATGGTGTCAGGATAATGCGACCGGGTTAGACATCATGCTACATGTCTGCGGCATGATGTCCCAGTTCTTGACATCACTATAAACTATCACACTGCAGACATCGTAGCGATATGACTGAAAAATTGTTAAAGCTACGTTAAAAATCCAAAACACACACACACACACATACGCACATTTAAAATCGTAACGAATCTGTGTGTGTTTGTTTGTGTCTGGTTCAAATCCGGACACTATGTAATTCAAAAAAATATAAACCGCTAAAAGACAATTCAGTTAACCAAATAGAAGAGTTTGAAGGAGCATGTGACCTTTATATGCAGGTCAGAATGCATATATTTACGTATGAATAAAGGGGATCATCTGAGAGTTGGCGTTATGAACAGGTGACCTTTCATAAAGGAGAATGATTACAGTCAATATTCTTGTGACTATCTGAAAATTACCATTATGAGCAAGTGGCCATTATATACAGTTCAGAATGCATATATACATGTATATGTATAAATGAGACCATCTGGAAATTACCGCTGTGAGCAGGTGGTCATTATAGACAGTTCAGCATGAATTGATATATGTATAAATGAGACCATCTGAAAGCGGGATTTATATACAAGTGAAAATGTATATGCTTATCTACACATGAATCAATCTGAAATACGTCTTTGTGAGCAAATAACCTTGATAGAGAGTAAAACTTCGATACATATGTCTATATGGGACATTCTGAAAGTGAATTGAACCTTTATGTATTTATTATATACAAAAGTGTCATCTTGACGTCATTGCATTGAAAATGCATTGACACGTATACCGTATTTTCGCGCATATATCCCGCGGGTTATACCAGATTTTACAAACCCCGCAAGGGGGGTGCGGGTTATATAAGGGTGCGGGCTATATCACAATTTTTTTACACATAATGATATTTCAACATATTGTTTGAAAAACGTAACTACATAACATATATTGTTCTAGTTTTGTTTTGCTAGGGTTGGATATTATGGCTACTACGGTGACTTTACAACAACTTACGGTATCGGGACCAAATCAACATTTCGGGATAAAAACTTAAAATTTCGTATCCGTCACGTTTTCATAATCAATATTTTCTGTTTTCAATCGAAATAACTACGGTACCTAATTTTACCGCTGGGCCACGATCCACTGCTTCAGGTCAGCTTCAAGGTGAGGCCACTTTGCTTTAGGTCCGCGACGAGCACGTTTTCGTGGATTCATCTTCTCCAACGTTCCTTTTTCTTTTCTCCAACCTCGGATTACACTCTCATCAATATCAAATTTTGTGCCTGTGGCTCTATTACCATGCACTTCAGCATACGCAATGGCAGTTAGCTTGAAGTCGGCTGTGTAAGACTTTCGTTCGGCATTTTTTAAATTAAATAGAAAGAAATTATTTAAACTCGAATCTACACTTCACAAGAGTACAAGATTATTTAAAAATGTCCGTGTTTATGTAGCCTGTAGTTGAGGCACAGCTCCTACGCACACAAGCACTGTGTACCGTGTTTTTCCTGACTTTTTTTGAGCAAAGGTCGTCGGCTTACTTTGATGATGGCGCCGCTAAAGGCTCCAGTTGAAGGGTGAAACAAATACCTGTTTGTTATTGCTGCGGCAACTTCAGATAATTGTAGAACATTGAAACAGATTTGTTTTATTTGTTTAGTATATATCAGTGCTTCAAAGGTAATCGGTTCTCTTTGAAGTGTCAGCAAACGTATTTTTTCTTCTTCCATCTGGTATTTGTTTTTAAATTAGTGTCATCTGCTTGACTGTACTCATTTTACGTTTGCGCCTTCAGCGGATTCGGAGTTTGACTAGTCAGTTGCATAAAGTAATAAGGCCAGATATCATCATTAGCGGATTATGATATAACAGTGCACTGTTAGTGTGGTTTGCCAGTATGAGACAAGGACTTGTTATTTTAACAATATATTCCAGTACATTGTTTCCTGTCATGGTGCCTTCTATTTTCTCTACTCCAAACGCAAGACTGTATATACGGTTTTTATCAGCCAAAATTGGTGTCGCCACAAATATCACCAGATGGTATATTTTGTCACCAAAACGGAAAACAGAATCGCAGTTTGCTACATCAGCGAAGCCCCATGATCCTGTAATTGATTTCATTTCCGATTGTAGCTGTATAAATATATCTATGGTTGCGGGTTATACAAAGGTGCGGGTTATGCCAACGATTTTTTACACAAAACCCCAAAACCCGCGGGCTATATGAGGGTGCGGATTATCTGCGTGTGCGGGATATATGCGCGAAAATACGGTAAATGGAGCTATATTTATATAATATGGTGATGTGTAATGCCGATGGTTCCTTTACCATCTTTCACTGTACACGATTTGCTTTGACTGAACACGATTTACTTTGTACACGATTTGCTTAGACTGTACACGATTTGCTATATTCGTGTGTTTGCCTGTGTAACCTAGAGAGGTTTGAATCAGAAGGTTGTTACTTTGCCTGAAGAATATCGACACGTGTTCTGGTAAACGTAATACCTTAGTAAACTATATATAATACCTAAAATAATATTAAAAACAGAACATATTCAATAAATTTTAGAAAAACCAGATATGAAAAAAATCGACCGCTTGAT
Organism: Unio delphinus; assembly: GCA_029339505.1. Taxonomy (NCBI): domain Eukaryota; kingdom Metazoa; phylum Mollusca; class Bivalvia; order Unionida; family Unionidae; genus Unio; species Unio delphinus. The sequence continues at coordinate 54,692 of JAQISU010000082.1, forward strand.
AGTATGTCTGTTTTATCAGTATTGTTTCTATCATTTCTTCGTCAAAATCATTCTTTTATCAGGACTGCGCAACATACCTACAAGGCCCTAACTGACAATGAAATGTCATCCAGAGTGGGTATATGTTTTCTGAATGACGAGATACATTTACAATCCACTCGTCCACCTGTCACACCACCCCCCTGAAAAACATTCTATATTTTAATATTTATTCAATATTTTGACAAAACTGTAATTCTGGTCTCATGAATGTTTCCCAATATCACACTTATTAAAGAAAAGCCATGCTTCATTTTCACTTCCTCGCAAATTCGGAAAAAAACTCATTTTCATTTATGAAGCTTAAAAAAACAAATAAATTTGTACTTAGATAATGCAATCCTAGTGGTTAGAGTTTTGACTGGTCGGCCTGGTGTCAGAATAATGTGACTGGGTGGGACATCATGCTAACTGTCTGCTGCATCATACCACAGTGCTATACATCACTATAAACTGCCTCACTGCAGACATAATAGCGTTATGACTGAAAAATTGTTAAAGATACATTAAAAATTCTAATCACACACACACACACAGAGATAATGCAATCATTCTCTACTAATCCTAATAGGTCGACATTCTGTTGTGCTGTGCATCATTTTTTATATTTATTTGCTAGGTTTCATCTCCTAAATATTTTACAATTCTCTATATTTAATTTTTAAAGTGATTGTGTTATGTTCGACGATATAGTCAGTAGTTTTCTGAGGTACTGTAAAACTACCACTATCTTATATCACAATATTGCATTTAATAACGAGCTTTATCATTTAAATAAATAGCTTGATTAAGATATAGTACATCTCACTTAGATGACATTAGGTACATTTCTATGCATTATGTTTCTTTTCTATTTCTGTTTAGCATTACTTAAACTATTTTTCTTATAATGTTATTAATATAATGCAGAAAGCGGCATTGTCAGTAATGTCGGTCAACTCGTCCAACAGATGAAGGGATCGTTGAATACTGGTGAGCTACAGATCAGATTCGTTACTTCTTGGAAACACTATATCACAAACACAATAATCCCTGACATCATTTATTTGTGACTCTGGATGATTCCATTAATATTTAAACTGAAATATTGCATTTGTTATCACAGGGTATTTTAATATTTTAACGACTTAAATAACCTAATAATAGGTAATTATTATTATCCGATGAGATTGATTTGTCTCAGTACAATTACAATAACTGGCCAATGAGATTGATTTCTCAGTGCAATAACTAGATTTGTTTAATTTAAAAAATGTCATTGCAGTTGGTTTAGCTGTTGTTTTTATGTTTAATCACCATTTAAAAGTGGACGGATTCAAATATGTGTGTGTGTATATATATATATATAGAGAGAGAGAGAGAGAGAGAGAGAGAGAGAGAGAGAGAGAGAGAGAGAGAGAGAGAGTAATTGTATAATATGACATTTTATACAAGATGACAGAAGTTTAGTCTCTATCTTCACAATGACGTTTTTACTATTAATTGGTTTCTAACCGTACTGTTTACTTTTGTGTCAATATCATTTGCGAAAATTAGTCATATTTATATTTACAAAGCGTACAAGAGGCAACAGACCGGGACAGACCTTTACGGGAGTAAACCGTAACCTATCGTTAGGTTACGGGTTCAACGTTCTACCACCCAAGCTAATGGCATAGACGTAACAATAAGGACTGAGTTTTATCAGCTCTTGAATAAAGATTAGTTCGACAATAGACGAACAATTTATTATAGATTAATGAATTCATATATAATAGACAATCTTCTTGATGCATGTTGAATAAATATAAGGCCTTACTGATATTGTACCAAATTAAACCTTAACTTTATCCTAAAAGTAATGACAACGATATAACACTGTAAGTTTATTGTCATGTGATATTTTATTATTGTTTTCTTAAAATTTTTAAAGTTTCACTTCTCTTCTTTCATAATATTTTATTTTTTCTACCTGATTCAAGTTGAGTGTAGAGCAGTAGTTATATATATATATATATATATATATATATATATATATATATATATATATATATATATATATATATATATATATATATATAAAATTGTATTCAATGTCGCAAAGCTATATAATCTACCTATAAACCATTAATACTGCATTGATTTACATTTTTCCTTTCTGTAATAAAACAATTGCTTGTTTTAGAATGTAAACTTTAATATTATTAGACTAAAAAGCGAAATTATGTATTAATTGTTTTCCTTTTTAATGACCCTTCTAAACATTTATTTTGCTTTTACCACGGCAGGTAGGGTATCCCGTATATTCATATATATGGATCTTGGTAGCAGTTCAGAAACATTCACTCTGGTCAAGCAAGTAACTATGAATATACTTCAGTGTATGGGTAAGTCACACATTTTTCATTTTTTTTCTCCATTGGTAAATACAAAAATCAATTCTCAGCCATCCTTGACTGCCTACATTGTAGTTCTGTCATTGCCAGTTTTACCATACAGTATCACCAGGCTTCATTTCTCAAGATAACAAAAACAAGAAGTTCCATATTGGAAAATTATGATAATATTAATTTTCGTCTTGAGTCACTGCAACCTCATTTAGTGATGAATGTAGGTCTTGTATGGCCCAAAACTTAAAAACTTAGCTATCAATTGCTTCTATTTCTGGAGTAAAACCAATCTCTCTCTCTCTCTCTCTCTCTCTCTCTCTCTCTCTCTCTCTCTCTCTCTCTCTCTATATATATATATATATATATATATATATATCTATATATATATATATATATATATATATATATATATATATATGCAATAAACTGACGACATTGAATCTATTAGAACAGTTCATTACTAGGACTTTTGTAACTTAACTCTTGGATTATTTTTGGATTTGATTCTTTAAAAAACTGTAATTTTTTTTCTATCCTTACAATTATTTTCCAGGCATGTAAATTATTTGTTAAATTTTACAAAGCTTGTTGTTTTCACTTTTTCTGTGTTCTGTTTTTTAGAGTCTAAACACGTAACTATATATATATATATTGTTACAAGCACAGGGGTATTCACTTGACCGAGCGGTGTCAAAACCCTGGCGCGAGTCACGCTGGAAGTCATATGTTTTCCCCAAATTTCCAAAGACTTCCATACAACTTAAGTTGTAAAATGGAAAGAAAGACGTGTCTGCTATAATTATTAATCTTTGCTGTAATCAATGGGCGACCCAGAGGAGACAACTTGCCCAAACGTCCATTAACGGCACCTTTACATGGTTTTTCTTCATTATCATCCGTTTTCCGTACCGATAGCTTGTCATGCCATAGAAATTACACCAGTATTCCCTTACTAACTGGGAAATATTTAACTGCGCGACCCTAGGCCAGTCCATCCACAGAATTTCCGGCGTATCACACTCATATACATACGCCAATTTTCCACTATGGCCACATAAACGGTACCTACCAAGTTCCAACTTATTGATTCCATTCTATAATTTACTGATTTCCAACCATAAATGCTGCCTTTTCAATCACACTACTTGTATACACCACTGAATTTTAATATGGACTATGTTACGAAAAGGGACAGTCATTCGGCTTGTGCCCAAAATCACTACTAACGACCCAAGCATGGTTCAAATTCACTAACACTTACTCCAAATTTATTACAATATATATATATATATATATATATATATATATATATATATATATATATATATGCGAAACTGATCCTCTTTTATTTTGCACAACTTTGTATTGTTGCATGTCTTGTTGTAGTTTTCTTACATGCCTGAGTCCATAATGCTTCGACATTTTTTGAGTGTGTGTGTGTGTGTGTGTGTGTGTGTGTGTGTGTGTTGTTGTTTTTTCTCCCACACGAAAAAAAATATTTACCTCCAAACTTTGGAAACCAGTTTAAACATCGTTACCATTCTCATTATTTAACATAAGCCCGTTTATGTTTTGAATTTAAAGTTGGAGATGCCTAGTTCTGCATAAAGACGATAAATACCCCACCCACATTTTATGCGAGATATATGACTCCTTTCCTTAAGAGATAACGATCATTCATTAAATACCAGTACAATTATGCATTAAAATGTCACCTATATTTTAGGTACCAGCATGTAAAACGAGAAAGAATTTGCTGAGTCTAACTTTCACTGTTTTGCTATAAATTAAATAAATCATGTATTTTCAGTTCCAGATCAATCTGAATTGGAAGTTGCCTTAAACACGGATAATGTGTTTGAGTTCATATCAGTGGAGGCTGCTATTAGCAAACTGAATGGCGTAATACTACTACTACTACTACTACTACTACTACTACTACTACTACTACTAATAATAATAATAATAATAATAATAATAATGGGTACTAGTAGTTTAATAAAAATGATTAAAAGACCGTTCGGTTTATTGACTTTATGAAAATTCCAGTGTTACAGGCTAAACAACGTACTTATGGCTACATTATATATAGAATGGTTTTCAAAAGGACCAGTACATGTCAGTATCTTCGATAGCTGTTTGAATCGTCTAAATAATTTCTCAATATTCCCACTCGAAAATGCAGGCTTGTTTTTTTTCGAGTCGTCGAGAAAAACTAATTTGATTTTGTGCACGGATTCGTAGAGACCATCAGGCCAAGACGTGTTCATAAGCTAGATCAGACGAATTCTTTTTCTCAAACTCGGAACAAAACATGGATGATGTTTCGTATATATTGCATATTCTGTCATTTACTGTTTATATATAATCTTAGCTTTACCCAGTTAACTACTGTTTACTCAGGGACATACGTTCAGTCTGGTTATACGATATATAATGATATATTACTGCTAAAAGATAGGTTCATGTTAGAATCTGGATGCTTGAAACGTAGACTATTTTGATGCATTTATGTACAAATTGTCTGTTATATCATTGTATTCGATTGTTATCCGGTTCATATTTTATATATTGTAAGTGACATTTTGTTGCGCACTAAATTTCTTTGATAAGATTTCGAGGTTTCTGTTTCTCCAAGAACGTTGCCATTCTCAGTAACTATAAAACCTAGAAACCTACTGTGAAAGTGCTAGATAGTCTTAAAATCGATAATAATCTGTATCAGTCCGTTGAACAATATTCATTTATTCGTTTAATATTTATTACATAATTCACATTCATTCTGTAAATGTACAACAATGTGTATATCCATACATACTCGAATTTTAATGTGGTACTCTAGTAAGTCCAGCTGTCACATGATAAAATGCTAATATAGCGATTGTTTCCCTGAAACGGTGTACTCACATAAATAGATTTTCATAAACTAAAAGTTCCACTCAAAATAGTTAGTGCAGGTGACAAGGAATTTGGTTTGAAAAGAAGTGGTTTTCTGATTAATTTATGAATTTTAGAAATGGTATGCTCCATATTTCTCTTTGTTTTCAGCTCGAACTATCCGCGCTACAGTCGTTGGCACAAGATCAAGACAAGATGGTCGTCACGCTTGTGACAGATAATGATTATTTACCTATAATTCTGTTCATCTCTTCTTCTGGACGAATATTCGAGAATGAGAGAATAAATGATTTGAAAGATATGGGTAGGTTCTGGCATAGATTCATTTGTTCCTATAAGCAGTCTTTAGCACCTTCGTTCTTTTAAGTCCACCACTTTTGTTCCTTTAATCTATTCCGCCACAAATATTCCTTTAAGCAGAGTCCACCACATTCATTACTTTAAGCAGAGTCCACCACATATATTTATTTATGCAGAATCCACCGCTTTTGTTCCTTTAAGCAGAGTCCACCACATATATTTATTTATGCAGAATCCACCACTTTTGTTCCTTTAAGCTAGTCCACCACATTTATTACTTTAAGCAGAGTCCACCACTTTTGTTCCTTTAAGCAGAGTCCAACACTTTTTTGAAAATGATGCTAACATGTTTTTCTGTTTTACAATAATGTGAGAGATGGATGTTTAATGAGGTATGAACTAAAACTAATCCACTCATTTCTATGTTTCTATCAGGTGAAAAGAATCGAAGAGTTATAATTGTCCTTCTGTACAATAACATACAATCGTGTAAAACATTATTAAATAATCAATTTAGTTTGGATTCGTTTCTGTAGTGTTTGCATGTGTGTGTGAATTGCCGTGGATCTGCAAACATTTTTGCCAAAACGTAACATTTTGAGAATAGTTCTTTTCTTTTACACAAAATCCTTGCATATTGGAACTTTACATTTGTTGTTTGTAACAATTTTGGTACCCAATGCATCCTGGAATACTTGTACTCTATAAAACGATCTAGGAACTGTATTTGTTCATAGATTCATTACTTCATTCACTATTGAACTCATAATGATCAAATATGGAGAACAGTTCAAAAAGCATTTCAAATGATTTCCATCAAACAATATTTTTTTAATTAAATTGTTTCTTCCTTTAATGTTCAAAACTGCTGATTATATTACATTAGTCTAATTTGGTTGTTATATGTAACGTCACTCATGACCGACACAAATATGCTTTAGTGGATACGTCTAGTAGATGGAACGGTCATATCAGGTTAAAATAACAGTTTCTTTGCAGCATAGCAAAGCAATTGTTACATTTACAGGACGGTCGTGCAGTTTTGTGCTGCAGAAATGATTCAAAGATGTGGATCTAGTGATCAATCTGTGTCCATCCTGAAACAATTCGGAGATATGCGGCTTTTATTCGCTCTGAATTTTCTTGTATATAAAGCGTCCTGTATTCTTTCTGTTGAATTATTAAAATATAGAGATTTAGGCCGCAATTTCGATGTCAACATAACTTTGAAATTATATCAAGGAAAATGAGCGGAATATATTCCTGCAAAATATGTCGTGTCCTTCCACGTGGCACAATAATTTGAGCTATTGAATATTGGTTCCAATTTTTCTCGTTCTATAAGGTATAATAAATCGATGTTACGCATATCAAGTAGATCATGGTAAATGATTAATTTAGGTATGTCAGATGACTATTACGTATTCTCAGTGAGCTATCACTGATAATGTTGAAATTATAATGATTTTGGGTATATTGTTATACTCTTTATATGGAGGTTAGGAAATACATTCTTTGAAATGCAAGATAACTCCAATGCACTGGAAAGCACAATATGCTATTTATTTAGCTCAATAATATCTTCACTCACTTTATTTCTTAAGCCATTGGTGACATTATTGACTATAAGTAAATGATTAATGTTTGAAGTTTTTTAGTATCCATAAAGTCTGCTCATTCGAGAGGCCGTCGCGAATGCTTACATTCAAATACTTTAGTGAATTCTGTCTATCCTTATACCTCACTGCTGCACGCGTGTTATTTAAGTGAGTAAATATCTCCTCCAACAGTAGTTCGTAAAATATTGAACAGATTTTTAAAAAATTTAAATTATGGTGTTTATGCATGAAGAAATAAAAAGTGAGTGTAAAGAAAAGTTCCATACCAGAATTTTAAATAGACTGAAGGAATATATTTCACTGCAAAACCAGTTTATTTGGAAACAATAGGACTAGGTGAAAAATATGGATAACTTAAACGGGTGATATATTTTACCAACAGTATATTATTTTAACCATTAATCACTGTAGTTTTCACTGTCCAGATTAAAAGTAAATAATTAAAGAATAACAACAAATGTGTGTTCTACATAATAAACCAAATACAGATAAGATAGCAGGATTTTTTCTAAAGTATTACACATTAATTACAAATTGACATGAAGAAAATAGAACAATTAAACCAATTAAATCAATATTCCAAATTGGTTTCGTTTGTAGTTGCACACCATTAGCACATCATTCTTTTCCTTTGTAGGTTCTGCGATTTATGCAGTCGGAGTAGGAGAGCAAGCCAAAAAGGAAGACATGCGAGATATGGTTTCGTTTCCCTGGTACCGGCACCTTGTACATGCTTCTGAAGGAACTGTTGCGTGTGTTGGCTAAACGTTACACTGTCAATTACAAAAGCAAACGTTAACCAGAACATGCATAATTCAGAACAAAAGAAAATATATCAAATACTGAATTGCCTGTAAATACATTTTATCATTTCAATAGCAAACCGATATCATGATTGGTCTCAACGCGATATTCAATACAAAACCTGATGCGAGCATGCGCATGCTTCAACTTGTACTACAGCATACATGCGATGAAGGGGGATTCATGATCAGGATCGCTAGAACATGATTTGTGTGTTTTAAACTGGTCTAATCTTTATTGACCAAATCAAATGAATGAGTCACATTAAAGAGAGGCTGGATTAGATTATCTGCAATAAAATATATTCCTATATATCTCCGTGATCCTTGTTATATACATGATTATCGCTAAGATAACAGAAGGGACTAGATTATTTTGTTAAGACATACTAACATACCCAAATACATAAGAACACAAACTACAAGCACACACACAGAAACAAACGTGCGCACACAAATACAAACAAACAAACGTACGTGAACGCATACAAACACCAATACAAACACGCACATCTATAAAGGAGTTAGTGCATATAGTCACACTACTCCACGCTCACACAAGTTGACAACTTGAATAGTCTCTTTTCTAGAGATCTGAGTATCATATGCACTCAGTTAATGATGGCACCTTCCATGCCTGGTACCACAGACACAACGTCGATACCAGTCCAGCTCCCAGTTGGGAGCGCAGAGGCTGCTTAAGTGGCTTCAGAACCCCAATCTTCAGTTTCTGGAATTCAGAAGATTTCTTCTCTCTGTCTTCTTCTATGCCACACCAGAGGATGCTTTCCTTGTTGTGGCTCTCCCTGTCTCTCCAGCTCCTCACAGTTTTCTGTCTGGATGACAGACACTCTTGGTACTGGTACTGGTAGTTGTGGCGGTGGTTGTTGATGACGTTGTTGTTGCTGTGGTTGTGGTACTGCTAATGATTGTCGAGACGGCTTCACATCAGGCTTCAACTCACACAAAGGCCTAAGCATGAGGTGAGGCAGGATCCTTTCTTCCTTCTCTTTCTTCTTTTACTATTCCACCTCTTACTCAATCCTGCCTTCCTCCTTTATCGTTTCCATGACCAACTCGTCAAGTAGGCACCTGGCATACTCCAGGTACATTTAGAGTTCTATCAAGTTTTTACTATTTTACTCATTTTATTACTGTTGACTGGTCAACACTGCGTAGCAAGACTGACGAATGCTCCGATTTATGTCTTAAGCACCGGCAAGAAGGAAAACATTCCTCTTACACCAAAACTTACAATACCATTCACCATAACATGGAACACGCGGACCCAAAAGAAACATTACGTTCACTTTGTTTTTACTTGCAAGCACATACATACTATCTGACAAGACAGAGAAACGAAGTTAATATAGGCACACTTCTAATATTTGACATAAAACAAAGAAACGAAGTTTGTATTTTTACAAAACAAATACACAAAGACAAGCAAATAGTATGGTAATTTGACTAATATCTCTTTTCTAGAGAATTATGTAACTCTGAAAAGGGATGCTGTATTGACTGGGATTATGGCAATCTTTTATTGTCTAAAATTGCATCTCCCTCTGGCTGCAGGGTTTCCAACAGGGTAGGGTTTATTTCTTCGGAAAGATAAAGGAAACTCTTTCGTGTCTACACGACAGTATAAAAAAACCTCTATCTGGCTCCTGTTGTTGCTGCTAATGCTGTTCTCTCAGCTGCGTCTACGTCTGTACTTCTCTGTCCACTCTTTTCTCGCACATCAAAGGACATGTGCTTCTGGTTAATACCCTACCGGACTATTTAATTAATCGTGGTGAACTGAATGTTGCCACGTCTCCACAACCTGTCTCATAGGCTCTCATAAGTGGGGAAGGACAAAATCGCGCACTCACATAAGTCTGTATCAACTGAAAGTTTAGGTTTCATTTAATGAGTTTATTTATTTGATTATGAGTGGGGGAAGAAGTGTCTCTTCTCTCATGCTTTAGTGTGCATTGGGCACATTTATTAATTAACTGTCAGGAGTAGACAAGGCAGGTGACTCGGGAAGGAGGGGGCCATCGCCCTCAGAAGGCACGACCTACTTCCAGGATATAATTTTGAGAACCTTTTCCAAAAGGTTACATAGTTGACATCTTGTCGCAATTTTGGAAATATGTTTTGCGCTGTTTTGATATTAAAAGAAATTTAGTACCACGCCAGTGACCACTTAATGACCATCCAGTATGAGTGTTGAAATCGTAAATCGTTAATGTTGCCGCTCTGTGCAGCCGGGCCTGATGGTCCTGGGTTAGTACCACCTGATCCAATTAAATGTTTGGGGTCATGACTAATTGTCCTAACTATTTAGGTGCCGCATTGTGCAACTATGCCTGATGGTCCTGAGTTTTAGACCACCTTATAGAAGTACGTTTTGTGTCCAAATGAGTTTTCTTGGTTGTTTAGGTGCCACGTTGTTCATGTTTCTGATGATCCTGGGTTTTAGACCACCTCATATGTGCTATGTTTTTGGGCCAAGCCCATTGTTCTGATTTTGGTTAGTGCTTCAGTGTGTGCCTGTATTAACTTGGAGTATGGATGAGTTTTAAAAGATAGTTGGATTGTCGTTGATAATCTACGATTACTATTGTGGTAGTAGAGATGTTAAGAGCCTAGTGTCGTGACCTGGTGTTATAACTACTGGCTGGGCTTGCTTATGTAGTTATGAGCATATATATATATATATATATATATATATATATATATAAAACACAGCACGATACAATTTCTGAACTCCTCCATAACCTGCAGAATAGGATGGATCGTACTAAATGATGACTAAAGCCTTTCTTCTGGTCATCTTCCTCTTCATATTTGGAATGGTATTTTTGAATGTATTATTCGTATTCCATGTCCACGATTTGCTAACAGATGTGACATCGTTTCTTTCCTGGACATCGTGAATCTTGGCAGAATTGGTACTTATGCCTTGTCCACAAGTAAGGCATAATCTTAGGAGTTGGCATGAGCTTTTCTGCTGTGAACTTTGTGTCTTCAAATGTTTTGGTAACAGGTTGGACTGAAGAAAGTGCGCAAGTTGCACAATACACTCGTTCTTGAACTTCGTCAAGACATTTCTCACAATAATAAACGTATCCCAAGAATGCACTGATACTGGTAATGGCATCGACTTTGTTCATTGTGATGATATACGTGAATGTATTTCCCACATTATTTCAGGAATGCCGCAGGGTGTGTCTTTGTATTTCAACTCTTGCTATAAACATTAGTTTTGCTTTGTCTTCGTTGTTTGAGAATATTCACCCAGGCTTTCTTCCATTCTGCCGTGTCGTTCTTGTCGGCATACGTTCTTCCTACCACGATTGCCCTTGTTAAAGACATCTAATATTGAGAATTGTTAATTTTGACCAGGCTATGCTTGATGCTATGAATAAACACGTTTTTGCGTCCCGTCCTTTTGGGAAACGACACTAGGGTCATGTGCTGTGTCGCTTGTCCATCGGTGATGTGAAACTTGCCGTTGGACTGTTGCACGTGTTCAATCTTGTCGATGACTTTGTATTTTAACTTTGCACCATATAGTGATTAAGTAGAACAAATGTTCTACAAGCAACTTTGTTCTGTTATTACCTACACGTGATATGTTCATAAACACCTAACCTGCAATTTAATTGTAAATATCACATGTCGCCAACAACCAAAACAACCTCAGCACTGTGGGGATGTGACAAACATGCTAACAGCTTGTAGAGATTCATGTCCTAATCATTCCCCTCAGTTATGAATATAAAATTTCCATGCGGAACGCAAATGCAGAAAATTCATTCATACATCATACGTAACATTTTATTCTGATAACAGAACTATTTTATGAAAATAATTTTTCGTGTAAAGGGAAATAACTCAATTGACTATTTTGACAAGTGTGATAGACAACTGTCGCCCCTGCATTTTCTTTTATTTTGACTGAGATGGGTAAATTTTACAGAATGGGAGATCCAGTTGGAGCGTGAAGATTTAGAAACGTGATAAATGAAGAATCTCAATAATATGTTTATTAAAAATGATGCATCCTAACATCCTACACAAAACTGGTGTCACGTTGAATGTTTCGGTTTCTATTGATTCTGGAAGACAAAGGGTGTGTGTGAAATTCATGAAATCCTTTGAAATTAATTAATCTACTTTCGCAGTTTTCACTTTCAGTTCGAAGTAAAGAAAAATGGTAATATAAGCATACAATAATGCTAAACTTGCTCAGCAGTTTTCAGAGATACATTAAACTACTCAATTATTAGTCATAAAGTAATAACCCTGAATTTAGCAGAACATGGGATGACTTGGAGGCGAAACAAAACTAATTAAAAATTACGGAAAAGGAAACAAACAAATGAAAGTTAGTCAATGACTAATAAATAGAAAAATACAGTGTGTCATTCAGATCATCTGGGTAATGATCTACTTTAAAGTCTGATCAATACGTTCTGGTTTTAAAACGGCTATCGCTTTGGCACGAAAGAAATATGAACATCGTACAATGTACATTCGAGGTCACGGGATTTTTACTGATTGGATATCCCGCTTAGTTTCGTTTCGTTATCTAGAGGTTGACCACCCTCGATGTTATTGCCTGGTTCGAGTGAATATAAGTGATGAAACTTACAGGTGAAATAGATAGAGACCTGAGCAGATACCGTACAGTTAAACCAACATTTTAATCGATTACATAAAACAACTATACGAAGCCATTACATTAGCAATATACCTGCTTTTAGAAAACAAAACTTTCTCAAATTACAAAGGAAAGCACAAATGGATTCAAATAAAATAGCTGATCTGTTCACTGATAGATTTAGTTCATCATGGGATCGAGTGAACAATCGAAATCAACGTCGTGTATGATTGCATAACCTGTTCTTCGATTCGTTCGACTTTCACTGTTGCTGTTCTGACGCTTGGATCTCCTGATTCCATCCTCAACAATCCGTACTCGAAAACTCTGAATTTATACGCCACAGAATTGTACGGCTCAGGATTACACGTCTCAGATTACACTTTCAGGATTGCATTTCTCAGATTACACGTTTCAGGATTGCACGTCCCAGATTACATGTCTCAGACTGCACGTCTCAGGAGCTATTTTCTCCCCTTTTCTTCAAACGTCCATCCAAATCCGTTCGTCCGATTCCAGTTTTTATGAGGGAATTTATTACAAATTCCTCAGAGCCTATACTTGTTTCTCTTGCAGAAAGATTAGACAGATTAAAATGTTCGATGAGGCGATATTAAAACCTAGGACATTTAGTGTTGGAAACACGCCCCTTAATTGTCAATTCGCTTTTCCCCTTTCTCAATGGCGCCAAAGTCGGGGTCAGCTTGACCTGGTTGTTTGATAGTTACAGTTTTTCTGCCACTTTTCAATTGTGACAACTTTACCCTGAAAATAACGTTTACTGTCCCACTTTTAGTCCGTCTGGCTGCTGTCCAAACAGTTGCTTAATTTAGGGTAGTATTCTCCCCTCGAAAAGACATTCTTAACATGGCATTATGACGATTATTTCGCGTCCATTCTCTAGAAATCTAGTTAACGGTGCTCTTGTCTCAACTAATGTATTCTTATTTGATCACCAGAAATTTGCCGATTCACAGTACAAAGGGACGTTTCTTTAAACGTTCACTGCAACATGGTCTTCCAATGTCGTGAATAATTTGAACAAAATACCAAATCTATAACTTGAGAAGATATAAACAAACGAAAAAAACATAACCCACGCCCACACACGAGCATCTACTACGCTCCATAAACCATAAAAATATACCTTGAGATGACTGGCGTTCTATACCATCCTGAAGCTTGTATAAAAAGCGACATCCAATAATGAAGTGAATGAAGCCGAGAAGTTCCGATAACAAGCATCAAGTAATGATGGATTGAATGAAGTCCAGTAGTTTGTAAACATGCAATGATATTTATTAGATAGTTAAAATAATGTTTCTGCCGTCGTTGTGAGTCGTGACTAGGTCACACCACAGGCTTTTGAAACTTTAGTAACATAATGTCAGAATAACTGAGAAAAAAATTAAAACTTTAAAACCAAATTAATATAATATTTAGGGATATATAATAAAGGAATGGTTGGAAGCCTGTAGTCTAGGCGAGTGACGCTTACAACAATGCCGTTCAAAATATTTTCTTCCATTCGCCGTGGTAGCATGACTGTAAGGACGGTAATTCAAAAAGCATTGTGGATGAGTTCTGGCAATTCTTAATAGGATTAACTTTAACTCGTTTCTTGTTATCCAAAAGAATAAAACTATAACCCAACCCAATGCCCACCCCCTTTACAAAAACAAAACAAAACACATGCGTAGTAGACAATGTGAGATAATCTTCAAAGTTAGATTCACTATCTCCCTACAATGTTCATTAATGAACTATATATGATCTAATCAAAGTAACCAGCGAAGCTGCGTATGTATCCACAACCTCTATTGGGGAATATCCAGCCGAAAGGTCATTAACTAACTACTGCTGACTATTCATGTGCAAGAGAAGGGTCAATGACCATCTGCTGAAGACTTATCCTATCCAAGTATGAGGAAGTTTTTCAGACGTATGAATATGTTGTAATCTGAGGCTGAAAGCCCATTAAAGTCGGTCGATCCTCAGACTCAAAAATCGATTTTAGTGTAATAATTCAATTTGCTGAAGTATATATTGTACAATATTTAGAAATATAGAGTTCGTTATATTATCTGCCGCACGTGCAAAGTGCTTTCAGAGGGTAGAACTGAATGCTTCCAGTGGATAGACGATATCTGTGTATAATTGACCTAACGTAGGTTTTTTTTTTTTAAAATATTTACATTACGGAACGTCTTGTCAGTGAGCGGTCTACTTGAAGGACTTGCATATCTTCAGCTGTAGAGGTATATGAGTAATTAATTACTTGTGTATAAGTTATAACTATCGTACTACCTCGTTTATCTTTGTATATTTTTTTCTTCTATAGATTTAGTCTACGCGATATAAGGCACGTATTTGCTATCCTTGTTTGTGACTTAGCAAGAGATTTATATTGGCAATACAAAGCTGCATTTTAAAGAATCGTTTAGTAATGTAGGATTATTATCGGGCACGGTACAGTTCACTTCTGATCTTGTGCATTTTGTAATTGTGCCGATAATGTAATCTGTATAGATTACCGTGTGAAACGTCATTACGTTTTATCATATATGCCAGTGTTATACATAGTACACGGCGTTAGATATATTTTCAGCTGAAGAGAGTGACCAGAGTGACCAGAGTGATCAGAGTCGACGTGTTATCAGCTACAGAGCTAATTATGAAGTCGACCATAGCAGCTGTTAAGCTGAACCATAGCAGCCGTAGAGCTAAATAGTGTTGCTGGTCGAGTAGCAGGTGATCGGGTGTTGCTGACCGAGATTGGTGGGCGCTGATTGCTTGATTGACCAACCTGGAATACTGACGGCTTGATTGGCCAGTGTGACAGGTAGCCGAGTGTGCTGGAAACGTATGTATAACTCCATTCATGTAATCTTTTAGAAGCGGGCTAATTTTTAGGGTTCTTAAAATCCAGTATGTTTTTGGGACTGTAAAGATAATTTCTACATCTGTTCCTTTTTGTTTACATAAAATAATTTCACTATTTGAGTGAATACATTTTACTATATGAGTAAAATGCTACATTTTTTTACTGTTTGAGCATAACGCATCATTCATTTCGTGGTGAAATCACTGTGAATCATTCACCCTGTCTTTGTACCGTGTAAGGTCATTCATTTGTATTTTCATTAAGTCTGTACGTTTTATGTTAATTGAACCAATATTTGGATCGTATACACGCACATTTTAATCATAATTAATTTTTCATTCAAACCATTCGTCATTGAACATTGTATTTGTACCACCATCAATTGTGTTTTGATGTAAATCCGAAATTCCACCCGGTTATCTTGTTAGATTGATTCATCGTCTATTAAGTTGACTTTTAAGGTGAAGCTGAGTTGAGTTGTGTGAATACAATTAAAGCTGCAGATTAAGAGGCAAAGCTTTTAACCTGAGATCAAATGTAAATGTAGACATTACCAATTCAAGAGTAAGAACTTGTTTTTGGGCTTCACATCGCTGTGTGATATTGTCATGGCAACACAAATCTCAAATTTACTGCATGCTCACCTGTTCGTTTGCAATTTCAGTACTTCTGGAACATTGTAAAGTGGTATCTTCCTGTATTGCTTAATTCATACGACTGGAGGACAATGTCAAAACAGGCCTTGCGATATCATCTTGGTTTCAAAATAATCTGGAGTCAATAGTACTAATCAGTAATCATGTAGACATTTTGCAAACATGAAGGTATACAATTTTTGTCACTTAGCATTGTAGACCATCCAACGACATTTGACGAACTCGTGACAAGTCTCAACTAAGAAGAAATTAACATTGCTTTCGAAATAATCAATTATAGAACATTCACCTTCCCAATTAACCTTTCGTGCAATTTATTTGTTTCTCTGAACCTAATAAACGAGTGAGTCTAATGTATTTCATACGCGTCACACACACACACACACACACACACACACACACACACACACACACCTTTTTGGGTGGATTGATTTGTGGATAGCACAATTCTTCTAACAAGGTGTCCGCTGTATTCGGTTCTCGTTGTCTAGAGGTGGATCGTCCTCGGTCTTATTTCCAGGATCGAGTAAATACAAATATAAGTGTGAACAAAACCCCACGAGACCCGTACATGAAGATAATTGAATCAATTACATAAACTGATAATATATTACAGTGTGAAGATACCCTTTTTTAAACAAATCATTCATCGAATTTCAATCAAAATATATTTATATAAATAACCTATCTGCTTTATATTATAGAATTGGTTCATCATAAAATTGAGCGAAAAATCGAAGTCATAACCTATTATTTCCAGATCACTTCAACTTCACTATGATTGTTTCTCTCGGTCATTTCGATTTTCTCCTTCTCCAAACTTCCTACTGTCTCGCCTCTTCTCAAAGATTGTGTGGGTAGGTGGTTACGTAGATACTTATATAAGCAGGTGCGTGGATAGGTCAGTGGAGCTATTTCCCCTTTCAAAATAAACAGAAGCAACCAAAATCTTCTGTCAGATTATCCTACTGGGAATAGATCATTACTCCCCTCTCGTTATGTTAGCTCTGCTTGGTCATTTTCGCTTCCCGAACATCAGAGGTAAATTGTAAAAGAAAAGAAACGATAATTTTTTTTTGAAATTTTATATATTTTGGTAATTCAATCATGGCACTATCAGAAGCTGTTATTCTCCAGACTGGCAACATTAATTTTCCCAATTTAATAACTGCTAAAGATAGCGTACTTTAGGCTAAATTAGGCTGATTTTGTTAAGCACAAAGGAGCAGTCACTTTAGTTAGCTGTGTGCTTAGATTATTGACAATTCCTACAAGTACAATATCCAGTCAAATACAGTACATGAAAGTAACATAGAGATATATCAACACTCTCCATTGTGCATGTTGCAAATGTAAATAAATTCACCTTACACCCACCACTTTCTCGGAAGTTCATAATATCTGTAGAGCGCCACCACACATTTCTGCAGATTTGTCAGCAAGTGTTTGAAAAGAATGAAAAATTTAACGTAGTTGTCGTAAAATTGAAAATATTGCTAGGGGATCGAAAATACTAATTGAGCTGCACATGTTCAATTAAACATTCATGCAAATTTTAGTCAAAACCGTCTGTGTGGTTTTAGAAAACTCATTCACGAATGCATTTTCCTCCAGCTGCTCTGGAATATACTTTGGTACAACATTTTTGCGAAGTGCTATTAAAACTACCCTATCAGCATTTTAAAGTTATAAAAAAATAAACACATTTGATAGGAGAGTAATATTTCGCCATTGACGTGTGTGCCCCATAATATACATGTACTGAAAATGAGAGTCGATTGAATGGAATGTTTGTGTATTTAAGAAGACAGTGTCTAATTCTTCCATGGAACAGGATTCCTAAAGTTGAATCGAGTTAATAGTTTGTAAAAACTTACTTTTGCATCTGCCACTGTACTGTAATTAAAGAAGGGATGTATCGTAGTACATGTAGCTGATTTCACCGGTCGTCACATGAGCAAGCACTTGTCCCAAGATTCAGAATTCGCGAAAGTCGCACGTTCTGAAGCCCATAACTTCAGTTTGGTACAACGCAGAAAAGTCAATGATAGCTTAATGAATAAAACAATAACCCGTGCGTAAAACAAGCAGTAGACAATGGCCGTGTGCGTTTAAATACGGAAATAGCAGAAGGAAATCGAGGGTCATAAGTATAACCGAGTATTTGGAAGTTACGTATATAGTATGATAGAGAGGGCCCTGTGTCAGAACGGGTCATTTAGGTAATCTAAGGTATTTTTGTCACTTTGTATGATTTTATTCCTTCAGATTATTGTGGTGGGGTTTTATTTCTTCACATCATCAAGTTCGCGTCGAGTACTTGTGATCATATATAGGTTGGTGTGCCCTTATAAACCGTTCAGTCAATTTATGCCACGAAATCAGTATGTATATTTGGATTCCCTCCCTCTCTCCAGGCCCATCCCACCATATGACCTCCCACAAGATATTCTGCTTGTTGCCTTACTGTCTACTACAAGTGCAATTGGTGATGTTAAAGAAGTTGAGATTTGTTTTCCGAGTGTATGGGGAGTTAATGGAATTTTCATCCTAATCATTTGTCAGCTGTCAGTATTATCTTGGTTGTTGTGGTGGCGTTCCCCTCTAATAGCTAGAATGTTCTATCACGTTACTAACTTCAACCAGCTTCCATCTTTACATACAACACTTCTCAAAATAAATATCAGTTTCCCTCCGTAAGAAGATGCCTTTTCTGGAGGGGGGATGCGAATGACTACAGCAGTTTATCCCTAAATATTACTAATTATATCTCCTTTGCTCTAAGACCTTAATCTTAGAAACTGAAAGGCAACGTAGTTTGATGATTATTACAGCAAGCATTTGAAAGAAGAGTTTGAGGAGAAATTCCATCACGTAACTCAGCAGGTGTCATTCTTAATTTTATATTTACCCCCCCCCCTTTGGACGAGTCTATTATTCTTCCACTCCTCAATATTCTTATAGCTACAAACAATCCTGAACTGGGAGTTCATCAGGGAACACTTGAGGGATAATTAGTCTGCGCAAGACTCATCAAAATGCCACCAAAGGTAAGCTGGAGTGGAATCTAATTAGAATTAATTATTAATTGAGTTAATATATTATGTATGTCTAATGAGCCTTATGTACATATGTAATATTTGACATATATGAAACATATTTCCTAATAGCTGTAGAAAAGCGAGACCAAAAGTCATATAGTTCTCAATTATTCAAAACGCTGCAATTTCTAGCCATACTTAAAAAAAATTAGAGCTGTCTTATTTTTGTCTGTAGTATTAATCAACTGGTTTAAAAAGTCAATCGCGTTGGAGTTTATTTAAAATTTATTTTCCTCTAGATACTCGGTCTGAATTGAGCATCTTAAGAAGGGTTGAATGCTTTAGATACATGCCAAGAAAGAACAACGTGTTTCTGCATAAATAGTTTCCTCATAGGAATTGTTAACCGTTTAATAATCAACTGAAAAACTTTCGTAGACCCAATATCTTAAGTTTTCTATTTTATCAGTACTCTTAATAATTAAACTTTACTATTTACACATTTTACACAAGTACTTATGTGATCCGAAATGATTTATTTACTTACATTGTAAACAGTTTTTGGAAATCAGAGGACATCGTGTAAAAAAAAATATTTAAGGACGAGATGACTCGTCTATTGGTTTTTTTCAAGCATATATCTCTTGCTGTGTCACAATTTCCTTGATTTCTGTTATTTTCTCTTTGTGTATTTGTGTGATTTATGTCCTAGAAAATTCATATTCAGTCTCATGTTAACTTAGTACAATGCATCAATAGAAAATGGAATGTGCCATACATTCGATGTGGTGTCAGAACCAAAAATGCGCAGTATATGGCAGAAATCCAATGCAGAACTGGGCGAGAGTAAGCTGAAATCACCTATTTTGAAAATGGATGGGAAGTCCGGATCCTTTTGTTTAGCTTGATTAATGGAGAATACATAATTATTGTACAATCCTAAGAAAAGTGAAACATCTTGATCTTGAATTTGTGACCCGCAACCTATGTATAAAAAAAATATTTTCTTTCATTATTTTACTTTTGTTTTGTTTGTTTAAATTAAAGAAGATAATGCATTTTTCATTTTTAGTGACCATATATTACATTATATTGTTATATTATCCCATAACTGAATATAAGGGTTATTTATATCAATCTGGTCCACGTTCTGTGTCATTTTATTTCGATCATGACTGAAAGCTTCAGGCTTTTCAAAGGGGGCTAAACATTATCTTAGCTGCAACAAAATGGATTGAAGTTGGCACATTAACTCTGTGCCGTCTGTTTTTCTTGTGTTTTCAGACTTATCGCTAACTTCATGTTTGAGTGAATGCGTTGAGAAACTGATCCGTATGCTTGAAGATTCTTATCGCTGGATCCCGCCAGCTTTACCTCCGACCCTTGTTTTCTGCCGTTAGAATGTAACGAATGACATTATTATGGTTATCTCTGTTATTGGAGGAAGTAAAAGCTTCATTGTTAACATTGGCAATGAGTTTTGAAGTACGGGAAAAGAAAACGCAAAACAACAACAACAAAATAATTTGTGCAATAAAAACTGAATTGACATTTAGAATGAAATTTCAATCCCCAATGCACTGTCTTGTCTTGATTTACAATGAGTGAAACGTTTGGTATCCACATCAGAAAAAGATTAAAAATTACTTTACTTTAAATTTGGACAAAAATAACAAAACAAGTCCTAATTTAAATTAAAAAAACGCTAAAACTTTTGACTGTTTTAGATATTACGTAATTTAGGTTTTGAAGGAACGATTTTGATGGTAAATATGCTATTAACTCAATGTGTCAACAGTGACCGTCATAACAGAAGATATCTCCTCTGAATTAAAGTTTGTCGTATAATGCGCTTACAGATTAGGTTCTATGTTGTTTGTTCTACTGATTACTCCTAACAAACTGAATAGACCCACTACCCATTTAAAATTCAGGTCTACTTGTACCGAGAAACTTTAGAACTTCGACACTTCATTATTTCAGAATCCTGCTGACCCTCAAAGACAATCCATTGACCCTAGAAGAAATTGTTAATATATCTTGCTCGGATAATCTGTAGCATCAGCTGGCACAGTGTATAGCTTTAAACCACATTCCTTATGCCATTCATTCATATATATATATATATATATATATATATATATATATATATATATATATATATATATATATATATATATATATATATATAACCCGTAAACTTATATTGTCATTAGTTTTATTGTTAATATAAATAGTTCATTTTTATACAAATCCAGCATATTGTACATGTCAATAAAGATTCGTTAAGGAAGGATTGTTATAATCATTAAGACCAAATTTATTTTAAAAATAGTTAGTCAGTCATACGTTTTAAGGGCTTTTTTTGAGAGGGGGGAGGGGACTATTGCTTTCAATGCTACCTCAGCATGTCAAAAAACGTTCAAAGTAAGTGTGTGTCTTTGTTAACGACAAAACACATATTTGCTAAATAGCTTTCTATCTTCAGTGCTGTGCCATTTTTTATCTGCCAGAGAATTTTATAATCTTGTGCGGATTATTTTGGAACAAGGATTCATAGTTTATGGATTCCGTTCTTTTTCTTATGTTTGGTCCTTGTAATTTCAAGCTCATAATCTTTTCTCCTAATATTAACTGATCTAGTTTAATATATCACGATACATTATAGAAAATGTCTTGAAGATATCCCACCCACGAACCCTGCATGGTGAATATCGGCTTCATTTAGGATAAGCTACGGTAATTGGTCAGAATATTTACATTAGCAACATTGAACATGATTGCCTTCAGTTTCTAAATAAACACTTGACTGACTAAATTGTTGAATCAACATGAATGGCACGTGGATACCGTTTGGGTTCTCAACATGTTATACTAATTGTATTAGCAGAGAATGTTTATTTCTGGCATACTTTAAATTGTGTTGGATGTTCACTTCTCAACGAGCTGATTGGAAGTCTGAAGGGTAACTATTCCAGATTAGGGAATTGCTTTACCATTGCCGTACATATCTATCAGTGACCAACACCGCTGAGCGGTGCTCCAGATTTGAACAGAATACAACTCCAAACCACAATCTTCCTTCTCAGTCAGTAAACCGTGACTTTTCTAAAGTAACGACCATTTCGAATGGTAAGTTGAATTCCCGGCTTGAACGCAAGACCCAGAGGCGTAGCTAGAGTGCTTGGAGCCCGGGGACAAAATTCATTTTTACGATCGCCCCCACCCCCAACTGTGAAACCAATTATTTTCATCAATAAAATCACCTTCACCCAATGTAACGCCAACGGCTATTGAAGAGAAGAAAAAACTAATGCATAGTTGCATATTTGCAGCAAACATTCCACATACAACCTATTTATTTCAAAGCCCATTTTGGCGCCCGGGGACATCTGTCCTCCTCTGCCTTCTCCCCCCCCCAAGCTATGCCTCTGTCAAGACCATCGGTTGTATGACCTCCATGGCATGTTATGTTGCAGTGAACGTAATTTTATGTATATTTAAAATAAAAACGAATGAACGGACGTTGCAGCTAAACTGGTGAAACTAGAATTGTAATGCATTTCACGAGGTCTTTGATCTTTTTCAACTATCAATTTTTGGTCATTTAGTTCTGGTAAAATGTTTTTGAAAGCTTCTATATGTACTAGCTTAATGAGTTACAAATTACTTCTCAACTCCTTTGTCAGGAATGATTATTACAGCATGCCCGTGGAAATATACAGAAAGCGAGTCCGGTTCACTGAAGCTTTTAGTGAGAAAAGCTGGATGTACCATAAATAAAGCTTAAATAGGAGGCCTTATTGACTTCCGCAGACCATATAATTGTTCCCGGATTCTTTCAATCTTGAACTTAACCTGTTGGGTACTCGGCGTCAGAAGCCAATAGTATTTCCACTGGTTCCATAAGAAATAATGCAAATAAAGCACTGCGAGGTTACGAGGTTACGAACCGAATTGTTATTTACGTATTTATTTTCTAAATTATATCTTATGACCGCTGACATTATGGAACATTCGAGAAAGAGCTCAATGTCCCAATATTACCTCATGTCCAGATGTATGTATTGTCCGTATATTTACCCGATGTCTGCAGTTTGGTTAAAGCATATTGTATTGTCGTACTTACTGTACATCGGGTCGGAGTTAACATTTTTCGCAACTTAGCGACTGCCCTCCCCCAAATACACAAGTAGGTACATAAAAAGTGTCAAGGACTAATATTGCGAGTACATGTATATACTTAAGCATGGATCAGAAACTCGGTGCATTAATAGAAATGAATAATGATAAATGCATCATACTAATAAAGTTAATACAAAAAAGCAGCATACTTAACTAACTTAATGAAGGGATAGCGGAAACTTAGGGAAAGTGATTCAGTGGCTTGTGTTGGAGAGATATCATTCCAGTAGGTACTTTATCTTTAACGATTACTGAAATATTTCAGTATCTTTAACATAAGTCTGGAATATTTCAGAGATGTTTAGGTCATTTGATAGGTCAGCTGATTCAAACAGCAAGATATTAGTACTAACAGGGGATACATTAGTATTAGTCTCAGTATATTTATTACATATACAATTATAATGGGAAGCAGGCTGGTCATCCCTCTACACGTGCACGATTTGCTCTCAGTAAGAATATTTGATAAAGTCACTGGTTAAATATTGTCCTATCAAGAATCCGTGGTGTCCTGGATCCAGCAGAGTATATCAACATTTTATTAAGCAATATATAAAAGAATTTCTGGAGATTTTTTATTCTAACATATAGTTGTTGAAACTTAGGTATTTTTCATAAATTATATTATATTGTGAGTTTAACCAACGGAGGTACAAGATCTTAGAGGTAAGAGGTTATGTGCGTGTGTGTAATTTGGATTTTTAACGTAGCTTTAACATTCAGTCATATCGCTACGATGTCTGCAGTGTGGCAGTAGTGCTGCCTAGCACTGCGACATGATGTCGCAGACATGTAACATGATGTCCCATCCAGTCACATTATCCTGACACCAGGCCTACCAGTCTTAACATTAACCTTTAAATGCTGAGCGCCAAGCAACTTTTAGTGCCATTTTTGCAAGTCTTTGGTATCGAACCCAGGACCTCTGGCATCCGAGGCGGACGCTCTAACCACTAGGCCACATGAGCGGTGGAGGTAAGAAGGAGAAGAATCATATATGACCTTTGAAAGGTACAGAGTTTATTAAATTTTCTTCTTTCCGTTAAAGGGAACCATCCGGTTTGTCTGTAATATTCTTAGTAGAATATCTATGGGTAAATCCGGTTACAATTCTTTCTGCTTAAAGCTGGAGTCTTAACAAGTTAGCGGCATATCATTATTATTAGGATATAAGTAGGCCAGGGGAGGGCGTATATAAGAGAGATACATTTTTTTCTTCCCGATGTTTCCTTACCTAGATTATATCTAATGCACCTAAACCATTCAGTATTTCAGGATGCACGCAGGCAGATATCATAAACACATTTCCAAAATCCACCAGAGTTAATTAATTTTAGACCTAGATCTTTATGATGATGTTCACTTAAAATGTATACGCTCACTTTCAAACTCAAGCTTGGGAAAATACGGGATGTATTTCTTGGATAAATAGATAACTTTTGTCTTTGAAGAGTTTAAACGTCCTAGCCAGTGTTTGGGCCCCTGGTCTGTTTTGAGATCCGAGTTAAGCATATTTTCGCCGTCGTTGGTACTGGATGTGGAGTAAGCAAGTGAACTATCATCAATAAGAAGTAACATTATTAGATCACCAGCAAGGCAGATAGTAAGGAACTGTAAAAAGAAAGAAAAAAGGTCATTATGTATTCACAAATTAGTTACTGTCCGCATACAGCATTTTCCAGACACTAAGACCTCTTTTGAGGACGACAAGACAACCATACTTCTTGCAATTACACACTTGTAACATTACTTCAATAAGAACATACTCCGACATGTATGACTGCATTTAAACGATTTTATACATAATCTTTAAATCCAATGTGTATTTGTATGGCACATGTAGACAGGTTACAATTATTCATACATGCTTGTTGGGGCTTTTTGTTACATGTGTATTTGTAGAGCTCTTCTGTAACATTTAGATAGGTTACAATTATTCATGCATGCTTGTTGGGGCTTTTTGTTTTTGTTACATGTGTATTTGTAGAGCTTTCCTGTAACATTTAGACAGGTTACAATTATTCATACATGCTTGTTGATATGAAATCTTTTGAGATCGTTCATTGATTCATAGTAAAAGAAAGAAAGAAAGAAAGAAAGAAAGAAAGAAAGAAAGAAAGAAAGAAAGACAGAAAGAAAGAAAGAAATATGCAATTTCCTGATTTAAAGGGAATTAAATACGATACTTTGGTCTCAATCATGGCTCGTGATTCTTTCCTGTTTTCGCTTTCAATCACACCACAATCCTCCTGAACTGCCATTGCTATTATTATCATTATGATTATTATCATTATTATTGTCATTATTATTATTATTATTATTATTATTATTATTATTATTATTAATATTATTAGTATTATTATTATTATTATGATTATTATCATTATTATTATTATTATTATTATTATTATTATTATTATTATTGCTGTTGCAAATGCCGTGCACCATCCAAAACACATCTACTACAAACGGTGCAGTTAACATCAGGCAGATAAGCATAAACATTTCAAAACTTCAAACAAACTTCCACATTTACGATCTGGTGTTGACTAAATCAACTATCGACGTCCTCAGCATTAGATCATGGAAATTGTTTTAAAGAAAACTCTTATACAGCCCCATTTTTGTTACATAACCAGTTTTTAGTTACGTCCCCCCCATATTTAGTTACATAGCCCATTTTAGTTACATAGCCTCCATTTTAAGATACATAGACCCATATTTAATTACATAGCCCATGTTAGTTACATAGACTCATATATAGATTTATAGCCCCAAATTTAGTTACATTGCCCCATTTTTTTTACATAGCCCATTTTTAGTTACACAGTCTCTTATTTAGTTACATAGCCCCATTTTAGTTACATGGCCCCATTTTTAGTTATATAGCCGCATATTTAGTTAGCCCCATATTAAGTTACATATCCACATTGTAAGTTACATAGCCCATTATTAGTTACACAGCCCCAAATTTAGTTGCATAGCCCCATTTTAGTTCCATATCTCTTTTTTTACATAGCCCCATGTTTAGTTACATAGCCCATTTTTAGATACATAGCCCCAGATTTAGTTACAAAGCCCAAGTTTTAGTTACACATGCCATTTTTGTTACATAGCCCCATATTTTTTTTACTTAGTCCCATATTTAGCTACATAGCCCCATTTTTGGTTACACGGCCCACTTTTAGTTACATATCCCCATATTTAGTTATATAGCCCCATATTTAGTTACATAGCCGCATATTTAGTTAGATAACCCCATATTCAGTTACATAGCCACATTGTTAGTTGCATAGCCCCAAATTTAGTTACATAGCCCATTTTAGTTCCATAGCCCATTTTTAATTACATAGCCCCACGTTTGGTTACATAGCCCATTTTAGTTACATAGCCCCATATTTAGTTACAAAGCCCAAGTTTTAGTTACTCATCCCATTTTTGTTACATAGCCTCATTTTTAGTTACACAGCCCATGTTTTACATAGCCCCATATTTAGTTACAAAGCCCAAGTTTTAGTTACTCATCCCATTTTTGTTACATAGCCCCATTTTTGTTACATAGCCCCATATTTATTTACTTAGTTCCATATTTAGTTACATAGCCCCATTTTTTTTTACACATCCCATTTTTAGTTAGCCACATATTTAGTTACATAGCCGCATATTTGGTTACATAACCCCATAGTTAGTTACATAGCCTTATTGTTAATTACACAGCTCATTTTTGTTACATGGCCTTATAATTAGTTACATGGCCCAATTTTAGTTACTTAGCCCATTTTTAATTATATAGCCCCATATTGTGTTACATAACCCCATTTTTAGTTACACAACTCATTTTTTGTATAGCTCCAAATTTAGTTACATAGCCCCATTTTAGTCACATAGCCCATTTATGTTATATGGCCTCAAATTTAGTTTCATGGTCCTACTTTTAGTTACATAGCCCCATATTTAGTTGTGAAAACATATTTAGATTTTTGTCTTGTGCAAGTATTACGGTTCTCTACAATATTTCGAAACCAAACAAATTCACAAAAATTTCTTTTACTTTGCTGTTGTGAAGAAACAGATACAAATGTTAAATTTGCTAATTACCAATACATATTTTTCTGGTGAAATACTACAAATTATGTAACAGCCATTTAGCAAAGGATGGGTGAGTCATATTTGAGTGTTTAGAGTTTTAAGTACTTGCTCCCTTCTTAAAAGTGGCATCTGCCTCCAAATGATTTATACGGTACATTAACATTTCACTAATGGTTTTGAAAGATCTAATTTCGTATGCAAATTAAATATAGAAAACACCTTAATACAAAGCAGCTTGCACCAAATACAGCAAATGAAGCACATAAAGACTAGAGTAAAATATTGTATAACCACGAAATTATTGATCTGAAATTGCACTTGTATCCTGTATCGTGTAAATGTCCGATAAAAGCACTTCATGTTTACGGTGGAAAGCAAATTACATTGTCTTGAAAAAGATATATCAGTTTTATCGCACTAGAAAGACACATACTCGTGAGAACCGTGACGCATTACAGCTACGATATTTAGTCGCTTAAAAGTCGAACTGTAAATTCATTAAACCCAGATTTGCCGTCGCATGGTGTGCTGGCAAGTCGAGGTTTATACATTTTGTAAGCACTGATCAGTAGAACTAACTCTATAGACCTTGCGCTACTGGCGCATTATAACGGCATATCGCGGGTATCTAGTCGTTGCAGTTGGACCCGATTCAAAGGCGAGTATGTTAGGTAGATGAATATATAGTAGTGATTTTATCCAATGAAAACATCAACTGAATAGACGATGAAAGTTAGGAACACAATACCGTCATAGCATTATCAGTTTTCAGTTTCGCGGTCTGTGATGGTCATGACATCTTATTAACGTAAGCTTTTACATCTAGACGAATCAGTCGTCATACAAGACATGTTCAAATTGTTTAAAGTTACTTATTAACAGATTTGGATGTACCAGAGTTTCAAAACATATAATTGAAAAAGGTTTGCTAACTAATGCCCCCACTTCTCTCAAAGATGACTTCATGTAATATAAGAAAGATTTTTTTTATGGTGAATTGAAAACTTATCTAGATGCTTTCGACCACTTCGGTGACTTAGTGATTAGAGCGTCCGCCTTGGATGCGGGAAATTGCGAATTTAAACCCCGGCCGAGTCAAACCGAAGACTAATAAAAATGGTACTAACAGCTGCATCGCTCGGCGCTCGCCATTAAGAGGTTAGTATTAGGACTTCTCAGTCTGGTGTTAGGATAATTTGAATGAATGTGACATCATGCTATGTCTGCAGTATGATGCCCTAGTGCTAGACATCGGTATAAACTGCCATAGTGCCAACATCGTAGCGACATAACTGCAAAATAGTAAAAGCTACGTTAAAAATCCAAATCACACACAAACACATCTATATGTCATCAAACACAGTTACATTAGGCAGATAATCCAGCAAATCCCAGCAGATGATTTAACTGAAAGATTAAATCTCCCTATTTCATACTTTTTTAAATAAATAATATATTATAATTTTAAAATAAATGTTCATTGGTTATAACTTGTATAGATTTGAGCGATAAGAACAAACTATAGTACTTAAATTTTGTTTCAGTAAAGTCTCATTCATTTAAGAACGGATATATTCAGCGCGCGCATATGCAAAAAGTCAGAATCATTCCCAATGATACAAATGAAATAAGTACAACATACACCTATCCAAGGTGTTATATGGATTCTTGCCAAATTTTACAGATGAAAATAAGTACAGTATATACCTATATCAGGTGTTACAGAAACAAAAAATGGTGGAAACAACTTCACATTTTGCACCATTATTTAGTAAAACAGGTTTCACACCCCTCGTGTACATAATGATCTTCACCCATAAGTACTGCTCCATAACTGAAGCACACCTTGACAAATCACTTAGCGTAAGCGTGTTTATCCAGTGGCATACTTCAGTGTAACTTCATCTTTTTAAGGAAGCTGCAATCTGGCGTCTGTGTACGAAGGCATTAAAATAGCAATGAATAGGAAACATTTGGATGGTATCCACATTCCACTGTTACATGACTTTTTAAACTGCCAGTATCTATGTATGTATATGTATGTACGTTGATGTGTGTATGTTTCGTAAGACTCGTTCTAGTGGCTTAAACGAATAAGATAATTTTGGCACTAAAAACAAAAATCACGTCTGGGCTTTTCAACATGCATTGAATGAGCAGTAAATGCCAAGACTGGTACTAATATATGTTCCAAAAAGGCAATGAAAGAACAATAATGGAATATAGAAACTGTGTACAAATGTAAGCCTGTCAGGAAGTACAAGAGTGATGTTTCATATCCGTCAAAACTAAATAGTTCAGGTTGATGGCGGTGCACTCAGAAATATTGCAGACACTTTCTAATGCAGCCGGGTTCTCATCCCTCATATTGCGGTGACATTTTAATATCAATATGCCTCCTTATTTCAGGTAACTGTAATTCGAAATATTGATATCCACTTAACATTTTCTTTGAGACACAATGTAAGACATGACCCTGTGTTTATGTGTTGGGGGTCAAGGTCTTACTGCCTCAATAATGGCGCTGTGTAGCGTGTTCCAAATCGATTAACATCGGAACAAGTCAAATTTTCAGCAATATCTCAGACACTTGGCAGCCCGTATTGATACCTTTCGAACTAAGATGAAGCGTGTTTCTTTAATGAAACGAATAAAATATAATGATATTGTAGAAAGTGATTAGATAGCATCGTTTCCTTCAAGATGCTTATAACCGATTTCTCAATCGACACACTTCGCATTGAGACACGTGGACTAAAGAACGGATGGGCGCATGACAGATTGTCATCAGTTAATACATTTTTGTCTTAACCGAGACTTTAATATGATACACTATCCATGCACATGTAAGAGCCATGAGCACCTTGCTTAAAGCTCGATATTTACTATTGCTTGTGCCATCATGTTTCACGAACATGTGACGATACAACCAACTCGATATTTACTATTGCTTGTGCCATCATGTTTCACGAACATGTGACGATACAACCAACTCGATATTTACTATTGCTTGTGCCATCATGTTTCACGAACATGTGACGATACAACCAACTCGATATTTACTATTGCTTGTGCCATCATGTTTCACGAACATGTGACGATACAACCAACTTGGCCAAAATCTGGACCTGAGTTAGTCTCTTTGGAAAGTAATTCAGCATTTGGATTGCTGAATTCCCACAAACGAAACGTGGGTTCAGTTCCTAGACAAAATCGGATCGGATATGTTTTATCCTTTGGCATGAAACATTGCCCTGATTGCGAAGCCAAGGTTAATCAAAGTCACTAGTCAAAACACATTAAATTGGGCTTAGCTCATCCAAACCAGAAATGTTCTTGTCTATTTTTAATACACACAAATTATCGTGTTTCTTTCTGGATAACACCACACCTTTGGCATAGTTCAACCGTTATAAAACACATATAAAAACGTAAATAACAGCTTCTTCATTATATTACTATAGAAGAAATAAAACGCACTAGTTGTATTTACTGTGGATAATTAGATTTGGTTTGGAATTTTGTCTGTTTGACGCCATTTTCAACTCATGATAGGCTATACAGGTCGACAATTACATATAGTGGAGGAAGAACCCGAGAAAAATCACCGACCCACCTGAAGCTGATGGCAAGCTTTCTGGTATATGTTAGTCGAGCCGATACTTGATTCCATGCGGACAAAGGTGAGATGCTAAATCACCTGTAAAGGCATGCGCTTTAGACCACTGAGCCGCCTGGGCCCCCTGTGAATAATCAATGATTAAATCTATGTTGCTTGTTGGCCCATTCATTATATTTTCTAAGTAAACAAAAGGTTTAAATAAGTTTTTCAAATCCACATATTCTGGAGCAACAACGCTAAATATTTTACATATGAACAAAAATGCCACGAAGCTGACTCGAATTTCTAGCTCAAAAAGGGTTTGAGGGATACCAACTCTGAAAGCGATAGACGCTAGTAGATGCAACCACTAGCTTATAAACAATGTGTCACAACAATGGACTTGAAAAAATGTAAACATAGCTTTGTAAACAAAACTCGGCCGCTCGTTTATTATGTATACTGCGTTGGTGTACCGTTACTCTCCAGGTTTTCTGTGTCAGATGTTGTGCTCATAAACAAAGGCTTTGACATGGGGAATCGGTCCGAAATTCAAACAATGCACTGGCGCCATCCACCACCAGACCAGAGGGGTAAAAAAGTTCCATTGACTGCTAGATTTAAGTTTTGACTCGGGTAAGTTGCACTTCAGTAGCATGTGTTCCTGATAACTTTTAGAGTGCGAAGAGCTTATGAACACATATTCCACATGTTTATCAGGTCACAAACAATATGGAACGACGGAAGAACTTAACAACAAACTTTCACCTATGTTGTCCATTAAATGAGATCCCTTCAAGAGTACTTCAGGTTTTATTTATGCCGCCAATTTCATTTGTAGGGATAGCCCATTTGTATACATCATTTGATACCACCATCCGTATTAGTATGATAGAAAGGATCTGTACTTTTTGGCATATTGCAACTTTCTCAGAAATATATTCATAAGCTGCATATGTACATACATTCATACCTATTTATATACATACATATCGTGCGTACATACATGCATATGTTTCCTATATACTGCAAGCATTATTAACGTTTCTGGACCGATGCGTAATTTTGCTTTTAATGGTGCCGCTCTTCTGGTAAACGTATAATCCCTCGGACCTCGCTCAGTACGTGTCCGCTGCTTTCTTTACGATCAAAGGCAGAAGTTGTGGATATATTGCTTTACCACTAAATATTATTGCTTCCAAACTGTACACAAACATTAATCAACATGGTCTTGTTTATTGATTCAGTATGATCGCCGCGTGGCATTGGATGGGTCCCCGACTTATCATATCATCAAGAAAAGTTTATTTCTAATCTCTGACAGATTTTAATGCGTGTTTAAGTTTGCTTCAATGTGTTTTAAAGCTAACCGTGTTATGCTTATTAATCTCCCAAGAGCTATGTTATTACCGTACAGAATCGCGTTCTAGTTGGCGATAAACATGAAATAACTTTAGCCCAGACCCCAAAATTACAAACAGAAACGGACTCGCATTGAAACAAAAATTACGAACGTTAAATGAGGGAAACATAAGAAAGACATTCAACGTGCCCAGATAAGTGTGGTATTTACGAGAGGGAAGATTTATATGATATTCAGTGTGTCCAAAACATTCTGGACTTTATCAGTGGCAAAGATAATTAGGACATTCCATGTTGCAATTTATATACAAACCGTAACATTTAAACCATATTTCGAGAAATTTAATAAATTTATCACCAATGTTAGCTTAGATATTCAGCTTTTCATGCCAACACCAAATTCAGTGTACTTTCCCAACTTGTTAGCAGGACCTTAGGGGTAAGAAACACACACAAAATGATTGTATAAAATTAAAAAGTGTTGTTCGGCCCGATCTCTAGAAGCTGCAGAACCATCATTTCAATTTTTCGGAGGGGTGGGGGGAATAATGGCAAAACATGACGGGCTTGTCAATTTCGTATATAGGCTACAGAAATTTTACAGTACATGCAAATTCGTGGGGGGGGGGTTGACCCTTGCTTACCCTCCCCCCCCCCTCCATGACGTCCCTGTCTTGAAAAGAACATAACGGGAACATTTTAGTAGTTACTGGCCGATAATATTAGCTTGCCAGTTTAAATAAGATTAACAGCACAAACTTACGCCCTATGCCTACATGTAACATCTTTTTCGGGCGATAAAATGACAGCGCAGTTGTACTGTCATGTCCAGTGGGTACGATCATGCCCATTATTTATAATGTTACGTGTATATGTATGGGTAAATACTAGTAAACAAAATGTCCATATGGTACATGCCAAATTTTGTTTTGATACATTTTCATTATTCACTGCTTTTCTGCTTTTAAGGCTGTCTGATATCAGACTTGTAAACAACCACTTTTTCTATTATTGAATTAATGGAGTTCCCAATTTGTATTATATTTAATTAGCTAATTAATGATAAAGAGAATTACTGCAGATGCATTGTCTCTGTATCAACGTTTTTTTATTTAGTTAATTGCAACATTCACAAGCAAAGATATCCTCGAAAATTGCTTTATTAAGTAACGATTTTGTGACATCCCTCAACTTGCTGACTTTAATGCTGATTTATTGTTTCTGCAATGTACCGGACATGAAAATCTACAGTACGACCGTGAACTCAGTGTATAAATGCATTACAAACTGCATTGTAGCTACCATACATACCTACCATACGACCAACGTTCCCTCGAAGGGAATGGTAGGTGTGCGCGCAGTGCTCGCTGCACTGCGCAAGCATTACGTAGACGAGCAAAATTTAACGTTGGACTGAGCAAAAATTGACAATTCAGCTGCTCGGAGTTGCCTGAGCAGCTGCGCGCAGCTTAGAGAGAACGTTGCATGCGACCCTGAAGTCCAGGTACAAATGCACTACAAAGTGTCAAGCTTTTTCAGCACTTATCGCAATACATCGTTTATGAAACTGGTGTTGATTCATTACGTTTCTGACAATATTATTCACTTCTACATTTCCTCAAAAGTCAATGACTTAACAAGGCGGAAGTTCAAAAATAAATTTCGAAATTTTCTATTTAATAACTTCACTCTCCCTCCTCCACAAATAGAACAATTCAAACCTTAGGATTAATATATGAATACCATCTATTTACAGATTCGTTTAAATAACTTTATATGGAATCTCTTGTGCGTCTTTTTTTATGAAAACCATTTCACATTTAAGTTGTAATAATTGTGTACTAATGAAAGAATTGTTTGCTAGTCAACATAAAGTACTTTTAAAGAACTTATGTGTGTGTGTTGGGGGGGGGGGGTAAATAGAAGAAATAAAAAGGTAATTTACTGTTACAATCAGTAATAGCCTGCTTTAAACAGATACCCATCATTGTGTGTGTGTGTGTGTGTGTGTGTGTGTGTGTGTGTGTGTGTGTGTTGATCTTTATAGGGAGCACCATCGTCTGCCTAGTTGCCAGTAATTGGCTTTATAGCTTTTAAAAAAAAAGATTAAATTTGTTTCCATTTTGCGTAATTTTCTTTTTCAGCAGTTTCTTGTTTTATTTTGTAAATAGCCTCGCTTTACGCATTGCATGTGGTAGAAAAGGACTTTTTACATTTAAAATGACACGACTATTATTTTGGTATAACATTAGATTGATACCCTCTTCGTGTGTCTCGTTTTATTTAAATTTCACATTTCCGTGAGTACATCATTTACCATCTTGTATTGAGTTGACTTGCATGGCCAGGTGGTTTTTCTAAAAACAAATCACAGACATACGCATTATTGTGTCTTGCATCTACAGTGATAGGTCTGTACTATAACCATATCCTTGCTATCAATGGTACTGCCATACTTGCGAACTGACTAGCCCCAAACTTGGCTTTACAAATATCAAGACTTCTGCTGAGCGTATATTTTTCTATCACTGAAACAATTTGCTTCCAGTTAATAAACAACAGGATTAAGCGAAGATTGTTGGCTCAACACGGTCCGAGTGTGGCTCGGATTGTTGGAAATCTCGATTCGTTATTAGTTGTATCCACTGAGAGGGTTTGTTTCTAAATCTTGACTATGTTTAATACGGTTTGTAAGATTGTTTCGTACTGAGCTAAGGTCAGCTCGATGTATCTTGTAAATTACTAAGTAATGAAACAAGAAGTATGTCTCAACCATATACATGTGTGATATGGTCAATGGCCTACAAAAATCACAAAATGTGTATCTTACTTAGACCCCGTGCTGTGCAGGCATACTGAACAAAAAATAGAGCTGTGGTACAAAACCTCACAACCAGAAAAGATAATGAAGTAGACATACTTCAAGCTATGTAGCAATTAAAGCATCAGGTTACATGGAGCTCAAAAACCCATTTGAGCTTTACATAGACATAGATGTTTGTTGTCTACATCAGCTTTTCTACCTCAGCTTTAATAATTATTTTGTATTTGTAATAGATTTAATTTATTAGGTCCTGAATTATATGGTGTTTTTTCTTCTATTTTGTTTTCAAAACCAGTTTTGAATATTTTACAGGGAAACAGAAATGTTCACCATGCAATGTTTTTTTTTAATATACCAACAATAACCATTATTATATTCGTAAGTCCGGTATTAAATTTGTTGTAGATAATTTAAATTATTTTGAGTTTGTGTTCTTTTAAGCATTGTGACGTATTCCAATACATAGGACAGTTTTATTACGTATTATGGAGAATATACAGATATAACGCATTAAATAAATACATAAATAAATAAATAAATAATAATAATAATAATAATAATAATAATAATAATAATACCATTAATAATAATAATATTAATAATAATAATACCATTAATAATAATAATACCATTAATAATAATAATAATAATAATAATAATACCATTATTAGTAATAATAATAATAATAATAATAATACCATTAATAATAATAATAATAATAATAATAATAATAATAATAATAATAATAGTGGGCAAATATGTAAGCTTATCGCTTCCGGCCACTAATAGTGAAATGTATCAAAGCTCATATGAATTAAAATTGATCAAATTTTGACAGGCATACTTTGACAAATTAGTAGCAAAAGTATTTGTTTGCAAATTTCCGTGAAAAATTAAGATACTTCACAAAAATTGTTTACACTGAATTTTAATAAAGAATAAATTTCTGCGAGGCCTGTTTTGCAAAAATACTTTGACCATTTTTTTATATTGCCTTTCACTGGGTAGTTTCGTGAAAAATATAAAAATAACAAAAATTTGGGGTTTTTTTTAAATTATTATTATGGGCATAATTAGACCCCGGATCACACCAACTCATATATATATATATATATATATTTATATATATATATATATATATATATATATATATATATATATATATATATATATATATATATATATATATATATATATATATCGGTTTTGTAGCTGACACATCCGACCCCGAAAAAGAAAATCAGCGAGCTACAGTTTTAGACTGTTGTACATTTTGGAAGATTTTAAACAATTAAAAACTTATACAATAAAAAGTTATAAATAGGATGAATGTAAATCCATAACTAAAACAAATTTCAAATCTAAGTGGAAAATGGAACTATTTTCATCCATAATCTAGGTCTTACGATATGAACCATGGACTAATATATATTATTAAATTATATCTCCTTTTTCTTGTGTATCTTTTCTTCTGGGAACAACCTAAACTTATCTACCATTCAGCGTAGTTAGCGGGGGGGGGGGGGGTAGCTGTGAGTAAACATCGTATCGTTTTAATATAAACAAATATGCTCTTGTTATTTCTTCCAGTAGCAGAATTTCAAAAGGACACATACGCCATCTGTTGGAGTAATGTGTTGACGAAGTTCATTGTATTATGCAACTGGACGCCATATAAATTTATCGAACAAGGACTTTGTTTAATTTCATCCTGAATAATTAGTCTTCTCAAAATGTTTAGTACGTTTGATCTCGCTACTTATTGGTCCTAAGTGAAACTAGTGTTGCTCTGACATCCAATATGGTTGTTACAGCGATCATCTTGAAACTAGTCTTATCTATGGATGGTCGTATCAACATGAGGCTTTCCTTAAAGAGATCTTATGATGTCTAGTTGCTCCTAAATGAAAATAATGCTTCACCGATTACGCTTATGGCAATTATCTTCCAATTCTTTGTTATCGCTACACCTGAATGGATGGACATATCAACATTTGTTTTCGTCAGAATTCTTTTGTTGTCTGGTTAGTGTAAAATAAAAATGGGGCAGGCCTGAAACCTTTATAACGATTTGGATTTTGTTTCAAATTTTGGAAAATTGAACACAACTGTTTTATGCAAGCACATTTTGCAAAAAATTTTAATCTGGAAAGTATATCCAAATAAACGGTATGGAGGCCTGTAGTTGCCATACGTAGGATTTCATGAGCAAGACGATGATAAATTGTAGATATATTTTAGTGATAATAATACTGAGAATAATGTCAATGCCAAGGATCAATATCATCCCCAAGCTTAACAGTTCTTAATATTTTAATTAATCTCTGTTTGTCTAGCAACCTACGTATCTGTATGCATGTCCGGCTGTACTAAAGCCAATATAAATACATCATAAAATGCTTGCTCGTTCCTTTGATGACTTTCAGCAACTACCCTCTTCTTTGTAAGAGGGGTGGTTAATAGGATTTGGCTGCCGTTATCTAGGGGATGACCTCCCTCGATATTATGGCCTGGTGTGAGTGGATAGACCGAACACCAACATATCTTTGAGCAAGACCGTTGGGAAGAAATAATGCAATACGAGCCTCCAGGACAAGAAAAATATATAACAAAATTCAATCAATAACAAATTAAGTAGCGGCAACTCCAATTAAACCTAGGTTAAATTAAAAGAATATAATATCAGTGTCTAATTTGTACTGATTTCATCATAATAACGAGTGGTGAACAGAACGCAATGTTCAGACTGATTGAATCACCTTCCTCTCTTGATCCGCGTCTTCATATTCTCTCAGGTCTTCCTATTTGGAACGCTTCAATCTCTTTCTGGACTTTCTGGGCATTTATTCTGAACTTTCCCATCTCTTCCAGAAAGTTTTCCTGAATACTGTTCTCTCTCAGAAAGTGTGCGCCCTAGCACTAATACCTGCCTTTCCTTAAAAGACAGCCACCTGGTCCCCCTTTCTTGTTGAACGAGGAATTAACTATTCCTTTTAGGCTTCCTCAGAGCCAACCTTCTCCTTTCTCAGAAATTTTCTGACTAAAGAATTTCGACCAAGGTCGCAACTTTAAATTTACATTGCTTCCAAAGTGTACGGCTTAATTTACTCTAACCAATCGTACGCAGCGGTTCCTAAATCTTTAACGATATAATAATTTCTTTCGTCAGATTTTGGACAGTCTAGAATCTTTGAACTATGCTGCATATCATATTCCCTTTGAAAATTACTAACTGACATGGGTTCCTATCGAGCGGTATGGCTGGTAGCTCAAATGTTTACTTTCTCGCGACAGAATTGCGATGCCCCGGTCAAATCACGATGAGTCGTAGATGCTGGCTTTCAAATGTTAACACTGATAAGAGGGGAAGTGAAAAGGTCGAAGTGACCCTTCATAAATACTTTTTTGGATTTAACGTGATAAAATGTTACTGCTCAATGCATTCAACTTTAAGGTTCATTACGTATTAAAAATTCGACACTTTACACTTTCAGTATGCAAGGATGCCCAACTGTTCATTCTCAGCTATCCTCTTGTCCCTATCACATAAATAAGAGTGAGTTCACTTTCAAATGGACATGTATTATATACAACAGCAACATAATAAAATCATGTTCTATGTTTGCCAAGACACCACTGTACATGAAGTCGTGTTGACATTATCAGCTAAGTGTTGTTTCAGAATGTACAAGATGGTGCCAATTCGACATCCATTTGTGTCAGTGTGACAACCATCCTTAAAATCTTATCACTGCATTGTCTGAATGCAAAGCCGTATCAACATAGAGCTTTTAGCAATTCAACTCAATGCTTCTTTTATAACATAGTCAACAATCTAACAACCAGTAAGGCCATCGTGTTAGCCATCATGGCATCTTGCTTTCCTCACACAAAACCTGCAATTTTCTAGCCTCTACAGTCACCAAAGTGGTTGGATGACTTGCAGCTGGAGTCATTAAGAAACTTATCGAGTTGGTGGTCGATGGTTAAAAGGTCAAGGTCGTAGACTAAAATAATAACAACTGATTTTCAAATCCGTGAGCAGAACTTTTCAATTCAAGTATTCTTTAAAACTTCTATTTTTTCTTTCAGCTTAATATCCTCTTTGGCACCAACTCTGGCCAGTTTTCTATTGCGCTGGTTTCTTTAGGATAAAGCCAATTACACGAATAAATGTTGATGGATTATCATGCTGGTCATAACTATCGTTGTCATTTTCATCGATATGATTACTTCGATATACTTTCCTGTTATTGCTGATATCGCTAACAAAAAGTATATAAGTGGTTATTATCTATTACAAAAGACTATGCATCCTTTCAAAGACTCTTACGTTTGAAAGATAATTGATTTTTTTTAAAAAAATCCAAGTTTCTTATGATTTCAATTTCTTCTTACCACTTAGACGCGTTTTGGGGATTTCGAAAACTCTTTGCAACGGATTTACAATCATCACAACTCACCTCGCTGCTCAGTGACTTCGTTTAAAAATATTCTCCACGCAAGCAATACTTTGTTTTGCATTTAAAAACGCAGGCATCAGTTAGTAGATCATATCAGCTGATTTGTTTTTAATTGTTTGTAAAATACAACGAAATTGCAAACGACCATGTCACAGCAAGCCCCGCACAAACGTCTGTGCGCCTAATGATATTAATGACATTAGACAGAAGATCAAGGGAAACGCTGTCAGAGTGCTTATACGAATCATCTAATATCATATCTGCTACTTCGTCACGACTCATAAATATAAAAGTTGTATGTCATGGCACATTTGTAAATTTAAATTATTGTAATGCTAGAAAATTGAAACAAGATTCACACGTGCTATATCCCATTGTGCATAAACTCAGATGTACCGTCGCATAATGTGCCGCCACGTCATAGTATTTATTGTTTGATCTACTGATTACGTCTAACAAAACTTCATAGGCCCGGATCTGTTGGAGCATGATTCGATGGTAAATATCGTTGCTTTGAAATAAACGTTATATGGATAAGGCTGGTAATATTTTCCTAGCCAGGATTTATTGCATGTCAGGGTCATGGTTGTACGTTATGGTACCTTACGTTTTCTTTTAGGCTTCTGTAGGATCAATTATAGCTATAGAAACATATCCCATTTCAGTAACTCCTCTCTCCATGCACTGACAGATAGATCGCATCGACAATGTTGTTCGGAGGAGAAACCTTGAAGTCCTTATCATTACAAGCTTGCTTGTTTATGAGAAATCATTCACTGGGTTACTCCCTTGACAGGTTGATTACTGAAACAAGCTTACATGAATCAGTGTGTTGAAAGGAATTCTCTTGACCAAAGCTTCAGGTTGTTAGTCCATCTTGATGTACGGCAAATTATTATACATTTGAGACTTTACTTAGATAAGTACGGTGGTGGTCAGCAAAGCAGAAAGCAACAACATCTAGGAAAACCTTTTTCGTAATCAGTCTTTTAAATTCAATATATCTTTTGAACGAAAGATTAAATTGTATGATGCTTTAAGTGTTCTAGCGCCAATCCTAAACTAACTGTATGATTTCCATGCATCTTTAGTGCGCAAATTTGCGCCATGGTCTACTTATTCCCTAGTGAAAATGGTGCTGCTCGAACTATCCATCATGCAACCATAAATCTTGCTATTGCTACCCATCCGTGATTGGGAAGGGGGAGTCATGTTAGATTGTGTTTTCACTGAAAGACTTATTTTGATGTTCAACTGGTTCTAAATTAAAATAGTGCTGATGTCAGTTCCAGTATGGCAGCTATCCTGAAAATCTTCTTCTCTCAAATCCTCCTACATTGTTGATCATATATATATATATATATATATATATATATATATATATATATATATATATATATATATATATATAGATAGATAGACTTCTCATTAAGTCTAGCTAGTTCGAGATAATACAAACAGTGTCGATCTGGTGCAATTTGTCCGCCACAGAAGCCGTATTGAAAATCTTTACATCGCTACTCCATCATGGCATTGGCCGCCATCTTGAAAATATTGTTAACGCTGCTTCTCTTGAATTAATCGTCATATCAACACGGTTTTTTTTCTCACTAAAATACTTCTTCTAATGACCTAGGTAAAAATGGTTCCGATCTGACATCAAGTATGGCGACTATGGCAGCCATCTTGAAAATATTGTCATCAAAACTACTTTAAGAGAAAGCCATGTTGACGTTGTGTATTCACGGCAGGAATTCTTATCATCACCAGTTGGTCTTAAATGAATGTGGTGCCGATCTTACATTCAATATGGTTATCGAAGCAGCACTTTTTAAGATCTTTGTCATTGCTACTCCTGCTGAATGGACAGTCATATCTTCAAAATAGTGTTATCTCTACTTCTCTCTGAATGGATCTCAGTTTGGTGTTTTCACTAATAGACTTCTTATGATAACTAGTCATGAATCCAGTATCGCAGCCGTGACGACTGTCTTCAAAGGTTGTCACTCTTACCCCTGAGCGGACGATCATTCTGGCACGACGTTTCCACCAAATATAATTTTAATGATGTCTTCTTTGTCCTAAATGATAATGGTACCAAGCCGACATCCAATACGTGCACCATGGCAGCTAATTTTAAAATCTTGCTATCGCTGATGTCTTTAACTCTCGACATTTAAAAGGAAGATCTGCTCATATCTTCTTGGAAATCATATTCACCCGGTAGAGCGTCAATCAGTTCTATCCTGTCCAGGGACTCTTGATTGATTGAAACCATGGTATTAGTAATCCAATATATATATGTATTAAAAATACTTGCGTACGTGTACTAATGTGTGAACGTGCATTCATTTGCTGTATTTCGTTCACCAGGATTCTGGTCAAGGTCTGTACAATTGTTACCGGTATATATCGTTCATTTCTTTTATCTCGTTATCTTTCTTTATTGATGTTATTATTTTGTTTTGGTTTTTTTTTCTTCTTTTTTTGTCGAAAATGCACCATATATACGGTAAGATCTATCAGCAGGATGTGTGCATAAGTGATAAATGCAAAACATATTTATAATGCATTTTCCAGGTACTAGAATAGTTTAGTGTTCATGCGAAGATTACGTGCCCTTTTCATGTTCTCTGTGAGGCTGCTGAAATCTTCCATTTCTATTTGGTTCTACGTATTTCATATTAGCAAGGTTTTGATGAGCAGTGTGCTCGCTCGTTCTTTCATTGGTTGTATTGAAAACTGTGCCGCTCGGACATCCACAATAGTTGTAACCGCTGCCCATCTTAATGGATGGTCAAAAAGTCAATGGATTCGCACTAAAAGACCTTGTATGGTGTCTACTTTGTTCTAAATGGTACCAAACTGATTTCCAATATAACGGCCATGGCAGCCATCTTGAAAACATGGTTATTAATACTCCTCTTGACATGACTGTGACATGAGCGTGGTATTTTCACGAAAATACTTCTTATGATGTCCTGTTGGACCTAAATTAAAACTGTACCGATCTAACGTTCAAAACCATCTTGAAAATATTTCATTCTCTATCCTCCTACATAGATGGTTATATCAACATTGGGTTGCACCAGTAGACTTCTTGTCAAAATGAAGTTTGTCTTAATTGAAAATGGTACCGGTCTAGCGTCCGGTATATCCGCCACGGCCGCCATATTTATAATCGTATGGCTACTCCTCCTGAAAAGGTGGTCATTATGACATGCGGTTTGTATCAAACTACTTCTTATGATGTCTAGTTGGTCGTACATGAAAATGGTACCAATGTGAGATATAATATGGACGCTACATCGACCATCTTTAAACTATTGTTCTCGCTAATCTTCCTCAATGGAAGATCATATTGCCTTTGGATTTCCTGAATGTTCATATCAGAGTGGGGTTTTCAGTGAAATGCTTCATATGCTGTTTTCTTAATTCTAAACATTCCAACGTTCTAATATGACGCTAATAAGGTGGCTATCTTGAGAATTTTGTTGTCACTACTTTCTGAATGGCAGAACATTATGAAATGGGGTTTTCACCAAGAGTCTTCTTATGATGCCAACTCTTTATAAACTAAAGTGGTGCCTGTCTGATATTCAATAGCAGATAAGGGGGGGGGGTGACATTTTTGAATTTATGAAAATAGTTTCTACTAATAGATCGTCAGTAGCTTCAAGAAATTTGTTTTATTATTATTATTATTATTATTATTATTATTATTATTATTATTATTATTATTATATGCATTTATTGTTTATCGTGGAGTGTACAGTGTATATGGTTTGGGTGACATTTATCGGAGTTCATTCAATAACAATTTGCACAGTTCGTGTGGAAAACTAATTTAAATAAACTGATACTTCATACCTACTCTTTACAACATGGATTTTTAAAAATATTAGTGAAAACACCTCGCAGTTCCTACAAACATGTACAGTGATTGCATATGTAAGATCTGCATTAGTGCTATTGCATTAGACTTCCAAAGTTTTAATATTTTCATTGTTATGCTGACATCATTTTTATTTTAGGGAGAAGTGCGAAGTCTGGTTCTTTATCGCCATTTACTTAATGCACGTTTCGCATAGTGCTGCTTGCGGAAGTGTACATGGACCTTGATTGTGAATTTAACATTACAGAGCAAATATTATTCTTGCTTTGTAGATTAATATCAAAGTAAAGCATATACCTGCATTTAAACTAAAGAGTGAACTCCCTTTGTGCATTCGGTACAAGTGTTTCAAGTTTTAAGTTGTTAAGTTCGACAGACCAATCAGGATGGAGCTAATAGTTGGGTTGTGGTAGTCTCCCGTTTTTAACATAACGAATTTGCCAGCAATGCAAGTGGAAAAATAACTGTTTACTTGTCGTTTCGCTGCGGTTGAAAAGTAATGTGTTGTTTCGTTTTCCAAAGTTATGAAATGGTGGATTACTTTGAACATTTTCTAATGATTAACCGTTGATCAACAT
The DNA here is from genome assembly GCA_029339505.1 of Unio delphinus. Taxonomy (NCBI): domain Eukaryota; kingdom Metazoa; phylum Mollusca; class Bivalvia; order Unionida; family Unionidae; genus Unio; species Unio delphinus. Next base: position 98,952 of record JAQISU010000082.1, read on the forward strand.
CCAACAGGTTGAAAGATTTTTAATGCCACGGCTTCAAAATGCGATATTGAAGTGCTAGATGGCATTCTGTTCATGGAAGAGTTTCTGAGCTAAGAGGATTTCCAAGTATTTGAAAAAGAGTTATAGATGAAGACTCCTTTACGATAAGATCCAATATGTGCAACACAGAAGCTAATTTGACAATCTTCTTAGCGCTGAAGGATATTGAAGATGGTGTAAACACTCGACATTAAAAGGAGCGTCACTCGATGTTGACCATCGTGACGACAATGTTGTTGTTGATTACACGCTTTAGCACACGTACGATATAAAGTAAACATCCGTGCTCCTTGAGAATGACGGGGAGCTCGAGATAATACAAGTTCGTCCTTGTGCTCCATGTCGATGTGTTCTGCCAGCTTTTAAGTGTAACATATGAAAAATCGAGTATATTTTTGCATAACCATGCTTACAGCGAATACACACCGATATACATGTATTTAATTTACTCTCCTTAAGATTTGATAGCTTCGTACAACCAACTTGAAGCAATGCGCCCTCGTCAAAATCTGGCGCACATAATTCAAGGTTCGAGTTCCCATATTATAGTCTTCGATTATACGAAGAAATTCTTGATAGCATTTACCTTCTAAACCCCTGAGTTGTTGATAAGTTTTGTCGTATAAATTCAGGTCACGGTGAGGATAACATTTTTGACATCCATATTGAAAATGTGTGGAAAATAGACTTTATCCATTTTCGTTATTCCAAATGATTTAGTTATTTTCCTCAAAGGCATAGTAAAAAGAAGCAACTGATGAAATCATCAAAATTGTACTTATCCCAATTTATATAAGTTTTATTTTTTGCTCCATTCCTGGTGGCTTCTGGACATTCTGTTTCTTATTCTGAGAATTGTTAAAGAAGAAATGTTCCGTCGTACCCCGATAAATTGTGGGCAATAACAATGGTGTATTGATGACAGTGGCAGTAAGGATATACGTACGCTTTAATCCATATGCTGTCGGTGGAGTCTTAAACCTACTGAGCTAATTCAAAAAGAGTAATGAAGCCATGAACTATTTTCTCAAGCCAGCAACCCCCATTTAATTAAAATACACTTCAGACAAAGATGTTTCTGACATTAAATTCCCTTAACCGCCATGGTACCATTTTTCAAACTGGAGGCATAATGTTAAATGCACGGAACCGCCATAGTGACTTTCCCGCCATATTGCCACACTATACTACTGACACTTAATTAGGCAAAACGAGCAAGGCTGCATTTTAAAGGAAATAAATGCTATATTACTCAGATTATGTCACTAACACCAATAGCAGCACTAAGTATAAGAACATTCGTGCTCAAAGGCCTGCAAACGTTCATTGGAACACACACACACACACAGACACACACAGACACACGAATTTTATAAATCAAATTCTGGAAAACATTTAAAAATTTGAACAAATCCATAAACGTTTAATCCCGAACTAAGAACAGAAGCAAACCACCAAACTTTAAAAAAAAAAAAAAAAAAAAGTTTCTAATTCTGGTGTGATATCTGTACCTCAATTCCGTTATATATCTCTTGTTGATGTATCTCTTGTTTTCATATATTATTAATATCAGAACCTCAGTTTCTTTATAATAATGTTTATATCATATTCCCTTTATGGATTAAGATTGCCATTGAACATATTCACATAAAAATAGCGAAAAGAAAATATATTTGGTTTCACTGGTTCAGCCAAAATGGATGTAGCTAGCTTAGATTCCAATGTATTTTTTTCAACAAATCTATAAACAAACGAGTGTACTGTAATGAATTTGCGTTTTCAGAATATTCCCTAATTTATTGGTGCAAATGTAATGTATATCTCTAACAGTAAATAACATATACATTATGCATTTGTCAGTCAATCAGCCTACACTGTCAAATTTCACTATTTATATATTGAAAAGCAACATGCTTTGTGTGTGTGGTATCTTGTGGAAAAAACAAACAGTCCTTATTAATAATGCATGGTATTAAAGATATTCTAATTCACCTTTATACCATGAATAAATATTCTCAACAACACACTTATTATCCAAAGGTACATCTAGTATTTGATTGTCATCAAATTTCGTCTGCTTCATTTCGATAACAGGCGAATTTCGGCGCCGCTATTTCGAAGCAACAGTTGTAGACTTAAAGGCAATGGCCTTTTCTAACATCACAGTCGGTGGTAATTACAAGAAAGCATCCAACACTTGGCATGAATCCAGCACTATACAGTATACATCCGCAGTAATTATATGTTACGCCGATTCACTCTGCATACTATCTCTACAGAACCGTTGTTGTGACAATACACTGTTTTGTTTGTTTTTCCTCACAAATGACCGCCATATTTGATTCAGACATGGACTCAGTCTTTTCTGTTATGCCAATAATATTTACAATGGAAGCAATGCGAGACATTATACTGATATGTGATTTTTGAAAGAACGGTATTTTCTGATATTTTTTGAAACAGTATGTCAACATATATTTGTTTTGTATGTACATTAAGTCCTAAATTTGATAATCCTTGGAAGGAGAAAGAATGATTACCTCACTTATAAGGATGTAAAAAGAAAAGACGAAAAAGAATCAACCGAATTTTTAACGTTTGGTCCTTTTTCGTTTTGTTCTGCTTACATTCTTGCCATACTCAGTCATCGGCAATGATAGTTCAGATTTCGTGATTTTATCTGACATATTATCCACGTATTTTCATGAACTCCCTGTGATCGTGACAGAATACATTGTTTACACAGATGTACTGATTCGACGAATCGTTGTTGCCAGATATTGTTAACTGTACGCCCGAATACATTTCCGACAAGCCATATCTAATGTTATTATCTACATGAACAATACTCACTCCAACAGTATATCGCTGGAATGTTCATCCTACACTAAAAATAACAATCATCAAAATATCAAAATTCAGTCTGCAATATTTATGAATCGCCAGGTTTCCATTTTTTCTTTTTACCACCAAATGTTGTACGAGCATTGTTTGTTAGAAATTGAAAATAACCATCAACCGGTTTCAACCCGGGATCTAAGTAGTTTATTACGTAACTGCACAATCAGTTCCAATGTTGGTTTTACTGAGAGGTATGTTGTTTCACTGACTGAAACGCTAAGGAGCTTTTGTTTCAAAACACGTACAGTACCGTGTTGTTGTCATTTCAACAGATTCCATCCAATATCGAGCAATAATTTTCTTTAACCGAACATTTCTCTATAATTTAGCGAAGGAAAGATGTGAGGGTGCACATTTATGTCGATCTATAAAGAGCACATTAGGGCTAGAGAACAATTCATTAGATTTATAGGGACATGTGCTTCTTAAATCGCTATGCTGCAGTGATTTATTAGGTCTTTCTCGGAAGATGACGTGATTCCTAATTAAGCCTTCGTTTATTTAACCGTCTCAGACAAGTCTAGGGAAAGGTTAAATTTGATTTTCTGTATCGAAAATGTCGAAATTGAAATTCGCCCGAACACATTGTTGGCCAATCTAGAAGTCAGACTGACCCCAAATTTTGGCGCCTAGTTAAAAAAGGCGATATATATTTATTTCTGATTAGTTACACTTTATGAGAGGCGTGTTTCCCACGCGAAAACCCTTCGTTTTAAGTATGACTCATAGGAAAATTTAATTAGTCCACATTTTCCCTCCAAGAAATTAACATACTCCGAAAAGAATTTGGAAGAAATTTTCTCCCGTAAACCATTTAGTCCAAGGGAACAGATGTCTCAAAAGGTCGACAGACACAATTTGGGTGGCAAAAGAGGTGAAAGTTTAAAGCACAAGGGAATAGCCCACTGAGTACCTACTGAATACGTACTGTAGACGTACCGACGTACATATTGAAGACCAACCGTAGATGTACGACGTATCTTCTATTCACACGTCCAACTATCCACACAAAGCTGGAGGGACGAAAGGAGGCGTGACAAAACAGAGAGTTAGGGAGAAGGACCAAGAGAAAAGTAAAAAGACAAATTGGTACTGTCACTTCTTCATACCAAAGACTTACACAAATGGTACTAACAGCACTCAGCATTAAGAGGTTAGAGTTAGGACTGATCGGCCTATTGTCAGGATAATGTAACTAGGTGGGACATCATGCTACATATTTGCGGCATGATGCCCCAGTGCTAGGCATCACTATAAACTGTCTCAATGCAGACGTCGTAGCGTTATGACTGAAAAATTATTAAACCTACGTTAAAAATCCTAATCACACACACACACACACACACACACACACACCTCGAAAACGTATTTTATTTATTTTCGGTACTGTTTCTATCATCTCCCGAAAAATATTTGAATTTAAGATAATGTGACTTTAGTCATGATTAATGTTGTGCAAAATGGGAAAAAACCAACGAAAATCCCAAAACACATTCAACGTTGTGTTACCTAATTGTCTTCAGATTCTGCCTCGTCTAGTAATTGTCTTGGGGTTTTTTTATTTTTAATTTTATTTTAGCAATAGAGGAGATGATAATACCCAACAAACTGGACTGATCTAGTAATTTTTAATTTTGATTTTCAAAGCACTTCCATGACTTGCTGGTCTTGAAATTTATTGATTTCGAGTTTGAGCGTAATCACATCTCTTGCAGCAATATATAAACACAGACATAAGTGGTCGAGCCCCGCGTCTATAATTCTGAAGCATCGATTATAAATTTTACTCTAGAATCAATGGTGCCGTATTTCATGTTTAGCACACATTCAATGGGTATTATGCATATGATAAATAGACACATTGACTTTTGCTTTGTTGCTTTTTGGAGGAAAGTCAGAGCCTTTTTGAAATTTTGGAACCTTCATTTTGATCCTTTATCCTGTCCACAAACGATTTTATTAGCGATGCACACAATAAAATCAGGAGGGGCGTCTGAGGTGAGGGTCGGGAGAAGAATGCAGAACACCAGGGTTGCAGACAGGATTTGTGGACCCTATAAAATGCGAATTGAGACGTCGGTATGACCCTTAACCGTTGTGGGTCCCCGAAATTTTGTCCTAGATGTAATATCTTGTTCGCGACCATCCCATTGGCGAAACAACCTGAACATTCCCAAGAGTACATTTTATTTACAGTTAGATGGTTAAACTTATGCCCGAGCTTAAAAAGTAGGAGTTTCCTGGGCCCAGGTCTCCGCTTGGAGTTACGTGCACTAGACTGCTCTACTACTTCTTTCTACTCCCTTAAAAACGATGCTAACTTATATGTCTTTATCTTGCCCTGACAGCTGCTTTAAAGCCATTTGGACCATGTTTTTGATTTTTTATTGAATATGTTTCAGAGAGAACCGGAGCTCGAGGAACAGGCCCTCGACTGGATTGAACAAAACCTCGGAACTAAATTGGATAGGAGTAAAGAATATGCCGACGTTCTGAAAGATGGAATCGTGCTCTGCAAGTAGGTGGCATCGCATAGACATTTCAAAGCATAGCATCCCGTTGTTTGTTTTCTCTACAAATAAAAGGATGCTTTGAGAGTAAAGTATAAAGTAGCCATCATCAACAAAATATGCCTAATGTGATGAAAGTTTTATTGTGACGAATAAAGTGTTATTCTTTGTTTCGTTTTTAACAACCTTGCAAAACAATACATTTCATGTAAGTTCGTGACGGCAAATTTCTTATTATATTCTTACAAATAGCGGACTTGTAACATACTTTTTTATGAAGATGCAAAGTATGCAACCGTTTTACCGCTATACTGACGTCAAATGATGTCAATCAAATACAGCGAAATCGAATCCCGTAATTTCGAAACCCTTACATTAGGTGACACTAAGGAGGTTCTCTGCCTTTTCTGTCGCAATATAGTAAAATAGTGATCAATGTTATATGCATTGATGTACGTTATTCTTATTACGTCATACTAACCTCATTACGTCAAAATGGATCGACGTAAGCAATATTTTTAATCTTTTTACAGTGAATGAGATATTTCATTTTTTAATTTCATAGTTCCATGAATTACATTGAAAAAGGATTTGGATTTTGGTTCTGTTTAACGTAGCTTAACCAATTATTCAGTCACATCGCTACGATGTATGCAGTATAGCAGTTTATCGTGACGTCTAGCACTGGGACATCAAGCCGCAGACTAGTAGAATCTGTGTTGGGGGTTTGGACAGAGACAAGGAAATCCCAGTCAAGGGATTAAATTATTTGTCTCCCCCACTAGGCTATTGATCGTGGGTAGACACCTAATGTAACCCCGTGAATGCTATTTCTTTGTCTTGGTGCAAATACCAACATACGCATTATTTTTTCTCATCCAATTGCTAATTAAAATATCCCTGCTCTCTTGCAATTTAGTTAGCATATTCGAAACAAGGTATTCATCAAGTATTGCTGCTCACTCTATGTAAAAAGGTCATCAGGTTGTGTACTCTTTTATGAAAATATGAATAATTATGTAAGTAGATCTAGATATTAGGCCGCTCTTAGAAAAGAGGGAAAAGTTAAGAAACGACTTATAAATATCATGTGTTCGAAATATTATGCAATTACCTTTTCGAGCTATGTGCACTTGAATGTCCAAATACATGTACTGCGCATTAAAAAAATATATTTAAGAATGTTAAATTAGATATCATAACAGGAATCCAAATCATTCAGGCCGTCCCACTGTTAGTTTGATGACGAGCGAAATGTCAGCGTAGAAACATGTATATAGAAAGTTGTTGAAGAACGAAAATATTGTTTTTTGTTGATGCGTTAATCATGATATTTAGTTCGTTTTGGGTTTTAGGCTAAGTACGTGGCCTGGCTTCCATTATCTCAACATTAGTAAACTGTCTGTTCACATCTTTCGGATGTGAAACTACCCAACGGAGTTTGTTTGTTTTGGTAACAGGGATGATGCCTGATTTATAATGCAGTTTATTTGTACAAAAGAAGATGATGCATGAATACGTCGTGTCGACTAAGGTCACATCTTGTTGGGTACTTTTTTGAGAAGTTATGACAGACTTGTTTTGGGAAGAGAGCGGTGTTACATATCAGTATCTGCACTGTATGTAGAAGAAACGGGTTTTTGGATTTAAATGCTTTGATTCTAGTCTGGTTTTATATGTATAACGTTTTGTGGGATGAAATCGTGTCATGTTTGTTTGTCTTGATTGTTTGTCTTGACGGATAGTCCAGCATATTCAAATGAGCCTTTTTAAAGATGTCCATAACTATATTTATGATCGTTACATCAGTCTATGCATGGATCCATTATTATGTTTTCCCTGCAGCCTAATGAATAAGCTTATGCCGGGTTGTATCAAGAAGATTGACACCAAAGGTGGCGGCTTTGCATTGATGCAGAACATCGAACGCTTCCAGGTAGCAGCCAAGCAATATGGCGTCCCAGTGAACGAGGTTTTCCAGACAGTAGACCTGTGGGAAAAGAAAAACATCCCCCAGGTTACGCTCTGCATTCACGCTCTGGGAAGAGTGGTAAGTAATACGAACAGTTACAATTAACTCATTTAAGAAAAAAGTGTTTTTTTTCCTTTCCTTCAATCTTTCCTTCTTTATCTCTCAGAAAAAATCTTGCGAGTCTGCGATAATAATTGGTCTAGATAATAATATAAAATTAAAACGAAATGAATATTTGTGACCAAAATGAAGTCCAGATGTGAATACAAAACCTGTTCTCGATGTAAAGGTTCCTCGTCCTCGTCATTTGTTATTCTAAGGGCAATGCAAATGCAGTGTAAACAATCAAATTATAAATAGAAATTGCTGTTTACCACGTTTCATTTAACGTTCTGCATTCAAATTAGAAGTTCCTTTGAAGCTTAGATTGACTATCAAACAAACTAATTTAGAACTATGTTATCTGATTCTTCCATTTTGTTTCCATTAGGCTCAGACGCGATCGGACTACAGCGGACCAATCCTGGGGCCTAAGATGGCAGAAGCGCAACATCGCGATTTTACAGATGACCAGCTTCGTGCGGGTCAGAACGTTATCAGCCTTCAGTATGGCAGTAATAAAGGTGCCACCCAAGCCGGCATCAATATGGGCAAACAGAGGATGATCAATGATTAAATTGTGTCGCCTGGGGGGAGGGGGGCAGTAGTGACATCAATGTCAAGTCTCTGTTTACATGAAAGGTGTGTTCATGGACATTAAATCGAACAAAGTATGGTTGATACAAAGCTGGACAGGCTTTCGTTTTTAGATACATATATTAAAGGGTCTTGTGCTTATATTCGTTATGGGTGACAACAAGAAATAGATGGTCGAAGATCAGGAAATTTAATAATATTTCTTCTTTATCAAGCAGAATGTGTCATATTCAATATTCATAAACAGTCGAAGTCCTGCAAATCTGAATCATTTAACTTTGCAGATTAAAAGGGATTTACAAAAGAAATCATAAACTGAATAGTATTGTATTAGCTAATATTTCAAAACGCGTTTCATACTATTAGTTTTGATTAAAAAATGTTATATAACAACGCTGTAAAAACAAAGTTACTTAATTGCCTAATTAGTAATCAAAGGTGCACAACAATAGGATTTGTATATGGCAGTATCTGTAGAGAAACAAATATAATTCAAACAACCAACTAACTATGCTATCCCTGTTCCCAATACAACTCGTGCAAGACGTGGTTACAACTATGGTCATCGACCATTATTTCTATCATGCTTTTCAACCTAGACTTCATAGTCTATGTGAATTTTAAGAACGCGTTGTGCACATACCTTCGGCATAGACAAGGAAATATATTCTTTTAGTTTGTAGCGTCGTGTGAAATGTTTTGGGCATATGTTTAAAGTGGAAATGTAATAACGTGAAAGTTTTACAGTTAAGATCATTGGCAGACCTGGTGTTTTTGTTGCTGTAATACGTGAAACACAATAACGTTGTAACCAATTTGTCAGAAACAGAAATACTTAACTTACATTACAATGGTTAAACGTGCCTTTTTCGTACTTCTAGAGATCTACATATCGATACCATTTGTAAATGTCTTATATTAGTTGGCAATACTTGTATTATACTTGTTCCTTTGGGATAAATATAATCTTTGTCACATGTAGACATACTTATGTAAGCATGCCACACTGTTTCTAATGCAAACATGCCATGTTCTTTCCGAAGTAGAGATGTCATACTTTGCGATTTTTAGTACTGACAGGTCAACTGTAGACCGTCTTAATAATTTCTGGTCTGGGCTTTCATATGAATATATCTATCATTTTTATGTAGTGATATTTACTCATACAGTCTTTATAAATAAAATTTTAATAATTCCATGTGCTTTTTTTAATGCATCCATGAAAGATATTTCTTCATTCCTTAATTCCATTTTTCCCCCGTCCCTTTCTCTTTCTGTTACAAAGACCATCACTGATTCAGGATTATCGAGAATACAATTATTTGGTTTTGATCTTTTTCTCTTTCTTGAAACTACAGGCTTAGTTAGTACGCTTATAATATATGGCGGACTCAGTACATAAGTTATGTATCTGATCGTATGCATGCAAAAACATTTGTATTTTTAACGCGACAATGTTTATCCATGTGCCATACAACACGCTTTAACATGGAAGGGAAAAGGGTAGTAACAGACTACAATATTAGCACATTCAGGTCCACCTAGGCTATTTCTGCTTGACAAAAAATATGTATATGGTGTATGTTTGCGCAGTAATTTACAGAAAAACAAATTGTTCGCAAGAAAGTTCTCTACCCAAAAAAAAATAGGAACCAAATCTATACTGACCATCTGGGCTATTACTTTGATTTAATTGACCGATTGACTGCAAGGTTTCAAAGGGAATAAAGTCCGATTAGTCGTAACTTCTCTGTCAATCCTTGTATCTTAATATGATTAATAGCCGAAGTGATCCGAATGATAGCGAGCGACATACTAGATTTATTTTTCTCAACATTTTGTTCTCAGAGCTTTCCACTGGGTCCAAATCATAATAATGAATTCTGTTTATCTAAAGTACCTTCAAAGATGAACTCACTATGAAGTTCTTGTCATAGCTTATCCGGCATTTTTGTGTGGAGCGGCTGGACTCTAATCAAATCACCGTGCAATGGGTCACATATTTCACTTCCCAATCAGCATCAATACCTCATTACTCACTGTGCACTGCCGCCTAAATATGTACAGACTACAACACTATAATGCTCAAATTCTATAGCATAAACAACTGTATTTAAAGCAACACCAAGCATACCTAAATCTAACTCGTGTAAAACCACCAAAATGAGAGAAGAAAATATGCTCTAAAACTAGACTTGAACTACATTCGAGGGTACTGAACCAGAAGCAATAATTCTAGCTCGAGTCCATACATTCAAGGTACGATCTGGGCATGTGAGAATGCTTGCCAGTAGCTTCACGTGGGTCGGTGGTTCTTTCCGGGCTTTTACCGGGTTCTTCCTCTATCATTAATACTGGCCGCCTAGTTTTGCCTATCTTGTGCTGAAAAATGGCGTTAAAACCCTACTACAATAACAACAAGGTATGATCCATATGATTTCATATTCTATGCAGACCCAATATGTCGGTGATGTATCTATTTAATCGTTGCTCTGATTGTAACGATACAGAAGACGTTTTCATTTGTGATGTCATACTATGTTTTGTTTCCTATGTTTTGTATCTTATATGTTTTCAGCATGATTTTATGTTTTCCAATTTCACTGTTTTTGTCATTTCTTTTCTGTAGTGTAGTCATATCATTATTGATGGTGTAAAGCGCTTAGAGCTTCGAAAGATTAGGCGCTATACAAAGTCCTCATTATTATTATTATTATTATTATTATTATTATTATTATTATTATTATTATTATTATTATTTATGTAACCCTTACATTTTACACCAAGCTTTACAAAGTTCGGGAAAGCCTAACAAGAAACGTTCTGTTAATTTAAAAAGGAGATATTTCTTTATTCCTATATTCCATTTTTTTTTTCGTCCCATTCTCGCTGTTTGGTACAGATAGCATCGCTGATTCGGGAGTATTGAAGATACATATATTTGGTTTTGATCTTTTGCTGTTTAAATAAAAGGAAATATAATCCATCACTACATTTAAAGTTATAAAAAAAGAATAAAGAATATCTCATAGCAACTAAAAATGTTGACATCAATCTATCATTTTTTTTTTAATTAAAACGGTGTTCTTCTTGTATATTCCTCTGGTACGAAGATATATCCAAGGGGTATAAATCTTGTTGGAATAAATTGATAAGGAACAATTAATAAAATATTCCAATGGAAAAATAGCAACCACAATATGAAGCTTGTTTGTTTGTTTATGGTTTAACGCCATTTTTAAGCACAATATAGGCTATACATTGTGGCCAGTATTAATGGTGGAGGAAGAACCCGGAAAACCCCCCGAAAGAACCACCGACACACGAGAAGCTACTGGCAAGCTTTCTCACATAACTACATTAGCCGAATCTTAGACTCGAACCAACGCAGACAGAGGTGAGATGGCAGTGATCCGTAACGGACAGCGCTTTAGACTACTCGGACACTCGGGGCCACTACAATATGAAGTGTGAACTGCGTTAGTTACCTCACCTCTGGTTCGAACCCAGCAAACAGCTTGGTTTGTGATACGTCAGAATGGTCAACCTTCCCTCTGATGTCATTGTGGTTTACTCTTCATCACAAAGACAACCTCCCCACCAGGATTGATTGCTACAAGTTGTTCAAGGAATCGACTTGAAAAATGCAGTGTTGTAATATATATGTCTGTTTCCTAAGAGCCGACATATGTATTATCTGTTATGGAGCTCTTCAGGGGGAAACTCTACTCCCGTTACTTTGCTGTTTTGTGTATGGATAAGAAGTGGGTTGTAAATATAAAACTTCCTACTCGTCTTAAATGCATGATCGTGACAGGAGAGTCCTTGGGTTGACACTCTACATCACCAGTTAAAGGTGCTGCGATAAATTACGAAAGTGCTTCTCAGATAGATGACGTAAGGACACACATTACTGTTACACAGCAAGAATAGCAGAAGTTCAATTCTTTTAAAAGGAATCTAATTAAAAATGTATGTTTAACAATTGAGAAAAGATAATATGTCCATTCACAGCAATAATGCAAATGTTGACAGTAACCTGATTTCTGTTTTTAAAAAATTATTCTCGTCTTTAAGAAGATTACCCAAAATGTGAATACTATACTGAAATTCCATATGAAAAGTCAAGTATGACAGAAGGGCGATATATATAGAATCTATGTTGGGGTTTGGACCGAGACAATGAAATCCCAGCCTAGGGATTATATTATTTGTCTCCCCACGAGGCTTGTCTGAGTGGGGAGACATATAATATAACCCCGCGGCTGGGATTTCATTGTCTCGGTCCAAACTCCAACGTAGATTATTTTTCTCACCCAATATTATCCTTTAAAGTATAAAGAACTCTTTACTAGTGTTCACGACCCAATGTTTACATGTGGCGCATGAATACAAATACGCTAATGAGGGGTGTGGTGTGACCGTTGCATCCGAAGTACACAGTTCATACTCGTGAGCAAAGAAAAATAACAACATAAAACGTCGCATAGTAATGAGATATTATCACATTTAATATATGGATGTTATATGAAATTGACAATACATATTTAATATTTATTAGAAAGAAACTGTTTCCTTTCATCATTTCCAATTTTGAGTACCCCACTCTCCTGTATAAAAGACCCTCGTCACCCTCTAAATATGCGGACCCTAAAGGATAACCATGTGCAAAATTTTCAAGTTCACGGATTCTTTGAAAATGTATATTTCTGTCTTGGAAATATGGCAAGTGATGCAGTGAAATTTGCTTGTGGATTAGTGTGTTGAGGGATAAATGATTCCTTCTGGCTGGTAAGTGTATTATTTGTCAATAAATATTGCATGTAACTTATATTCAGCTGGAGCACAAACGGAGATGCTTAACCAGATTATAATAGAGCATGCTTGACATAACACATTTCTGGCTGTTGCTAAGTTCTGCGTTGTTGTTTAGAGAGTTGGGATGCTATGAAGTGTATAGGTATAAAGTTTTATGTGCATGGATCAGTGTTTTCTGACATAGTTCATTTCACACACCATTGAGAATTTTATCCTATCTGCAGCACAGTAAATTCTTAGGTCAGCTTCATTAAATGTAGCTAACAGTATATACTATGTTTCACGCGAAGTGTTTACAACTACATGTAGTTCGGTTGCTTTAGATACATTTAATGATGATGATCTGAAAATGTACTGAGCTAGTTCTGCATATGGGATAAACTTGACCATGCTAGTTAGAACGAACTAACATAATATCAAATCCTCGAAATAGTATGCGTGAGTGTATTTGTCTATATCAAAATGTTTTTGTTTGGTGTGTTTTCTAAGACAGATTGACCTTAAGTAACTATGTATTGGTTATATATTTTTTGTTGTTGTTGTTGCTGTTGTTGCTTTTTTTTTTAGAACAACTATGGCACAGCAGAAGACAAGAAGGGTTTCTTTTGTTAAAAGTAGTTCTCAGCGCGTGGACACCATGACTGAGACGATTGGTCTGAGATGACTAGACCGAGATACGAAAAGTAATGTTAGCAAAACAGCTAGATTTCTCTGTCGCTTTTGGGTGAGAAATAATATTCTCGTTCCGTCAAGTGAGAATGAGATCTACATCGTCTGCTGCCACAATAACAGTTATAAGATCAAACTACAGAACCAAACTGGGCAGAATATATGTGTTCAATTAAATAGCTATATACATTGTAAAACAATTTGATCAAATTGTCGAGTTCCCCCCCCCCCCAAACAAAACAATACAAAATACAAAAATATGTATAATAACGTAATACTTAACTAAATAAGACATATATTAACAAGCAAGGAGAAATTGTATATTGATAGATTTATTCAACTGGTATGATTGCGTTATCATAGTATATATATATATATATATATATATATATATATATATATATATATATATATATATATATATATATATATATATATATATATATATGTATATATATATATATATATATATATATATATATATATATATATATATATATGTATATATATATATATATATATATATATTTTTTTTTTTCTAGGGTTTCTGGACCCATGTCTGAAAACAACCACTACGCACTCAAACGTACAGTCACTTGTCACTTGAAATATGACCGTCGTCTTATTCTTGTCGACGTCGGGTATTATGCAAACTGGTTACATGTAAATAGACACATAGACTTCTGCTTTGGTGCCCTTTTGCGGAAAGTTAGAACCCTTTTCGAATTTTTTTTTAAAAATCCAACCATCCCCATCCCCATTCCCACACTTAACAGTTGACCTGGTTTGGTCCTGTCAGCTCTAACTTCCCACCACAACACAACATGCCATATATCTATATATATATAAAAGGATGGGGAAAGAAAGATGAAATTAGAAACAGCACTTTTCATGTTTCAGTGGGGGGAGGGGGAGGAGTCGTTTACATTTATAACACTATTGCTTACATTAGCATGATGTAACGGCCATTGTGGTTGAAATGACCTACTTGTCTTGCTATAGTAGCTAGGCTTAGTTAAAGGACCATGGGCAAGCGAAACATGCGAGAATTCACATTTAAAACATAATTTTAAAAAATGTGTTTTCGTGATTAGCACATGCCTTAAATTTGTTATAAATTAAAATAAAATAAGAGGTGAAAATCATTATTCTTGGATCCATTTCGATTATGGAAAACATAGTAACAAGTCTGTTTCATCTAATTTCACTCGCGGCCTCTTTTGGGACTGTTCTATTTATCTTGTTTTGTGACAAGAATGTTTTATAATAGGAAAATCTGAGCATAGGAAAAGCGCAGAAAGCGCTTAAGCATTGTGCTGTCACCAAGAAGGTAATATAATTTTAATACTACAATTATAACAAGATCAGAACGATAATTATTTTACGCTAGGCCGTGAATTACTGGGTTTTCCAAGGGAAATCATCTTAATAATCTACTGGAGTGAAATATTATAAACATTTTATTCCTTTCGGTCAATAGACATTGATATCATCAGGATTAAGAAATCTCAGTTTATGTAATGACTTTGAGTATTGCCGCCTCGTTTTAAAGACTAATCAAGTTGGCATCCAAAATTTTGCAAATTCGTCGTTTTCTGCTCCTTAATGTGCCATTCTAGTTTGAATCGAGAAGAATTTATTTTACTGCTTACATTTTTTATGACAATTCAAGAAACACAGCAGAACAAAAACAGGAAACCGCTGACATCGCGTTGGATCCATTAAGAAATCTGCTTACGCATATTGCAGTACGTTTGAGTGTAAAATAGAAAATGTGCCTGCTCCGAGTGAATAATCCATATATTTCATCTCTTAGGTGAAAAACTCTAGTATTTTCATTCGTGGCTTTGTCACGCGCGAAAATATTGAGTCTTTTTTACCCACGAGATTTAATATGTCCGTTATTAACTCGGAGCCAGGAACCATCTACTCTTGATACTCGTTTTGTTAGCTTAGTGGCAAATCTTTTTACCAAACGTTATTTCTCATCTTCCTTGGTTTTCTCTATTTATTTTGTTATACTTTCGAAAAAGGGACAGAAACCAAAATGCTAAGGTAGCAAAACTATTATATTTACGATCGCCTCTTCTGAACATTTTTTCTAATTTTCAAAATTATGCCAAAAATCATGTCATTATTGAGCGTTTACTCTTGCACATTTTACATTCTCGTTGATACTCTTTAAAGTGACAATACTATCGTGTGTGTGTGTGTGTGTGTGTGTGTGTGTGTGTGTGTGTGTGTGTGTCTTTTTAATGTCATCGGCTAATATTGTAGGATACACATTGCAAATAGTATTACTGACTTTTGGGGTTATTTCAATTAGCTTGTTGATATAGGTATATTATCCTGACTGCATTTATTTCATTGCAGCGCATTAAAATAACGACGCTGTTTATTGGCTCAAGTTGTATGGAAGAAGATGGACGAAGAAGAAGAAGAAGAAGAAGAAGAAGAAGAAGAAGAAGAAGAAGAAGAAGAAGAAGAAGAAGAAGAGGAGGAGGAGGAGGAGGAGGAGGAAGAACAATAACATGATGATGATGATGATGATGATGATGATGATGATGATAAAAGCTTAATTGCTCTAAGACTAATTGAGCCCATATTACCTGTTGAAGTCAGAGTTGTTCACAGATGGTCTTAATCATGCTGGGTGAACAGAATGTGTTTGACGTGACAAATGAATACAGATGCATCGAGATTTGAACAACCCACTTCAGGCAGTCACTAGATCAATTATACACTGCGCGTTCTGAAGTTACATCAGGTACTTTTCTTCAAGGGTTAATATTAATATAAGGAAGGAAGATACATTGTATGACAAAGTAGATATCCTGTATGACAAAGTAGATAGGCTGTATGACAAAATAGGTAGGCTATATGATAAAGTAGACATGCTGTATGACAAAGTATATACGATGTATGACAAAGTAGATTTGTATATGACAAAGTAGATAGGCTGTATAACAAAGTATATACGATGTATGACAAAGTAGATTTGTATATGACAAAGTCAATAGGCTGTATAAAAAAGTAGATAGGCTGTATGACAAAGTAGATAGGCTGTATGACAAAGTAGACATGCTGTATGAAAAAGTATATACGATGTATGACAAAGTAGATTTGTATATGACAATATAGATATGCTGCATGACAAAGTACATATGCTGTATGACAAAATAGATATGTTGTATGACAAAGTAGATTTGCTTTATGACAAAATAGATAAGTTTTATGACAATGTAGATAGGCTGTGTTACATAAGAGATATGCTTTGTGATAAAAGATATGTGTTATATGGTTTATTTTCGGTTTACTAATGTTTATCAAAGTAACATCTGATAAATTAGTTTATGTCTAGCAGTCGTAGACCTCTGTTTCAGTCGAAATTTTCTCCACATTGTAGGAAAATTGCTCATCCTTGTTTGTAGGAAAATTGCTCGTCCTTGTTTGTATGAAATTTGCTCATCCTTGTTTGTAGGAAAATTGTTCGTCCTTGTTTGTATGAAATTTGCTCGTCCTTGTTTGTAGGAAAATTGCTCGTCCTTGTTTGTATGTGTGGCCCATAATAGTTATATAGTACACATGTCATTTCAATTTGTCTAACCAATCCTCTCCACAACAATAACAACACACTTCACATAAAAACAGGTAAGCTTCTTTTAAACGTTCTAGTGGTCTAGTGGTGGGAACACTGGTGTATGTGTCTGAGTCAGTTATTTATGACGACATTATTTATTACCGTCTACCTTCAGTTGCTCAATGAGAAAAGTTAAAATTTTGCAAATTAAAGACAACAATAAAACAATGCAATACTAAAAAGGACAGGAATGCGTAATAGATCGATTTGTTTTCGTGCGGTGTAAATGTACGTCATCAAAGATGAGGATATCGAAATATCCGCCACAGTGGCTCGATTCAATGTAAATATCTTAGAATTTTGCACCTGTAACGAATTAACTGTAGCATCTCGATAGTAGAGTACGTGATAATTGAAAAGATCATCTGACGCTCTAATGGTTTCCTTGCACAGATCTGTTCAGTTCACAAACGCTCGACTACCGTGATCTCTGTTCCAATATGTCGTCAAACATGGCAAGTTGAGCCCTGTACACAAGTATGTCAGAATTTGACAGAATGTTTATGAGGAAATGAAGCCATCAGAACTTTGATCTTTAGTTTTAAATGAACCCATTACAGGAGAGAAATTGCAAAATATTTACCTACAATTGTGTAATAATTACAGACCTTTTTCTCCGTGTCAGTATTCATGCTTAACGAGGTATATTACGCTCTTCGTATCTGGAAACTGATATACCTGACTGCGTCAATTAAACAATTTATAAAATGTATGTAGATGCTTCCAACTTTGAGCATTATCATTAGTAGTCAGACGTGTATTAATTCATCACGTTTCGTGTCAAGTTAAGAAATATGTGTCATTATAAGTGATGCCCTTGTGAAAGGGCACGAAGACATTCATAGTCAGGGAAGGCTTGTTGATCACTTTAAAAGAATAAGAAAACAAAGTACAAAATTTAGGGGTAAATTTAGAGAATGAAATTTTGTAGTCTATGAAACAAGAAACCCATAATAAAGCTTTCAGAAACAAGGCAACGCAAAGTCAGCCCACCCACCCCGCCCTCTCTATTTATAGAAATGCAACTAAAATAAGATTGTTTATTCATGTGGTCTCCTTATCCCCGCGGGTAGGGGAGGGGGACTCTACCATTTAAACATTATTAGTCATGATAAAAATATGTTTAAAAACAAATCAGAATACGAAGTGGCCAGTACAGAAAACGAATTAAAATATGTCGTGTCAATTGCGTTCTCGTAAACGTTTATGGATGTGTTTTTAAAATGTATTCGCTCGATATTAGAAAAGAAATATCACTGAAAAATACAGAAAGAAAAAAAGGATAGACAGACAAATAAAATCTTGCTCAGATAATGATTCCAAGATAATTAAACAAGTTAGAGTGTACAACTTTGTTTTAGGTGGGATTGAACCCGTTAACAATGCTACAGCATGCAAATGTAAAAAAGGTTTCGTTCGAGCACGAACTCTTTTCAGCAAAGAACAAATCTATTAATGTTTTGGTTTGCTTTGTTTGTTTTAGTTTTTTTGTTGCTGTTGTTTTGTTTTTTTGTGGTGATTTGCGCTCGTAACTTTTTAAGGTGATGTATTCTTGGCCACGTGATATGGATCATGTTGTATTAAAAATATTACACCTTCGCACATCAGTGAATAAACCGAATGCCAGTCTGTTCAGGGGGAAACCTGGGACGAATACTAGGAAATAATGAACCTTGTATACACACCGAAAATCAGAGAGAGAGAGAGAGAGAGAGAGAGAGAGTCTTAGGAAGTGTGATACAAGGAAACTACACAATATCATCTTTTTTTCAGAATTCGGAAGAACTTAGCAGTTTAACACAACAACAACTCCCAAAATAGAGATTCAAGTCTTTCCCCCAATTCGCTAACCACAAAATAACATTAAAACTGAGTTAAACCCGAACCCTTTAACATGGCTCTATGTAAGACACCTACATGTCAATGACCGTCGATTTATGGTTTTGAGGGTACAGTTTATCAAATAATGTATGGTGTATGTTACAAGTATTTGTATATTTACGTGGAGTCCCTAGGTAGGTCGTAATTGGTAACGCAAATATTCAAATGATCCCGTGTCTACATAATACGATACAGTAAGTATGTATATCAACTATAAAACAAATATAAGTATGGATTATGAAATATCTTAAGACATGGGTGTTGGTAGGGGTAGCACTACGAATTTATTTTACAGTCAGTTAGAATAGAATTATTTTTTCTTTTTTCTTTTTAACCACATAGTAATATGTAGTATGTGGAAGATAGACATAATGTAAAGGTCGAAAAGGGGGAGGGGGAGCTTACAGCATAAGTATTGTTCTCGGCAACGCAGGGTTTAGATTTTTTAATTTAAAAATAAATTCACATTCTATTTATTGTTCCCCTCCCACTTAAACAAGCGATGTTAATGAAACGAGTTGGTCAATAAGATATTCAACACAAGGAGAGGCAAAAACAAGACTTGGGGATGTATATGATCTCTGAATTCCCAGCTTTTTTTATCAGTGGAATCATCATTTGCAACTTGGTGATAAAATACTTCTCATACACTTAGGAAGGAGTGGGATCAATATAACAATAAGATATTTCATATGACCATTCTATAGCCTTCAGAGTGTTATAAACTCATGTCGAGTTTGGCATTGTACGTGCGTGTGTACGTACGTGCATAAATATCCTAAGCAAACGGAATCTAACACGATCCTCCCTTGTATCCCAGGAACTTGCATCAAATCACCTCTGCATTATATGTCATCTGAACGTATCAGTCCATAACCCTCCACCTTTATTTGCTACTAAGAGAAACCTCCGTATGATAAATATAACCAAACTAATGCATGACATCCAAGCAAACCTAAGAAACTGCTTACATCCTACAGCAAAACAACTCGATAACTGAATGCGTTAATTGCTTAAAAAAAACATGCCCAGCCACCAAGTGCAGAGTATCAATTCAAATATATTCTCCGTGGTACAACAGTGTTAGGGACCAGCTTCGCAGTGCTAAAAGAGACCGATGTAAAGCGGAGAGGCTTTGGCTTTCCACCAAACTCACTATTCATAAGCAAATATATGAAGCTGATAAGAAGAACGTCACAAACGTAGTTCATTTAGCCAAATTCAAATTGCCCCACTACATTACTAAGATCACGGAGTGTTCCAGCTGCAAAGAGCTCTTCGAGATAACTAACAAACTGATGTCAAAGAAAATATATACACCACTTCCAACTACCTTCTCTCCTTAAGACCTTCCTGACCTGTTTGAAAATTTGTTTCGTAACAAGTTACAAACCATTAGAGATAAGCTTGACAACACAATTTCAAATGACTCGTACTAACCATACAGTTACGATATAGAATTTTAGCGACAACCGTCAGCAGTATCTGAACTTGAATATATGGATTTAGTACGGACAATCGTGAAGACTGCACCAAAGTCATGTGAACTTGATCCAGTTCCTACATCACTGCTGCTTGATAGCTTAGACCCAATATTGACTTCACTAACTGATGTTATTAATACCTTTCCCTCTCATCCGGGGAATTCCCATCATATTTCAAACCTGCCATTGTAAAGCCTATGCTGAAGAAACCAACACTCGACCATAACGATTTAAAGAACTACCGCCCAGTTTCGAATCTCCAGATCATATGAAAACAATATTAGAAAAGGTTATTCTAACCCTACTAGTATCTCATCTGAATTCAAACAGTCGTTTTAGCAATGTAAAGTCGACATATCGCCCTTGCCACAGTACTGAAACTACTCTTCTGAACGTAGTTAATGACATTGTGTCTGTTTTGGATAGTGGAAAGATTAGATTCCTCACCACCCTTGATTTGTCTCCAGCATTTGACACAATAAACCATGGCATATTACTTCAACGTCCCCAGCATGTATTTGGTATTCACAATATAGCCTTACTGTGGTTCAAGTCCTACTTAGTCAACAGGACACCAATTGTATATGCAAATGGAATACACTCCAACCCAGTTGATCTATGTTATGGTGTTCCACAGGGGTCTGTTCTTGGACCTGTTCTCTTCATTATATACACTCAGCCGTTCTCAAGTGTCATAAATCATCACCCAGTAACTGGCTAATTATACATGATGACACCCAAATATATAAGTCTAGCTACCCAACTAAAGCTAATGCTACTATCCAAGTAGTAGAGAGGTGCATTTTAGATTTGAAATCAATGATGGCATATAACAAGCTGTAAATGAATGATGATATAACTGAGATCATTCTGATCACAACATAAAAACTTTCTCATTCCCATCCATTACCTCAAGCAATAAATATCAGCAACACCAACATTAAATTCACAGTCAGTACGAAACATAGGTCTTACTCTCGACAGTATTCTCACATTGCACCAACATGTCATGTACATATGCAAGGCTGCGTATCTTGAGCTGAAACGCATCAGCTCTCATTCGCAAATGTCTTTTAGTTAATGGCACTAAAATACTTGTGTGTTCATTAGTACTTTCAAGACTGGACAATTGTAACTCAATTGTGACTGGTTCGTCTCAATATCTACTCCAGAAACTCAAAAAGTTCAAACTACAGCTGCTATGATCATCTATTGAGTACCATGTACAGAGCACTAACTCCACGCTGCTCTGTACCCTACACTGGCTATCCATTCGATCCAGAATCAAACACAACATGTGTTCGCTGTGCTACGTTTCACTGATGGACTCCAGTCCAACATACCTATCTGCCCTCACCCATGCGTATGCACCAGCAAGATACTTACGCTCCTCTTCTGACAATCGTATACTCATTATTCCTCCTATGAAAACGAAGTCATATTGACAACATTCTTTTGCATACCAAGGACCAGCAACGTGGAACAAATTGGACATTAAAATTAGACACAGATACAGTGATCCCTTTCAAGAGTGCTCTTAAAACTCATTCTTTTTCGACTGCATGAACAAACTTAAAGACCTAATAATGTTTCCTACCTTAAATATTTTTATCGTATTTTATGTTTTCTAATTTCATGGTGGTTTTGGGGGGTTATAGTCATATAATTTAAGATGCTGTGAAGCGCTTACAGCTTCTAAAGATTAGGTGCTATACAAAGTCATTGTTGTTGTTATTATTATTATTATTATTATTATTATTATTATTATTATTATTAAAACTAAATTTAGTATCCAACACCCCGTTTCTGGAGTACTATTCATCATTCATTTCATTATTATTATTTAGCACCAACCTTTTGAGTACTATCCAACACCCGCGGTTTTGAGTACGATATATCCCCCACATTTTCATTACTTTGAAACACCCAGTGTTGTATTACTAGTTAACACCTACTTTGATATACCATCAACACGCCGTATGCAGTTCCCAAGACCCCTTACACTTACTAACCAACGAAAGGGGTTGCAGTGTTTACACACATTTTACTGATAAACACACAAACCCACATACGTAAGTGTACGTGGGTGTGAAGAAGAAGAATGAAATCTGCCGTTGGTGGTGGTTTACCAAATGTTGTTGACACAGTGGGGACCTTCTTTACAAGAATCTCCTTAGACCCTATCGATGGACTAGTATTCTTTGTAAGCACCCTTATCTTTCATCATGACTTTTCTCTCCCAAACTGTTATAACTGTTATTTGTGTGATCGCCCACGTTGAATTGACATACTCTGGATTTAACAACAGATTTGACACAACGGTCGATTAAGCTTCTCGGGTTATATTCAGAATAGGCGATACATCTGTAGCCAGATAGAACGTGATTTGGAACTTCAACCAGTCAGAATGCGGGTACACATGATGTAACTCTCCTTATATAAACATTCGAGAGTTTCTACGATTTACCGATGCTGAAGTGCAATCTGCATGGTTGATAAAAAGCAGACAATGCATTTGACATTTGAGATGTTCAGCGTTCAACATCAATAACAACAACAAAACAGAAAAAAAGCAATAAGCAAAGAACGAAACTTTGAACAGTGAACAATTGAAAGAGAGGGATAGCAGAATATGATACAAGATAGTTTAGCGAAGTTAAAACACTTGAGACAATGTATCAAACTTCTTTAGCGAACTCTAAAGGAAAGAGTCATTCAGAATCTATGATTTCTAAGCCTTCTAGGACTGCATCGACGCTCACCACCAATTGTGGTGCTGGATTTGGATGTGAAAATGGTTTAAGACAGTTACAGGTAAACATTTAAGCAGTTTCTTTGTTTTTATTTAACACCCATCGGTTGTTTGTTTGATTAGGATTTTTAGCGTAGCTTTAACAATTTTTCAGTCATATCGCTACGATATCTGCAGTGAGGCAGTTGATAGTGATTCTAGCATTGGGGCATCATGCCGCAGACATGCAGCATGACATTCCACCCAGTCACATTATCCTGACACCAGGCCGACCAGTCCTAACACTAACCTATTAATGCTGAGCGCCATTGTTTTTAATCTTTGGCCAGGGATCGAAGCCACGACCTTCCTTTTCCGCTGCGGACGCTCAAACCACTAGGCCACCGGAGCGATCTAAAAAAAAAACATTGTTAATATTCGGGGGCCAAGCCAAATCTCTTAGGAATGAGATGATGCTCAAATAAATGCCAAATGGAACAAATCTCAAATCACTCCATTATAAATAGTGTGATTGTGTATGTGTGTGTGTGCTATTTTGTATTTCCTTTACTAGAATGGATTCTCGTTCTCACCATTTTGAAAACATAGATAATAGTCTCTTGTTTTATTTCTCTTTGCTTCTGTCTTAAAGATGTTTTTTTTTATTTGACCTTAATGACATTATGAAGTCCAGAGTTCTAATGCCTGACAGGCATAATAGGTATTTTGACTTTCATCGCGAGAGTATTAGTCAGAACTGTTATTGGAAGTTTACTTTGGAATGACTTTCTGTAAATCTCTGAAGAAAAGTATGATCCTCTGTGGCTCTTCGATTTGCACAGATTGGAGCGGAATTTGTTGTATTATCTTATGATGTTGAGGTGTTCTGTACTCTGATCAAATTAAAGTTTAAGTACACATGAAACGTTCAAATATTTCCAAGAAGAAATTAGAAGCTGAGCGAAGACGACGTTATATGTCCACCTATACTCTAAGAATTGTTGTCTGAAGTTCACGACAACGACTTTCAGATATGAATGATCCTTATTAAAAACCATCAACATCTACAACTTGACCGTTGAGAATGACGTTGTCGATGAGTCACCAAAGCGTGACTCATCTCTTAAAGCGTCTGTGTATCCATGACGTCCGGTTACGGGTAGGGAGGCGGAAGAAAGTATTGGTGATCAGCAGTTCATGATTGGCCCAAGTCTGGAGCAAAAGGAGACCATTGCTGTTACAGTACCCCACTCTGTGCTTTCCTAGCACTCCATCCCAAGCAACGTGATCACAGGCAAAGTTTAGTTTACTCACTTGGGATGTAAAGATAATATGTCAATCAGTGCTGTCTCCACTGCAATACGGACACCAGCTTCACGGAGCTTTTCACGTCCTCAACGCTCCAAAAGAAAGTGTACCCGGAACCCCTTTCACAGAGTTCGCATTCTCCTGCAAGCCTGGTCTCGTTCAAGGCAGCAATGTCCACGTTGTATCTCGCGAGTTATTTGTTATTCGGGTGGTTCTCCTCTGGCGTCTTTGCACATCGTCTATGTCCAGGAACATAAGCACATTCATTTTCTTTTTGCATTTTGATCGCTGAAGTAGGGTCCCCGTCAGCAGCGGTATACTGGCTAGGGACATTTAGGACAGGCACATTGTAGGGCACATTTTCTAGCACCTTCCTCGTGAAAGGTAGGTGAGCAGTTGATTCCTGAAGCGGGCCTTTCAGTTGCTCTGGGGGCTGCCGGACTGCACTGCTGATCCATGTCAGTGGTGAACGATCTTAATGGCCAAATCCGCCTGTGTGCAGATTTGTGATCTAGTTGCCAGTGTACCCACACCTTCTGCTCCATCGCTTGCCTGTCGCCACATAACTTTAGTGGTTGATGAAATGAGATGGGTGGATGACATGAATGACTTTGTTTTAAGTGAGGAAGTGTTGCGCAGTTCGTGGACCTCACTATCTCGCCCAAAACCTTTCTGGTCCAGCAGCATGACAACGTCGAGACAGCTAGAGACATAGTTGAGAGAAGTGTATTATCAGGATGTCCTACGTGTCTCGTCGTGCCCTTAGCGCTCCTTGGAGCTTTGCTGGGAATAGCATTCTGCTCGTTGAGCAACTGCTAGTTCTTCCGATCAGGTTGCCGAATCCAGTCTTCAGTGCTAGGTAGACGAAGCCTAAGTAACCGAGGGTTTAAGACCCGTCGGCTACCCTCACTCTGGTTTTTCCGGCCAGTTGATGCCGTTTTTACGGGATGTGGACGCTGCGCATGTCACAGCTTCTTGGAGCCACAGCTGAGAGCTGAGTGCCGTGTAGGGACCAAAGGTGGGCAAGCCTCCCCCGAAGGAGTACTACTACTTAACCAGAGGTGTTATTCACTCTCTGGATACCCAAAACACCCCAAGGTCTGACTATTATAAATAGTCACTGCTAAAAACAATCCCCTTCTGGCATCACTATACGCGGCAACAAAACTGGATTGAATTTTCGAGTAAATACACAGTAAGAAACAAACATTTTACTGCGCATAATTCGTAGAAACTAATTGATATAAATGTGGGAACACGACCACGGCTGACATTTTTAGACAGATTCCAGAATTTCGTCGTATCGCTATAGTTGATAAGTACGATGATGGGGATATCAAACCGTAAAATTATGCCGAAGACATTGTGTGTGATTGACGAAAGATTTGGAAATTATACCACAGACCTTGTGTGTGATGGACGAAAGAAACTAAAAGAAAACTCGATGAATATTTATGTGTTTATCATGTGTAATAATTTCTGTTGCTGCTACATTGAGAAACATTGAATGTATAAAATGTACAAAATGATAAATTAGTTATGGAATGGCATAATTTCAAACGCAATACCACAGTTATGGTTGCATTCTCCGTTCTCAGAGTGACTAAGGTAAAATTAGATTACCAAAGGTGGATGGCACTGTATCTCCGTCATCCCTGTAATATGTTCATTGTTTTTCCTAGCGCTTCAGGAAAAACTGAATTTGTCCAAAGTGTGGTCGAACACAAATTACTGTCATTCGCTTGTCCTGCATAACGAGTAATTTGGTATTGCAAAGAGTAGCAATTAACCTACACGTAGTAAAGTCAAGGAAAATCCATTTCGTTTGAAGATAAAATTCCCTCACGAAAACGATGAGATGGAGTATGACTTTAATTAAACACGTCGTGCCATCTTCGATTTCATGTTAGCAGAAGACGAAGAAGAAATTAAACTTTTTAGATTTACACGAAAAGGACATCATCGAACTGCTAGTTTAATTTACATTACTCAAACTTTATTTCAGCAAAGTAAAATCAATTCACACTGCATATTATGAATTGTTATTTAGGAATTCATAATATCAATCTCAAGTTCAGGTGTTGGCCAAGTCATGAACACATTGGGTGATTTACATGTATTACGATGTCATTCAACCACAACGTATATATTTACACATGGATTGAAAACATGTGACTCATGATTATTTGAGATTTGGTGCAAATCTATTTCAGATACAGTATGAAGAAGGATGTCAGGTCATTTAAACGTCACCTTCATCGTCTGTAGAAAACAAACACAAAATGACAAGTATCATTCATATATATATATATATATATATATATATATATATATATATATATATATATATATATATATATATATATATATATATATATATATATATATATATATATATATATATATATATATATATCAGTATTCAACATGATATCCTTCAATGCCATTCTCATACCAAACGGATTAATACACTACTATATGCTGTCAGTCTCATACAAGAAACGAGACAAGTCCATTGACATTCATTTGGGGTTTTTTTAAAATAAGTTTTACGATTGCTTACTTTGACGCCTCCTGTATGCCATGTTGGCTATCAACGATCCAATTGGCCATCATTTCATCCTGTGTTGTCTTTGACCACTTCGTCTACTTTTGAGTTTGAAATCAATGTACAAACCAGATCTGAATAACAGTTACTTTTACTTAAAGGTCAAAGTTCTGAGAACGGACGGCATCAATTTAGGCGTCTATGACAGTTATTCCAGTCAAGAATTTCGTACGTTCTATGTTCAATAAGGTGGAATTGTAAATGAATACACTAGTTTTAAGTATGAATATTTTAAACGGAAACAAAGTTGTATAATTAGGAAAGAAAAACTAATTTAAAAAAGACAAATGAACTTCAAAAGATGATAAACACAAACACAATGGACAATGAAACTAGACGCAAGTCAAATGATGAGTTACAACAAATTAAGAAAGCACATATCCAGGGGAAAAGGATAAGGTGTGAAAATCTGAGGATATTTATTATTTTAAAGGATAGGGGTGGTTGCATAAGAGGGAGGGGATTAGAATTAGTCAGGAAATAATATATAAAAAATAAGGAAAGGAGATACAAATATTTGTGGGAAAGGAAAAGCGCTAGAGAAAATAATAACGTTTTTTTAATCACTATACATATCACATCAAACAGATGATGAAGACATTTAACGTACCTGCGAAATATTTAGGAAGAACATTTATCAGTAGAGCAGAAAGAGGAATGTGAATTGTTCATTCAGGAGGAAGAAATAGAACAATCGACGATATCATTGCCTATGGGCAAAAAGCCAGGATCTGATAGAGTTACGCCAGAATTTTATATGACCTTCAGCCAGAATTTTATATGACCTTCAGAAATGAAACCATACCAATATTAGAATCGCTGTATATTTCTACAAAAAGAAATGACAACCTCAATGTGATGGGGAATACTATAGATTTTATATAAGGGGAAAGGGACAAAAGAAGACTCTAAAAAGTGAAAGCCAATCTCATTATTGAGTGGTGATTATAAAGTTTTAAGCAGAATTTAGAGAAAATAATCGAGAAAGTGTTATTCGGAATCATAAATAAAAACTAAAGCTGCGGGTAGAAGTACACCAACAATCTTAATAGTACATGTAAATGGCGCGACAAAAGCCATACATTTAGAATAGAAAGATCAGTGTGACAAGGTTGCCCCCCTCCCCCGCCCACGTCCAAGTTAAAATATGTAATAACAATAGAAATCGTATACAAGGATACTTATAACATAAAAGGAATTCCCATGCTAAATTGGAGGAAAAAAGAACTGAAAATAGTACAACATGCAGATGATTGCGTGCATTTCAAAATATACTCAAATACTTTTAAACACCCAAAATTGTTTTGTTGAAAACTTTGGAAAACCTTCAGTATCTAAACTAAGTAATGACAAGACAGAAATATTATTAATAAGTAATTGAAGAGGGAACCCCGAGAACCCTCTCCATATATGGTTAAAGAGATGTGAAAGTAGTTGCTAAAGAGTGAAATGACATAACGACAGACAAGTATAATTTATTATGAGTGGGTGTTTAAACTTTCACCATTGTCTCAAAATGCCAAAATGTTTGTTCATTGGCGTAGTCAGCAATGCAATCCTCAAAAGAGCTTTCTATCCGAATCCTTTTGATTTCTAATACTTCAAGACGTCGACTGAGATGGCAAGACCTTGTATTTATTTTCTTTATTAGCGACGTCTTTAGTTTCTTTATTAGCGAAGTCTTGGATTTCCATCAGAAGGTATACTGACTTGTTTGGGTAGTTTCTTCTCTAGAATCAATGATATGATACAAATATGGTTTTGTGAAAATCATGGTCATTTATTTTCTTTAGCACAGAAACATAGCGCGCGACGATAGTAAAATAAAACTGCACTAGATAAGTGGAAGTCAAGAAAATACTGACATTTATGTTTTCGTTTACGTTTGCGACTGTAAGATGTATAACAGCTCGTTCACTGTCCACTCCGTCATTCAGACGGTGAACACGGAGCAGGCATGACCGGGACTGAAGCTGGCTACGGTGAAAGCGGGGCGACCAGCAGATAAATATTGCCATTTAGGAGCGTATAGCAAAAAAAAAAAAAAAAAAAAGAATGCACCCATAGAACAATAAGGTGCTCGAAGTTGTGCCCGAGAACACCACTGCGGAATCAAGCCACTAAAGGGCCAGGTAGCGGTAAAATCTCTGACATACTGACAAAGGATAATGGCGGCGGCCACGTGGAAAACATGATGGACGTCCAAGCACGAGGTCGTATGACTTCACTAGCAGCGAGGACAAAATGGAGTGACCCTCGTGGACCGAAATACCGGTACCCGGAAAACTTCAGGGCCTCAGAAGATATAAATTAACCAGACAGAACGTTAACAGGCAGCAGCATGAGAATCTCTGTAACTGCTAACCTACTGCACCCCGAAGAAGAATGCCTGCAGAGCAAGATGTGAATAATTTTCACATTTGCCTTTCATTTGCCTGAATAATAGGATTCTCATTGGTTACGAGAAACCCTCTTTGAACAATCTCTATTATGAAACCAGACTTGATCAATTTTGAACACCGCTCAAAATTAACAAGGTTTATTACCAAACAGTGGCTACATTTTTTATATGTCGCATAGACATATTAGTTAAACAAATTTGTTAGGGACTAACGATATGTACACTGTGTACTAGAAAATTGGTATAGTTAGGATGTTAAAGAAAATTCTACGACTCATTTATTTGATACAATTGCACAGGTGGCTTACACAGTATTGCTATTATGTTGTCCATTAGTACAACTGGACTGAATTTGAAATAAGTATGGTTAGGGCGTTCCAGGGCGTAAACGACATCCATCTACGACATCGGCTGGCCGACCTCCGGGACCTTTTCCACGTCCAGAGCCCATCAACATAGCGATATGAGAAAACTATTTTTCTCTCGCTATTATTTGATACCATTGCACCTCTATACCTTCTTCAGATTGGTTGATAGGGTTGAGTGTGTGTTGGTTCTATTCCCACTCACCTGAAGGTCTTTCATTCGTGTCGATAGTCCCTATTTAAGGACTCGACACGACGACCAAATTAATTAACATACTTTGTATGCAGTAAAGCCTACGGGGATGTGGCACAATTCCTTCCCCCGGGATTAATATAATAGTCATCTTTGATGACATTAAACAGTGCCAAATGTCTCTAGTAGACGAGTGCACTTCAATTAAACTTCATTTCATTTCGTGTCCACTTTGTCTCCATTCATTCTCGACATGGACAGCAACAAGCTACATAAAAATAATTACGTGCCACAGAGATGGATACTCAAATCCAGGAACAAGCCCATAGAACAATAAGTCTTCGCCTCAACAACGCATTAGGTTGGGGCCTGCGGGCGCAATAGCGAGACGTACGTTATTACTAATTAGAGCGGACAGAGTATATCACGACAATAACTGGATACGTTGCCTACAGTTAACAAGACCGACGACCATTAGAACAACGGTGGATTCATAGCGAGAGCACACTAAGCCTTTAACCCCGAGCAGGAAAAACACTACGCTCAAACATAAACCCTGTTATAAAACTGCAATTAGAGCGACTAGGCCCGTCCCTAATATCGATAACATCAATGACATCGCCTCGGGCGAGAGTTACTCACTTGAAGACTTATTAAAAGAAAAAGTAGGTCAGTAGGTGTATTTGTTCTGGACACTTGGTAAACAAGACGACTGAAAGCATTATACAAACTACAACCGAGGAGAATAAGGAGAACATGACAGTTTCCATCAAAGAATCTCCACACGTACCGAGTATTCAATGCCAATAACAACAAATACAACACTATCTACAGGTATGATACAAGAAAAAGCAGACAGAACGAAGATAGGGGATTCGCAAGTGGTAGCGTTGGTAAAAGAGTCGACACCACAGGTCTCACCAATGACATCCAAGGGGGGAAAGAACAACAACAAGAAAAAAAATCTAAGAACGGGAAAGAGCTGCAACGGATGTATCATCTTGCGTATCGCTGCCTAAACACTAAATCAAAACAACTAAAACTAAAACAGAAAAAGAGGACCAGAAAGGACAACAACAAAAGCCCGAAATGAACATAGAAAAGAGAGGAGTGCTAGTATAATATATCTTTGATCAGCTCCAGACAGGGGAGATGACAAACTTGCTAGATGCTTACCATATATCATACAATCAGAACTATCCTGGAAATAGCCAGTAGGATCTACTACGAGAGCAACTGAAACGTAAAGACAGGACAATTGCTGTTGCAGGCACATCGAAAAGCCGTCAGCATCAGCACTTTGGGAAATACATTTATTTAAACTGCCCGATTTCAGTTGTGGTACTTACTGAAGGTTGATGAATATTATATATTTCTCTCATGCCCCCAGAATGACAAATAATTTTAAACGTATGGATAGTTTTTATAGGGCTTCATGCTGACCAAGAATGCATCGCAATTTAAAACGTCTTGACAGGTGCTTCCTAAAGTAAACCTACGGCGAGTAGTTCAGTATTCTTCACAGTGTGAATTATAACTAAAAGTAAACTACAGTTTTTTTTTTTTTTTTTCGTTATACTGACTCTTCGGCCAACAGTACTTCTGTTCCACAAAAAAAAATCTCTGATCCTTATTTTCTCTTCTGGCATGTCATTGTATTCAGTCTTTTCACCAGTTGCACACGTTAACGCCGTTCTCCTCAGCAAGGTCATAGGATTCAGGGACGAATCAGATAAAGTGTTGGGGTGGGGATTTCCAAAATTTCAAAACGACCCTTGCTATCCTCGAAAGAACACCAAAGCAAACGTATATGTGACTATTTACTCTAGTTTGCATAATAACCCAAAATTGAGGCAAGACTAAAGAATGGTCAAATTTCAAGTGACAAATGACAACGTTTGTTAGTGCGTATGTATATTTAGTCGGGTGGTTGTATATCAGGAAACGCCTGGGAGTCCAGATATCGCAAACCAATATTTAGGTCCGTTTTCGATTTTGCCCTTTAGTTGGTATCGTCAGCGTCGCAAGTCACTGGTGTAGATTCATTACGCTTAAGTACTGACTCCAGTGGTTTTGTGGAGATGCTGGAAGGCTGGGGTTGCAGTTTCTCAATTGCTTTATCATTTTCCAATACCCTGATACAGTCATTAAGATTCTGAATTTCCTCGAAAATCCCGTAATATTAGAAGTATAAACATAAGGGAATTTCTGGCAAAATAACCATAAAATCATCCAAAGAAATACAAAGTTGCCATCGTCGCATTTCTCAAGACCACCCGTTGCTGGTCATAAATGACCACGAGTTATCATTGTGGTGACTATGTTTTTGGCAATGTATTTGTGTGGATGCTTATTTAGGATTACTTCGCCGCAAACACCCTTTATATCTACTACTGAAATCTTTATATTTTTGTCTAATACACTTTCTGATTGGTATGTTACCATTTTAGATAAAAATGTATACCTAATCGTTAGGTTTGACTGACACGGTCTACTTAATAACTTTTCTGATACGAGTTTTCATACGTGCGTATTCTCTTTGACAATATATCAGTTAAGATGCTGTTAATGATAAGAAATTAAGTTATTAAATCGTCCATTTCATCCAGAGCAAATAAGATCGTTTTTGATCTAACAGTTTTTATGCGTTATATACGTTGCTGTAACATCAATTATTTGTAGTGATTTCATGACAAAAATAGATTTAAAAATAATAAAATCATCGTCGTATAAAAGAGGAAATATCGCATTAGCATATGCGTTAAACATTCGCTCATCATCTACTTCATCGTTTACAACTTCAAGTAGAGTTTTTTTTTTAAATCAGAATAATCCATACCAAATTCAAGAAATATCTGGCGTTTACTAAAGTTATCGCAGACTTCTGCCGTTCACGGTAACAATTATTTTAATTCGTTTTGGACTTCATCCAAGTGATTCATCAAACAATACATTTTCAAAATAAATATATTTTAAAAACATTATTCATCGATTCAATTCAAGCCAGTCGGAAGTTCTGCTTGTGGTTATTACTGCGTCATGTTTTCCGGCAGATGTCGTCAAATCCCGGTTGTTTACAGTTTACTCTGCTGTTTGATCAACATCCGAGTGTTGACAATGACAAACTTGCAGTTCTGAATAACAACAGAATATAAAATGACAACATATTGTTTGAAATGGCTAACTACAACATCGAGTACTGATGAAAAAGCAAAAAAATAAGAAAACCAAAAAAATGATAGAATAATGTTTTTAAATAAAGTATTTGCGTGATATGCGGTACAAAGATAAGTATGTTTTTGGAACAAACTCGCATTACCTACGCGGTCATAGATATAATGCCACTGAATCTGTCAGGGCCTGGCGCTGACAAACTAATTATGGTCCGCGACTAGATAAGGATTTTATGAAAAATAAAATATAAATCAAGTAAAATTTTATTTTTCTAAACAAATAAGAAATAAATAAGTGAAATTTTATTTTTCTGAAACAAAATCAACAAAATTAAAATAAATAAGGTAAAGTTTTTTTTATAAAGAAAATCAACAAAATAAAAGATATATAACTGACATTTTATTTTTCTGAAAAATTCTACAATTGTTGAGAAATTCAACCAAATATCGTGATTTTGTATCAATCTGGTAGAAAATATCCAATTTTGTCATGCAAACACCCTCTGTAAATCTTAAACCATGTAATCAATTTAACGCAAGAGCGATGCGACAGGATGTTTATTACTGTGGTAACGAACAAGACAACCCTGGCTGTGTCAAGTTAATGTCTAACGAACTGCATTACATGCAACCAACAGGTATGAGAGAACGCATTGACCGAAAACTGTGCAAGGTATAATGGGACCTAAATATAAGCTTTGTATTGGAGTATATTGTGATCCTCCAATGAATACACATGCAACTGAACTTCACAAACCTAGAAAGGTATCCGCGACGCAAGGTTGTTGCAAATGCTGTTGATAATATCTGTGCGATAAATCTAGCAGATATTGGAAACACTGCACAGTACAACGACAACAAAATGCAGACACATCAATAACGGTTCTGAGTTTTTCAATAAAAAGTTTGAACAGTCGAATCTCATTAAAAAATGTTACCGGAATTGAGCGCAAAATATGTACCGAAGGCATAAATTTAACGTTCAACATCCATTTAGAATTTCTCTGACAAAAAGACAATTTGAAAAACGTTTTTCCAGAAATTGGATTGAAGACTTATTTGTCGATAATAAATTTGTAATGACAATTCCGCTTAAAGATCTGTCGGACAAACCAGTAATTGGCAACTTTTTTAGAACTTTTTTCCGACCTGGCACAGACAAATTCATGAACAGCCTTAACATCTGCCAGAATGTTTGATGTTCGTCAACAGTAAAATCAAATTTTGATATTTGTACAGCCAGATCATATTTTACATTGTATCGGCCAGTTGACCATCTTCCGTTAAAAAATTTTTTTTTTTTATCAAAAACGTAATTGTCAACTGTGACATTGTCAGTGTCAACATAATTACTGTCATCATCGTCATTGCCATCGTGTGTTAATAAAGAAAAATAAAATTCTTCTGGTGTATCTGATTCAGGTTCATCTAAATAAATATCTGCCAACGTTGCATCAGATTCATATTATAATTAACTTTAATCTAATTGTTTGAAATACAATGGAAGTTATCAGAAAACATGAACGAGCAGATATCATCAAAAGCAACGAACGTGAAGAAGCAATTCGAAAGTCTTTCTTTGACAACAACAGAGAATGTGTTGTCGTGCAAGAATCCGACATGATTCTTCTGACCGCGGCCAACAGGATATTGAAAGAAGAATCTTTATTGTCGGTAAAATATACCAGATCATGAATTACAGCCATTCTTGTATTTCACGACATGAACTAGCTAGACTTTTAACTAGCGATTAATCAGAATATATAAAAAGTTAAGATTTTAAATGTTGTAATTGATGTTCCTGAATTTTTAATGCCATCATCGACAATTTTGATTGAGTTTGGAGAAATGTCAAAAGTTAGAGCAGCAGAATTGATTGTTTCAAGATTGGTTGATATAACCGGACAAAGTTTACTAAAAGTAGCAATATTTCCTGCTTTGCCTTTTCAAACATTTTGTTGTTGAGTTAAGATTCTCCAAGCGAATACCGGCTTTAATTCCGTGATTAATCATTATTCCATTTTGAATTGGTATGTACGCGCAAAACGTTGACAAGAATAATTCACTTCATCTACATTATTACCACCAACTTTTATTCGCAATTAACCGATATTATTCAATTTTCTGATTACGTTTTTCGTTTTGATATGTCTGATCAAACCCTGCTTTTTGGCATCATGGAAATCAAACACTGTATGACGTTGATATTCACTCTGTAACCCAGGGTTTGCGATGTTATCATCGGTAACTAAACTATTGACACGATAATTCGCTTTCGCTCTGAAATATCTTCACAAAACATGAAAATGAAATTCTTTTGAAACATTCCAGTATCTTCTATATCTTTAGACTTTACTTTGATTTTGAAATCCGCCGGCGTTTTCTTACCTAATGCGCATTTCGTTTGTAGATTTATCACTGAACCTATCATCGAACCAGTATAACCGCTGCATTTAGGATGTCTGTAATATATCTCCCGCTCAGTATCACTTGGTATTAATCTTAAAATTTCCATCAGTATTAGTATACCATTTTCATTTGTTTAATTTAATGTGTTTTGATGTTATATTAGAGAAATGTAAAATATAGTTAAATACCATGCTGAAATTGCGATAAATTGCACAACGAAATTTAATCACAAATATCGTCCCGGTTTAAATTGATACCGCGTTTATCGGATTGATACTACTTATCGATAGGTAACCACGCCGTGTTTACAAACTTTTCAACAGTGAATTTGTTTCATCTGCTCTAGCCAACAATCAAACGAGAATTGGCGGCATGTAAAGGTCTGAACATCCAAGTACAATCAAATGATACTTTCACAGTTGCACATGATTTTGCAACCGACATTGACGAAGAAATTCTTGATCCGTACATCAGCACAAAACGGAAACGTGTCAATATCGAAATAGTTAACGATGTTGATCAACGAAATAAACTTATCGCCGACGATGACTTTGTCAGCATCAAAATATTTACTGAAAACCTTGATGCGGTACAACGAAGAAAAATAAATCTAAAATTGAATAAGCCAATTTTTGTTGGCGCCGTTGTTCTTGATTTACCAAATTAGTTAATGTATGATTTTCGTTACCGTTTTGTCAAACCGCAGTGGCCATCGAATAAATTATTATTTACCGACACAGTCTCGCGAGTTTATGAAATAACGTGCAATGATATTTATCAGGAAATCTGTGATCGACGTTCGCTGTTTGATCTATCAAATTATCCTCGAAAAAGCGGATTCCATGACAACAAAAACGTACTTGGTAAATTCAAAGATGAAACAATTTTTTTTTCCGAAATCCAAATTTGTGGGACTATGAAGTAAAATGTATCAGGTGAGATTAGCTAACAACAAAGTAACTAAACAAGCAAAACGTATACATCGAGGATATGGTACATCGCAAATGAATTCGACGATTATAAGTAAGCGCTTGACGGAACTTTAAGTTTGATCATAACAATGGCGATTACAACAAATCATCACAAAGTTGAAAATGATGTTATTGTTAAACGCGTCTGACAAATTTTGATGACAAACTTATATGTGAAAATGGAAGAGATGCTTTTGCGCTAGGACATTGCAAATCACGTCAATGGCGCTTTGTTGATGTAGTATATCGTGCTAGTGTATGAACTTGTATCCAAAATTAATAAATAAGAATATTTGAAACATTGACAGTGACGGATATCAGCAATTTCAAGCTTAACGATCTGATAATTGACAACAGACCTTTGACAGTTGACATAGCAAATGAAACTTCTGGAATTTTTCGGTTAAGTTGATAAACTAAAACTTTCGCTTGTTAGATTTGATGGCGGCGAGTATTTCAATATTTTAATTATATCGAGCAGGTATATAAACGTCCACGATCGGATCAGTCAACAAAATACACAAAAATAACTATAGATTTTTATCGATCAAAAGTATATTCTTCTGACAGAAAATATCAGCTTAACAAAATAGCAATGAAAGAGTTATATGAGTGTAGTGGAAAAGTAAGTAGGCGAATAAAGTTTTGTATTTACCATCATGAAAATGAAATATTTATGATATTTACCGTTGCGACATTAATGATAGGTGAAGAAGTTTTATAAATTAATCAGAACAATATTTAATATCATTATCAAATATAAATTTTATATAAAACAGTATTATATCAATATGAAATTGTATCTAACATTTATAAAATTTCAATTAAAAATTCCGGCGATATTGATTTCAGTAGCAGATATATTGGGGTGTTTCTGACAAAGTAACCCTAAAAATCATCCAAACAATTACATTTGCATAATTGCCAAAAGCATAGTCACCACAATGTTACCTCTCGCGGTCATTTATGACCAGCATGGGTGGCCTCGTGGTTGGCGGTTGCATTTATATAACTTACTGTCTTTCTCATCCTGACACGTAATCCACGCGTCGAGGGTTCGATACCAGCCCAGACCATTTGACTGGGATTTCATAGAAATAACTCCACTGTGTAGCTAGCCTCAAAGTATATTATCAGGTACAACACAGCTCCAAGCCATTTTGATAAAGCGATTGACGTGACTTAGAAGCAGTGCAAGTATCGTTGTTATATGTGTATTCCGCTAGATAGTGGGTCTTGAATGTCTGTTTTATCCATCGATGATTTGATTGTGTTTGCGATGATTTTTGTTGATTTCATTAAAGTTACGCTGGCTATACTTTTGAATGGTATTAATAGTAGGCACTATGTCACGCGTTATTGGTTTCTCTCAGTTTGAAAAAACGAATTTGATACAATAATAGTCCCCTTTGCTGGAGGAGTTCGATAATTTAATTCACGTATTGAATCAGTTGTGTACAAGACGAACATGGCGGATGTTCCACGCCTGTTATCAGTAGGCCACGGTGCCACAAGGTAATAACGACACTTTTAGTGGTCACGGTGACCCAGACTGAAGCTAATTATGACGTTTAGTTGGGTATGAACCGAGATGATAAAGCTGGGTCACCGAAACAGGGACATAAAACTCAGTTTGGAAGTAGAAGAGAGAAGTGTATTAATAGTAGGCACTGTATCACGTGTTACTGGTTTCTCTCGGTGAGTTGAAAAGAAGTTGATACAATAATAATAATAATAATAATAATAATAATAATAATAGGCATATTATTAGCTGTGCTAATAAAGTATTTTTTTTAAAAAATAACATACTCTTTGATCTACTAATACATTGAAGAGTAACATACGTAAGAAATAACCTATGTCTGGGGTCACCGTGACAATTATTTACATGTAATTTGTACAATAAGCAGTCTTGGCGGATAGCTAGGGTGGCGAATAAACTGCGGAATTCAGGTTTATTGAACATGAATGAGTGTGAGGGTACAAAGGGGAAGGGTATGGCGTACTCGATGCGTTTCTATTATATGCCATAAAAACCGTCTCACGTATTGTACTCTAAAGAGTCATTCTATGTATGACTGGTTGACTGAATGAAGTTCTTTATTTCCTCTTGAAAAAAGATTTCATTCAGTTATTTATCATTATTGACTGAACAGAGATAGAAACATGGTTTGACATTAATGGATTTACAATACACTAAACATGTAATATAAGAGAACTCATTGCAAACGAAATATATAAGCAACATAGATTAATAGGGAACAAAGAAAGAATAAAAAAATTGAACCATTTAAATGGATTATCACATTGGCTTTCATTTGGAACACTCATGAATAATTTATATGATATAAATAAAATTGGGTCATTTCCCTAATATACTGAAAAATGCACATCAGATATCGTTTTTAAGTTAATTTGTTCTTCTGTACATTGTGTCTATTCCTTCAGCCACCACACATGACTGCTTGCAATGATTGATTATCCATAGAATCAAAGATGTCCACTCTCTTGCCCAAAGGGATGTGAAGTAAAGAGTCATTGTCCTGGCATTAAAAATAATGTGAGTCTAGAATGTCTATTGCATACATTATGTTTTCAAACATAGTATTACGCTCGTCGTTAAGGGCTGGCAGCAGAGTAGCATATGCTTGGCTCTGCAATCTCTTGCAGAGTTTGCAATTATATTCATTCTCTGTCGCAATTGAAGACATAGCTAAATAGGCAATATTAGCGAAAGTCCAAGTTTTATTATGAAAACATTTACCAACCATCCAGACAGCAAGTGGTTAAAAATTAGTTTGGACACTTGCATAATGTATATGTTCAGGTTTTATTTCCAGTTTAGATCTCCACAATGAGTCTTCGAAGCAGTGAACTGCCATTTAAATATTCCTCCTCCAGACTGGTTTTGGGACAGAATATAAGGTGTTCATGTATAGGTGAAAGAAATCGCCAATCTTGTATTTAAAAAAAAACACGATAAACATCATTAACAAACCAACGCTCTCCTATATTAGGAAGTCAAAAATTCTTCTGCTGAAAATAATGTTTCAGGTTAGAGGACCGTTAACTCTACATATTGTATTGAAGAAGCCTAATTTGATTTTATCTACATATCTCGCAACTGACTACAGTTAAAGACTGCTGATTGTCTCTGTAGATTAGCGCCGATCAAGGCCTATAATTCGTCTTACAGTTTTGTTCGATCATATATATACCTGTGATTGGTTCAAGTTGGACCGTAATTCGCATCCATATGTCATAGCAGGTTGTACTATGTTTGACCATATTTTAGCACTATTAATTGGATTTATTCCATCCTTTCCGATGCCAGTCCCAACAAGGGAATAAAATACTGCTCTTCCTTTATCACAAGCATTTTTCATTGCATCAGTGTTATAAGATCTGTGGGGAGAGTTTGTTTGTTTGTTTTGTATGGTTTAACGCCATTTTTAATCACAATATAGGCTATACATGGCGGCCAGTATTAATGGTGGAGGAAGAATCCGGAAAACCCCAGGAAAGAACCACCGACCCACGAGAAGCTCCTGGCAAGCTTTCTCACATAACTACATTAGCCGAATCTTAGACTCGAACACACGCAGACAGAGGTGAGATGGCAGTGATCCGTAACGGACAGCGCTTTAGACCACTCGGACACTCGGGGCCCCTCTGTGGAGAGAGTAACACTAGCATATATTCTAGAAGAAACTATACGAATCCTTTCATTTACGAGCATGAACATACTTTTTAATGATTTTTTTTTTCTTCGAAAATATGACGATATTGCTTTTATCAGAATTCTACTGGAGTCTCCACTTTGGTGCATAATCAAGGAGGTTGCGAAGTAAAACAAACATACCGTTAAATGATGCAGACAACAAAGTCGTGTCATCCACTATTAAAACACAAGAGTTCCTTAAGGATGAAACTTTTATTCCAGATGGTATTGGTTCTAGTTGTGGATATTTTGTTCTTACGATCCCTGTTAGTGGTGGTGGTGTTTGCACTTTCTGGTTCTGGTTCATTTCCCCCTGCTGAGAGATTTATTTTGTTTGTTTCTGTATTGGTTCTTTTTGCTGCCGTTTTTGTTGTTGTTGATGTGTTGTTGTTGTGTCTCATTATATTTTTATTGTTGCTCAGGAGCTTACATTTCATCTTGCTGCTTCTTTCCAAATACTTGTTAATGTTGCAGCTGTTTCGCTCTCGATATATTCGGTTTTCTTTGTTCATTATTTTCTTTTGCGGTCTCATGGATTTTGGGACATTTATGCAGTGTATGTCCAGTCTGTTGGCATCTGTTGCATTTTTTGTGGTAAATACACCCCTTGAACCACAATACGGCCAAAACCCCTTGTAAAAAGAATGCTCTTTTCAGATCTGGTAGTTTACTAATTTCTGTTTCCAAGAGTTGTGTCCCATTGTAGATTGTCGTCATGGGAACTGATGCTATTCTGAATGAGATAACCTTGTTGGTCAATTTTGCTTCGAACGTATTGACCGCTGCATCCAAGTGTATCTCTTGTGGTACATCGGAAAGGTGTAGTTCTCCAGTTTGTTTCTTTTTCTTTTTCGTTGAAGTGTCATAAGTTCTCTAACTGTTACTATTTTCTCTGCAATAATCATCTATCCAAGGACATTCCAGGAAAGATCCCTCATTTGTTTCTATTTGTCTTATCTGAAAGTACTATTCTAATACCCTGACTTCTCTGTTTGCTCTGTTGGCCACGATTTTTTCTTGTAAGTAGCGTGTGGTGTGTGTGTTGTTTTCCATATTGAAACCTCTGTGATTTTCTTTTTTTTTTTTTTAATCTATTGTAGTTATTTTAGTTTATATACGATCCTTAATTCCCCTTTCTGAAATATCTTCAAAAGTGACTTTCATGGTTCCTGTTTCAGAATCTCATGGTCCTGGCAGTCTGTTTTGTTCGTGCCATGGCATGGATTTAGGTAAAATCGTAAAACTTTCTTTCTCAAGAGATTTTGTTTTTCAATCATATTGCTACGATGTCTGCTACGATGTGAGGCAGTTTGTAGTGATGTCTAGCACTGGAGCATCATGCCGCAGACATGTAGCATGATGTCCCACCCAGTCACATTATCCTAAAACAAGGGCGACCAGTCATAACACTAGTCCTTAATGCTGGGCGCCAAGCGAGGCAGCAGCCGGGGATCGAACCCACGACCTCCCGCATCTAACCACTAGGCCACCGGACCGTTCTGATTGTCGATGATAATGGAAGACTTTTCTTCTCAAGAAGTTGTTGTTGTACGGTTTAACGCCATTTTTCAGCACAAGATAGGCATTACATGGCGGCCAGTATTATTGGCGGAGGAAGAACCTAGGAAACCCCCGGAAAGAACCACCGACCCACGAGAAGCTACCGGCAAACTTTCTCACATACCCACATTAGCCGAGCCTGAGACTCAAACCCACGCAGACAGGTGAGATGGCAGTGATCCGTAACAGCGAGCGCTTTAGACCACGGGACCCCCAGGAAGAAGTATCAGAATGATATTTCAGCTTGAACAACATGCATGCGTCCATTTTCAGTATGCCACTCCGTAAAGTGTTATTGTTCATTCTGATTGGTTGCAAGCTTGGTTCGGATTGCGGGAGGGCCGCATGGGACACGCCCCTCCCCCAATTATAGAGCCTTCTAGTTGCCGTCAATAAAATTACATGTGTTGAAATAACCATGTAAAGGTCTAAAATGTCTAATACAATGCCTTATATAGCTACATTAATTATACACATGCACTGAACAGTTAAGTAATGGTGCCAGATTGTATTTATATATCTAGGTTCTATATATTTATGTGTCCCGTGTTATCCGAAAACTTAACCAACCCTGGTTATACGAGTTTGTAACACTAATGAGTGATCAGTGACCACTGAAATCGAATGAATCATATCTGGGAGTCATATAATGTCAAGCCGTATAGTTCGAACAGAGTATTATAAAACTGGGTAGTTTTTGCAGACCTGCCGCCCAATGAGCACATCACACCCTTCTAGCGCCTCATTTCTAACTTGCCTTCATGTATATATTTATTGACTGCGACTGACACTTCGCTCATACAACGTTTGGTGCAGATACAAAACGGAATTGTAGTGAAATACAAGCATGATGCGCATTTTAGCTGGTGGGTCTGCATCTCTAGTTCTTATAATCCTGCTGCAGATTCGTCTGTCAAAAGGTAAGTGTACAAGCGACTGCTGAACAATATTTAGAGTGAGCTGTAACAAAAACATTCTGTTCCAAAAATGAATTGAGAACATTTTGGCAGCGAATTGTTAAATGCATTTCTATGTTGTGGACGTGTATGCGAAACCCCAACTGCAGTATATGTTTATTATGCTTAGTGTTTGAATTCGAGTCAAGTTTGACGTTTTATACCATAATATATTGCAGTTTTATTGCACTTCCTCGTGTACACGACAGTACTAGTTGCATTTTAATGCATATGCAGCCTGATTATGGTTGAGTCATAACAAACTAGACACCGCAAATTTAGCGTGAACTGAAAATGCCTGGATATGAAAAATTGCCTGGATTTTATTACCTAACCAATAGATTTATGGAGCTGGCATAAGCAAATATCACCAAAGACCGGATCACTCTGTGCAGTAGTGCTAAATATTAATCCCTACGCCCACCAACTACGAGGACATGTATGCATGTTAAAAGTAAGAAATATTTCCAAACACTTCGACCCACTACTTTCTTTGTTATCATGACTTGCAAAGATTATGATATATCCCTTGATTATAATTTCAACTCGGTAAACTTCTCCGTAATGTTTAAACGTGTGTTTTTACACTTTTCGGTAAACGTACGCAGTGATGTCTTCAGTTTTGGAAGTGTGTAGATTGATATGTTGTCAAGCTCTTAACTTTCCAAGGCAAGTAAATTTTGTATGCACACCGCAGACAGAGGTGACCGGTTCTGAGAAAACACAGGAATGTGTGAGGTTTGGAACCGGATAGGCGGTTTTTAAAGCCTCAAATTAATATGACGTACATAAGTGAATACAATCAATTCACGGGCTCGATACTGTTTGCAAGCCGTATTTTGCACGTGTCTTCGTTGACAATATAACATGTTTTCATTTCACTCGTTTGAAATGAATGCTTTTATTTGTTTTGAAAACCCGTAAATTTTCAATATATATCTAACGTAAACGTGTTCGATTTGCATGGATTTGTATCATTTGTTTATCGATTTTGTATCGATGCAATTATCAATCAGAAGCATTACTAATCGATAAAAGGACCCCAAGTTGTCTAAAGAACTTTTCGTTCCGAATCGCTGCCATATCACCTCTGTCTACGTGGGTTCGAATCTCGGGCGTAGCCAACGTGGGTACGTGAGAAATCCGGCCAGTGACTTAGTTTTCCATAGTTTTTCCTTCACAGTTATACTGGCCGCCATATATAGCCTATCTTGTGCTGAAAAATGGCGTTAAACCATACAATAACATCGATAAACACGAGTTCCGATTATACAATAATTTTAGAACAGCCGCTTAGTTGTATACAAATATAAATTTATATATAATGCTTCAGACTTTTTATTTTGTTGTTGTTGTTGTTTAATGCCATTTTATCAGCACGCGATACATGGTGGCCAGTACTAATGTTGGAGGAAGAA
Organism: Unio delphinus; assembly: GCA_029339505.1. Taxonomy (NCBI): domain Eukaryota; kingdom Metazoa; phylum Mollusca; class Bivalvia; order Unionida; family Unionidae; genus Unio; species Unio delphinus. Next base: position 143,376 of record JAQISU010000082.1, read on the forward strand.
CCTGGGAAAACCCCATCAAGAACCACCGAGTTGAGATGGCAGTGATCCGTAACGGAGAGCGCTTTGGTCCACTCGGCCACTCGTGGCCCCTCACCCCAGTAAAATAATTGGCATCCCACCCAGTCACATTATGCTGAACACTAACCTCTTAATGCTGAGCGCCAAGCGAGGCAGATGTTAGTGCCATTTTTTGTGAGTCTTTGGTATGACTCGACCGAGGATTGAACCCACGACCTCCTACTCTCGCTTCCGCGACGCATGCTCTAACCAACGTTCCCTGTAAGCGAATGGTAGGTGTGCGCGCAGTAGGTAGGTGTGCGCGGAGACGAGCAAAATTTAACGTTGGATTAAGCAAAAATTGAAAATTCAGCTGCGCGGGGATGCCTGAGCAGCTGCGCACGCGCGCAGCTTAGAGGGAACGTTGGCTCTAACCACTAGGCCACTGGAGCGGTAGGACGCACGGTACTGATTCAGTTCCCATAGTAAACGAACTCAAACAACATTGTATTATAATTTAAAGAACTTAAAATTGTTGAGTGCTTATGATCAAACCTATATTTATCAGTATAAATGAAACCTGAATGACAGCTTCTGTGCAGAGAAAAGGATAAGTTGCGGCATTTTCTAGACCTGCATATGTTTGAAACGTGTACTTTCAATTCCGCACCAATGAGTCAGGTGCTAATTTTAGTAATGAGTGTTCCAAACTGAAGACTGTTAAAGAACTGATATTCCATCAATAAAACAATGTCTCTATTTTTTGACACTTACAACTAGAAACTATTTTTCCTAAAACATAACAAATATTGTTAACCAGTCCTGGTCAGCCAAACCCATATATACTCAATTGTATGTTTCCAGACTGGTTGCCATTTTTCCTCATGATTACTACCGTGTGTCTTGTAATCGACCCCATGCCAGCTTCTGTCTAGCGCTGTAGGCCAAAAAAAACAAAAAATACTACGCGGTATCACAACGCCCCGTTCCCGCCTGCGCCTCCGTAAGATAATTGGCATTTTATATTAACTAAATTGTATGCAATTTTGATGGAGTATTTTGCGACTTTCTTTTCGTAAATCTAAATATTTTGCTTATGGTTGCCAAATATAGAAGAAACTCTATTAACAATAACAATAACAACCAGCTTATTGTAGTATTTAAATAACAGGGCCAGGAGCGTAAGGAGTGGAGGTAGAAATAACAACTGCCAATGTGCCATGCATTTTTTACTTGGATCATTTTAAATTGCATTTATTGTTTTAATTCATTTGTAGACTATAGTTTACCATTGAATGATTCACAAACCGGGATCCCTGACTAACATTAGAATATGAACGTGAATTGTACACACACACACACTTGTTATAAGCGTTCGGTATACCGGTGTATCCTGGTAATTTTGTTGTAGTACCAGAATACCAGTACGTCGGTAATACTGATTATGATTAATGTTTGTTTTGACTTAAATGATAGTAACATTGTGTTCACATTATTCATGGCGAAATAGCTCAATAAATTGACATACATTTTACAAAGGGTTGTACATCTCATATTAATGATGAATATTAAAAATATAGTTTTTTGATATATATTTTATATTACACGGCTGAAAAAGCGAGCGAAAGATATTTACATGGGGGATTTTTTTTAGAAATTGTATACTATTTTTCATAAAACACTAAATGCCTTTTTCAAATTATTAAAGTATACAATTGTTAACGAATGTTAGACGAAAAGGGGATATGCTGTACATAAAAAAAACACATAAGTATTTACCGCTCCGGTACCCTAGTGGTTAGAGCGTCCGCCGCGGAAGCGGGAGGTCGTGTGTTCGATCTTCGGCAATGTTCCCCCTAAGCTGCGCGGCCGCGCAGCTCTTCAGTTGCCGCGCAGCAGTTTTGAGTTGCCGCGCAGTAAATATGTGAGAGGGAAAATTACCTGCTGCAGCCGGCGGAAGTTATCTGGGTAAAGTGATAAAGCAAGAAGTTGTAGTATGCTTTCATATTAAATAATAAATTACCCACGCACATAATGTCCAAAAGAAAAGCAGAAGGATGTCAATATTCGTTGAAAAAGAAAACTTGTTCAAGATTCAAGGAAGAGTGGCTATCAGAACTGATCGAAGCGGATGTGTTGTCATCGTCTAACAAACAAAAGGTAAAACTTGGAGATATTTTCACATGCAATGATGGCGCTGTTGTTTGTACTATTTGCTCAACTGCAAATGCTGCAGGAGAGTTCAGCACGGGAAAAAAATGGGATGAATGGAAACTTGATTACTTAAAGCAACATCTCAGTCAAAAAGTGCACACTGAATCAGTTAAAAAGTTAAAAAAAAGCTACGGAATCAGAAGAGTGGTGGAATTTTGCGTATGCTACAGGAGAGTACGGCAGATCGTAGCATCAGAGTAGAGATGGAAGAGAGAAAGCGGTCAACTTTAGATTTGATAAAAGTGCTGATTGATAACGTTATTATTGCTATTAAACTGAATGCATCCATGTTTTCTGTACAAGATATCCATGAGCATGTTGCAAAATACGTTAAAATTCCACAAAGTTTGCGCAGCAAAAATTATGCGTTCGAATTTGTTGAGTGCATAAACCTCGTCTTAAAAACTCAGCTTATGACTGAATTGCGAAAGTCGGCATTCCACACGTTGATAATAGATGAAAGTACCGATATTTCAGTTCAGAAAATGCTGATTGTATATTTCAAGTATCGGCCTGAAACATAAATTGTTTGCAAAACAATATTCGGCGGCATCGTGAAGTTGTCCTCATGCGACAGCGTCTCTATTGTGACAGCAATAAAACAATTCTATTGTGAAAATCAACTGGATCAGCAGAAGATGGTAATGTTTACATCAGATGGTGCATCTGTCATGCTAGGGAAAAATAATGGTGTGGCTGCAATTCTGAGACGTGAGATACATCATTTGTGTGAACAACATTGTGTTGCTCATCGCGAAGACTTAGCTGTTGAAGATGCTTGGAAGCAAGTTTCATTAATGCACGATATTGAAACATTACTTCGGACAATTTATACAATGTTCAGCAGGTCATCAGTTAAAAATGAGAAATTCCAGGAATTGGCCAATGCCGCAGAAAGTGATTCCGTGGCATTTCGGCCTTTGCATGAGGTAAGGTGGTTGTCTAGGCATTTAGCAGTTGCCGCTTTTGTGCGAAACTACAATGTTTTGATTGACTATTGCACTGAACAAGTAAACATGAGCAATGATCCAATCAATAAGTTCTGTCTGAAGAGACTTCTAAATCCGCAGTTTCGACTGGCTTTGACAGTACTTAACGATGTTTTGAGAGAACTGGCATCAATAAGCAAATATTTTCAAAGAAGTATTCTGACAACTATTGAACCTTTCAGTTTGTAAAGGCCAAAATATATAAAATAAGATCGCAGTATCTTGGAGAAACAGTTCATTGAAGTGATGCAGTGAAGGAAGTTCTTAATTCAATTGACCGTGACGTCGACAAGGCTGTAATTTTTAGATTTGTTGAACTATTATGTAATCACCTTGAGAAGAGATTTCAGGATGATGAATTAATGGATTGGCAAGCATTTAACCACTGCATCATTGCAAAGAATTCAAGTTTTGAATTTGGCAAAGACAGTTTGAACAAACTGATAAGAAGGTTTTCAAGAATTATACCAAACTGTCAAGAGAGTGTAATCTCAAAGATCGGTGAACAGTATGATGACTTCAAATTTTTGATTGCAGAGAAAGTGAAGACTGGATCAATTCAGACTTTCACTGACGTCGTAAGCTGTCATGAAGAATGAAGACATGAAAGAGCTGTCGATTCTGCTGGCCATTTGTGGGACATTTCAAGCATCAAGTGCAGACTGCGAACGCGGTTTTAGCCTAATGAACTCGATTAAAACAAAATCTAGAAACAGGCTACAAGTAAATCATTTGGATAATCTGATGCGCATAAAATTCTATCTTTCATCAGGAAGCACTATTGATCTAGATGAGGTTTACAAGCATTGGACTACACACAAAGACAGACATGAAATTCGGCAATAAATGAATAAAGTAACTGTTTTGCTCTAAATATCGAACTACATTTATTTTATTTGTAGTTTTTATAATTAAATATGACATATATGTGTAGCACTTTACCGACATCATTAATATAAAGTAAGTAGAACAATATTTTTTATTAACATGATTGAACAATGCATATGCCTGTGCGAAATGCCTAATTTATCATATAGAAGACTGCAGTGTAATACAGTTTTAAACATTTGTAAATGTACGACTTTCACAAATGCCGCTCACTAATATTTTGCATCATGTTTATCCGCGTACGCCTTTATTTTTCCGCACAGCTTCGTCAAAAATTAGAGGGAACATTGATCTCCGGCCGAGTTATATAAAAGACTTCCAAAAATGGTACTTACAGCTGCCTCGCTTGGCGCTCAGCATTATGAGGTTAGTGTTAGGACTGGTAGGCCTGGTGTCAGGATAATGTGACTGGGTGGGACATCATGCTACATTACATGTCTGCGGCATGATGCCCCAGTGCTAGACATCAGTATAAACTGCCTCACTGCAGACATCATATCGATATGGCAGAAACATTGTTAAAGCTGCATTAAAAATCCTAAATAAAAAAGCCAACATACGTATTATGTTCCGCGTCTCGGAAAGAACTCATTTCATAGGAACATACTTGACATATTCATAAGCCGCGCTCAGAACAAAACGCGTGTATGTATGTATGTATGTATGTATGTATGTATGTATGTGTGTGTGTGTGTGTGTGTGTGTGTGTGTGTGTGTGTGTGTGTGTGATCACATATCTGACACGTGTCATGTGTATCAACGCAGTGGCCAAATGGTATATTGAGAAACATATTCGAGCCATTTTCAACTTTCGCAAAAGTTTCGCATAAAACACTACAACAAAACAACACGTAGAGCACATGTGAGTGTATTAAATATATGTATTCCTTTGTAAGGTTGCCAATTATCCAATGATTTTCAAATGCGCACTTCTATCCTGTCTGAACTTTATTTAAAATGTGTGAAGTCCACGAGTCTTTAATGTTTACTATGTTATTTCATCTTTACTATGTTATTTCATACTTACTATGTTATTTCATCTTTGCTATGTTATTTCATCTTTACTATGTTATTTCATCTTTGCTATGTTATTTCATCTTTACTGTGTTATTTCATCTTTGCTATTTTCATCTTTGCTATGTTATTGCATCTTTGCTATGTTATTTCATCTTTGCAATTTTCATCTTTGCTATGTTATTTCATCTTTGCAATGTTATTTCATCTTTGCTATTTTCATCTTTACTATGTTATTTTATCTTTACTATGTTATGTCATCTTTACTATGTTATTTCATACTTACTCTGATGTCCCAATTATACAAATAGTTTGGTTACTAAATTGCTGGCTTCAGCTTCGACATGTTCTATTTCTATCAATAGGCTCTCGAGTGTCAGCACGATGTCTTTAACAATATCAGTTACAGTGAGTGTATACTTTATTATCCCACTTTAATTACAGCTTTTAGATTGCAACATATACAACATATACAACAGTTACACATAACAAAATCGTGTCTTTTAAGGTGCTGGTCATTTACTTTTCGGGTGTGACTGGTTTTCTTTTGAGCTGAAATATTTTATTTTATTATTTTTTAAAATTAATTTGTTCCAAATAATATCATGCATATTATGTATTGGTATAATGCTTGTCTCTTGTACTATTTCGTTGATTCAGCCTTTCTCACTCCTGTCAGATTTTCGTTGAATAAATGAAACCGTTAAATATCTTAAGAGCTGAAAAGATTTAAAATGACGCTGAAAGCAGTTTGGATTTATTGTATACATTTGTCTTTATCTAGCTTCCTGTTTTGTCCTTTTGTCATTTCACTTGTTTGCTGAAGCTTCTGTAGTGACCTACTTGCGTACATATGGGCGCGTGTGTGTGTGTGTGTGTGTGTGTGAGAGAGAGAGAGAGAGAGAGAGAGAGAGAGAGAGAGAGAGAGAGAGAGAGAGAGAGAGAGAGAGATAGAGTATAACAAAGCAGAAAATAGGGGAGGCGACGAGTCTTTTGGAGTCTTATCTTTCGCTTTCTTGACGGTGTTCAGTTGTTGGAGTTTTAATGTCATATACGTATTTTCGTTTATCTTTAAATTTAAAACGTGCACGTGTGTTGGATATGTAAATGCACAATTTTTAATGTTTGTGTTTAGTTAGTATGCGTGAAATCTTTTTAGCAAACGTATCTATAATCCACGACTATCAGTAGCACAACGGGAAGTAAAGAAGTATTGGTTATAAAATGATTTCTTTCCATCCTGGATAAAAATGAAATGTATATTAAAGAGGGGAAGGAGGTGTATTTTATCTATGCAAGTTTCATCCCGATCTGTTGATAGTAACTGACGACAAAGTTCATGTGACAAAATTGTCATTAAAAATAAGATCCTCCGAGTTTTCGAGAATTATGAATGGACGATGTACTGCTAGTTTCCTTTGTCACTTTAAAATGCTGTCCCCCACCACCACCAATTTAGAGAGTGGGGAACACAAATGTCCCGTGCCCGTCGGATCATTTTGCAAGACTGACCACATATACATTGACAAAGTATACCAAAATAAATACAAATGTTTGCATTCAACCAATGTCTGACCCCACCCCACCCCACCCCACCCCAGTCCAATCATACCGGTAAAGACATAAGCCATAGTCTTTGAAACAAAGAGCAACGTGTCCTTGAGTGCTGCATCTTGAATGGTTCATTAAGAATTTATACTTCTTACTTTAATCTTTTTATTGTACCATCCATAGGTTTTATCATGCATCTCGTTTACTCGTGTTTATATCTTTTATTGTTATTAAAGTTTTGTGATGGTCTTCATTTATACATGTTCGAGCTAGAAGTTGAATTTTGGTTGGCACCATGTAACCAGAATTGTGTTGAGATTCCGTATTACGCTGTTACATATACACATATACACTTACCATGATGCATACGATTATTACGAGCCCACAAAATTAGGGTTAGCTACGAAAACTGAATTAGATTTTCTATTTTTTTTCTTCGATTTTTTTGTTTTTTTAGGGTGCTCTCGCCCATTTTGATCTTAACATACCATTCGGGGAGGCCCTCCTGCCCTTCTGTTAAGTGTTTGCTATAATTATTATTATTATTATTATTGTTATTATTATTATTATTATTATTATTATTATTATTATTATTATTATTATTATTGTTGTTGTTGTTTTTGAGTGGTCTGGATCAAACAGCGTCATCTGCTTTACGTTTATGGAACAGCCAGCAACCTCTGAAGGGTATAAAGTGAAAATGAAACAGTAATCGGTGCTAGTCTGCAATTTTGATACCAGGTTGTATAAAGCCAATCACTCTCATTCAATCGCAATTATAGAACTTTCGATAGCAGCAAAGACTCCATTTCTCCTTCCAGGTGGGGTCCCGAGTGGCCGAGTGGTCTAAAGTAGCTTCTCATGGGTCGGTGGTTCTTTTGGAGATTTTCCCGGGTTCATCGTCCACCAATAATACTGGCCGCCATGTATAGCCTATCGTGTGCTGAACAATGGCGTTAAACCCTACAACACTCTCCTCGCAGGTTGTGTAGAGGCACACAGTGCTCCTGCTTGAACAAGAGAAACTAGTTTTTCATTCATAAGTATCACAATAATTAATAAATTGAATCAGGGATAAGACTACACGGAATGCTCCAGGTTTCAGCATTTGAATTAATGGTGAAGCAAGCGTGTTATCGTCTCGTTAAAAATAATTAAATGACAGTTTCCTTAGACACTTATGATTGGCAAATAATAATTGGTCCCTTTGGCATTTTGAGTAAACTCGCTACCAGGGAAGCTGTTGCTCGAAAAAGGTGAAGGGCTATTTCGTTATCCTATATGATATTGCGAATTCAGAGAGGAGTCCCATTTAAAGGGCGCGTTATATCAGTTAGGGATGGTAGTTAGTAGTGTTCTATTACCTTGAGAGATTGGCAGCACGGAACAAAGCAGCCAAACAATGCTAACAGTTTACTTCCCGCTTCACTAACACAAAATCGATATATATATATATATATATATATATATATATATATATATATATATATATATATATATATATATATATATATATATATATATATATATATATATATATATATTAGTCCTGTCCTATGTGTGTGTGTGTGTCTTTCGTTAGTCCTGTCACTTTCCATGTACCTTGTACACACTTCAGAATCTTGAGGATGGCTGTTACTAGATTGCGAGAACTTATAGCATTTACCCATGTGCTTGAAATATACCAGTACAATATGTTTGATAACCGCCAGCTCCAGATCGGATCTATTGCATCGGTTTGTCTTTGGGAATGCATTTAGCTTCAGTTTCCTTAGCATGATATTAAATACATACCAAAATATTAAAGTTTGCCTGATCAGAGATATAAGTGGGTCATTTATATTTGTGAACTTACATCCTGTGTAGGATACAAGAATATCAAAAGTGAAAGATAAATTAGTAAATAGCATGACTTTGCATGTGTTTGCTTATTACCATCACGAGATAGATAATGAAACATTGAAAATCAAAATTAAGAAAAATTAAATCACTGGACCATCACTTACCGAATATTATCTGACCTTTGTCCAAAATCAAGTTAATAGTCTCCCTGACCAGAGATATATATTTTGTAAACCACATTATACATAGCTAATATTTATTTATGGTTACAGAATAAATATTCAAATCATAATAAATGGAGGAAAGCAAGTTTATTTAAATTTGAAATCAAGGACATCAATTTTCCACTTGCAAATTCCTAAAAGTGTTGACACGTTTAAGGTTTTCGAGAAGAGACTGGTTTACATCCTGTCTTTATTATTATATGTCTGGGCCAATTTACGAAGCTGTACCCTGCTACCTTAAAAAATTGGCTCAAATGTTTTATGTCAACAGTTATGTACATATCACATATTTCGACATAATCTAGTAGTACAAATGTATAAAGGACAACTTGTTTGCTCAAAACGAAAAATGGGATTGCACTTTTAGAAAAGCGACTTCCTTGCGACACAAAGCATATCATTATTTACGTAGTGAGTTATGACTGCCCGTATTTCTTGAAATATTTAAAATTGATTGCAACCTGGTCTTTGTCTACCACCATAGCATCAGGACAAAATAAAAATTCCTTTATAATGTTTCACGAATGTCAAGAAGAGATCTGGAAGTTACACATTTTAGGAGTGAATGACAGAATTGCTACTTTAGTTGTTAGTGACAGAAGTGAAATGCTTCTGTAAACTCTTCTAGCAAACATTTAAGTAATAATGTGTTTTAGAACGACTTTTAGACTGATAAAAAATGCAGTTCTTAACCTTTCATTAACTTTTTGGAAATCCTAATAGCAGCATCATTGCTGTGTGGGTGTGTGCTGGGTGGGTGGGGGTAATCACAACAAGTCTAGCTAATCTGGAGAGATCAAAGTTTAATCGATTAGCATTATTCCATGCTGGAATATTGATACATTCATGTGTAGAACCCTGTTAAATGTACAAAATGACGTATCAAATAAATGTATTGATACATAGCCACTGAAACTGACTATACATATACAATTATTCGATATAATTTAAGAGACGTATCTTCTGATACACCAGTTCACTTACAATTGACTTTAATGATTTATGGAGTTAACACAATCATAGTAAATAACTAGATAAGGCGTAGAACAAATATTTACAGTGGAAAATTTGGTTCAAGGTAAAAAGGATGTCACCTGCTTGTCTAATAATAATAACGTACTATAAAACAACGCATGCGGAAGATAAATCGCAGCAGCAAAGAGGGCGAATCCGACATTTCTAATTGAGTTAGATTTTAAGCAAATAATTTTAAGTCTCCTTTTGTCAAATGGAGCCTTAACGATTTTAGAGCTCTATTTGTCAAATTAGGTCTTTCAGCAAACCAAAACTATTTCAAACAAAAACAAAAGATGCTTCGGAGACGAATTATTATGGTAAAAGTTTTTAGGATGAAAGTCTTAAGACGAAAATCCTTTAGGTGAAAATCATTTACGATTTTACATACAGACTAATTTGTAAAACCTCTCCTTGTAAATGAATCAAATTATTGGACTGGTCAGTGAGTTTAAAATTAATTCTCGTTAATGAATCATTATGACATCTCATATAGACCGAATAAGTTGGATCTTCAATTATTAGAAATCCGGGTGGAGCCGTTGGTGCAAACGAATATAAAATATATCCCTGCTGGGCTTGATTTGATTTTTCGAGATTTATTTGGTAACTTTCATCGATAGCATCACATACTAAATTTGTTGCAACCACCGAGAATATATTCACATTCTGAGGAGCAATATGCCTACCACCACCGTCTGGATCATTATTATGTTTGAGGATGATTTTTTGTGGTTGTGGGGTTTTTTTCCGCGCGGCGAGTATTTGTGGGAAATACTCATCGAGGAGATCACTGACTGACTTTTTTAATTGGTCTGCATTTTACCCAGGAAATTCAAATGTTGAAATCCTCTACACGTATTTTATATTTCTTTGCAAATTCTATTCTCTCAGAACCATCCTCGGCATCTAATACAGCTTGAATAAGCCGTATGTTAAATAGTTCCATATCAGATGCAATTTGATTTAGTATTTCCGTGTATTTGATAATCGAGGTTTTCGACGTTAAATGAACATTATGTTCTTGAAAGCTCTGCCGTAATTTTTCTGAATATTTTTTATATTCGTTATTTAAAAAAATTAAAAAAAAATTAAAACATCAACTCCTAGAGGCATCCAACCTTCTCGATATTGCCATTTCCATAACCAATTCCCCATAGAAAATTTTATATTAAAATCTTTTGCATTTATTAACCTTGGAATATTACGAGAAAACTTGTATATAGTAGAAAAGGACTCGTCATCATATGATTTTACGTCTGTGACATAATTAGATTTTTTGGGCTCTGGCGGTATTATATATTTAGTCTGTAGATATTCAGGCCATCCTAGCACGGTTCTTAGAGAGCTGTTATATATGTCAACGGCATATCCTGGTGAGTTTATCTCAATCGCAGATGATAGTGTTGCTTCATGAACTGTTATAGCGATTCCCGTAATGGATTTTATTCTACGCCGAAATTCATTATTGATCTTTTCGATTTGGTAAGACCCAGATGGTATGGAAACTATATTCCAGTCTGGAGTTCCGTCTTGTTTATTCTTACTAGCAAACACCAGGGAATTATTCAGTTGCTGACCACAAAATGATTTTGATCTAATATTTGGCCAACTGTGGTATACTCGTAATTTTGCCAGCGCTATCTCTTTAAAGGCAATCGCAGTGGGGAGATTCACACTGAATTCAGGGTTGGTTGAGGTTATTGAGATCAAGGTTGTCTTTTGCGGCGTTGTGTTTGTCGCTATTTGTTGAAGTAATTCCGTCGATGACGTTGTTGTTCTTGTTATTCATCATCGCGGAGAATTCGTTATCTGATATTGCTGTGTCATTGAGACTTGACGATATCAACGACGATAATTGCGAATACGCGGTTGATGCAATATGTAATTTAATTATATACTCGTGTAGTTTATTCTGACTGTATGTCGATATCTTTTTGTGATGATGCTAAGAATTCCTGTAATTGTTGTCACCGATGACACACAAATTGTGACAACTACAGGTGCCAGTGCTGTTATCGCTGATAACAATATAGCAGTTGCAGCAACTTCACTTGAAACCGAATACACAATAACGTTGACGCTGGTAATTCGCCTGCGATATTTTTTTTTACTTTTCCTGTATACTCGTCAATAAGAGTTTTTAATTTGGTTTGAAACTCACGGATTTGATCATATCGATACTGTTGGACATACATTATACTATTTACTTAAATCAATTACAAATTCGACATAAACCGTAAATGACGCTGATGCTAAATTACCACTGCCTTCGGTTCCGAAGGGGGTTATTGTAAATGTTTCACTTGATCCCTTATCTATTATTGCACTTGCAGTATTCACACCAGTAGAAGTACTAGTTGATACGTTAAACTGCAACGGTGAAATCAGAGTCCATTTATAGATACCCTTAACATCTGCAGACACGCCAATGATGTTATGTTGAGGTGTCCAGGTGAAATAACTATGATGCATCGAGTATACGGTATTGATATTTTGTTTATATGGTATTTTGATTTTATCAAGCCAGGGTCACGATTTTAGAAAAATCACTAACAATATCGTCTTGTTTTTGTTTAATAGTATCGATATTTGTTTTAATATCAGAAAGTATCATTGAGACTACTGGTGGTTCTCCAAAAAAATCATCCATTTTTCTAAAAATTTTACGGAGGTTTGTAAACATATTTACATGAACATCATACTCAGCTTGCAGTGTCAATAGTTTACCATCTGTGGTTTTATGCCCAGCTTGCAACGTAGCTATGTTATCAATAGCGTCTTTTATTTCTGTGATCTTTGGCGTGGTCACCGGTGGTAATTCAAAGAAATTAGCAACTGGGAGTTAAACTTCAGTAACAGATTTTTGTAAACCCGCAAATTGATTTACGTGAGCGTCATATTTATCATTGAGTGTTTTTAATGATTCTGCAGATGATATATAATTATCACTGAGTGAGGTTAATTTATCTGAACGTCGAAACAAGTACACCTGGTTTGAGTTTACCCTGATCGAAAAAAAACCGCGATAGTATTTTCTGCTACACCGCCTTGTTTAACTAAGATATCATCCAGGGAAACATTACTCGTTTTCAATTTACTCTGTCTTGAAATACGACTATTTCATTTGGATCGACACTTGCGAGGTTTAACATCTCAGATATTTCATCTTCAATTATTTTTTTTACTTCTTTGGTTGCAGGTATTTCCCCGGTGGGTTTTCTTAGGCTTGAGAGAGATCTTCCCCAAATATCAACCATTATATTTTAAGATCTCTCTAAAAAGCGATTACTATTATATTCGTGTACGATTTTATGAGGCGGATTAGTTGATGATGAAATAGCGTCGAGTACATTTAATACTTCTAGGCCGCATATTGGTGGGTCGGTCATTTTCTGTGTTGGTAGCGTGGAATACCAGATAGGATTTTTTAATTGGTGTATATAACGCAGATATTCTTTGGGCGACGCTAACCCATATGAATCGAAATAAACAATTGCACGCGGATCAATCGCGTATGCAACCCAGTGAGTTCCAGGTCCGGTGCTGTTATCGAGATTAATGATACCGGTTTCAGCGCTGTTTGGTTGTTGTGGTATTTGATCTCACATAAAAACACCTCTCTAAAGTGTTTTATCGCTAATTTTTTAGCAGCATCGGGTAAATCAAAATTTGACATTGGCGATATCTGCGATATCGGAGTTAGTAAACTGTTCCTAGTCTCAGGCCGTTTCCTCTGTACCATGAATACGGAGTTCCTGGTAGTCTTAGACCCTTTCCTTTGTTTTGTATCCCTGTCCAGTCGCTTTCTTTAGTGCCATCCCTGCCGCGGTACCAACGGTTCCTAACGCAACAGCATTCGCGACCGCGGGGGCTGCTGCTGCAATTAGTGCTGTAATCGTAGCGAGAAGAGGAAATATTCCGCCAGATTTTATCATGTCTTTGATCGCGGCCGCAGAGAGAATGACCTGAACACCTTTTTTATCTTTGATAGCATCATTGAAATGCTTAATCTGACGAGCTGTCAGTGATAGTTTATTCTGACCACCAGACATCTGATTATGTTTTAGCGATATAGTAGTTCCACATTTTTTAGCTGAATCCGATTGCAATTTTTTAATCTGACCAGGAGTCAGAGTGACATCAACATGACTATATATCATTTTATTTAAAAACATATTGATCTAATTGTTTACATGTTTTTGTTAAACATTTACATGTTTTTGAAAACATTTACATGTTTTTGAAAATATTAACATGTTTTTGAAAATATTCCATATTTTTCCACTGGCGCATCAACTGCTCTCATTCGCCCACAACACCGTCGAGTAGCATTGATTTATCACTGAAAATGACAGCAATTGCTCTGTAATTAGGGATAGGTGGATCTGGAGGAACAGGAAGAGTTACGCGAGCTCGGAAATGTATATCAACGACGGATTGTCTGGTTAAGTCAAGATGTTCCAACGAAAAGTAATAAATCGGATATAGTTTTCTAAAATCCAACTGTGATACTTGCAGACCAGTATCTACTTTATTATCACGTCCCATAAATGTCAGCAAACGGTGATACGCGCGTGCTATTTGATTTTGAGCGTAATTAAGTAGTATATCCTCAGATGGTTCTTGTTGGCCGTTTATCCTCAGCGAGACTTCAGAAACACCGAGTTGATCAAATATCATATGACTCCGTTCCTGAAAACACACTCGATTCTTATCCTGTAACGCAACAAATACATGCCGCGGAGCTGAAACCCCCTGTTTTGATGCCAGGTGCCACGTAAATATACCCTTAACAGAAGACTCCATGGTATCTGTTGTTGTTGTTGTTGCTAGCCACGATAGCAATGATTTACCACCTGTATCCATAAATGAAAGTAATTTTTCCTCTGCGGTGATTGATGGAGTCATTACTGGCATCCACAGTGATAGTTTTGATATATTTACTTGACCAGCACCAACACCAATATCAATCCAGATTGCATCATTATCATCACCTTTTCGCACGAGTACTACTGTATCTTTCGCTCCATAGATAACTTTTCTAACATTTTTGCAAAATCCAAATATATTATGCAGTGGAATCGCGCAAGAGAATATTTTACGCGGTCTTTTCAACATTGCTACGCGTGTTGCAAACCCTAGGCTGTAATCAGGATTAGTATCTATGACATCAAAAGTACCAGCCGATCTCACATATCTGGCTGGTGCTGGATCAACTGCAGTATCTCGTGTTGCCTTTACTCTAGTATACTGAATGTGTTCAGCGTGATCAGTAATATCCTTAGAGAACATCATAGATGGACCTACTGATCTTGTATAATCATCAGAATATCTTGCCAAACCAATATTGTTGTGGCAACATCAACATCATGCTCTATGGATTCAATTTCTCTGTTATCAATCATATATCTAGTACTACTGAATAATGCCATACTACCATTATTTACAAAACCAACTCCGACATTTAGGTCATATGGTGGATCAAGTGGGGGTGGGGGTATCAGTTACAATTTCTCCTTCTACGTCGATAAATGCTTTAGCGGGTAGAAAGTAGCAGCAGAGAGGGTGAATCCTACAACATTTTTTTTTTTTTTTTTTTTTTTTATTATACCCCCTCCAAATAACACTAGACCCTTCTCGCGAATAACTAGAAAAAAAATGAGTCTGAAAACATGAGATTCGCATTCGCGAATCATAAAATGTCGCAACGTCGTTGTCACTCACCCTCTCTGCTGCTATGGGTTAACCGAATATTTTATCAAGTCCGATACGATATCGTGTTCGAGGGTCATGTAAATTTATTGTTACAAATCCGTGTGGGGCAGACTGAGCATGACTAAAGAAATTTCTAAATTGATTGAAGTCCATATCAGAACACCATGTCTGCCAAATATTTCGTAGCGTATGTGTATCAACGCCGTTGAATACAGCAAGCATATTACAGTTATCTCTAATCACTTTTGGAATCTGAGTGTAGCGTTGAGTGACATAGATCACATCAGTGTTTTTATGCCTGCCTCGGGAAAATATTCTAGCAGGATTTTTTTGATTATCTAACATGACATCGTCGTATACCACTAAATTGTTGATACTTCCATCGAGGTCATTCACGGATGGCGCCTCGTCAATATCGGTTATAAATTCAATAACATCCTCGCCGGCAATCTCTGAAGCGTTTTCATTAAAATCTTTTAGCACTTCATAGCATCGTTGATCATCTACGCTAGGGGCAATTAAATACAACTTATCCCACTTCATCCATCTCATTATTAAATTGAGCAACAATTGCGTTTTACCGGATCCAGATGGCCCGATTATAATTGCGCGGATAGAGTTTGGTAGCGCTGCATGATGCTTCACTGGTTCTCTTGTTTTAGTCGCTGAAAAATCAATTATATTCATATCTCTATACATAAATTATGGATCTATATTGTGTGAAGTGTAAAACGCGTACTGGCACAGATGACTTGACGACGATTACAACTAAAAATAACCGATCAGCGCTTTCTGGTAAATGCGTACAATGTAGTACAAAGAAATTTAGATTTGTTTCTAAACCCAAGGAACTCAAGGAACCTTTAAAAAAAAAACGAGGAGGTGATATCGCAGCCAAGCTAACTAAACTCCCTGGAACCCCATGGGCAAAATACCCTGGAGAAAAGCACCTTCCAGGATATAGCTACTGTGGACCGGGAACAAGACTTGATATCAGACTCAATGATCAAAATCAGCCCCGACCCGGTGAGGAACCAATAAACGCTATTGATAAGGCCTGTCACCTTCATGATGTATCTTATAAAAGCAGCAATCTGCAGCACAGGCATCTAGCAGATGTGAAATTAATTCATGCGTTAAATGCTATTTCTGATAAATCTTTCAAAGAAAAATTGTCTTCATTTTTGATAAAATCGGCTATGAAAAGTAAATTGATGTTAGGTGCTGGTAATTAATAACAACATGGAATCTATTTATTATTCCCCAAGAGGATACTGGAGGGGTAAATCAGCAATCCATAAGCTCGCTAGCGCTGCGAAAGTGAAAAAAACTACTGCGGCTCATTGGTTATCCAAACAGGCACTATGGCAAATTTATCTACCACCGCCTAAACAAATTCAATTCTCGCATTTTGATGTGACAGTTCCTAATGAAGTTCATCAGGCTGATCTATTATTTCTGCCACATGATCGTGGTTACAAATACGCATTAACCGTAGTTGATATTGCAAGTCGATACAAAGAAGCAGAACCGTTAAAAACAAAATCAGCCACTGAAGTGGCTTCTGCATTTGAAAGGATTTATCGAAGGAGTCCTCTGCACTGGCCAAATCTATTACAAATTGATCCCGGCAAAGAATTTCAGGGTGTAGTGTTATCAATAATGAAAAATCATAAAGTCACTATCAGACGAGGACATACTGCGCTACATCGTGATCAGGCCATTGTAGAACGATTTAATAAAACCCTTGCTGAGCGGTTATTTGGATATCAATACGCAAAAGAATTCATCCAAGAAAAAAGATCCCGTGAATGGGTTAAAAGGTTACCAGCTGTGATTACTGCACTGAATAACGAGATTACTAGAACCATCAACATGAAACCTATCAATGCGATTAAAAAGAAGTCAATACCTGAAATGGAAATTCAAAAAGATTTTAGCGTTTCCCAACCAATTCTTGGTAGTAATGTCATTGTGAGGTACTTATACGAACCAGGAGAGCTTGAGGGTGGCACAAAAAGGGCTACTGATCCTATTTGGAGTGTTACTGCACACAAGATATCTAGTATAACACGATCTACGGGTAGACCTCCAATCTATAAACTGGATTCAACTGCCCCTCAACGGGGTTTTACTAGACAACAATTACAAGTGATACCTGAGGATACTCAATTACCACCGCATGGGCTTAACTAGCACCCTTGCGTCTATTGCACTCAAGACAAGTCAACATCACATTATTTCTGACATGACCGAGATTGTTATTTTTTCTGTCAACGGTGAATTGGCGAGGATCCTTATCCGAATACTGCCAACGCATTATACAATTGCAACTTGCGCAGTGATTATTTTGTTGTTGCTTCAAAGTGATTATTAATTCAGCATCAATATCAAATTCTCGTTGTTTTTTTTTTTTGTCTTGTTGTTTGTAACCGGAGAGTTTTTTATCAATAATATCATCTATTGTGGTGTCATTATCATCGCCAATGATTTCATCATCGCCACTGGCTTCGCCAACGACAATTCTTCGAAGTTGATTTATTTTTCGTACTCTAGACACTGCGAGATAGACTAAATTCGACCATTCTATGCGATTATCTACCATCCAAACAATTGTATCCGATATAGTCAATCCCTGTGAAGAGTGTATTGTTGCTGCATAACCTAGCGTCCACGGGGATTTATTAGCACGCAATGCATCTTCAACGACATTGATATCAACCAGCACAATATCATTTAATACGAGAATCTGCTTTTCACGCCCTGACTCTGTCAGGCCTGGAATATCAACTTCGATATTCTGTTTTCGTGTATCCGATGGCCTATAACAGGGGGGCACTGGAAGTGTTGCAAATTTTTGTTTATGCAATTCAAATAACTTCATCTGAAGTGTATCCCTGACTATTTTTCTACTTGCAATGATCAAATCGTTTGGTTTCCACATTTCCCAAAACTCATTCATGGCAGTTTCCGAAATTATTTCACGGGCTATTTCACACTGGATTTTATCCGGTTGTAATCTAATTAGTTTCTTAAATTCTTTTAATTCATTATCAAGTGATCTATGATCGGTATCAATTTCTTCATAATAGTCTACAAAACCATTTAGCCATTCATGGGGAGATGCACCGACAAATGGTGGTGGTTGGCCGTGATCACCGCACATGACGACTTTTGTATTCTTCAATAACAACCACTCAAGAAATATTTTTAAGACATCTTCTGACACTGTGTCTATTTCATCCCACATGATAATTTCAGGAATAAATTTCTCTCCCATGCGCTCAGGAGTCCATTTATCTCCCTTCCATCTAAAGAAACTATGATAAGTGCAGGCATTTACCCCTCTCTGTATCATTTCTCTTGCAAGTCTGTGAGTCGGTGTTAGCACAATCATGTTTGATTTCCCACGATATAACTCAATTGCCCGGGTTGTTTTTCCTGACCCGCCACAACCGTTTAAATAAACTGTTTTATATCTACAGATTGGATCAGAAATCGGTGGTGCACTAGAAAATTCTG
Source organism: Unio delphinus (assembly GCA_029339505.1). NCBI lineage: Eukaryota > Metazoa > Mollusca > Bivalvia > Unionida > Unionidae > Unio > Unio delphinus. The sequence goes on from JAQISU010000082.1 coordinate 162,349, forward strand.
AACACTGATTGCTTTCTAAGTAATTATTTTCAATGGTAACATCTGCTGATGGAATATAATCATGAAGCATTTCCTTCTTAATTCTCCATGACCCCCATTTCTCGTTGCCAGTAGCCTTAAAATCAGCCATTTTGCTATTTATGTAAAATGAGTCAGTAGCAACTCTAACTGCGGTGGTAGGAAATCTATTGATCATTGAAAACAGATTGATAGAAGCATAACCAAGCATAGAAGCTCTCAAATGTGTGTACTGCGGATTGTATCCATCAGTGTAAGTAACAATTGTACCCAATTTGGTTCCATCGGACATAAATGCGTCCTTACGATTGACATATAAGCCCCTATTCGTTAAATCTTTGATTACAAAATCGTATTCAGCATTGTCTATAATCAATCGTGAAGAATATCTCGTATTATCATCTTTGCCACCTTGGGTAAATTTACCGATTATTCTTCGTCCAAGATCTTTTGCTTCATTGTTTCTGATTTCAAATAACTGTCTGGACCAATCCATGATTTGTTGTTCATTAAAATCAGGAAACAGTTTTCGCTCTTCGCTAATTATTTTTTCTAGATCAGGTTGTGGTAACCAGACTGATTTCTGTGCTCGATAGGATATAATTGCTTCACTGACAATTAATGATTTTAACATCTTACAATCAAGCATATACCGTAATAACACTATTGGCGTCCAGTGTTTTTCAGACATGTGTTTACCAATCCAAAGATAACTACACGGATGAAGCCCTTCAGCCATTTCAAATGATGCTACACAAGCGAATCCGGTTAAATCGAAATGTGGCAGTGGTCCATTAATAGCAACACGGGTCATTTCGTGTGTAGGGTGTCCAAATCGTTTGAAATATTTCTCACACTCTCCATACCCAAGAAAACTTCCTGGATAACATGCAATCATATCAACTGAAATAACGGTATCAGCGTGTATTTTGTGTTCCATAATCCTCCATGGCTGTATTCAAGACAGGACAATTTGACATCTGATAAGAACTCACTTCGGGTTGGTTTCCACGCGTTTTTCTTTCTAGCAAAATGTGCTGCAACTGATGGTACTGTAAAACAGTTTGCTAATAATTGATCGTTGTCTTCCCCCAGAGAACTCTGGGGAGAAAATTCACTAGCTAGTTGTTTCATTTGATTATGCAGCTCTTCAGTACGGTACAATTCTCCGTTGGGCCTTACAAACTGATCAAATCTACATTCTTCGTCTGAAGTACTATGAAATAGCCACACTGACACAGAATCGTTTTTACTCAAATGGTAAATAGCATCAAATAATTTCTGCTCTGAAAAAAACTCTTCGGTTCCAAACAGAGTTTGGGATAGATATTTTACGGTTCTATCCCGTGGGAATATTGTTACTGCAGATGACCACGCGTGTTCGTTATGATCAATAATCTGTATTGGGGTTCCATTTTTATTATATTTCGATTCGTATAATACTTCTCCGGTGATTGTCCTTACCGATATTGGAAATCTCAATGATGTTTCTAATTTGGCTATGTCTTGAATTGTTGCCCCATGCTGTTTCACTGTCAGTTCCCATTCGGTTTTTTTTTTTTCGTCTTAGATCAGTTAGTTTATTTCCCCGGGATGCATTTGTGAAGTGTTCCATTATTCGTGCTGCTACACAATTGAGCCCTGTCGAATATTTCATGGGTGCTAGTTTTGAAATATCAGGTTTTTCATTGAGCGGATAGATCCAGTAAACAACTGCTGTGACAGGATAAGATCTTTCGTAGTAGGGTTTGTCAATTCCAGTCAAAATTCCTGGTTTTGAATCCTGAGTCACAGTGACAGTTTTTTTTGTCTTTAAGAATAGGCTCGTATTTGTCCCTAATGATCCATTTTCCATTATCACGGATAAGGAATTTTATTCGAAAAAAATTTCTTTCTTCCCCAAAACGTGAGATTATCACTGCTGCTTTTTCATCATTCATGGTAGCGTCAACAACACCATCAATTCGAAATGTTGACCAACAATGAGCTGCCCCATCACGCTTGAATTCATTAAAACAGTCTCTGATTTTACTAATCAAGGTTCTATCAAGAATTTTATTCTTTGGTGTATCAGAAACTCTATCAAGATTGAATTGAACACTTTTCCAAGGCTTAATTTTCGATAATCTCTCGAACTCCTCCATACTATAATTAAAACAAGTATTTAAATGAAAGATTTAAGTATAATGAATCATTGCAAATGGCTTATGATTGGATCAGTGACACCGTGTAACAAATCATGCAGAAATGAATTCTGTTGGTATCATATGCAAAGCTTTTGTCGTGGAAGCCTTGGTCCGTTACCCTGTATTCGATGTGGGGTTGGGGTTAGGGGAAGGTCGCAATTATGTATTAGGTGTGGCGGCAAACGATACAGGGAACTAAAACGCTATTATGATAAAAGAATAAAAAATACTGTCATTGACTCCAGCGATGACAAAATCATAAAGACTCTTCAAGATTATATACAGAGACTTATAATTAAACCAAACAATGAATTAGAAAAATAGTGTTATTATACAAATGAACCAAGAATTCAGACCTCACCCGTGCTTGTTAATTATGAAGCATTCCGTAATGGTATTATCAGAAACCGCAGATTGAAGAATCCAGTTGGATTTGTGGTATTTGATCAGTCAGATAGATAGATTAATATGTGAACATTTAATGTTCTCTGTAGGTGTTGAATGATAACTTAATTCTTGAATAATAGAATCAAGGATGGTTATATTGATTCCGATTCTCAGAATAATTCTTTACCATTTCAAAAGAGACAGGACAAAAAATTCGATTTTCGTATGTCTATAACACCAAGGGAGACAACTCTTAAATATAACCAATGGATATAACCAAGGGAGTTATCATTGTGATTTAGCGGCTGGGTATTGTTTTATAGGAAAAGAAATATTTTCTTTTTTTTTTAGTGTTTAAGTCAAATATTCTGTCTCACGTGCGATTAATGCGTATTTCATAAACATAGGATGTGATCCGGAGATGCAGGCGTTACAGGATAACACACGTGTATACTTTCTCCCTTAGATTGTGTTAACTTGTTTTATGGGTTATTGCGATTCAGCGGCTGGGCATTGTTTTGTAAGAAAAGAAATGTTTTCAAACAATTATATTCTTTGTTTTAGTGTTTAAGTCAAATATGCTGTCTCATTTAAATACTGTGAAACACCATTAATAAGTAATTCAAGAAAATAAAATAGCATACCTTGCGGATTGCTGTATTAATTCCCTTTATATACTCTCTCCCTTAGATGGTGTCGGGTTGATAAGGGAGGGAATAACAACCCCTCCCACCTACTCATATATGTTTCTACAACCCCTCCCACCTACTCATATATGTTTCTACTATTATGTGTAAATATAAGTGTTTTTAAATGTCTGTATGTAGTGAGTGTGGTGAAAATGTGTGTATGAATGACGGGTGCTGGGGGGGGGGGGGGTTTGACTATCATTTGTATAATTTAATATGTAAATATTGAATAAAGATTTAAAAAAAAAAGAGGATGCCGACATGGCACCTATAAAAGATGTACAAATGCCCCTAGAGAGCGGCTACATCTATAAAAATTACATTACAGTATGGCGTGGGTTATTTCCCCCTAAATTGTGATTCAGCGGCTTGGGCTATAATTAATTAGAAAAGAAATCAAATATAAAATGTTTTCAAACGATTATATTCTTTTTTTTAGTGCTTTATGCAAATATTCTGTCTCATTTAAATACTGTGAAGCACCATTAACAAGTAATTCAAGAAAATAAAATAACACACTCTGTGGATTGACGCTGCTGTATTAGTCACCTTATATACTAAATGAAAGGTTTAAAGCTGGGGCTTTCAAGGCCAATCCGACCAGTCAAAAAATAACCCACGCCATTGACACGTGTGCGTGGTTGACTTTTCTCAATCATGCAACCGGGTTTAATTTCATGGGTTGCTTTGATTGGTCGGATTGGCCTTTGAAAATCAGCCCCGTCGTTTCATGTTTGTGATGTCTGTGCCGTCCCATCATCATTACATCATCATTGAATTATAATCCACCCTTAATTAAGTTAATTAAGTATATGTATACCTACAATCTGAATGGAGATATATACGGTATTTGTGCTGTCCTTAATTAAGTTAATTAAGTATATGTATACCTACAATTTGCCACAACACTCGAGTGGAAATATATACGGTATTTGTGCTGTCCTTAATTAAGTATATGTTGTGACGTCACCCCAAGCATATCTTCTGGGCGGTCTAAGATGGCGTTTGCCACGTTAGGCCTCCCTTCCGGAGATGTATGTTTCGGGTTTCCTTTGGGCTTACTTGGATGTGAAGGCAACCAAGGAGTTCCAAAGATGTGTTGTCGTATATATGTAACCTCTAGGTCATTTCACGTAAACATACCCTCTTGTGATTCTAACCCGTTATTTGACGAGTTAGATTCACTCTTAGGGGAATATGTTTCCGGTGAATGTAAATATAAATGACCTAAAATAAATAACATCCATGGATGTAATTAGCTCTCCGTCACATTTGGGTAGCCCCGTATGGTGTTCAAAAATGAATTACCGGCCAAATAGTGTCAAATCGAGATCGAAGAAATCTCAGGAAAAAAAATGGAAATACTCATAGAAAGAACCCTATGAAAGACACAGTGGCCTATATCAAGGGGGCCAAATGACTGATAACCGCTCATCATGGTTGTTATTTATTTTTGTCTGCATTTATATTTATATATACAGACTGAATTTTAAAAAAGATAGTTATATATACAGACTGAATTTTTAAAAAAGATATTTATATACAGACTGAATTTTTAAAAAAGATATTTATATATACAGACTGAATTTTTAAAAAAGATATTTATATATACAGACTGAATTTTTAAAATATTAACGGCTCTTTTATTTTTGAAAAATGAATTAGAAATATGTATTATCATATATGAATTGTGAAAATATGAACAGCATCATAGTTGAAATTGGAAAATTGAAAAATCAGGATATTAAATTGTCTAATGGGTTAAATCCTGATCAAATCAAGTCGGATTTTCAGGATATAGAATACGGAGTTAGCACTAACAAGTATGTTACCAAAGAAATATGCACTCATCAAAAAAATTCAAAATTCTATTCGAGACTCTCTTGCATTTTCCAGTGAAGTAGGTGTGTTTGTTCCGTTATATACTATCGTGGAAGGAATACGAAAAGAATTGGGTAACGAATATGAATTGAAAAAGGAAGTTAATTCTAAAATTAGAAACTTACGAGCGTTAATTCAAGAAAATGAACTATTTTGATTGACTGACCCTCAAAAGATTTTGTCAGACAGTAAAATCTCCTTGAGATTTTCATTTTTTTTGTCATTTTTTGATTGAATCAGTGAAAATATTTCACACTGCGAAAATAAAATAGAATCCTAACTTTTAAGAACTTTTTCCCATGTAAAATCGACTACTTGACCCTACGAGGTTTTTTGATGAAAATCGATGAAAAATGACCAAACATCACTGAAAACAGGCAAAAATTGATGAAAAATGGCTAAAAATCATCAAAAATGAGTTTTAACAGCTTTTCCTTATGGAAAATCCCATGTAAAATCGACTACTTGACTGTAAAATCTCTTTGAGATTTTCAACTGAAAACCACCAAAACTGTCAAAAACAGGCAAAATCAATGGATAAAAAATAAAAATATTTCATAGCAATAAAAAATTGGACCGTTAAGGATGGAATCATCGATGGGGAAAATTGTTTTACAATTGAAAAATGGTTTCTGATTTCAAATAATGGTCAATGAAGCATTAACAACCCGATTGGCTCGTGAGCGACTAGATGCAATTAAGAAATTTATACCAATTCGCGACTCTGTCAGGAATAAACTGCAAGAACGACAGAGTCTTCAGACTGATTTTGCTTTGGGGTCTGAAGAGTTGTTTAAACCAGTAACCACAGCAACGAAAGGGGTAGAGCGTGCTTTACTGGGAGATGTTCCCGAGACGGGGAAATCTGTTATTGGTGAACTTAAAAAAATAGCAGCAAAAACTGAACAAACAAAACAAATAGAATCAAAAAGAACAGTAGAGGACTTACGCATGAGATTTAACGAAGAAGGGTTAGCAGCAATTGATGAGACTGATCCAACAGAAATTCCTACGCTTGTTGTTACGTCCTATGAAGACAGAAAAAAAATGTTGAAACCAGAACATCATAAGTTTGTTAAGAATTTCACTCACTGGGCTGATATATTCTATAAAATCAAAACTGGAAAAAGTCAAAAAAGACAGATAGTGCATCATACATTGAATATATCAGGATGGTGGATCACGTGTATAATCAATACGAAGAGTTTAAACAACAACAAAAACCGCCAAGATTGCAAAGAAAGCGACAGCAACCTGCAAAGAAAATATCTTTTTCACCTAAAAAACAACAACTACCACCTGATGATGATGATGATGATACTCTTGATTATTTACAAACCACGGATACAGACAAACTAGATGAAGCAACTGGTTATAGCGGAAGTGGATTAGGAAATCCAAGGATTGGAAACACTTGTCCTGATAGTGTTATCAATGATATATCACGATTAGATGTTCTCATCGGAGGAAAACGAGCTGGAAATAACTCTCCAGAAATAATTAATGAAGCAGCTGATATCTGTAAACGGTTATTTGCCGGCGGTATCATGGATATCAAAACATATCGAGATTTCATTGACGAGTTAGCAAATGGGTATCATAGCGATTAAATAACAATTGAAAACACTATTGTTTTTATAATAATGATCGTACACTACAATCATGATAAACCAACCCTCGTCTATGTAGTTAATTCACGGTTTCCAGTTTATAGAGCATACTACGGAGATGGCCTCGGCAAGACCATTTTAGGATTCTTTTCAAGAACGGCCCCAAAAGTGATGCCGTTAGCTAAACAACTAGGAATGAAAGCCATTGATGTTATTCGTGATAAGGGTATTAGTACTGTTGGAGATCTTGCCGGGAAAGCGTTTTCAACTGCGAAAAATAAAATAACATCATTAGTGAGACGAAAAGAGAAACAGGTACCATTGCCATCTACAGCAGAGATGCGTGCAAGTGTTAGTAAAATTATAAATAACGCAGTAGATGAAAAACTAGCGTCGATGGTAAATCAAGAGGACCAAAATAACATGACAGCAAACATGATAGCAGGAAGTGGCTTTAAAAAAAACCACGACGAAAACGCTAGCGTTTTTCACGATGAAATGGAAAATCCGATTTAGACTCTGATAAATAGAATAAAATGTTCAAAAGGTCATCTGATCCAGCATTTGATATGGATGCCCCAGTGCGTAAAGATGATTCTGTACGCGATTTTCAATTTTATTCTTATCACGCAGTACAACCAGATCTCCGATCACGAATTGAACTTCAAGTTCATGATACCAGTAAATACTTTTTACCTTGTGAAGCGTTTATTGAAGTAGAAGGAGAACTTGTAACAAATGATGCTGCACATAATGATCCTCCATATGACATTAGCCAAACTACCCGAGTTGGTTTTGTTAATAACGGTATCATGGCGTTATTTGAAAGCGCTAGATATCTCATTGATGGAAAAGAAATTGAATCCATTGACCGTGAAGTTGATGTGGCTACAACAATCATAGGGTTAGCAAGATATTCTGATGATTATACAAGATCAGCGGGTCCATCTATGATGTTTGCAAAGGATATTACTGATAACCCTGAACACAACCCGTATTCTAGAGTCAAGGCAACACAAGCCACTGCAGTTAATCCAGCACCAGCCGGATATACAAGACCAGCTGGTGATTTTGATGTCATAAATACTATTACTACTTACAATCTAGGATTTGCAACACGTGTATCAACATTACAAGGACAGCGTCGACAATTTTCATGTGCAATTCCACTGCATCATATATCCGGATTCTGTAGAAACGTCCGAAAAGTTATTTATGGAGCTAAACACACAGTAGCGCTTGTACGAAAGGGTACTGATAATGATGCAATATGGCGTGATGCTGGTGTTCCTGATGGTAAAGTCGTTTTAACAAAACTATCATTGTGGATGCCAGTGTTAACTCCATCAATCACAGCAGAAGGAAAATTGTTATCATTTATGGACCAAGGAGGAAAGTCGTTATTGAGTTGGTTATCAGTGACTACGGATACTAAACAAGACAATGTTAATGGTACATTCACATGGCACCTGGCATCAAAACAAGGGGTTTCAGCTCCACGTCATATATTTATTGCATTACAGAATAATGATCGAGTTGGTAATCAACAACGAAGTCATATGATATTTGATCAGTTAGGTGTTAATGAAGTCTCGCTGAGAATAAACGGACAGCAGGAACCATCTGAAGATGTGCAACTTGAATACGGTCAAAATCAAATTGCACGTGTCTATCATAACCTGTTGTCATTTATGGCACGTGATCAAAATGTGGATACCGGTTTGCAAATATCACAATGGGATTTCAAAAGCCTCTATCCGATTTATTACTTTTCACTGGAACATCTTGATTTAACAAGACAATCTGTCGTTGATATACACTTCAGAGCCCGTGTAACCCGTCCTGGTGGTATTATTAATTATAGAGCGGTTGCTGTCATTCTCAGTGATAAATCAATGCTACTTGAAGGTGTTGGTGGAAGAATGAGAGTGGTAGATGCCCCAGTAGAAAATCTTTGATTGAAAATCCGAAGGATTTTTCCATTAGAATCAATCTGTATTTGTATAATGTCATATAGTAATATCAATGTGTCATTGACACCTGGTCAGTTAAAAAAATTGCAATCAGAATCGGCTAAAAAATGTGGAACCACAATCACGTTGAAACCTAATCAAATGACTGGTGGTGCAAATAAACTATCGCTGACAACTCGTCAGGTGAAACATTTCAATGATGCTTTCAAGGATAAAAAAGGGGTTCAGATTACTCTTTCTGCGGCTGCTATTAAAAATATGATAAAATCAGGTGGTATATTTCCATTGTTAGCTGCAATACCAGCATTGATTGCAGCAGCAGCCCCAGCGGTGGCTAAAGCAGCGGCGTTAGGAGCCGTTGGTACTGCAGCAGGAATGGCGTTGAAAAAGGCAGCTGGACAAGGATATAAAAAAAAGGGACGATCCTTTCACGGATTGGGTCTAAGACTACCAGGAACCCCGTATTCATGGTACAGCGGAAAGGGTCTAAGTCTACCAGGGACCCCGTATTCATGGTACAGCGGGAGATCCGTTCACGGATCAGGCCTGAGACTACCAGGAACGGTTTATTAATTGAGGAACCTATGGTTCCCAAATCTTCGATGGTTCCAATGTCCAATTTTGATTTAATGGATGCTGCTAAAAAACTAGTGATTAAAAATTTCAGAGGTGTTTTTATGAAAGATCAATTACCACATCAACCAAACAAAACTGAAACAGGTATTATTAATCTCGATAACAGCACCGGACCTGGAACTCACTGGGTTGCATACGCTATTGATCCACGTGGGATTGTCTATTTTGATTCATATGGATTAGCCCCACCAAAAGAGTTTATGCGTTATATAAAAACCCTTCCAATGAAGACTTGGTATTCTACGCTACCAACACAACAAATCAATGACCCACCAATATGCGGCAGTGAAGTTTTAAATGTCCTTGACGCTATTTCAACATCTAGAAAATCACCACACATTGTCGTAAATGACTACACTAGTAATCGCTTTTTAGAGAGAGATATATAAAATATCATGATTGATATTTGGGGAAGACCTCTGAAACCCAAACCCGATGACACTGCAACTCCTGATTCTATCAAGGATATAAAAAAAAAATTAAAGATGAAATCGCTGAGACGTTGAACTTAACAAGTGTTGACCCGAATGAAATAGTTGTATTTCAAGACAAACAGGGTAAATTGAAATCCAGTAATATTTCTCTGGATGATATTTTGGTTAAACAACAAAACGCAATCGAGGATACTATCGCGTTATTTTCCGATCAGGGTAAATTGAAAACCAGTAATATTTCTCTGGATGATATTTTGGTTAAACAACAAAACGCAATCGAGAACACCGTTGCGTTATTTTCCGATCAGGGTAAATTGAAAACCAGTAATATTTCTCTGGATGATATTTTAGTTAAACAACAAAATGCAATCGAGGATACTATCGCGTTATTTTCCGATCAGGGTAAACTCAAACCGGGTGTACTTTTTTCGACGATTACAGATCGATTTAAAACTCTCAACGATTCTGCGTTGGAACTAGAAACACTTCAATCTAAAACCGAAGAACACATAAAACAGTTTACCGCATTTCGTAGAAATATCATTGATAAATTTATTGGAACTACATTCGATAAAATTGAACTAAAACTCCCTGATATTAAAAAATCCATCGATGAGACGAAAAACTTCATCGAAGCCGTCAAAGGTGATCTTTCGAGGATGATAACAACCATTGAAAAAACAAAAATTCCTCATGAGAAAACCAACAACTTAGTATACACGATCCAACACGGATCATTTGAGTGGTCACCTACAAACAACAAATTAGATATCACTGCAACCGTTAAGGGTATTTATCGATTAACACTAGTAACACCATTGTCTCAATTTAATATTTCATCGTCCAGTTCATCCGGGGTCAATAATACGATTTCAACGATCATCGACAAGAATACAACTGAAAAGTTTACAATTACATCTACTGATTAAGATTTGGTTAGGGTCTCAACAACGTGGTATGTGGAATTCGTAGCGGATTTAAGTAAATCGTAATTGAAAACGCTAGCGTTGTTAAAATAAAAAATGATTTCATCATCGCAATATCGCTATGATCAGGTCAGAGAATATCAAACTAGACTCAAAACCTTGTCTGAGGAGTATGAATTGAACATTAAAAAATATCGCAGGAGAATTACCGCAATGGATGTTACTGTGTACGCTGTGAGTGGTGTAATCACCGGAGCTGGTATTATACTGTCTTCAGTGACAATGATGGCCCCGATAGCTGTTCCAATTTGCATTTCTGCGGCAACAACAATCGCTGGAATAATTTCAATAATCACAAAAAAAATATCCTCATGCAGCCAACGGAAACTACAAGACTACATAATTCAATTTCATGTTGTGTCCACTGCATACTCGCAATTATCCTCATTGATATCGTCATCCCTCGATGATACAATTATATCAGAGAGTGAGTTTTCAGCGATGGTAGATATATATAATTCTGCGATGTCAAAATTAGAAATACAACATGAGTATAATAACAATGACAACACAGATGGAATTACTTCAACAAATAGTGGAGAACACAAAACCAGTACAAACAAGCATGATCTCAATAACCTCAACGAATCCAGAATTCAGTGTGAATTTCCCCTCTCCGGTCCCAGTGAAGGAGATAGCGCTAGCAAAATTACGAGTATACCACAGTTGGCCAAATATTAGGTCAAAATCATTTGGTGGTCAACAACCGAATAATTCCCTGGTATTTGCAAATAAGAATAAACCCGACGGTACCCCAGACTGGAACGTTGTTTCCATACCAACCGGATCATACCAAATCGAACAAATCAATAACGAATTCGCGCGTAGAATAAAATCGATTACTGGAAAAGAATCAAAAATAGCTATAACGGTTCATGAGCCAACACTATCATCTGCCATTGAAATAAGCACAGAGGGTTATGTCGTAGATATCTATCAAAGTTCTATTAGAACCGTACTGGGATGGCCTGAATTACCACCGGAAAAATCCACCACCGACTTAACCACGGATGTACAATCATATCATGAAATCAATCCCAGTTATCGAGATAATTTATCTGATATAAGAAAAGGAAAAATCGGCGATAGATTTATATTCACCAACAAAGACACATTGCAATGGGATTTTATCATTAAAAGAACAGCCGAGTCATCTGTTACTATTTCATTTACGCTAGCTGACGTCCGTGGTTATTTTAATGAGATTAAACAATTATATGACACACAACTAGAACAACTACGGAAAACAAGATCGCAAAAACACGTTGAAATAATAAATCAGCTTATATCCGACATGAAATATATCTATGAACTAATTATTCAAACAATAATTAATGACAACAGCGACAATAAACAACAATTCCTAACCGATTACAATATCACAAAAGACAATCTGCGTAATTTCAGGTTTCCGAAATACAACGCTGATGAATTAGTAAGAATTGTTAAAACCGATATCATCAAAGCGCTACAAAAATCAGATTCAACTGTCCTCCTCAAACATAATAATGATCCAGATGGTGGTGGTAGGCATATCGCTCCGTTCAACGTGAATATTTCAACGGTGATTGCGCTTAATTTAGTGTGTGATGTGATCGAAGGAAGCTATCAAATAAATTTAGAACGATCAAATCAAGCTCAGCAGGGATATATTTTGTATTCATTTGCACCAATAGCTCCTCCAGGGTTTTTAATTATTGAAAACCCAATTAATCCTGTCTACATGCGATGCCATAATAATTCGTTAACGAGAATTAATTTAAAACTCACCGACCAGTCAAATAATCTAATTGATTTACAAGAAGAGGTGTTAGCGATTAGCTTGTTTGTGAAATCATAAATGATTTTCGTCCTAAGGACTTGATAAAATATTCGGTTAACCCATAGCAGCAGAGAGGGTGAGTGACAACGACGTTGCGACATTTTATGATTCGCGAATGCGAATCTCATGTTTTCAGACTCATTTTTTTTTCTAGTTATTCGCGCGAAGGGTCTAGTGTTATTTGGAGGGGGTATAATCAAAAATAAAAACAAAAAATGTTGTAGGATTCACCCTCTCTGCTGCTAAAGTATTTGCTGGTATCTTGAACCTGAAGTTCTATTATTGATCGACTATTTGGTTGTATTGCGTTATAGGAATAGAATTGATAATCGCGTACAGAATCATTCTTGGGTACTGGGACATCTAAATCAAACGCCGTATCAGGGAACGATTTGAACATTTTATTATATATTTCTTGATCTAAATCGTGATTTTGATGACTTTGTCATTCCACTTCCCGCTATCATATTTGCAGCAATATTTTCCTGATCATTTATCCGCGATGCTATATTCTGATCCACCGCGTTATTTATTATTTTGCGATGACTCGCATTCGCATGCATAATCTCCATAGGTGGTAGTTTCACCACTGATAAGTTTGTCATTAGCGGTTTCTTTTGTCGCCGAACTAACGCTAGTAGTTTTTTGGTGGCCGCGGAAAATGCTTTACCGGCAACATCACCAACAGCGCTAATACCCTTATCACGAATAACATCAATAGCTTTCATTGATAATTGTTTTGCGATTGGTGCTATTTTTGGAGCCGTCCTTGCAAATAACCCTTCAATAACATTACCAAGACCATCTCTGTAATACGCACTATAAACAGGCAATCGTGAATTTACTACGTATGCCATGGTTGGTTTGTTGTGGTTGTAGTGTATAATCATCTTATTTAAATGCTATTTATCTAATCAGTGATTCATCACTAGTGACAAAGTCACCAATGACAAAATGTCACGGACGAAGTCATCAGCGACAATTAGTCACTATGGTAACCGTAAAAATCCCACGGATGCTCGGCGAGTTCATCAATAAACTCTCGATGTACACCAATATCCATGACACCACCTTCAAATAGTCGTCTGCAGATATCAACAGCTTCATTAATTATTTCCAATTGAGTTATTTCCAGCTCGTTTCCCTCCTACGAGAGCTTCTCATCGTGATATGTCTCCGAGAATATTATTAAGACAACGAACAAGACCACTACCACGAGTTCCACTCTGAGAAAAACCACCAGCGAATTTTTCACCAGCTGCACCCTGTGCATCATCATCATCATCATCATCATCAGATGGCATATAATATTCCTGTTGGTTTTTTTTGTCTTCGTGTTTGTCTCCGTGTTGGTGTTTGACGTTTCCTGTCTTGTCGCTCTTCGATTTGTCTTTGTCGTTCTTCTATTTGTTGTGTATCATAATTAGTAATTCCTTTTTTAAATTCTATATACCCCAATTCTTTGGAATTTATACGAACAATCCTTTTTTTTTCATTTTATACAACCCATCAACCCATTCATTGCGATTTATTCTATTTCTCTTATAATCTTCTTTTAAAAAATCATTTCTTGAATGATAGCTTTTAGCAGCAAAATCACCAAAAGCGTGATAATCCTTTTGTTTTAATAATTGAATTTTTTTCTATTTCTCTTTTAGCCCCTTCTGAAAATTTATCCATAAAAGAAACACCCCTTTGAGTTTTACTAACTTCACCCTGTTGTTCTTATTCATTATTTGGTAGTTGTTTATCTCCAGCTATCTGTTTTAACAATGGAAGAATACCCCTTTTTCTATCCTCTTCGTCAACAATCTCTCCCAATATAGCTTTTCAGTTGCATTAGTAACAGGTTTGAATAATTGTTCAGTGGTTGTTCCAAACCAGTTTGAATTTTTTGTCGCGCCTGTAAGTTTTCCCTGACAGAGTCTCTTACGGGAATAAATCTCCTTATTGCTTGTAACCTCTCGCGAGCTGATCTAGTTGTTAACGATTCTCCAATCATTATTTGTAAAAATCGAAAAATTTTTCATTGCTAGCTATTTCCTTGGATTTTTTATATGATACTCACCCACCCCCGAAAATTCTTTTGAATTTCAACGCGACATTACTTCCGTGTTCATTGATTTGGTGCCAAAAAAAATAATACCTGTTCGAGTTACTGATGATTTTATCACTGGTTATAGAAGTTCAACACCATTCAAATTGTCAAAGAGACTTCGTTTTGTGTGAGTAATCCCACATACCTGTCTAGTTTCTAGTCTCTATGGAGTTTTACTATAACAGGGATAATCCATACCAGTCTGTTTGAAAGTACGTATTGTGTACATGTCAGTAATACGTAGTGGTCCGCCTGTATGAATCGTCCACGAAGGAACTAGTAAATAATAGCGCATGACGTCAATTAAGTATCTTTCACTGATGATGTACTGTGAAGCATTTGTGAATTATATCGTATTTCAACTGAACCAGGCTGTCAGAGAGTCTTGTGTCGTGTCTCTAAATGCTACAATACTCTGACATTGTCCCAAAATTATACTGGATGCATGAGATTTGTTCGATATAGGCAAATTAATGACCTAGCTGTTGTCATTTCAAACGCATACAACTATAGCCGAATTTGTAACGTAAGGCGGTATCTGTAACATTATATGTGCTCATCCTAATTATATTTATTATGGTTATCTATCTTTTTAGGAATATTTTCCCAAATTTAATCGAAATCGACTTTACTAATGAGAGAGAGGACTTATAACGTACATAGTTGTTGTTGTTGTAGTTGTTGTTGTTTTAGGGTTTAACGCCATTTTTCAACACACGATAGGCTATACATGGCGGCCAGTATTATTGGTGGAGGATGAACCCGGGAAAACCCCAGGAAAGAACCACCGACCCACGAGAAGCTACTGGCAAGCTTTCTCACATAACTACATTAGCCGAATCTTAGACTCGAACCCACGCAGACACAAGTGAGATGGCAGTGATCCGTAACGTAGAGCGCTTTAGACCACTGGGCTACTCTGGGCCCCTTATAACGTACATAGATAAATGGTAGTAGACACGTTACTCTTATATGGGTCGAAATTAAACTGGCTTTTGCTTCTCCAATGTGGTCGACTCTGGATTATTCAGACTCAAATGATAGTAGATCTTTGACCTTTTCATTGTTATTTCGGGGAAGAATTCAATCAGCCCAATTCAGATTTTAAACTAGAAGTGTAAGCATTTGTAAATTTTAATTGTCGTGCAATTCGTCAGGTTTCAATATTCTGACTGGTTCTTTATTGAAATAGTGTCATTCTATGGTAAATATGACACCAGCTCACGATTACGAACATGGTAAAGTTTTTTGAAATAGTTAATCAGGAGACTTAGTCTGAAGCAGATGTAAGTTAACAGTTTAATCGCAAGAGTTCTCGCTGCTAAGTCAGTGAAAACTCGACACGAGAGTGTGACTTGAGGCAGTTTATTTTCCAGTTTACAAGGCCCTCAAGATAAGTCGTTTGAAATGAAAGATGATTGGACTCTAAAATACTACAGTAACTTTCTCTAATTACCTAAAGACAAAATGTTACGAAATTCTTGATTTCAATGGGTGAGGACGGTCTTCGATTCACATTTGTATGACTTACTAGTAAGCCTTTTCGAGCTAAATATTAGCAATTCACGCCATACAATATAAAACACGAACCAATCACCTAGTACAAAGAAATATTCCTAACCCAAATTACTAAACACTTTTTTTTAAAAAACTATCCAGATAATTTATATTTTATGACATTATGAGAGGATCCATTATAGAAAACTAATCAATGTCATCCAAAGTTCATGAATACTTTATATTTTTGTTTGTTCTTAGAAACTGGCTAACTACATCAGCTGCGAAGTATCTTTCCATGTCCGACTCCCAGCCTGATGTCAGGATAAAGTAACTGGCTGGGACACCATGCTTCATGTCTGCGGCATGATGACCCAGTGCTAGACATCACTTTTAAGTGCCACACTGCAGACATCGTAGGGATATAACTGAAAAATTGTTCAAGCAACTTTAAATTTTTTAATCTTATTATGATAAACCAAAATACTTTTATCACATCGCCACATTCCAGGCCATTTGCACATATGCACATTCGAAACCACAGGCTCATCAAAACATTCAGTATTGGATCTCATGTGTAATACCACTGGGATTCATTTTGAACGTCATACATGTTTACTTTTTATGACTATTTGATATTTAATGTACAAAACTGAAATGTTAGTTCTTTCTAAATTTTCACTTCTGTAGGCTTGGGAAATACATTATTTGTTGAATTTGACAAAACTCGTTTTACGCTCTTTTCTGTTTCTTAGTTTAAGACTATAGTCGTAACAGATTCTGTTCGAACATTGAATTTAGCCTCCACTGCGACCATCTTGGAAATCTTGTTATTACAGCTTCTCCTGATGATCATGTCAAAATGGGATTTTTACTGAGAAAGGAGGTGGCGCGTTGGTGGATACAATGTTGGCACATGAATACCTTGAACAATTCTTCCACTGAATTATAGAAGAAAGACGAAAGAGAAACTATTATAATCATTATATCCTGTTGAAGAGAAAATATCCCTTCTTAAAAGAAAATCCTAGTAACCATACTCCGACGAATTCAGTGGTCTGGCTGGTCTAGCTCTGAATGAAATGCTTTCCAATCCTGTTTTCAATATGTTCACCACGGTAGCCATCTTGAAGCATGTTATTATTGCTAAGAATGTGTCGTTTGCTCCGAAATCATTCGTATGATGTCATCTTGTTCTTTAATGAAAATTATATCGATCCACTATCCAATATAGCCGCCATAGCGATTGTTTTAACATTTTGTCATTGCTACTCATCTTATCCCAAAAGTTATGTCGATATTCGGTCTTTATCAGAAGAATTGTTATTACATCAGTCTAATAGGTTAAAAAAGAAGATGGTGTCGATGTGACATACACGATGGTCACCATGGCATGGAATTTTCCCCAGAAAAATATTTAGTTAAGATAATATTTAGTTAAGATAATATTTAGTTAAAATAATATTTAGTTAAAATAATATTTAGTTGGCCTAAAGTGAAACTACGCCCGAGCTGACTTTAAATATGGGAATTATTGGAGCCATCTTGAAAGTCTTCTCGGTCATTACTCCTCCTAAAAGAAAAGACCTTGACAGCGGGCTTTCACTGTAAGATTTCTTATCATGTATTGTTGGTACATTGCAGTCTTGTCAATGTCATCATTTACACTGAAAGCAACAATAAGAAGATAAATAAAACAAGACCATAATTGGTAAAATCACAGTTGTCAAAATCTTGTGCCAATCCGACATCCGATTGAAAACAAAAATGGGTCTACCGCTCCGTTAGCCTTACGCCTGTTACTTCCCCTTGTTGTATATCTATATAAAATTGACATGCCAAATACGGGCGGCTTTTTGTCAGCGAAACTAAAAGAGCACAATCTGAGAGAAAGAGAGAGAGAGAGAGAGAGATGGGGGGGGGAGTGACAGGTATTGTGTTCATTTTTATTGTTATTTTTTTGTTATTATGGGTGCAGTTACAGTAGACCAAAAAAATTACAATCCTGAGGCGATAATAGCCACACTATCAAATCATTTTCATCTTATTGGTTGAGTTATATGTCCCAGTAGTGGCTTAACTTTATTGAATACCAGCTTATGAATGCTGTACCTCCTCCCCACGCCCTGACACCAAAAGTGTTTAGGCATGCAGTTTAGATAATATTGAATACCTGCAGTTTTGTCAGTGAACCTAATTATGGCTTTATCCGTAGATTGAAGTAGACGTGTATCTTTTTCGAACGTATTAATTATAGCAAGGATTAAAATAAGATACACCATTTTTGAAAGTACCAGTTTCAGCTATAGATTGGACCAAAAATATACCATTTTTATAAGATACTAGTTTTCGCCAGATATTGAATTAAAATGTACCATTTTCGAAGGTATCAGTAGCTGTAGGTTGAACTAAAATTTACCAGTTTGAATGTATCAGCTATATATTGAACTAAAATGTACTATTTTGTATGGTTTCATGATTACATTGCAGATTTTCTCGGACACATAATGAGAATGTATACAGTAATTTCTCCTGAACTTTGTATGTCAAAATTTAAGTAACAATAACTTAAATCACATTTTTTTTACCACAAAGAACAGAGCCTACAAGCTAAGGTATTGAAAAGTGCATTCCTACAGTCGATCGGCACAGAGGTTTGAACTCTCAACCCAACAGCTAAAGTGTCGGACACTGCCGACTGAGGTATCCCATTCCCCAAAATTGTTACAGTTTCTTTTTTTTTAAGGATATCAGAAACATCAGAAAGGTCGAATGCATTTATGTGTTAAATGGTTCATTCTCAACATTTGAAACCAAGTCTAGAACAAGCATTGGAAAAATTACACTGACTTCCTGGAAACTCTTGTGATTTAGGAAACATTGTACAAGTACTAGCGTTACTTTATATGGTCATAACTACTTCAGCATGTTGAAAAGCTAAAGTTGTCGAGCTGAATTTATTTAGTTATTTTTTTTTAATTTTTTTTTTTATTGTGCTTTTAAAACTTAAACATTTCTGTTTCAGCCGTAACAAACATAGTTTGTGATGATGGGCATGGTTTTAACGTCACAGCAGCAGTTGGGTACAAGTACATCGATTTGGTTTGCCGAGTTAACAGCACTGAAACTGTCAGCTGTAGCAGTGTCACGTGGTTTTTCAAGAATCTCAATATCACCAATGTAGGGAAGATGAAAGACAATATCTTTGGCATGATGGAAGCTAAGTGCAGTGTATGTCACGTTTTATATTTCTAACAGGAAAGAAAAGAATTGTCTGGTTTTTGTACATTATCTTCGTCGAATCTTTCTAATTTTGTCACTTAGACTGTACACTAGTGGACATTCTTTCATCAACGACAAAGTAATTTTGTTCTCTTTTTATTTTAAAACAAAATGCTTAAACCTTTCAGTGGATTAATTGAATAAATCCCAAAAGGAGGACCTTCTTATAATTGTTTCCAACACAATAAGGGAGTCGCTTGTCTTCTGTTTTTATATTTTGTTTTCAAGAACAACTGATTCCTGGTGTTTTGCTATTGCTAAAGATAATTTGTTGGGGGTGGGGGTGGTATCAAAAGAAAGTTAGTAGTTCAGCATAAATAGTCCCATTCGGGAAGGTTAGTATCAAAATGAAGTTAGTAGTTCTGCATAAATAGACCCATTCTTGAAGGTCAGTATGAAAATGAAGTTAGTAGTTCAGAATCAGCAGACCAGTCCAGCAAGGTCTTAAGTAGCAGATGATTAAAGAAGCAGATTTCTATGAACTATCAGTAAAGCAAGACGTGCCACTGAATTTTAGCATTCCTCCTCACAGTATCCGGGGTTCTGAAAGATGAGAACGATATTATTATTATGTTTGGAGACTAGGAGGTCTAATATATATATATATATATATATATATATATATATATATATATATATATATATATATATATATATATATATATATATATATATATATATATATATATATATATATAATTAGTGCGTGTGTGTGTGTACTTCTTCATACAATTAATATTAATAATAAAAACAACTAATAACAACTTCCCCTGTAAAAGGTACATAAAGGAAGTAATTTGACATTATCTTTTTCTCTCCTCTCAGATACTAAATGAAACCATCCTTTCCAGTACCTTACAAATATATGATGTCAATGACAACCACTTCAGAGAGTACGTGTTTTCTGTGGCCAATCAGAATCAGACAGTTACGGTTTACAGAAAAGGTGAGCAAAGGGTTAAGCAATTAAAAGGTCGAAAATATTTATACATTGTTTTCTTTAATGGTTTTCTAAAGTTTTTCTTCAAATACATTACCCGATCATAATACCATAGGAGGAATACTCCTACGTCGCAAATCAGCACATTTCAAGCTAAAACCGTATTGCTAAAAAGCTTAAAGTTATCTGCCAACCTTGGAGGCAGTTAAAGTGATCTCCCTTAATATAGGGTTTGGTTCCACGTTCCCTGAATACTTAAAGTTACTATTGTAACTTGAGCTGAGTACCATGCTACCTACCACAGGAGTCTGACATTTTATCAATAAAGTACGGCGAAATGTCTGACAAAATGAAATACCCTTAACAATAATATATATTTAAACACAAGGAGTGCAAGCGTGACCACAACCCTTCGCTCGATTCGACATTTTCTCACGAGTCTTTTATCGCTTCAGAATCGCAAGAAGACTGAAACACTACATATATGAATTCAAAAGACAGTTACTTACCAAAGCATAGCTCTTAAATGACGATGTCCTGAATCCAACCGGCAAATTAACCTTTTTTTTTCTTCACAAGTACGGTCACATTAGCCAATGTAGGTGGTTGGTATAAAATATTTAACTTGAATGGGACGGTATAAATCATAGTTTCAATTATTAAGGTTTCTAATAGTTGCTGTTGTTATATCCGATATGAATGAATTGTTAAGCTCGAAACAGGAAGGAGACACGAATGGAACAGACCTACATGTGGAAAACAAAACCACTAAAAGTCGAAACCCTTGATAATTTTGCCATATCGACAAAGGCAGCCACCTGTTGGATAGCACGGTAACATGTATGGCGTTGCGTCTTTTAATCCACGTCGACTATGAAACCATACCATCGTCTAAAGAAATAGCTCTGACTTTACAAAGATTTTATTCCATTATAACCGGACACAGAAATCCACTTCAAAAATTAAAAGAAGAAAAATCCCATTAAGTTTTCTATCGACGACACATCGGAAACAGTTGATACATCATTGTACGCAACACCACGTTGGATGTAAGAAAATTTTAGCTCCCTGAAAACGCATTAGTAAAGCTTAATGACTGAGCACTATATGTTTGCCCTCCCCTTGCCCCCCGAAATAACCCTGGGGGCGCCTCAGATTGCTTGTTGTCCGCGATCACCTAAGCTCTCAATGGAAGTGATGATACGTCCGTAAAGAGGGGATAGGATGACAGGGGATGGGGGTCTTCCGGCATTATGCATATTTGTTTGTAAGGATCTCTTGTCCTCGGTCCGCCTAGCATCCCTCCGCTGTGGCAGGGGCTGATTTTTTCGAAACGCCTGCGAGGGCTGGGCGGCAAGTTGGAGGGGCAATTCCTGAGCTGCCTGCTCCGAATTTCTTCAGTTTTTCCTCCAAAGAGTAAAGGTGACCCAAACGGAGTCGTCAGTAAAGCCAGAGTATGATGGGGCCTGAGCGACGTGAACCGCAGACATACATCACGTCTTATCAGATCTAAGTTGGCAGAAGCAGTCAATGCATAGGCCTTGGAATGGTGAGCTGCCCTGTTAAGAACCCTGGCGATCCGGGCTGTCGATTCCCAAGTGTGTCATTGCCAGATTTTTCTGCGATCCGGAAAATGGCTAGTGAGGCTAAATCTAACAGTGAAGGCGTAGCGACTACGTTTCGGACTAGCTTTGACGTGGCATGGAACACATTTTTGGCCACTTTATAAAACAGTGGAGCAGACGTGAACTGCTGCCATATTTTATCCAGAGCCGGGAGATCAGTACTGAATGCGTCGGAGTGAGTTTTGTACCAGCGACCTGAGAACGACGCTAGTACTTGGCTTTCTGAAAAGAACGCCTTAGCATTCCCCGGATCCCCGATTCGTGCCGACAGACGATCATTAATCTCCTTAATTATTGCCGACTAGGGAAGGAGACGGAAGGACGGAGTCTCTTCCTCCTCATCCAGATCTACAGACGCTCTAACTTTGTAGTCTTGAGTGGCGGAAGGAG
Organism: Unio delphinus; assembly: GCA_029339505.1. NCBI lineage: Eukaryota > Metazoa > Mollusca > Bivalvia > Unionida > Unionidae > Unio > Unio delphinus. Next base: position 184,803 of record JAQISU010000082.1, read on the forward strand.
GTGAAGGGCATTCTGAAGTTACCAACACCCTATAAATTTCCTCCACTGCAGCCTTGAAGCTAAACTCAGTCCGTTCCGTGGTTGGATCTGTGTACTGCTGATTTGCAGGCGATTCGTCACACTCACTGTGTGCCGAGTCCTGTTCTGGTAAAGCTTCCATATCTGGATAGTGCATACCAGGTGGCATAGATGACGCAATTCCGTCATCTCTGATAATGTCACTAACTCTCCCTTGTGAATAAGCCGTGAACCGATGGACGGTCGGCAATGCCGGCTGGTTCGTCTGGCATGTGGTCGGCCCGAATGTCGGCGACGGTCCGGCTATCACCGGCACCGGCCGCTCCAATGGTCTGCTGGACGGATAGATTTCTCAGTAACATCTCCGTCATAGTATTGATATGTTACCGGTAGTATAGATTGACGGACGGATACATCACTAAAATCCCCGTAAATCCTAGCTGGTCGGACCGCTGTATTAATAAGGTCCCCATGCTGGTACAGCGGTACAGCCGGACGGACGGATTTGTCACTAAAATCTCCGTAAATCGTAGCTGGTCGGCCTGTTAAATCAATAAGGTCACCATGCTGGGACGGCTGGACGGCCGGTGACGGTGAATTGCATAATAAAATGGATCCGATGGATCCGGTAAAAACCCCATGCGTCATAACTTACAGGCCCGAAAGCCATGCTCGTACATGCGGGGGGACTTACGCCCACTGGGCAGCCTAAAATTGGGGGAACATTCCCCCAAAGATTCGGAAACAGCTGTGGAAACGAGCGAGGGATATATCTGGCCTGATGTCAAAAGTTGCATCGTCGTTTCTTGGACCAAACGACGCATCTGTTCAAAGGTGGACTGCTGGACCATGTCAGCCTTATTTTACCTTATTTTCCTCCGTTGCCGCTGAAGTGACCCCAGCGTCCCCCACAACACTCGTAATGGAGGCTGACGTCGGGTGTAAGCTAAGGACATCAGTGCTATCGTTCTTCGACTTGTTCCGTTTATCCCTCCCTGTTGCTGCCTTTCGGACTACATCAGCCCACATTTGCTCTGTCCAAGTAGTACACACACTGCATGTTATCGATGAAGTACACTTGGTACAGGCAATACAGGATTTATGATTGTCTTCTCGAGCCTTGAACTTCTTACATTTAAAGCATTTGGTTGACATTTCTACTGAAACAACACAAGAAGAGAAAACAAAACACAAATTAGCAACTCAGCATGTATTAATTCGCTACTACCACAACCGTTACTAACAAAGAAAGCAAAATTATTTAGTGACGCGAAATATTGTACTGAACGACACAAGAAGAGAAAAGAAAGTACAAATTAGCAACTAAGCATGGTATTAATTCGCTACTACCACAACCGTTACTAACGGAGTAAGCGAAATTATCAGTGTCGTGAAATTATTCTACTGAAACGACACAAGAAGAGAAACTAAGCACGATTAGCAACTCAGGACGTTATTAATTCGCTAATACTACCACCGTTACTATCGGAGTAAGCGAAATTATTCAGTGTCGCGTAAAGTCTAAATGACAACATGCGTACCGCGACATCGTGCTTGCAACGTGGTCTCAATAGCCGAAGTCCATAAAAGGTGACAAAGTCACTCAAATTTGGAACAAATTGTAAAATAATGTACACAACCTGTGGAAGAAAATTCCCCGACACAATAAATCCAAACGAAACTTCGGATGGACCAAGTAAACAAAATTATGGCTTGGATTGTCGTAGGTCAAAATGTCGGTGTTATCTTCACCAGCGAAGCTTAAAAACTGGCGACTTGTAGTGGTAGCAAGGGGAGGTAAGGGGCAAGAGTTACTGCCCTTTGTCTATATGAGATAGACAGGAAAGACGATTTTTCGTCTTTTAGATGGGCTGGATTCGCGAGGTAGCAGGCTTATATCCCTAAAATAATGTGATCGGGGAATGTATTCAAAGGAGAAACAAAGTCACGTGCGTCTGATTAAATTACCGGGGTGGGGGCAGAGCACTTTGCATCGATGGTCAGTTCCGGCTTGCTACTTAAAACTAATGAAACATAAATGAAGCCTCTTGATTATCATGCTCAGAAGTAGTAAAGGCAGTGAGTAAATAAACGAAGAAGATGGAGTCTCGTCTTTCGACGTGAGCAATAATGCATATACATCATGCACGACATGAACGTGAATGGTACCGTGTCTGTTCTCAAGCTCATGCTGAACAAAGGCTGAGTGATCTTGGATCCAAGATGACGACTTTTAGCAAATCAATCTCGTTTGTATAGTTTCTTTTGCACTTTTAGAAGCATATATATATATATATATATATATATATATATATATATATATATATATGTTTTCTGTCTATGCAATCTTTATCTTACGCAGTTTCCATTCGAAGTAATAGACTTTCCTGCTTTTTAATCCTGCGCCATTTGTGTTCTCCTGCCTTGGGCGAAACGCAGGGGACATACTGTCTGAATTTTCGACAAGCCTCTCCTTTCATAATCTGCCCGTCAGTTTCAGGGTCGTTTCTGCTATGTACCTTAATGCCCGTCCGCGAGTAAAGGATGAACTTTTTGCTATACTGGAGTGTGGGGTGTTTTTTATCTTCAAGGTCAAGGTCGTGGCCCATTGTTTCAAGTTTTCCGTCAAACTTTCATTTCAATCTACATTTTTCAAGCCGGTTAAGATAATAAGGGGTGAAACTTTGTATACTAGTACATCATCATTAGAAGATGTGTCTCTTACCAGATTGGTGATGCCTTCTTCAAAATCGCGGCATAATGTTATGTTTTACATCACACTTATCAGTTATCTCAATAGCTTTGGAGCTGTTTAAACTAATGAAGGAAAGTATTATTAGAAACGAATGCTGCATAAAGTGTTGCACATATAGCGCGCGTTTCCCGCAAGTATTTTTTTCTCAAGTCCTCAAAAAATGCGCCTGCATCTATTCATTAGTGGATGTCCATCTCGGTCAATGTCGGTGCTAGCAATGGCCAAAGTCACGAATGGCGATAAAACTGTTAAGATGATACTTTTTAGAACCATGCATATGGTAGTGTAAACAGTCACAGTTTGTGATAGTCGGCCGAAATGCAATGAAAAGTATTTTCCGGCCGTTTAGTGCAACATAGTTAAAAGTCGACAGTATGACGAGGAAGATTTAATTTATTTTGAGGTTGACAGAAGTGATACATTTATGCAAATACACAATTTTGTTTTGGAAATAGCTATTTATTTCTTTGGAAGGAAAATTCATAAAGCATGTATTTTATTATAATAAATGCTGGTATGTAATGAATGTTCACTAAAGTTGAAGGAGAGAGTAAGATCTATAACGGAAACTTCCATAGTGAAGTTCATTTCAGGTTAAGCAGATGTTTTCGCAAATTACTTGAGCACATGATATTGACAACGTAAGTATAATGTATGATAGTGCAGACCACACAGTTATTGTACAGTAATGCTAAAGTAACCAAGATTTTGTCATTGGTATTGGACTATCAGTGCATCATATACAGTCATTGCTGCAGACCACACAGTTATTGTACAGTAATGCTAAAGTAACCAAGATTTTGTCATTTGTATTGGACTATCAGTGCATCATATACAGTTATTGTCATTTGTTCCACTAAAGTGGTAGATGTCCTCCAGGTTTGGGAGGATGGGGACACGGTTTCCCTTGCTCTTGGGATCCTATTTGTGGAACACTTGATATAACCTTGGGGGTGCGATTTTCATAAAGATCTAGTATGTATTTTCTGTCTTTCATCCCATTTTAAGGTTATACTTTTAGAAACATTAAAAGTTGAGGGATTAAACATCGTCTACTTTGCATCAACATTTAAACGTTTATTGTGGATCACTGTAGATGTATCTTCAAAGTCAAGGTCACGTTTCAGTTTTAATTTTTCCATCACATTTTACCTTTGTTATCTGTAACATTTGAGCCCTTTCAACTTCACAAAATAAAATTTGATAATTTTGATACATGTGGTCTCCATATGACACATGCTGCATTATAAAATTTGTATCCAGGGTGAAGGTCAGTGTCCAGTATTATTAGCTTCTGTGACATTTTCCCTTCAGCTCTATAATTTAAGTTGAAAAAATTTGGTTTACTTCAATATTGTCATTGGAGGATGTGTTGTGGTATCATATACTCAAGGTCAAGGTTATAGGTATATACCATATGTCTGGTTTTGAATCTGTTTTATTCTTTTAAAGCTGTTTGAAGTTCAGAGATAAACTAAGGTAAACATAAAAACTATTTATTGGCATCTTTTGTATGACAGTCTGGATTTCCTCTTCAAGGTCACGCTCAGTGTCTTAATCTATTCTGCATTTTTGCAGAACATCATTTTGAGATAGAACCATCGTACCTTTCCATGTCTGTTCAGCAACTCCTCATCTGTCACAAGAGTCACAATCATATTTTATCATTTTGTACATTCATAACCTCACTACAGTGTGTGGGTAGGTATGCATTCAGCGAATTTTGCTTGTAAAGATATAGATTGGGTCAGGAGCGCAAGCTGAATTATTGGCGGAAACACACATGTAGTGGTCAGCTATTAAGTTTTACAGATGTAGGCCAAAGCCTGTTTAGAGGTGAAATGGGTGCGGGGGACAGTGCAACCCATTGATGGCACGTGTTGACGACCATGGATTGGATTTCATCCTCCCTATGATCACGAGTACCTTTATTCAATGCCATGCATATATGCTCAATAAGTAGTTTTCTATTATGCGATATGAAAGACAACTTGCGAAACTGACTTAGGTTTGCTTAGAGATGTGTCTGAAGCTATCAGTGTTAGACATTTCACTCCTGCGAGCATATACTGATTCATCCTTTCAAAACTGTTTTCCTTGAATGAGCACGATAATCAACAGACTGCTTGCACCATCATCTTGTTGGTACCTCTGCGCTATTGCTCTTAAGCTGGCTCTGCTATCTTGCAAAATTTACTGTAAAATATTGGATATTATCACCTTTCTAAATGACCATTTATCCTAAAAGAAATTGGTCCTAAATGAAAATGGTCTTGCCTGGACATCCAAACAAGGCTTCCATTGTGGCCCTTTTGAAAACATCGTTATTCTTCCTGAACCGAACTTAGTCTCAGCATGGGGTTTGCACTACAACACTAGTCTAGTGTCTAGTTGGTTCTCATTGAGAATGGGTCCAAATCTGATGTCAAATATGGTGTTACAGTGGCCATCTTAATAACCTTGTTATCATTACTACCGAATGGAAAGTCATCAGCATAGACTTGCCACCAAAAGACTGATGACGTCGTTCAGTCCGGTTAGTCCAAAACGAGGATGGCATTACTCCGATGGTGAAAATATTGTTATAGCTATTCTTCCTAAATGGATGGTCATATTAAAATGATGCTTAGTTGGTCCTAAATGAAAATGGTGCCCATGTGATGTTCAGTATGAGCACCACAGTACATTTTCTACACATCCTGGATGAAAGGTACTGTGATCATGGAGTTTTCTCATAACGTATAGTTGATCAAAACGAAAATTGTTGTGGTCTGATGTCAAATACGGCCACCGGTGACCGTCATCAAAAGCTGTTGTCACTATTTCTCCAGAATAAATTGTTATCAGCATGGAGTTTTCACTGAAAGATTTGTTATGATGCCATGTTGATCATAATTGAAAATAATGCCACTCCTACTTCTGTTATGGCTGCGATAATGGCCATCTTGAACTACGTATTATCCACATCGGCATTGTGCTTCCACCAGAAGACTTCTTATAAAATCTATTTTGTAATAACCAGAAATGATGCTAATCTGATATTCAGTATGATCAGATTTTGAAAATCTTATCATTACTCAACCAAATGGAAAGTCACATCAACCTGAGGTTTCCACTAGAACACTTCTTGTGATGCCTTGTTTGTCCTAAATGAAAATGGTACCAAACAGAAATCCAATCTACCCACGACTGCAAGATGTTTTTAAAATCTTGCTGCCACTGAAAAATATCAAAGATGGTTTCAACACTCAGCAGTTAAAAGGAAGAAAATGTCTTATCTTAAATTCCTGGAAATTCTTTCTTGGTAAGCAGAATGGTGCTCCATCCTAGGGCCTATTGTTTAATATATTGATTATGTTGATGTGAAAAGGTGGCATACTGTGTTGTCTAGCATACAGGTGGTTTTAATGTGTTTTTATTGTTTTGTGTGTGCTGTATCACGTGTTAAGCAACCTATTTTGACATTTTATTACTGTCTTTATTAGCTATATTAATCCTATCTAACTAAATTATAGATATATTGTACCACGTTCAATCATAAGTAATATCAGATTCGGCATATTTGGAGCAGAATTCAAATTTGCAATCAAAAATGATTGAACAAATCAGTATATGAAAGGAACCATTAGAGTTGGGGCATTGAATATATTATGTGCATAGGCTGACATAAATGTAAAAATACAAAGGAGGTTAGGGATTGGTACATGTTTACAGAATTAACAAACTGCAGTTATATTAAAACTTAGTTTTGAATGGTGTTATGGGGATCTGATTTGTATGGCGTGTGCATTGTTTTTATTTTTTGTTGAGGGTGGATGGGATGGATGAGTCGCTTGATGATTTTGTCATCACTAAGGTATGAATGACTCATGGGAATTCGCCATGACACGTGATCTGATGTAATATCATGTTGCACTAGTGCAGCATGAAAGGTTATTGTTTCGGTTTAGCTACAGTAATAAGAGAGTGGTTGGGGTTAGTACTTTTGTCGTTTTGGGTTTATGATTTAAGTGTATGAAATGAGATTGGACAATTGATTCAGTGTTCTTATTAAAAACAAAATAAAATGTTACTTTTCTTTTTATTCCCCAAACAGTGACAAGTGGAACAGCTAATCTCACCCCGTTGTATACACTACTGCAGTTTGGGACCCTAGCAATAATCCTGTCCTTGCTCCATTGATTTTCACGTGTTCGATCCATGCAAGATCAAATCAAGAGTTCCGTTCATCACTTTCCAATTCCAAGAATTCCTGCTTTGAAAGATGCGCAGAGGAATTGAATTTGTCATCATTCCATAATTGTTCATTTATTTGTCTCGTTTTTGTTCCCCCACTTTATTTGTAAATACAGTGTTCTTTTTTTTTAATTGCATTTTTCTCAGTGTTCAATAAATCAGTTTGATATAGCCTACTAACAGCAGTGCACATTTTTTTCCGCCTGTTCCCTGTTTTGAAGAGAATGTCTCGAGAATATTTTATTTAATGTTTTATTCTACTGCATAGTTAGAATTATATGTGATTAACGAAATTCTCACTAATATAATAAGAAAATAATGAATATTTAGCAGTAATTAACTATTTGAATCATGGTCTACGTGTACGGTCAAAGCACACATGAATGGTGCATGACGGGTCATTTCTTTGTGGTGTTGGGATCTAATAATTAACGGTTTTCTGTGTTACATAATGAAATTTAAAACTGTAAATGTCAATTACAAAGGATTGGTAAAAGTTTACAGCTATGATAAAATAATTCCTCTTCCAGATTCCATTCCAATATGTTCTTACCTAAGAGAATAAAGGTACATATTTGTGACAATGTTTCGTTTCCATGATGTCTGAAGTTGATGGGCAGTTCTGTTCAGTGAAATGTATCTTCTGTGTGGACACAATACGTTTTCCATTTCTCTTATGTCCTTTTTTTTGGTTTGGCTCGATAACTTTGGGAGCACTTCGTGAATTAAACATTGTTATGAGCCTTGATATCACATTACAAAATGACAGACTTGTGACCCGTCATAAATTTTGTTTCTGCACCATGACTTTGGAAAAAGTAATCAATCCCGATTTAAAGATAATTCAGGCCTTTGATTGTTTGTAATTCTATCTAAGTATGTGATAAGTCATTACCTTTTTGTTTGTATGTCAGTCTTCTCAATAAATGATCAATTAATTTGTGCATATGATATACAGTTGTATTTACAAATATCTCGATCAAGAATTTTTACATTCATTTATACCATATTTGGAGGTTGTCATTATATCGATACTTGGATAATTTTGCTTTAACTCTTTTCATTTACATGTATAATAAGGCTTCTTTTTATCACTTTTTCCATTGATGTAGTTTGCTATGTGTATAAACAGAATACAAGTGAAATACGGTTTTTCCTGGTAAGTGTTGGTGATGTATGTGTATTTATTACATTAGTTTTTACTTCAGTCACGTTGTCCAAACTTCGCGTGAAGGGCCACGTTGCATGTTGTTTTTGAGGTTTTTTTTTTCCTCGCTTAGCCTTTTATAAAGTTGGCCTACGTCTTTCACTATCAGCTGGCACAAGTAATAAAAGTCTGGCGTGCCAGATAGAAACCATTAGCAAGCCAGATTCCGGCTGCATGTCTTACGTTGGACAATCCTGGCTTTATGTTGTAAATTATTAGCTGACTGTACTTCACGTTAAATATGTTGTTTTTGTATTATTCAACGGTAGTATACTGCTAATATAATAGCTTTGACTTCCAAATATTTCAGCATGGCGAATGTTTTGGAAAATTTACAGATAAATCATGAAGTATGGCCATCCATTACTGTAAATAAACGATAACGTTAAAACCGCAGATCATACTTCAGTCATATTTAACAGAAAGCATCCAGGTATAAAAACCGGCTTTTTCAAGATGATGCCATCTAGCGGGACTTCCGTTAATATAAACAGAAGACCCTTGAATTGTCATCGTCAAAACTGTTGAACAAAATTTGAACAAGAAAGAAAGATTATCAGTATTAAGACCTTTCAAAGGTCTAAAGCGCTCTCCGTTACGGATCACTGCCATCTCATCTGTCTGCGTGGGTACGAGTCTCGGATTCGGCCAATGTGGGTATGTGAGAAAACTTGCCAGTAGCTTCTCGTGGATCGGTGGATCTTTTCGGGGTTTCCCGGGTTCTTCCTCCACCATTAATACTGGCCGCCATATATAGCCGATCTTGTGCTGAAAAATGGCGTTAAACCCTACAACAACAACAACAACAACAATAATACGACCTTTCAACAAGCTCGAGAATGTGCGGGGCCCAAGGCAGCATGCAAGGCCCAAATCAGCAGTCTATGGGCTCGGGCCCCAAGAATGAAGACCCTTCACGCTGTTTACAATTATGCCGACCCACCATCATATACGGCCTCCATTACTAAATATACGACAGATTCAAGCTAGTTTCATAAACTGTTCGACATAATTTGACAAAGCTTCAAATTATAGAGCATTTCCAAATTTCAACAGACGATGTTGATAGTCCATCAGATGTGGACACTGTTATTAAATATGGACAAATCTTAAATGACGTCTCCTCCAAATCCCCTGAACAAAATGTGATCACATTTTACAGAATTCATCCCAGCATGATGACGTTTCCTATTTGTACAAAATTATGCCCATCTGCCCCAAAACATGGCTACCGTACTAAAGATAGAACAATCTTGTCTATCTTATTGCCGAATAGAACATGACTAATGTCACAAAAATCATCCAGGTACTGCATCGTTTCATATTGTGTAAATGATGCTGATCCGCCTTTATATTTGGCCACTACGTTTAAAAATAGAACAGTCTTTAATGACTTCTAAAACAACTCAATAGAATTTCACAAAAGTGATCATGTCTATTGATTTAAAACTGTTGAAAAGAATTTGACCCAAAAGTTGACAAAAATTATCCTTTCATAAAAACCGTTCGAACTGTTTACATCTGACATCTAGTATGACTGCCATTTTAAAAAAAAAAAAAGATTTTTTAGAAAAAGGGTTTTATAATAAAAAGTCCAATAGAATTGTTACAAATGTGACATCCTGGCACAGGGAGCTTTCAAACTTCTACAACTGACATTGGCTAGGATGAATAATGTCCACCATGACGTACAATGGAAGAAAAAGATATTTCGATGATATTTCACAGGAAGCATCCTGAAATACCTTTATTAATGTATGCAGATGGTGCAGGTTCACCTTCAAATACCTGAAGGTGACTTAATTTAGAAATTTTTTGGATAAAATTACAGCATTGTGGAAGATCGTACAATTCACAAAACAAAGTTGGAAATTACAACCTAGAAGAATACTGTTGACTTTTTATTATTTTCACATTTAATTTCTATTTTTAAAACAAAATCTGTGCTTATAGGGATTTGAACTATAATTTACAAATAGAAATATGGTAAAATTGTTTTTCATGTACATTGATTGTATATCGTTTTGAGCCACAGGTGCTATTTTGATGTTTAAATATGTATACAGGTGTTTGAGTTAGTACATGTAAAATTGGATGCGTTGAAGATCTTAGTGTGTGGAACAATTTGAAATGTAAAGGTCATGTCACATTTTATGTTGTAAGTAAAATAAAAGCAAAAGCAGCTGAAAGAGTGTTTCATTTAATCTATTAAGACATGGTCAAGTAAGAGAACCTTTCCTTTTGATAATAGTTTAAATTGTTATATTAAGATCAGTGGTTTTAAAAGTTTGTTTTTCCACGGACCACTTTGATACAGTCTCGATGGACCTATTACTGATCTTGGCTAGCATTAATTGTACCGTTAGCTTGCCATTGTAAATCTGTACATGTACATAAAAAAATACAATTTTTGTTAAACTGATAAAAGCACACAAATCTTTTTTTAATACCAGTTATTAAAATGTAAGACTTTCTCGTCTAAATGATGATTTGTTTTAGCAAAGTTCGGGCTCTCGATTGTCCTGCAATCTTTCTGCTGACCACCTGAGTGGAGCTCTCGTACAATATTAGTCCACTTACCAGTTTGGGATCATATTATATAAATTTCTCATAAAATCATGGCCATATTTTACTTTGTTTTACATTTGTTTGTTACAATATCGGTTATATGCTGTGTAATAACTTTTCATTTTAAAAGATAATAAACATTTTGCCTGTTTTGTCCTTTTTTGATTTTTTTTTCTAAAACATAAATAAGAGCGATATACATGTGATCACTATGGCCAATATATTTCAAAAGAACAGAATATATCTGCCATTTCACCCAACTTTAGGAAAATCAATGTGGACCACCACCCAACCCTACCCAGAAAAAATAATTTCCTAAACATTACGAATATGCAGCACACTTATAAAAATAACAGTAATTTTTATTAGCTTTCTCTTTGATTTTCTTCTTGTTGAAATTCTGGATATTTTTGCTCCAAAGATCTTTTAAGGGGACCCTGGCTGATCAAATGGTAAAAGGCACTCACCTTTACAGATTGCCATGTCTCCTCTTTATCAGCTCGTTCAAAGTGGGTATGTGAGAAAGCTTGCCAGTATCTTCCTGTGGATCATTGGTTTTTCCCGAATCTTCCTCCAGCTAATATACTGTCCTACATATATAGCCTCTCAAGTGCTGAAAAATGGCGTTAAAACTAACATAAACCTTGCGATATTCTTGGGCAACAAAGAATTAAAGTAAACTAAAGATACAAGGGAGTTCGCTCCTTTCTTAGACCATCTAAGATTACCAAACTCTAGCGTGCAAGGGATATTATTTGGGCACGAATGTAATGCCACATCCACCTGCGTGATATAAAGTTAGGTTTACGAATAACTAAACAAAACCTGAAAATATTGTTCACTTTACCTCCCATGTCAATGGCAGTTCATAGCAAACGAAATTGTGCACCCCAACTGGAGTTTTATTCATGCAGTGTTTATAGCCTAAAGGTTACTTCTGAGACTAAGTGATGCTTACGGTGTCCCTTTCCTTAAGGGGTGTCTACTAAACAGCTTGTCTCAGTGATGAATAGTTGCCATCCAGGCAGTGTTTGAGATGCTGCTTGCCTCGATCCTGCAAGTCTACTATGGTACTGTGAGTGACTACCGGTGACTACCGGTACCTCTTCTTCCCAGGCAATTATTGGTATTTAAATATCTACATCATAGGTTTCTAACATGCCGCCCGCCAAGCCGTATCATGTGGCCCGCAAAACTGGCATCACAAGGTGTCGTGAAATTTAAAGAGATACAGTCTCAAGTGCCACCAGAGAAAACAACAGATTTCGTTATAGACTTGTGAGAATCCATAATAGGGACATTACAACGACAGTGCCAAGCTAACGAGGACGATCACTCGAGATTATCCATTAATCACTATAATGTGAAGTCTCATGTCTGGATCGAATTCGTACACCGGCAGAATTAACACCGTCCAAATTTGTCAAAAAAGTAAAACACGTTTAACAATCCAAATGACGACTTTATCGTTGTTTTGGTGGTCATGTCTGTAATACATGTATTGTTCATAAATAGTCCACAACGAGTTTGCAGATAAACGAAAACAGTGAACAGTCTCTCTCTCTCTCTCTCTCTCTCTCTCTCTCTCTCTCTCTCTCTCTCTCTCTCACACACACACACGGACACATGTCGTCCAAATTTCAATAGAATCCTTGCTTGAAACAGGTTTTTTTTTTAAAGGTGTCTGGTAATGTTCTAAGTTCTGAATACTATCATTGACTTCCCTCCACGGAAGATGTTTCAACACTGAATAAAAGTCTTTCGTATTTGAAATAATCTTTCCCAAGAACTAATCTTCATGCACAGTTACAAAGCAATAGTCTAACAATCAAGAAATGATTCTGAGTTTGTGTTTCACTTGTATCTCAACAGACACTCTGCACATGCGTTCACGCTACTCCAAAGATAAATTCTGTATGTACTCCTCTGAACTAGTCTTTCACGTGAATTTCTTTTTTTATTTTTTGGTTGTTGAGGAAATAGTCATACCTTTTACACTAGTAATCCACTAACACAGAATGGAACGGAAACTTTTTAGTCGATTGAAATATTCGCGTTGATTCTTAAATAGATCGCGTGAGAAGGTATATGTGTCCCTCTTTTGTGGTATTTAATATAAGATGGAAGATATAACGATTACTGTATATGCAACAATACAAGTCCTGTAAGAAAACAATCAAAAAATGTCGGAAACTTAATAAGAAAAAACTCCAGATAAGCTAAAACAACAACCCATCAGCAAATCCAACACAATATTGGTCAATTATAAACAATTTGAATAAAGCAAATGAGCAGATACCTATTTTAAATGAACACCTGTTATGAGTATGCTCGTCTCATGAGAATAATGCCGAGACAGATACAAATGAGGAACCATTAAATATAGAACACTACATAGAACTATTAAATTAACCATTTTCTTCAGAGGGAGTACTCTAAGTAATGAGACTTTGAAATCTAATAAGTCTCCTGGTGAAGATTCCATTTCGTTTGAATACTTGAAATGATGTACAGAAGAAGCTTTCTTCCAGCTAAGCTTTTAAAGTGTTGCAGAAATATGGAGTACAAGGTTGATTAAACTGATATATAAAATTGAGGGAGATAAATCAGATCCTACCAATTACAGGTCAATTACTATACTGAGTTTTCTTGGCGAGGTATTTACCGATTTCTTAACAATAGAATTTCGCTTTATCTAGAATAAAACAGCTTACTATCTGAGGTCCAGTATTTTGTTCGTAAAGAATACACCACAACTAATAATATTGTATCTTGTATTCCTTAATAGATCTTTTAAACAGAAGACACACCATTGTTTTGTTCTTTTGTGGATTTTTCTCAGGCTTTGGACAGGGTATGAAGAGTTTGCTTATGGAGAAAACTGATTAACACTGATATAAATGTGAAAATACTTAACGTTATGATGAATATCTATATGAATTAAAGTCTTGTATATTCCACAGTGGAATGAATTCAGGCCTGTTTACTTTTAGTCAAGGAGTTAGACAGGGAGAGAACTTTAATCCTGCATTACTTGCCCTGTATCTAACTGACATTGAGAAACGCTTTTTGAGCTCGAATTGTATTGACATTACAGTTTATTACTTGACAGAGATATAGTGAGATATTTAGAGCTATTTAATGTACTGTTTGCAGACGATGCTGTTGAATTTTCAGATAACCTTATAGGTATGAAAAATAACCAAGACACGTTCTTTAATTACTGCCAAATAATAAACTTATCATTAATACAAGCAAAAATAATCATTATGAATTTTGGGACATGTTAAAACCGAAAAAGTGTTAAGTTCAAATTAAGAGATTCGGAACTTGAAATTGTCAGAATATAAATATGGATGGGTGACCCTAAAGGAGAATGTTACATATTTGCTGGAAATTAAGAACCTTGTTGAGGCATAAAAGCTCTCTTTAAGAAAAGAATATTAAATATGAACTTGCCCGTTAACAATCAGCTTAAACTTGTTCACATGACACTAGTCCGAATTTCACATACGTAGCTGAAATCTGGGGTTTTGACCGGACTGATATGATGGAACGGGTTCATATAGAGTTTCTAAAATATGAACAAAAGGTTGCAACTGCGCCTCCACGTGAACGTTTAATGGTGAACTTGACAAAACCCCGCTACAATTACAAATAAAATCGAGAATGTTTGGATATCCGGTAAATCTCATTAATGGTAAACAAATGGAACTATCTTGCATCGTGTATATGAGCTTTTTGCATAGTTCCCATCAAGGCCTCCGAAAAACACAGCAGTCCAAATAGTAGAATACACTTGGCACCAAAACCAACATATAGATCGATAGCATAAATTCTTCACAGGGATTTCAATCTGACCCATGTAAGATCTGTACAGACTATAACTGTATGACCCGAAAAAATTTATAGACACGCTGTTAAATAACTCAGAAACGGCGTCGCGAAACCCAAATAAAGATCACAGAAAGTAATAGGCTGCGTTAAGTCAAACTTTCTCGTACACCTATCGGAAAAAAACAATCAGGTATTCACAATACACAAAAGGTACAAACTACTACTACTTCCTAGTAAGATTCAGTACTCAATATTCAAATCGGATATGCAACCGTGGTATTTTGTGACATTAGGTTATGAGACAGCCAGACAAAAATCTACAACTTGGCATAGCTTTGACAAAATGTTGGAGGAGTCGTATTACTAACAGCTGAAAGGGCAAGAGGAGGCGAACAGAACGGATGCAGCGGGAAGTCAGGGCACCCTTCGACCAATCCATTGTTTGTTTTGTGTTTATTTTAATTACTACTGCCTAATTAGTGCGCAAAGACGCACAACAAAAGGATTTGTGCATGGCAGTATCTGTAGAGAAACAAATATAATTCAAACAACCAACTAACTATGGTATCCCGTTCTCAAGACAACTCGTGCAAGACGTGGTTACAACTATAGTCATCGACCATTATTTCGAACATGCTTTTCAACCTAGACTACCAAGTCTATGTGAAGGTATCATGGGCTACGGACAAAGTGATATGGAAGAGAAGAATAAGGTTGAAAGGCGGGAGTGTTGGAAGAGCGTATTGATGTAACGACCAACAGTGCGAAGAAGTTTGAGGAGAAGAACTATGAAGCGGTATGTTATGTGATAACTAACATTGGTTAACAAACCCAATCAGTCCTTTTCAGTGTCACCCAGCTTATAACAAAAGATATATACTACCCCTGCTGGCCAAACAATTTGTGTTATATATTTTATGTATATATGTGTCTGTGAATATTTGTTGCTGACAACTAAAACTTAAAAACAATTTTACCCATTCTCTCTTCTGTCTGATTGTATGTTTGTCTGTACGAGAGGTTATAGCAGTGTGCCTGTAAACACTTCCTACCCTTGTGGGTGATAGTATGTTTGTATATTTGTGTAAACGTATATGTATCAACACCATTTTCCTTGGATTGGAGGGCGTGCGTTTCGATTGTAGGTTGGGTGTGCTTTGGAATGTGATCAAAATGCGGGTGCTATATAGTAAGGTGTGTTTGGATCGTAATCAAAAAGAGTTTGATGGATAGGGGGGAGGTTGGTTGCTTAGATAGTATTTGAAATGTGTTGAATATATGAGGGTAGTGGGATAGTATAGGTTTGTGCTTTGCATTGTAAAGTGCGCGCGCGCGTGTGTGTGTGTGACTCTATAAACACTTCTGGACCCAAAGAGACGTTACCATGTAAACCTATGAACTATTTTAATATAGTATTTCCGCCTGATCCCCAATTAATATATCCATGTAAGTCTATTCCTTTATGATCCACAATACCATCAAACGACTACTCTCATACTAATTATAATCTACGTTTGATTGGTTTATCGCAATAACGACATCGACGTCGATACAAACTATTGAGTGCTTTACTATTTTTAGCTTGTTCATTGATAACTATTGAAGAGAATTTAGGATTGTATAAATTGTCCCTAACTAAAGCAAAACAATGATGTGATTTGTTACATAAGCATCTTCGCTAGGCAAGATTCCAATGTGATAGCCACATCTACACCTTTTTTTCTTTATTATTATAAATTTTATATCCCCGTAATATGTTGACCACTGGGCGTATCGAGCAGATATTTTTGTGTTTCGGTTCTGTGAATTTCATTGGATGCGGCGGCAAGTAACCGCATCAAACCATTGTTAAACGTTCAAGGTATCCGTTTTCGGTTAATTGCCTCCACAATTTTTCGCCGATGTATAATACATCACGCTATTGGTTAGATGGCATCATATACTAAGGAAGGCAACTCATGAAATCCAATGAATGTCGCTAAGACAAAACACCAATATATATATGTTTGATCCACCAAGATGTAGATAGGGTTTTCATATCGGAACCTCTGATCGCGAAAAATTTATATACGACACTTTAATTTTATATAGATGACACGATTTTAAGTTATGGGGCAGTTTGGCAATTTCCTTTTGTAATTCAGTAAGATTCAGAGCTAGTGGATATTCATTTGTTCAGAAAACTGAATACAAAATGTTGATAAAACAAAAGTTGTACATTTTATTTAACTTGCCTTTTTACATCATGTTCTATTGTACTAGGTTGACAAAAGTTTACGTTTTGAGCAGATAATGACTTATAAACGATATAAAATTCTGAGTCTTTGTCCTGATTAATTAATTTTTTTTAAACATCCTCTTTCTTTCAAGCAAGACCTATGCTATTAATTGATTCTAATACATCATCTACATGTTTGCTTATGCTTGCTTGATTTTTTTCTGTCATTATGAGTAAATGCTGATTGAATCATCCAAGAGAAATATTACGCCCTCTTTCTGTCGTAATTTTGCAATCTTTTGTAGACACATTTTTTTTCAAACTTCACTTCTTATTTGTTATTTTTGTTTGCAATTATGAAGATCGTGTCAAGCAGTAAAATAACATGACATAGTTTTACTTTGGTTCATGATCTGCACCTGTAATGTATATGCTAATCTAAAAACACTTACTTAAGGTGGATTTAAAAATTAAATATTTGTTGGTTTTTTTTAGTACACCTTTACGTTATATTCTGGTATATACTGGAGGGTCGTTCCTGAAGGTTGATATATTTTGTCGTGCCACTGTAATGTTCCCCTTCTGTTTGTCTTCCACAAATTGAACGATTGTCAAAATCGTTTCAATTTCTTCACGTTTCTTGCGAACTCTTTTACTTTGCGCATGCCTGCATGACGGTATATGGGCTTTCAATCCTCTTGCGTAGAGATACACTTTCCGGCATTTCGGATTGCCAGGACATGTCCACATAATTGGCATATTATGATTGACGTGTAGCTGGATAGAGATTCGTTGATCTTATTCACACCGCAATACTAATGGAACTGCTGAAAAACATATATATGTAAGTTATTGAGTTTAAAGAGTTATACCTTACACTTCAAGCTCAAAGAAAGTACACTTCGAATATACTCTTACCACCATATGAAGCGAATTTTATCGAAATGTGTTTGGTGTGGTGTGATGGGTAATACATTCTAATGTACAACAAAATAGTGTGTACTAGTTACTAACGAAATACCATGACAATATGGCTGAACTCTGCAGGGTTTATAGCGCTGTATGTTATTCGTTTCTTGCTAACTTTAGACATGGCACGTCCCCTCAGTCATATAACAGTATACCTCTGGGCAGACATTTTCAGTCCTATTGCATTGCACCTCTGGGCAGGCACACTAGATCATATTGCAGTGCACCTCTGGTCACGTACCTCAGTCCTTTAGCAGTTCATCTCTGAGCATGTGCCTTCAGTCCTACTGCAGTGCACCTCTAGGCATGTTCCGTCAGTCCGATTGCAGTGTACTTTAGGACATGTACCCTCTGTTGTAGAGCATCTTCGTAGAAGACCTCCCAATTTACTAATAATGCACAACTCGTGTTCTCTGACGAGTATCCACAGTTCACAAGCAATGGGCAACTTGCATTCAGCAAGGAGCACTTTACGTTCACTAGAGCAATTTAATCATTGTTCACCAAGGAGCACTTCTAACTAGCGGAACATGTTAGTCTTCTTGGAGGAATTGCAGTAGCAGCAGTGAACGACTATATCTTTGAAATGAGCATCACTCTTCCAACAAAAACAGCAGAATACATCTTGAATATTCCAACTATAAAAATTCAAATTTCATAAGCAGCGCAAATTTTTCATCGTTTGAGCGTACACCCTGTGTACTGGCAGAGCATAACGTGTGTTCTTTATGTAGCATACCCTGAGCATTAGAAGAGCACAACTAGTGTTCTTTCTGAGTACTCCATGTTCACAAAAGTGAACAAAGTGCACAACTCTTTAATACCAGACTAAACTTCACAGCTAATATAATTTAGTTAAATGCATTAATAGCATGTACATGTATATAGTGCAATGAGCCAATGAGGAATACTTTATTATGCAAGTAGAAATGTAACGCTGGTCACGAAAATTATAGGTCTTCACGAATCTTACAAAAATGGCTGAATTCTGCCTTTTCTCTTCGTGATGAAAGAAATAATAACATAAAAAGGAATACCTAATGATCGTCTCACAGAAGAATTTTGTTTTGACCGAGTGAATATACCTCTTTTTAAGTTTTACTTGTGTACATCATTTACGTATTGCTTGATTGATTTCTAACAGCGCCCTTGTTGCAGGTGTATGTTTCCAGTGTTATAATAAAATGATCGCACTGAAAAGCAAATAAAGTTTTTAATCAAGTCCAGGCAAAATCGATTCTTACTCAAAACTTTCAAGTCGGCAATTTTTGACAATATATGCAAAACTAGTAACGTCGGAGATCAGAAGACACGGATCAATTGAATGAAAAGAAGCATGTCCATCTGTCTAGTGTTTGTTGTTTACACAAGCGACTTTGATCTGCAACTACCTGCTTTGTTGATGGACGTAATAATTCATAACATTCTTAACAGAAAAAAGCGGGACCTATTTACCGGAGTGTAATTTTAGAGGATTAAAGAAATTAAAATATAATGTAAAAATGAAACTTCAAGAGATACAGATTCAATAAACATTTCACATGAAAGGCCTTTCATACCTCTAACATCTGGTAACGGTACTTAACGTGAAAAGTAAATTCTAACTGTTTGTGGTAAACATGATTATGGGGTGATTGCTTGATGATTTATGGGATGATTGCGTGATGATTATGTAATGATTGCTTGATGACTATGTGATGATTGCTTCATGATTATGTGATGATTGCTTGAATACTAAGTGATGATTGTTTGATGATTATGTGATGATTGCTTCATGATTATGAGGTGATCGAGTCGTGATTATGTGATGATTGTGTGATGATTATGTGATAATTGCTATATGACTATGTGATGATTGCTTGATGATTACTGCTTATATTGAAGGTAATACAAAAGCTATAGTATATTAATCTGTATGCACATCTAACAGTTCTTAATGGAATGTTGATAACAAAATAGACCCACTGAAGCAGAAGATCTGAAATAGAACCTTTGACTGTTAGTTTATCCTTTGTTTTTTTTTTACTGATATTCATAATTGAAGCGTGTTTAAAAATATTAAATAATGAGTAGAAAATGCAATTTCATTGGGGGCTTTTCCCAGTTAATCCGTCGGCTATTGTTCGGATCCTGGAGAACATATTTGTTATTAGTTTATTGAGCTATTATAAAATGTATAAGATACCAGCGAAAATCTCTCTCTCTCTCTCTCTCTCTCTCTCTCTCTCTCTCTCTCTCTCTCTCTCTCTCTCTCTCTCATACACACACACACACACATACAGAAAAAAGTAACATCTAGATTTTGATGTTTAATAATATGACATCACCACAAAACTGCATGTTTCAAACCAGCTAAAACCGGCTTAATTATGTTGGAATTTATATTAAACGGCTGTTTACCTTCGTACCATTGTTTTCATTGCCTTGTAAACTTCACTTCAGAAATCTAAGCATCTCCACCTCAGTGTTTCCCCAGCCACGGAAATTGGCAAAACTTACCCCCTCTCACAAGTACAGACCAATATTTATCATACCATTTATATCCAAACTACTTCAAATACATGTCCAGAACATAATAAACAATAAATAATTCATAATAACAAAATCTTTCTTTTTTTTTAAATTAACATTTATCAATGTGACATTTTAACGATAATTGGCTTACATCATATCTAACAATGAGAAATCGGTGTGTCTAAATAAATGGCAGTTTTTTTCTAAAGAATAACCAATGACATGTGGAGTACCACATGGATTAATCTCCGGCCCACCCCTCTTTCTCATTTACATAAAGATCTGGCACTGAAATTAGGCAACTAAATTCCATCGGCCGACTTATATGCAGATGATACAACACTATCAGATTCCAAACAACTAAAATCAGATCTAGAATTATCCCTTCAATTACTTTCAATTGATTCCAAGTTTAAGGAAAATGGCATGAAAGTAAACGCAGACAAGATTAAAATAGTAATGCTTACAACCAAATAAAAGAGAGCGATTTTGGAAAACAATAATTTGAATCTTAATTTGAATAAAATTTGCCTACAAAATGGTTACACGTGACAAAATTATTGTGGTGACAGTTGACAAGAAAGTCAATTCATGTCTGTGTTTAGTTGGCAAGACAAGGCCATATACGTCAAATAAACATAGATTAATATATTACAATGCTATATACAACCATACCTAGAATACTGTTATGTTATCTGGGGAAACACTCCTGACAAAAATATTTACAAATTATTCCACTTGCAGAAAAAAGTTCCTGCAAACTCATCGTAGACTTAAAGCATCCCAAATTCAGTGAATAATAATTAAAATGTAGACATTAAGTAAATAAATGCTTTGGAGAAAGGCGTGACTTATGCACAAAGTTTCAAACAATATGGCCCTATATCTCAATGAACTTTTTCATACTAGAAAACAAGGCAACACTTCCAATTGTAAATCAATTTCAGCTAACCACCTTTCCATCCTAAAGCCAATTAAAGAAATCATGAATAAATGTTTGCGATATTCAAGATCACTAATTTGGATTAACGAAATCATTAAGAAATGTTTTGATATTCAGGATCACTAATTTGGATTAACGAAATCATTAAGAAATGTTTTGATATTCAGAATCACTAATTTTGATTAGAAAAATCATTAAGAAATGTCTTCGATATTCAGAATCACTAACTTGGATTAGAAAAATCATCAAGAAATATCTTTGATATTCAGAATCACTAATTTTGATTAGAAAAATCATTAAGAAATGTCTTCGATATTCAGAATCACTAACTTGGATTAGAAAAATCATCAAGAAATATCTTTGATATTCAGAATCACTAATTTTGATTAGAAAAATCATTAAGAAATGTTTTCGATATTCAGAATCACTAATTTGGATTAGAAAAATCATCAAGAAATGTTTTCGATATTCAGGATCACTGATGTGGATCAGAATCTCAAAGACAATTAGAGAAAAAAAAATACAAATTCATTTAATTATCATTAAATTAAATTAATACAAAGTGGATTTTTTGATTTGACGAATACACTACAACTTAAAGTATAAATGTACCAACCATCCAGTTTGTCCTCACTACTTTTGTACTGTATATACACAGTGTGAGTAGTTGGAGCATGTTCATTTAAATTTTCTGCTCATTATGTATAGATATAGATTATTATCATTTGGTGTGTGTGCGTGCGTGCGTGCGTGTGTGTGTGTGTGTGTCTGAAGATATAACTTATCATCAATGATGTGTGTGCATATGTAAAGACATAACTGTTTATCAGTAATGTGTGTGTGTGTAAAGATATAACTTATTGCCAATGATGTGTGTGTATAAGACATAACTGTTTATCAATGCTGTATGTACATGTGAGTATAAAGATATAGCTCATTATCAATGCTGCGTGTATGTTTGTCTGTGTGTAACTATGCACATGTACTATGAACGTAAATATTACACATAATAGAGGGCCACAAGGATTAGTACCATGCAATGAATTGTGTCACGTCATGAAATGAAGTCGATAATCTTCTTCTTCCTCTTCTTCTTCTTCTTCTACTTCTTCTTCTTCTTCTTCTTCTTCTTCTTCTTCTTCTTCTTCTTATTATTATTATTATTATTATTAGTAGTAGTAGTAGTAGTAGTGTTATTTTTTTAAAGCAATGTATTCCATATTAAACAATTTTGTATCTGAAATGAGAACATGTTCATTTGCTGTCCGATTTATGCTCAGAATAGCTGCTAACAGAGTTTCGTATATTTTATTATTCAAAAATTGTCATCCATTTCACTTCAACTAGATACGTTAAACACGTGTGTTAACCGCACTTATTTGTCGTCACTCGACAACAGAGTTAAATGTTATGTGACATATGATACCTAGAAAGTGATGTCATGACTTCGAAATATGTTAACGTTCCGCGATGAAAGTTGAGAAGTAAAGGTGTTTTTTTATTACAAAAACTGCTTGTAGCGCGAGCAACATGGTAGTTATTTTGGGGTTCTGGAAATTTGCTATTAAATTCACATGGCGACTTCGTCACCAATTATGTATGTTGCATCAAATGAACACCGGCCCAATTTTGTTCCGCGTAGTCATAACGATAAGTTTCTGAAAATGCAGAACGATGCTAAAAGAGAGCAAAAAGTACCTATAAGATTTGATGACATGTCAGCACAAATGAACATATACCCTGACATGCAGGAGCATCATTTACGGTAAATAATAATCTTTGTTGTTTGCAGTTTGACTTTACTTATAAGTGAGAATTAATAGTGAAGAAAATATGTTTTTTTAAATATGGGGGCCAAGTTGTAA
This sequence comes from Unio delphinus, assembly GCA_029339505.1. NCBI lineage: Eukaryota > Metazoa > Mollusca > Bivalvia > Unionida > Unionidae > Unio > Unio delphinus. The sequence goes on from JAQISU010000082.1 coordinate 207,933, forward strand.
TGTATTTCGAAGCTACAAACGATTGTGTGCAAAATTGCTATGTTATTGGTTAGAATAATAAGCATATTGTTTTTAAAAAATCTTTAAAAAGTTGTTTCTTCCACCCGTATGTATGTATGTATGTATGTATGTATGTATGTATGTATGTATGTATGTATGTATGTATGTATGTAATCACATGCACATACATACCTGGTTTGAAATCAGAACCAAATGAAAGCAGTCGTGGACACATTTCACTTACAAACCACTTTATACAAGTTGACACAGATCCAGCCGATGTTACCTTCTTTTGTATTTACAAACGCAATACGTTGCCCGTCTCCGGTTCTCATTATTATATTCTCTTCTAATCATATAATCAATTACTAGTTTGGCAAATATTTGCCAAGTAGAAAGTGTTTCAGACCAGCTTTAGGCAAGTCAACACATTTGTTCTTTATTGAAAGGATAAACGAACCAAGCTGATAAACGTTTCATGGTGCTATCTTTCGGTCTGATAAACCGGCGAATTTTAGGTTCCAGGGTGAGCTGATTAGATGAATGAGTTATGAATATGGGTCCCTGTTAGCGTTCTTGAAGAAAAAGAAATAATGCATCGGCATCTATTTGATATTTCACGCCGCAAGCGTCAAACTATTTTGGAACTAAACGTATTTTAATCATATTACATTATTGTGTGCTAAACCAGTTTACAGTGCCATTGCAGTTACTTAATAGTCTTTTTCTTTATTTCTTTCGTCTTCATCTTCATCTCATTCGTTCTTTCTTTTAAATAGGTTGCTATCCATTTATATATGATTCATTCACATGTAAGGTTAGTTGGATTAGTTGCGTGGGTGGGGCAATCAACAAACGAATGATACGCTCGGACAAACAATTATGTTCTATATTCAGTAGGAGCATAGAAATGCTATTTATTATTTTAAAAAATAGTCATATAAACTGAATTTGTAACAATCTTTTTTCTCACATAAACAGTGAGATAAAATTCACAATGAAAGGCTTTTTCTTGACAATTAAACAAGGAGTACGGGGAGTGGTTAATTCACTCTGTAACAATGGTATGGGAAGCTTAGATTTCCATTTAGATAAGCCACGATCATCTAATAATTACCGTGTTGGTGGTGGGGGAGGGTTCATATCAGACATATCTAACTTTGTATGTATCTTTGGCATACATAACTGTGTATGCAAGTTAGGCTTAATTTGGCAGAGAGAGAGAGAGAGAGAGAGAGAGAGAGAGAGAGAGAGAGAGAGAGAGAGAGAGAGAGAGAGAGAGAGATCCAGCTGATTCCATTCCAAAGTATTTCTCACACACTAAAATTGCAGCTGTGTCAAATGGTACACCTTAAAGCATCGAGTGGTGCCTTTCAGTAATAGTCTGGGTGTAGTTATTTCAGTAATCGCTGGTCTCAATTAGAAATCAACTTTATATGAATCCTTTTTTTAAAATATAGTTTTTGGTAGGTAATACTTATACTAAACCCTCGACTACTTTAACGGCACCTGAGCACAATGTGACTATATGCTGCCGATTTAAAGTGAATTTCCAAAAACACAGATAAAAGGAATCTCAAAACAAAACAACATCAACGACGACGACAACAACAATAGTAATAAAAGAATATTGTGGAACGAAAACCCTTTCCAAATAAATATGAACACGTTCCATTCTAAGATAAAACATACTAGGTTAAGCTGTCAAAAATGTCTAATTAAATAAAAGATAAGGTAGAAACACAAGATCCTGAAATTAAAGGGTCACGTTTATTTTTAAAAAATAATTCTCTCAAATAGTCAAAATTATTCACCCAATTAAAGTTTCTTATTGAGTTATTTTAAAAAAAAATAAATTAAACAACTTCTAGCTCAGGGGGTAGCGTGGAAGGCGATACACTCGATACGAATGTGTTCTGCGGTCAGTGTATACTGGTTGTGTATATACTTAAGTAAAGATTCGCCATTTGCGAGTTATGCGTGAACCTTCGCGCGATCGGCACACTACCACCTCATTCATGTGATTTGTTCCATGTAAAGTATGCCGTTCCCCAATAATAGGTTCAATGTTCCAAAGCTTGTCTGCAGAGATGTTATTCCACATTGAAAAGTATATAAAGCATGACGATTTATATCATATTTGAAACCAGTATATTGAATCTTTCATTCGGAAACGGGAGACTGCAGCTACGATTTGGCTGCTTTATCCTCAATACCAATGGAACTAGGCATCAACAGTACAGAATAGATGAGACAGCAATGTGTTTTTGTGTGTTTTGTTTTGGTTTGTTTTGGGGTGGGTTTGTTTTATCGCTAAACGCGAAAACACAATCGAAAATTTCGACTAATTGCCTTGTTTCCAAACATCACGAAACTTGCATACTTGCATGGGTTTTTCTTGTTTCGCATATGTTTGATTTATCCATAAGCGTTAGTACTTCACGCAATGCGCAATGAGACACAACCCATGCACCTAATACAAAGAATTATTCCAATCTAAAATTTACAGAACTTATATGTTTACAAAAATCAAGAGAATTTCATGTACAAGGTTCATTTTGAACTTTTGTTTTCTTCTCATTTTTGGGGGGTTAATGACTCAGTTTGAAAAATATATTCCTAAGACCGAATGCCCATAATAATAATTAAAACCTAACAAAGTAATAAGCTGAGAGGTAAAGACAACATCGCATTCTCCTCTCACCTAACCGAACACACACACGCGCGCGCATGCACACACACACACATATATATTTCTTTTAAAAAAAGAGGCCTGACACGAATCTCTACCTAGGATGTATCAAACAAAGGATTGAAATACAAATTCTGAAAGAGGTGGTCTAATTTTGATTGCATATGCAAGGACTTTCCTCCTATTTCTCTGAATGCTGTCGACGAACTCCTTCAATACTTCTTGTGCGCGCCAAAACCTTACCCAAGCCTTAAAATAGCAAGCAAGCATTTATGTCTAGATCTCTATTAGGAGTGGAAAGCGGGGTCCTCGTATGGCTTGAAAATGTTATCCCCTCGTGGGCTTTTGTGATGGCTCCCATACTTTTAACGTCTATTTCTCGTTAATCGGCTCAATGATTTTTCTCTAAACTTTTCCAGCTTTTGTTGGAGCGGGTCTATAAAGCTAGTCAAATAAACATCCTCTTAAAGAATGGGTTCAGTTGACGCAGTTTTTAAAAAAGTAATCTGTCCTTTTACCAGCTCTTCCATATTGCCGATACCGAATGAGCACACTCATATTTCCTGATTTCTCGCCACTTCTTTCGTGGGTACAAACATCGTGTTTTAAAACATGTTAAGGATGGGTCCACGTCAAATTCCTTTATATGGAGATCTTTCATATGTAAACTTAAGAAAGAATCTCCATGTGCGATTTCTTTCAGCTATCGTATATTTATGTTCTTATTTCTCGAAGTCAGCTTGAAGAATTGTCTGCACACTATTCCAACTGTTGGAGATCACTAGAAAGAATCTGTAAAAGAGGGGTTCATACGAAAAGACGTTAAGGAAGAGTTCACGTTGTTGAAAATTGTCATATGATCGACGATCTCTTTGTATCCAGCTTTCTATATAGCTGGTACCAAACAAAACACTCGTATTTCTCCAGTTGGGTTAGAATAATAGTTTTGAATGCTATCAAGGGTTTTAAAATTTGATGTAGCACTTCTTTTTTTAAAATTATTAAAATGGCAATAAGTGGGAACTTGATGCTTACTGAATCAGGAATAAGGAATAAGTAGACAACTGGATGTGAAAATGTTTGATTCGGGAATAATTAGTTAATTGTTCCTTGCTGAGCTGATAACTGGTTATTTATAAAATAAGAATAAGAAACAAGTAACCAATTTGATGTCAATGCGAAGAACTGAACGCCAATAGCATTATCCATGAACAATTGACAGAACATGCAAATTAACCATGTTAAACGGATTCCATAAGACGTTCGTCATTGAAAGATTGTTACGTAATCCCATAGGAAGATGTCGAAACTCAAAGTCCTAAATGATAGCGCCTGGTTATATATTCTCGAGATTACGGGTCAATCTTAACCTGGTAGTAACCGCTCTATAAGTCAACAGTAAAGAGGGAATGCTGACTAAATAAATACTCTCTAAACTTTCAACTGCGTCATCTGTCGTGGGTAAGGGGTGGACAATAAGTTTAATACTGCTACTGAGGTTTCAAAAGCCAACGAGGAAGCGACATACGTGGGTTTTCTTCTTGTTAACAACTTGTAAACATGGCGATACCCCCCCCCCAACCCCCCCCCCAAAAAAAAAAAACCGGGCGTGTAGATCCTTGTATTATAATATTCTGGTCAAGCATATCTGACACCATACCCTCCAATGCCTGTTGTTGCATAAAGAAAATATAAGTTCCGTGCCGCAAATGTTTTTAGGAGTCAATTTGTTCCCCCCTCCCCAAATGTCACAGTATGCCAATTTACAGGAAACACGTACAAAAATAACCCCGTTTTAATGTAATGTTTTGTCAACTCGATTATCTGGTCGACATTTAAATAATACGTTTTAGTTTTAATGCTATCTGACAGCTATGTGCAAAGATGGCCTATTTGTCTTGAAGTGTGATTTCATTTCTATCTATCTCCTTTTCAAAAGAGTAAACTGTTGTTTCCATACAAACATATGCTCTTATTAAGACCGTATGTCATGAAGAAGTATGTAGGGATTTATTTTAAAACTGTTTATCATGAACAACTATGCCGTGATTTATATTAAGACTATGTAATGAACAAGTATACCGTGATTTATATCAAGAGTGTATGTCATAAACAAGTATGCCGTGATTTATATACATGTCATAAACAAGTATGCCTTGGTTTATATTAACTCTATGTCATGGACAAGTATGCCGTGATTTATATCAAGACTATGTCATAAAGAAGTATGCTGTGATTTATATCAAGGTTGTATGTCATAAACAAGTATGCCGTGATTTATATGAAGAGTATGTCATAAAGAAGTATGCCGTGATTTATAATGTTTTATTAAATATATATATATATATATATATATATATATATATATATATATATATATATATATATATATATATACTTTCTATCTTACCTCAACATACATGTCACATACTGTCATAAAGAACAATGTTAGATTGTCAATTTGACAATGACAAATCCAGGTGCCCCATTGCATTTAAGAGAGATAACTCTGCTGGAACTAGACAGAGGTAAGAGTTATCTTGGCACGACAGACACATTTTCAGCCATGTGTACCACATTTAAACAAATCATAAAAAATACAAAATATGATCTAGATACGAATTAACAAAATCTCACATGCTGCCAAGAAGCTTAACGTCTTTCAGCCCAACAGAAAGTACAACTGTCACATAAAGCACCAATCACAGCTAGTGTTGTTTATTTATGAATACCATGTCGCCCTACACATTAAGCTCCGCCCACCTGGGTTTGTTTATTTGGTACCGTTATACCATGTTGACATACCTCTGTGCTATCATTTAATGTGACTGAGATTTCTTTGCAAATGGTAATTATGGAAGCCATGCAACATCTAAAGAAGAGAGCTTATAAAATTGGCTGCTCTTGGATGTTTGAAAAATGAACCCGAACTACTCGTAAGTATACTAACGTTAGATGTTATTAAAGTAGGGAAAACAAATTTGGATAGAGTAGACAATACAAGCATCTGGAAGAGAAATACACGAATTATAATTATAAAAAGTTCAGAAGAAAATTAGAGGCTCGTTCGCCCCCCCCCCCTCCCCACCGTGTAAGATTTGTTACTCAGGAAATGATAATAACCAAATGGAACGAGCCGTCTTTTAAGACATGCATATCAGAAGTAATGCCAAGCTGTGTATTATATAACCTAAATTACACCCAAGTTGTACAAGAGATTTAAAAAATAAAAGTCCAAAAAGACATGATATCCAGTGAGGAAAACATGTGAAATTATTTTTCTTTAAAATCAACATCTAGACCAAATACGAAACCGTAGAGCGGAAACTGTTGTTGTTTCTGGGTAAAGCAAACGATTGTGCAGATGTATTCGGCTGGATGGTAGCCAATGATTCCTGCGACAGTCGTGAAGAACGTACATCATAATTCTACGTTTGTGGGTTTTGTTGCGCAACGAACAGTCGTACAGAAGCACATAATCCCTGAATAGGAGTTGTCACAATCTTTCGTTCTGATTTTTGCAGACGACGACATTTAATTTTATATTTGGTTATTGATCTAATGCACCCTATTTGTGTTCAAGTATCCGGACAGGCGCAAATGAACATGTTTTTAAATTCACTAAATAAGGACCTCTTTTTATATAGTGTCCTTTGATACGTATTGATACTATAGTAGCATTTATTCCCCAGACGTAGACGCATGTTGCAGGAATTTTTCTCACAGGTTTTCCATGTATTTAATAAAGTCCAAGCCTTGAGAGTTCCTACCCATGCATATGCATCAGCGGGTAGTCCAGATGTTATTTCCAGCAGAACTGTTACGATTATATGGTCATAAACTAATTAACAGAAAGAAGCAAATTAAAAAAAGTTTTGTTTAATAATCAAGGTTAAAAAAAGAAAATTTAAGAGGAACTTGCAGAATTATAAACTGAATTCAAAATATTATCTGCAACGTGACCTTCTTGGTAAGCGGGGTAGATCATTGGATTTTGGTTTCTTGTTTAACAGGGAAGGCACTATTTTATTTCCCCTAGGCTTCCTTGGAATCAAACTTCTACTCTAAGAAAATTTCGTACTAATTAATTTCGACCAAGATTGTCATTCTAAATTCACATTACTTCCAAGATGTATGCCCTAATTTTACTATTTCCATTCATAAGTAGTGGTTTCCCAAAAAAAATCCTAAGACACTCATTTATTTTATCAGTCAGAAACTCTGAATTACCATATATAACTTTTCTCTTTGAAGAATGACTATTTGATATCGATCGGAAGTTCAGCTGTCTCTTTCTCAAAACAGTATTGAGATATCCGGTCTATTTCACTGAGTCGGAAACTGGCCCCTTTGAAGTTTAACTGACATGGAAGAGATTATGAAGAAAAGGTCGAAGTGACTCTTCCCAACGACTTTTCAGGTTTAAATGTGATAAAATCTTAATGCTCAATGCATCCAACTTTAAGTTTCAGAGCTTATTTAAATTCAACACTTCACATTATCCTTAAAAGTTCTAATCAATTCAAAATTTTCCGAATTAGTTTCCAATACTCCAATTTACAGTTCCGCCAAAAGTCTTGATGTATCAACATGTCAATGTCCATAACTCTGTTGAATAAGTCATAATTGTCCCAGAATAATATTTTAGTCAAATGAACACTTTGTAATTAAAAAAATGTCTTCTCTCAAATAATATCTAAACACAGCAATACACACGACTTCATAACGAGCTTACAGAAGAATATAAGAAATAAGACTGACGAAAATTGTCCAGCTCCATGTACTTATTATACACAAGCTTAAGGGGTGAAAACGCATTTTGCTACTACTAGTTACGTGGCATTTTACAAATATCCCACATCATTAAAGAACCCACCCGAACTAACCCATCCAATGGGAAATAACTTAATTCTTCTAAGAACCGACCTGACCCATCAACCAACGAGAAATTACCCCAAAGTAGTCAACAGTATTTCCTACTAATCTTATTAATGACTGTAAACACCTATGCCATCTACTATTTATGGATCCTACACAACCTAAACTCATAATATTTTAATTGTAATATCTTAAAATAGAATTGTATACCAATGTACAAATATTAACTGATATATTGATAAGGGATAATTATTGTAATTTACAGTCATGAACAGAAATTATACATACTATAAATACAATTATGTACCAAGAGTTCCAAAAACTTAGTGATATATACATAAAAATGGGTACCATGACAATTTTGTTTTACCCCAATACGTACCACAATTAAATTTTCATGTGCATGTTGTTTTGTTTTGCATATTGGCTCTGATCTAGATGGAAACAATATATTTGCTCTGTTTGAAAGCAAGAAAACTCCATATTATATCCATTTTATTATTTAAAAAATTTAATTATCTTGAGATAAAAGAAAATAAACATTCTCAAATTTCCCTCCGAATATCTTTCACAACATTCCATTCGGCCTCCACATCTGCATATTTGACACATGTCAAACATTATTAAAGGTTTATATTAAAAAAATGTATTTCTAATAATCTAACTTTATTTGTGACAAATACAGATGAATAAAAAAGGAGCAATTTTTATAATTAATTTGTCAAGAAAATGAAAACATGTTTTTATTATCATTAAATTTAGAACTGAGACAGTTTTGGAATTGGAGTATATTGCCCTATCCAGGAACATAACCACGACGCACAAACTGACTATATGACCGTTCATGTGTTGATGTACTATTAGAATCACTCAATCAGTTCTCATCACTCCCTGTGACATGCAGACATATTCACAATGGTTAACATTTGTTACAATTATTTATTTTTTTAATTGTCCTTGAATTACACTTTAAACAGTTTTGTTTGTTTGTTTGTTTGATTAGGATTTTTAACGTAGCTTTAACAATTTTTCAGTCATATCGCTACGATGTCTGCAGTGAGGCAGTATATAGTGATGTCTAGCACTGAGACATCATGCCGCAGACATATAGCATGATGTCTCACCCAGCCACATTATCCTGACACCAGGCCGACCAGTCCTAACACTAACCTCTTTATGCTGAGCGTCAAGCGAGGCAGCTGTTAGTACCATTTTTGTAAGTCTCTTTGGTACGACTCGGCCGGGGATCGAACCGACGACCTCCCGCTTCCGGGGCGGACGCTCTAACCACTAGGCCACCGGAGCGGTTACTTTCATCTTTAAGACACATTTACATAAGAAGACATGATATATGTCCCTTTCCTCTAATACACATTTACATAAGAAGACATAATACATGTCCCTTTCCTCTTTAAGACACATTTACATAAGAAGACATGATATATGTCCAATCATGTGCTTGCATGACATTTGGAAAGAAATGTAAAAATAAATATTTATAAAAAGAAGACCAAAAAATCTTGTGTGGGTTCGATATCGCTCACCGTGTTTACATAACAAGTTGACCACTTCACTAAACTGCTTATGATGTAATGTAAGAACACAGCTTAAGTAAATTATCTTTCAAACGTTTTTACATGCCAATTTTTATCTGATAGAAAGTCTTGTAGAGTGTATTGCATCCTCTAAGATCTATAAATGTTAAGTTTACAAATGAAACTTGAATTTGTTCTCCACACAAAATCAGATTATAATTCATGGGGCGGGGCAGAGGCAAAGGACATGGGTTTCTTTACTGATTGGCAATTAAATTTGGAAGCGTTTCAGAAGAAAAGTATATTTGTGCAATTGTTTATATAAAACAGGAAAATTACAAAATATGAATTTAACAAAACTATTGAAAATGTACAATGCCACATACTAATGCATAATACATGTGATTAAAAATAGTTCCAAAGTGTTACAGGCACTTTACACTGGCTAGACAACCTAATTCTTATTAACTAAGCATGACAAACTCGCTTCCAAACATTTAGAATTTAAAATGTTATGGTTTTTAGAACTAATCCTCAACAAATAAATATAAACTTGGACATAGTTTTAGACGACAAACGTGTACCTACTGAAGCAAGTTAAATATTAAAATGAAAAGAAAAACATAATTATTTGCAAACAAAAATCTACAGGCACAAAAATTATCTAATACACTATACAGTTCCCAGTAACCTTTAACTGGACATTTTATCCTGCAATATTTATATTTTAAACTGGACATTTTCTCCTGCAATATTCATATTTTAAAATTTGCCTTCATAACAAGGTACATATTATTCATTTTAATCCATTGGCCATAGTTTTTGCCAAGTTTTATAAATGTGCTATTAAAACATTTTCTCATCTTATATTCTAACATTTTTAAACATCTAGTTGCACAAATTTTCCAAGGGGAAGAACTCTGTCACCACAATCTGTGATTAACAGTAATTGATGTCTTGGGCTAATTCCCTTGCTTTTACAGTGGGATTATTGATATTCTTAAATTAACAAAACTGTTCCTATTGATGCAAATGATTTGAGAGCATTTTCTAATTGCAATCAATTTTATTAAATGTCACTGATTTTTCACTGAACATTTTTATGATTTATGTTTATTTCCAAATAAGTTATATTTCAGGTTTGATCACAACTGGTGCAAAATATCACCTCTAGTGTGGTAAGAAGCTCAATCAAAACACAATGCAATTCCATCCCATTACTATGATCTGATACGAGCCCATATTCCATGTCTGCTAAAAATTGGATAAAACACTGCTTCAATAAAGACCACTCCCTCATTAATAAACGTGTCCAAAATCTTGGTGAGCATATATATTCCAGATTTCATCAAAATCATATCAGAATATGGTCTCTACAGTGGTAAACATCTCTGAAAGCAAATCAGAAGTGGTAACAAGCTCTGACAGCCCATCAGAAGCCAGATCACCTCCTTAATACAAGAAGATCTTGTTCATATTTAAACTCTTCTGAGATATTGATGATATATACCTGTATTTCAAGTTTGATCAAATTTAAATAAAATGGCCTCCCGAGTGCTAACAAGCAAATATTGACAGACATAAGATGGATACAGGTTCATGCCATAAACTCCGGATTTATGCAGTTTGCTAGATGTAATCAGCAGGAGAAACAACTCATACTGATTTGCGGGTGCATTATGTTACAGCAGATCATGATGTTTATTGTGTGCAGTTTGCCTTGACTTGTGAGTATAATAGGTAATTCATTCATCTTCTTATTCACTCATCCTTCTTCTTTTTCCATGATAATGGAACACCCCTCATCTCAATTTCACCTTTACGGTTTCTATCACATCCATTGCAGTTCAAATTCCAGCTGTGACCAATTTTCCTCTTCCATTTAACCAATTATTTTCGCAATTAATTACATTCATACCCTATAGTTAAGATGATGTAAATCTAATATTCTAATCATGATTTTCAGTAATGTGCAGATACAGAAAATGTTTTGAAAATTATATTACAATAACAGTTCTTAGTTTTATATGAAAATTTCATGAAGATCATATGGAATATATAATTCAAACTTTAAAGCATAAGTGCTTCGGAAGTCAGCCATCTGTTCAATATGTGACAGCAGTGCATGTCAAGCTACTTGCCTCAGATACAACTTTGTGCAATACCTAGCAAATAGCCAGCTCCGAGGTCTTTAACAAAATGCACAAAAAAGAACTCTGAGTAACAGTTATTGGTAGGTGATTAGAGTTGGGGATACTGTTATGAGAAAGAATTCTGTTAAATATTGCAGATTAACATGGGATTATATAAGATGGTAAAGTGAATTAGATCCCCCTATATCATATATACTTATTATAATATTATTCCAACTGCGAACTGCACAGATCCAGATCTGCCAACACATAAAGCACTTGCAGATCTGGTTCTGTGCATTTTATTAGAAGTAATCAGAAGAGCAAACAGCACAGACCTTAATCTGCAGGCACAATAATGAAACAGCAGATCAGGATCCTTGTTGTTTCCAATTTGACTAAACTTGTGAGTACATACAGTATCTGCAATGCTGAAAACTCTACCAAAGACAGGTAACAAAGACAGGTAACATAAGACAGGTAATAAAGACAGGTAACAAAGACAAATAACATAAGCATGCAAACAGTAGTGAAAATGAAGAACATGTATATATAATTGTATTAATTTATTCAAAACTGCATATGTGTACATAACTTGTTTCTGTGCAATAGTAGAAAACAGTTTCCAATAGAAAGATTCCATGAAGACCATTCCAAAACACTAAGCACAGAAATAGCAAATGATAGAAATTCAGTTACAATTCATGAAAAAATATCTTTCACTGAGTATTTTATTAGATATAAACTTTTAAAATACAACTACAGAGAACTATAACATTGATATTTTATCACATTATACAAAAACTAGCCAAACTCATTCTTTTATATCAATGCATATATCATATTGTGCCATCAATGATATCAGATCCATGACATTTAGTTTTGATTCTGTTTACTAACATTAATTTGATTTATACTCCCCATAAGACTCAAAGCCTAGGAATTTACACAAAGAAGCAATTAAGGGTGGTTTTAAACCTAATGCCTGCTTTATCTGAATTAAATTCATTATTTACATGAATAATATCACAAAGATCTGAAAAGTTCAAATATTTTCTGAAGAATGTGGAACGAGTTCATGATAATATACAAACACTACTATATAATAAATCACCATACTGAACCATTCACTAAAAAAACAATAAAGGTAAGGGAAATCCGCCATTTTTACAAATGCATAGACTCGTACATGTTTGCATGCTGCAAAGTTCATCATGTGGCAGGGTGGTCGAGTGGTCTAAGTGTCTTACCTTTACAGATAACTTGCATCTCACCTAGGTCTATGTGGGACCTAGTCTTTGCTCTGCAAAAGTGGTATGTGAGAAAGCTTGCCAGTATCTTACAGTGGTTCAGTAGTTTTTCCTCCACTAAATATTCTGGCTGCTATGTATACCATCATGTGACTTAAAAAGCATTGTTAAACACACACACCCCACCCTTAAAAATGATGTGTGACTAAGCTGAAAAAGCACACAAAAAATATTAACTGTATTTAGCATGTGATTAGCACTTACTAACTCACATGTCAAACTAGCCAGAACCATAAAGATCAGGTAAAAAAAATATTCTTCCAAAATCCAACCTATTCAAGATAGTTTAGGTACAAAAGATTGACTCAGTAAAGGGAAATAATCCATCATAAGAGGAAAAAACTGAAATTCAAAATCAATGCAAATGAAACGTTCTAGCCATACCTTAAAAACAGTACAAATATTATATTCAATTCATGGAATGTGCAGATAAAGTGACAGTCATAATACATCCTCACAAATGAATTAATTCATTCAAAAACACATGAACAATTCTCTATGAAATTCTTAACAACCAATATTCTATTAGTTGAAAAACTATAAATGTTTAAAGAAACACAAATGCCTTATAACAGTGCCTGTCAACTGAACATAAACACCAAACTGGAAGAATGAATAGATTAACAGAGAGGGTTAACATGAAATGCCCCTACCACAGCCATTAAAAATTGCCAAAGAATTGTGTTTTACATAATAAAGGAAGCAAGAAAAAATGTCTTGTAGCAAACTTCAAACATTATGCTGTATGGTTACAGTGCAACAAAACTTTATTTCTCTTCAAATTACTTTAAATCAAGCTGAATTTAACTTTAATGTTTAAGTTTTAAATTCCAAAACATCACCATAAATACTTATTTATAAGTTGGGTCCGACTGCAAACTGCACTGACCCTGATATGCTGTCGCCTAATGCACTGCTAGGTCAGGGTTTATGCAATTTGTTAGAAACAATCAGTGGAATAAAAAAAATGGATCTGCTGGTGCATTATGCGATAGCAGATCTGGGTTGATGTTTGTAGCTGGACAAAACTTATAATTGAGAACATGTGCAAAACTTTGGTCAATGCCTGGCCTGGTGATCATAATACTCCAACATGAAGATGGAGGTTGCCAGTAGCATGTCACCTAATAGGAATTGACTTTGTTTCAACTACAAGAAAAGACACCAAATCTACAGCTGAAAACTGAAGCTTTAAAATCAGACTATCTATCGGCTTGTACTATAAACCTGTATGATGTAAGACAAGAAATCCTTAGTGCACTATTTTAATAAAATCATTGATTTCTGGATGCATAGTGCTCTAACTGTGATGGCAGAGAAATGATTTAATTTCACTTAAAATTTACCATGTATGAACAAAATCTCTCTCTCTATTAACAACCAACAGAAGAATAAATTCAGAAGTATATATTTAAACAAAAAAAAATGAAAATTAAGAAATTTACACGTGTTTAGTCCTTTTGGTGTTAATTGTACTGGAGTAGTAAAAAGGAAACACTTTTAAATAAGGTTTACAAAGTGGCTCAATGTACCAACAAAGAAATACTGATTGTAAAATACAATTTTAAACCAAACAAATTGGAATTATATAGTAGAATAAACATGTATGCCCAATTTCAATGGATCACAACTCTGATCTGCCTCTGAACATGCATCAAGAAAGCCAATCAAGTCTGATACTGCTGTCTTGCGCAGATTGCTGAACATATCAGTAAGCAGTCATGTACTGTACTATAAAAATACAATCAATGAAAACTATATCACAAACTTCACATCACATAATTTTTATTCTAGACTGTTGAATATTCTTTCCGAAGATAGTAACATAATTAATATGCATACTCTTTTCTCCTAATCCAAGAACTTGATGATATAAACCTATTCACCAAGTTTTATCAAAATTAGATAAGAAATAAAGCTTCTGGATCATCTCATTAATTTGCACTGATCGCTTTTTCATGATAAAACCTGTCCAAGAAAATGATTTAAACTTTTCTACCAAGCTGGAGTCAGATCCAATAGAAATTTTGTCTTTCGAGTGGCAACTTGTTCAGCCAATCAGAAAAAAAGATTTTGTCATATATACAAAAATCTTGCTCATAATCAAACTTGTATAAATTTCTGATGATACAAGACCAGTGTTGCATCCAGGACTTTACAGAAGATGGAAAACTTGGCTTTACGTTTACTAAAATTAAAATCGGGGTGGGGGTGGGGGGCCTGTAAACATTTAAGGAAATGTAAAATTGCTTATTTTTCCTCCAAATGTAGGATAATTGTTTACTTGACTTTTAGTGCTGATTCGATGATACACAGTATGGATCATAGCTTCATATATCACATGAAGACTCAAGAACCCATCTAAGTAAAGCTTAGCATGCGTACGCAGAACTGCTATAGTATTCCTGATCTTTTCACAAAACAAAAATACTCTGGACTGAAATGACCAATTATTTTACTTTCAGATTTTTAAGAATTTGTGCAATTTGTGGAAAAGCATACTTATTTTGGCACTGTTTCTCACACGAATTTATAAAAATGCATAAATCATAAAGTACTGTTGCTCAGATGCAACCCAGTAAGACTATTTAACAAGTCGGACCAAAATTTAATAAAAAATATAATTACTATACCACTGGCAAGCCATGTCATTCAAATGGAAGGTCACTATTTTACACGAGAATCTCAATCAACCAAGATCTTTATGACTTCATCCTTTGTAACAAGTTTCATAAAATCCTATCAAAATACAATCTTTTCTGTGATAAAAAAAATACCCAATCTGATGCAGGATCACTTATAAATATGCCTACCCAAGATCTTGATAATAGACAATTTACTTAACTTGATTAAAAATACCATCTCTTGAGTGATAAGCTTAGCCAATCAGATACAAGATACATCCTTAATATGTGCTGATTTCACTCATTATACAACTCACTTGATATCTTTACATTTTTACGAGGAATATTGGAGTGTTTTTAAGCTCTGCCAGTCTTATAAAAGATCTCATCGTTAATATGCATGGATCTTGCTCATAACTGACCATAGCAGAGATAAGCCAACATGTTAGCATACCACAACATATACAATCAAATTTGTTTCCTCAGGCAATTGGATAAATATGAACTACAAACAGCACGTATATACTGAAGAAATGAGAAAATTATTCCGATTCAAAATATGGATGTGTTACATACCAATAGTACCAGTCTGACAGGTGAAAGATATTACACCAGCATCTCCCTCAAGTTTACCATTGTACCTGTGCTAATGGACTGCCCAATTTTAAATGATAGTACTGATAAGCAGCCAACCGATATTGACATATGTTTGACTTGCATATGGTGATTAGTTAATTGCACTTGTCTTGTCTCTTGATGATTTCTGACTATTTACTAAATTAAATGAAAATTGGACAGAAAATAATGTCTCAAAAGTGATAACAATCTCAGCCAATCAGATGCAAGATCACTGATCTCATTATCCATCTTTGCTTGTCAAGGTTCCGACATGATAAACCTATCTACACTTTGGCGTTTTGAACAGGTTTAACTGTGCTTTGTATCTGTGACTTTCAATAGATGCATCGGCAAACCACCACATCCAATAAAAGTTAAGTTGTTAAAATTTGAACACTGTTCCTACATGATCTAGACAAGGGGAGCACACATCTTGAATGGACCAATAAAAAAGTTACTTTCCACTGCCGGTACATATTTGTACAAACATCTTTCACTCAAATACATTTGTTATGGCTTCCTTTTAGTATGCAGTCATACTTTCGATGTTAAGCTTTGAAGAATGGTAACAAGCAGAGCCAAGATAACCTCATTACTAGTATGAATATCTTTCATTACTGAAAGTGTCTGATTGATATATGCCCATAATCCAAGTTTTATCAAAATCATTTTTTTGAATATGGTAACAAGATCAGCTGATCAGCCAAAAGATCATCTTATTAATAAAATTTAACTGAAATCATAATCATGAAAGAACCTGTTTCAATTCTGATTAAAACCAGTTAAGAAGTATATCTACCAGACTGGTCACCAGCTTAGGACTGTTCCTGTAAAACATACATGGGACCCAGGGAATTAGAATATAGGGAATATTAGAATTTTCTTATCATTTTAATATGAACTCTGTGAAATCAGAGCACCCTGGCATATATTTGAAAGAATCTGCCTTCCTTGCATACCATGTATGTTTAAATGGAACAGCCCTTAGCCAATCAGATGCTAAGTGACCTCATTATTGTCCATGGATCTTGCTCATTATCAAACTCGTTTGAGAGACCTTGACATCAACCCAAATTCCAAGTCTGATCTCAACCAGAAATATGGATTCCAAAGTTGACAAACAGAGGTCAGAGGATGCATGAGGGATGCTTTAACCTCA
Organism: Unio delphinus; assembly: GCA_029339505.1. Lineage (NCBI taxonomy): Eukaryota > Metazoa > Mollusca > Bivalvia > Unionida > Unionidae > Unio > Unio delphinus. The sequence continues at coordinate 224,881 of JAQISU010000082.1, forward strand.
TTGGGCCTTACTTGCCAGTTAGATTAAAAAAATGTCTGAAATAGATTGAAGCTAAGTGCCCAATGTTTCAATGCAGACCAATTTTAAATCTCAGTACATTCTTTATGTTTATAACTATTTACTTTTGTCCTTAATAGTGCTAGTAATAAATCCAATAATTCTTTGTGAATATCTATAAGATCCAATGATCATTTTGCTTCCTGTTTTGTGAAATTTTAAAATATGTCATTGATAGAACTTACAGAAAAGCAATGGACTGACAACTTTAGACCAAACAATTTGAAATTTCTTTATGCAGTTTATCAATTTCTTTTTGTAAAATATGCAAATATACTGCTTCATTAGAACTCTGATATACAATATAGCACAATATTTTTTGAGGCCTTGCATTAAAAAAAATTATCATTATATAATAAAGTCAACAATGAACATAACTATTTTCCACAATCTAAAAATTTCATTACATAATCTTGTACAAAATCATTGTCTCGATACATGTAATGAAAATGTATCACATAATACAACCTATATAGGAATGCCCAGGGTGCAGTTTACATCTGATCTTGAATATAACACAAATTGTATTTCTTACCAATTACACAAAATGAGTTGTAAATGTATTTGTTCTTATCAATAATTATTTCTTTGACACATAGGATCATAGAAAATTAAAGTTTCCATGACATTTATTTCTTCACAAGTAAATATTTTGATGCTTTGTTATGCAGTGAAAAACATAGTAAACTTCACTGTACTGGTTTGGGCTACATCCAACACATTTCACTTGTACTAATTCATCCGTTACTTCTTATATCATTTACAATTCCTCTTTAAAATAAATTGCCCATTGCAATGTGGGTGCTGAATAATGATTCAGTCAATGTAATAATTGTTCTTAAAATTCATTAACATCATTTTTAAATAACTAAACTAAATGTCATTAAAAAAATTTTGTTCACATTACATGATAAGCTCTACAATAGAAGGATCCACTTCAAATGACAGCAAATATAGCCAGAGTATTAAGGAGCCGGAGGTCTTCAAAACACAGCTACAAACTGTACCCATATCTACACCTTGCAGATCAATGAACTATTTATAACATCTACTGACTTCATGACAAAGATCCAAAGCCACAATTCACTGGTAAATAGGATTGTCCATTGCTATTTTCTTTGCAGCAAGAAACACTGGAGTGATTTTGATGGGCTACTGAATCCAACAAAGTTGACTAATGCCAGGGCCCAAATAGCTCCATGATCTTCCATGGTGAAAATATGAGAGTAAATCAGAGTCTTGACAGCCAAAGATAAAGAAGATGAAGTTTCAATCAATATGATAGAGGACAGTGGGGTCTGTGTTCTTGGACGGTGTTCTCAGCAGGATGAATGGGACACACTCATGAATATAAAATGAACTGAAGGCAACAACAAATTCTCCCATCAACAAGAATCTGCAACCTGTCACCTGCTACATGGTAGCAGAAGGCAAGAGTCTCAATGTGCCAAAGCCCAGCCGAAGACCAGGCAAAATCTGGATCACAACCGCCCACGTGCACATAATTTGTAATTTTCACAATCTTCACAGCATTGTTCTGGTATGTTCAGATGTAACCTAATCTAGCCAAGGACATCTGTTTCCTTAACCTGCTGATCTCATAAAACACCTCCTTATCTGAAATGATAATAATAAATTTTAACAACAGGTTAAGAGAATATGTTTTCTCTTTCTGTTCATTATACTTTAGGATAAGATATATATCAGGATACAAACATGAAATAATCAATTGGTCAATTTATTTCTATCCATGAAGTATGCTCTACAAAAGGAAACAAATATTTCTGTATTGATGTCAAATGACCTGACCCATCAACCAACGAGAAATTACCCCAAAGTAGTCAACAGTATTTCCTACTAATCTTATTAATGACTGTAAACACCTATGCCATCTACTATTTATGGATCCTACACAACCTAAACTCATAATATTTTAATTGTAATATCTTAAAATAGAATTGTATATCAGTGTACAAATATTAACTGATATATTGATAAGGGATAATTATTGTAATTTACAGTCATGAACAGAAATTATACATACTATAAATACAATTATGTACCAAGAGTTCCAAAACTTATTGATATATACATAAAACTGGGTACCATGACAATTTATTTTACCGCAATATGTACCACAATTAAATTTTCGTGTGCATGTTGTTTTGTTTTGCATATCTGGCTCTGATCTAGATGGAAACAATATCTTTGCTCTGTTTGAAAGCAAGAAAACTCCATATTATATCCATTTTATTATTTGAAAAATTTAATTATCTTGAGATAAAAGAAAATAAACATTCTCAAATTTCCCCCCGAATATTTTTCACAACATTCCATTCGGCCTCCACATCTGCATATTTGACACATGTCAAACATTATTAAAGGTTTATAAAAAAAATTATATTTCTAATAATCTAACTTTATTTGTGACAAATACAGATGAATAAAAAAGGAACAATTTTTATAATTAATTTGTCAAGAAAATGAAAACATGTTTTTATTATCATTAAATTTAGAACTGAGACAGTTTTGGAATTGGAGTATATTGCCCTATCCAGGAACATACCCACGATGCACAAACTGACTATATGGCCGTTCATGTGTTGATGTACTATTAGAATCACTCAATCAGTTCTCATCACTCCCTGTGACATGCAGACATATTCACAGTGGTTAACATTTGTTACAATTATTAATTTTTTTAATTGTCCTTGAATTACACTTTAAACAGTTTTGTTTGTTTGTTTGTTTGATTAGGATTTTTAACGTAGCTTTAACAATTTTTCAGTCATATCGCTACGATGTCTGCAGTGCAGCAGTTTATAGTGATGTCTAGCACTGAGACATCATGCCGCAGACATATAGCATGATGTCTCACCCAGTCACATTATCCTGACACCAGGCCGACAAGTCCTAACACTAACTTCTTTATGCTGAGCGACAAGCGAGGCAGCTGTTAGTATCATTTTTGTAAGTCTTTGGTACAACTCGGCCGGGGATCGAACCGACGACCTCTCGCTTCCGGGGCGGATGCTCTAACCACTAGGCCACCGGGGCGGTTACTTTAAACAGTAAGCCTCCCTTTCATCTTTAAGACACATTTACATAAGAAGACATGATATATGTCCCTTTCCTCTGTAAGACACATTTACATAAGAAGACATCATACATGTCCCTATCCTCTTTAAGACACATTTACATAAGAAGACATGATATATGTCCAATCATGTGCTTGCATGACATTTGGAAAGAATGTAAAAATAAATATTTATAAAAAGAAGACCAAAAAATCTTGTGTGGGTTCGATATCGCTCACCGTGTTTACATAACAAGTTGACCACTTCACTAAACTGCTTATGATGTAATGTAAGAACACAGCTTAAGTAAATTATCTTTCAAACGTTTTTACATGCCAATTTTTATCTGATAGAAAGTCTTGTAGAGTGTATTGCATCCTCTAAGATCTATAAATGTTAAGTTTACAAATGAAACTTGAATTTGTTCTCCACACAAAATCAGATTATAATTCATGGGGCGGGGCAGAGGCAAAGGACATGGGTTTCTTTACTGATTGGCAATTAAATTTGGAAGCGTTTCAGAAGAAAAGTATATTTGTGCAATTGTTTATATAAAACAGGAAAATTACAAAATATAAATTTAACAAAACTATTGAAAATGTACAATGCCACATACTAATGCATAATACATGTGATTAAAAAAATGCCAAAATGTTACAGGCACTTTACATTGGCTAGACAACCTAATTCTTATTAACTTTCTTATTAACTAAGCATGACAAACTCGCTTCCAAACATTTAGAATTTAAAATGTTATGGTTTTTAGAATTAATCCTCAACAAATAAATATAAACTTGGACATAGTTTTAGACGACAAACGTGTACCTACTGAAGCAAGTTAAATATTAAAATGAAAAGAAAAACATAATTATTTGCAAACAAAAATCTACAGGCACAAAAATTATCTAATACACTATACAGTTCACAGTACAGTAACCTTTAAACTGGACATTTTCTCCTGCAATATTTATATTTTAAAATTTGTCTTCATAACAAGGTACATATTATTCATTTTAATCCATTGGCCATAGTTTTTGCCAAGTTTTATAAATGTGCTATTAAAACCTCATCTTATATTCTAACATTTTATAACGTCTAGTTGCACAAATTTTCCAAGGGGAAGAACTCTGTCACCACAATCTGTGATTAACAGTAGTTGATGTCTTGGGCTAATTCCCTTGCTTTACAGTGGGAAGATTGGTATTTTTAAATTAACAAAACTGTTCCTATTGATGCAAATGATTTGAGAGCATTTTCTAATTGCAATCAATTTTGTTAAATGTCACTGATTTTTCACTGAACATTTTCATGATTTATGTTTATTTCCAAATAAGTCATATTTCAGGTTTGATCACAACTGGTGCAAAATATCACCTCTAGTGTGGTAAGAAGCTCAATCAAAACGCAATGCAATTCCATCCCATTACTATATCTGATACGAGCCCATATTCCATGTCTGCTACAAATTGGATAAAACACTGCTTCAATAAAGGTCACTCCCTCATTAATAAATGTGTCCAAAATCTTGGTGAGCATATATATTACAGGCTTCATCAAAATCATATCAGAATATGGTCTCTACAGTGGTAAACATCTCTGAAAGCAAATCAGAAGTGGTGACAAGCTCTGACAGCCAATCTGAAGCCAGATCACCTCCTTAGTACAAGAAGATCTTGTTCATATTTAAACTCTTCTGAGATATTGATGATATATACCTGTATCTCAAGTTTGATCAAATTTAGATAAAACAAAATGGCCTCCCGAGTGCTAACAAGCAAATATTGACAGACATAAGATGGATACAGGTCCATGCCATAAACTCCGGATTTGTGCAATTTGCTACATGTAATCAGCAGGAGAAAAAACTCATACTGATTTGCAGGTGCATTATGTTACAGCAAATCATGATGTTTATTGTGTGCAGTTTGCCTTTACTTGTGAGTATAATAGGTCATTCATTCATCTTCTTATTCACTCATCCTTCTTCTTTTTCTATGATAATGAAACACCCCTCATCTCAATTTCACCTTTACGGTTTCTATCACATCCATTGCAGTTCAAATTCCAGCTGTGAACAATTTTCCTCTTCCATTTAACCAATTATTTTCGCAATTAATTACATTCATACCCTATAGTTAAGATGATGTAAATCTAATATTCTAATTATGTTTTTCAGTAATGTGCCGATACAGAAAATGTTTTGAAAATTATTTTACAATAACAGTTCTTAGTTTTATATGAAAATTTCATGAAGATTATATGGAATATATAATTCAAACTTTAAAGCATAAGTGCTTCGGATGTCAGCCATCAGTTAAATATGTGACAGCAGTGCATGTCAAGCTATCTGCCTCAGATATAACTTTGTGCAATACCTAGCAAACAGCCAGCTCCAAGGTCTTTAACAAAATGCACAAAAAAGAACTCCGAGTAACAGTTATTGGTAGGTGATTGGAGTTGGGGATACTGTTATGAGAAAGAATTGTTAAATATTGCAGATTAACATGGGATTATATAAGATGGTAAAGTGAATTAGATCCTCCTATATCATATATACTTATTATAATATTATTCCAACTGCAAACTGCACAGATCCAGATCTACCAACACATAAAGCACTTGCAGATCTGGTTCTGTGCATTTTATTAGAAGTAATCAGAAGAGCAAACAGCACAGACCTTAATCTGCAGGCACAATTATGAAACAGCAGATCAGGATCCTTGTTGTTTCCAATTTGACTAAACTTGTGAGTACATACAGTATCTGCAATGCTGAAAACTCTACCAAAGACAGGTAACAAAGACAGGTAACATAAGACAGGTAATAAAGACAGGTAACAAAGACAAATAACATAAGCATGCAAACAGTAGTGAAAATGAAGAACATGTATATATAATTGTATTAATTTATTCAAAACTGCATATGTGTACATAACTTGTTTCTGTGCAATAGTAGAAAACAGTTTCCAATAGAAAGATTCCATGAAGACCATTCCAAAACACTAAGCACAGAAATAGCAAATGATAGAAATTCAGTTACAATTCATGAAAAAATATCTTTCACTGAGTATTTTATTAGATATAAACTTTTAAAATACAACTACAGAGAACTATAACATTGATATTTTATCACATTATACAAAAACTAGCCAAACTCATTCTTTTATATCAATGCATATATCATATTGTGCCATCAATGATATCAGATCCATGACATTTAGTTTTGATTCTGTTTACTAACATTAATTTGATTTATACTCCCCATAAGACTCAAAGCCTAGGAATTTACACAAAGAAGCAATTAAGGGTGGTTTTAAACCTAATGCCTGCTTTATCTGAATTAAATTCATTATTTACATGAATAATATCTCAAAGATCTGAAAAGTTCAAATATTTTCTGAAGAATGTGGAACGAGTTCATGATAATATACAAACACTACTATATAATAAATCACCATACTGAACCATTCACTAAAAAAACAATAAAGGTAAGGGAAATCCGCCATTTTTACAAATGCATAGACTCGTACATGTTTGCATGTTGCAAAGTTCATCATTTGGCAGGGTGGTCGAGTGGTCTAAGTGTCTTACCTTTACAGATAACTTGCATCTCACCTAGGTCTATGTGGGACCTAGTCTTTGCTCTGCAAAAGTGGTATGTGAGAAAGCTTGCCAGTATCTTCCAGTGGTTCAGTAGTTTTTCCTCCACTAAATATTCTGCCTGCTATGTATACCATCATGTGACTTAAAAAGCATTGTTATACACACACACCCCACCCTTAAAAATGATGTGTGACTAAGCTGAAAAAGCACACAAAAAATATTAACTGTATTAAGCATGTGATTAGCACTTACTAACTCACATGTCAAACTAGCCAGAACCATAAAGATCAGGTAAAAAAAATATTCTTCCAAAATCCAACCTATTCAAGATAGTTTAGGTACACAAGATTGACTCAGTAAAGGGAAATAATCCATCATAAGAGGAAAAAACTGAAATTCAAAATCAATGCAAATGAAACGTTCTAGCCATACCTTAAAAACAGTACAAATATTATATTCAATTCATGGAATGTGCAGATAAAGTGACAGTCATAATACATCCTCACAAATGAATTAATTCATTCAAAAACACATGAACAATTCTCTATGAAATTCTTAACAACCAATATTCTATTAGTTGAAAAACTATAAATGTTTAAAGAAACACAAATGCCTTATAACAGTGCCTGTCAACTGAACATAAACACCAAACTGGAAGAATGAATAGATTAACAGAGAGGGTTAACATGAAATGCCCCTACCACAGCCATTAAAAATTGCCAAAGAATTGTGTTTTACATAATAAAGGAAGCAAGAAAAAATGTCTTGTAGCAAACTTCAAACATTATGCTGTATGGTTACAGTGCAACAAAACTTTATTTCTCTTTTTTTTAAATCAAGCTGAATTTAACTTTAATGTTTAAGTTTTAAATTCCAAAACATCACCATAAATACTTATTTATAAGTTGGGTCCGACTGCAAACTGCACTGACCCTGATATGCTGTCGCCTAATGCACTGCTAGGTCAGGGTCTATGCAATTTGTTAGAAACAATCAGTGGAATAAAAAAAATGGATCTGCTGGTGCATTATGCGATAGCAGATCTGGGTTGATGTTTGTAGCTGGACAAAACTTATATTGAGAACATGTGCAAAACTTTGGTCAATGCCTGGCCTGGTGATCATAATACTCCAACATGAAGATGGAGGTTGCCAGTAGCATGTCACCTAATAGGAATTGACTTTGTTTCAACTACAAGAAAAGACACCAAATCTACAGCTGAAAACTGAAGCTTTAAAATCAGACTATCTATCGGCTTGTACTATAAACCTGTATGATGTAAGACAAGAAATCCTTAGTGCACTATTTTAATAAAATCATTGATTTCTGGATGCATAGTGCTCTAACTGTGATGGCAGAGAAATGATTTAATTTCACTTAAAATTTACCATGTATGAACAAAATCTCTCTCTCTATTAACAACCAACAGAAGAATAAATTCAGAAGTATATATTTAAACAAATAAAATGAAAATTAAGAAATTTACACGTGTTTAGTCCTTTTGGTGTTAATTGTACTGGAGTAGTAAAAAGGAAACACTTTTAAATAAGGTTTACAAAGTGGCTCAATGTACCAACAAAGAAATACTGATTGTAAAATACAATTTTAAACCAAACAAATTGGAATTATATAGTAGAATAAACATGTATGCCCAATTTCAATGGATCACAACTCTGATCTGCCTCTGAACATGCATCAAGAAAGCCAATCAAGTCTGATACTGCTGTCTTGCGCAGATTGCTGAACATATCAGTAAGCAGTCATGTACTGTACTATAAAAATACAATCAATGAAAACTATATCACAAACTTCACATCACATAATTTTTATTCTAGACTGTTGAATATTCTTTCCGAAGATAGTAACATAATTAATATGCATACTCTTTTCTCCTAATCCAAGAACTTGATGATATAAACCTATTCACCAAGTTTTATCAAAATTAGATAAGAAATAAAGCTTCTGGATCATCTCATTAATTTGCACTGATCGCTTTTTCATGATAAAACCTGTCCAAGAAAATGATTTAAACTTTTCTACCAAGCTGGAGTCAGATCCAATAGAAATTTTGTCTTTCGAGTGGCAACTTGTTCAGCCAATCAGAAAAAAAGATTTTGTCATATATACAAAAATCTTGCTCATAATCAAACTTGTATAAATTTCTGATGATACAAGACCAGTGTTGCATCCAGGACTTTACAGAAGATGGAAAACTTGGCTTTACGTTTACTAAAATTAAAATCGGGGTGGGGGTGGGGGGCCTGTAAACATTTAAGGAAATGTAAAATTGCTTATTTTTCCTCCAAATGTAGGATAATTGTTTACTTGACTTTTAGTGCTGATTCGATGATACACAGTATGGATCATAGCTTCATATATCACATGAAGACTCAAGAACCCATCTAAGTAAAGCTTAGCATGCGTACGCAGAACTGCTATAGTATTCCTGATCTTTTCACAAAACAAAAATACTCTGGACTGAAATGACCAATTATTTTACTTTCAGATTTTTAAGAATTTGTGCAATTTGTGGAAAAGCATACTTATTTTGGCACTGTTTCTCACACGAATTTATAAAAATGCATAAATCATAAAGTACTGTTGCTCAGATGCAACCCAGTAAGACTATTTAACAAGTCGGACCAAAATTTAATAAAAAATATAATTACTATACAACTGGCAAGCCATGTCATTCAAATGGAAGGTCACTATTTTACACGAGAATCTCAATCAACCAAGATCTTAATGACTTCATCCTTTGTAACAAGTTTCATAAAATCCTATCAAAAATACAATCTTTTCTGTGATAAAAAAATACCCAATCTGATGCAGGATCACTTATAAATATGCCTACCCAAGATCTTGATAATAGACAATTTACTTAACTTGATTAAAAATACCATCTCTTGAGTGATAAGCTTAGCCAATCAGATACAAGATACATCCTTAATATGTGCTGATTTCACTCATTATACAACTCACTTGATATCTTTACATTTTTACGAGGAATATTGGAGTGTTTTTAAGCTCTGCCAGTCTTATAAAAGATCTCATCATTAATATGCATGGATCTTGCTCATAACTGACCATAGCAGAGATAAGCCAACATGTTAGCATACCACAACATATACAATCAAATTTGTTTCCTCAGGCAATTGGATAAATATGAACTACAAACAGCACGTATATACTGAAGAAATGAGAAAATTATTCCCATTCAAAATATGGATGTGTTACATACCAATAGTACCAGTCTGACAGGTGAAAGATATTACACCAGCATCTCCCTCAAGTTTACCATTGTACCTGTGCTAATGGACTGCCCAATTTTAAGTGATAGTACTGATAAGCAGCCAACCGATATTGACATATGTTTGACTTGCATATGGTGATTAGTTAATTGCACTTGTCTTGTCTCTTGATGATTTCTGACTATTTACTAAATTAAATGAAAATTGGACAGAAAATAATGTCTCAAAAGTAATAACAATCTCAGCCAATCAGATGCAAGATCACTGATCTCATTATCCATCTTTGCTTGTCAAGGTTCCGACATGATAAACCTATCTACACTTTGGCGTTTTGAACAGGTTTAACTGTGCTTTGTATCTGTGACTTTCAATAGATGCATCGGCAAGCCACCACATCCAATAAAAGTTAAGTTGTTAAAATTTGAACACTGTTCCTACATGATCTAGACAAGGGGAGCACACATCTTGAATGGACCAATAAAAAAGTTACTTTCCACTGCCGGTACATATTTGTACAAACATCTTTCACTCAAATACATTTGTTATGGCTTCCTTTTAGTATGCAGTCATACTTTCGATGTTAAGCTTTGAAGAATGGTAACAAGCAGAGCCAAGATAACCTCATTACTAGTATGAATATCTTTCATTACTGAAAGTGTCTGATTGATATATGCCCATAATCCAAGTTTTATCAAAATCATTTTTTTGAATATGGTAACAAGATCAGCTGATCAGCCAAAAGATCATCTTATTAATAAAATTTAACTGAAATCATAATCATGAAAGAACCTGTTTCAATTCTGATTAAAACCAGTTAAGAAGCATATCTACCAGACTGGTCACCAGCTTAGGACTGTTCCTGTAAAACATACATGGGACCCAGGGAAGGCACTTTTGAAGTGGGGTACCCACCAATAGATACATATTAGAATTTTCTTATCATTTTAATATGAACTCTGTGAAATCAGAGCACCCTGGCATATATTTGAAAGAATCTGCCTTCCTTGCATACCATGTATGTTTAAATGGAACAGCCCTTAGCCAATCAGATGCTAAGTGACCTCATTATTGTCCATGGATCTTGCTCATTATCAAACTCGTTTGAGAGACCTTGACATCAACCCAAATTCCAAGTCTGATCTCAACCAGAAATATGGATTCCAAAGCTGACAAACAGAGGTCAGAGGATGCATGAGGGATGCTTTAACCTCATTGGGCCTTACTTGCCAGTTAGATTAAAAAAATGTCTGAAATAGATTGAAGCTAAGTGCCCAATGTTTCAATGCAGACCAATTTTAAATCTCAGTACATTCTTTATGTTTATAACTATTTACTTTTGTCCTTAATAGTGCTAGTAATAAATCCAATAATTCTTTGTGAATATCTATAAGATCCAATGATCATTTTGCTTCCTGTTTTGTGAAATTTTAAAATATGTCATTGATAGAACTTACAGAAAAGCAATGGACTGACAACTTTAGACCAAACAATTTGAAATTTCTTTATGCAGTTTATCAATTTCTTTTTGTAAAATATGCAAATATACTGCTTCATTAGAACTCTGATATACAATATAGCACAATATCTTTTGAGGCCTTGCATTAAAAAAAATTATCATTATATAATAAAGTCAACAATGAACATAACTATTTTCCACAATCTAAAAATTTCATTACATAATCTTGTACAAAATCATTGTCTCGATACATGTAATGAAAATGTATCACATAATACAACCTATATAGGAATGCCCAGGGTGCAGTTTACATCTGATCTTGAATATAACACAAATTGTATTTCTTACCAATTACACAAAATGAGTTGTAAATGTATTTGTTCTTATCAATAATTATTTCTTTGACACATAGGATCATAGAAAATTAAAGTTTCCATGACATTTATTTCTTCACAAGTAAATATTTTGATGCTTTGTTATGCAGTGAAAAACATAGTAAACTTCACTGTACTGGTTTGGGCTACATCCAACACATTTCACTTGTACTAATTCATCCGTTACTTCTTATATCATTTACAATTCCTCTTTAAAATCAATTGCCCATTGCAATGTGGGTGCTGAATAATGATTCAGTCAATGTAATAATTGTTCTTAAAATTCATTAACATCATTTTTAAATAACTAAACTAAATGTCATTAAAAAAATTTTGTTCACATTAGAAGATAAGCTCTACAATAGAAGGATCCACTTCACATGACAGCAAATATAGCCAGAGTATTAAGGAGCCGGAGGTCTTCAAAACACAGCTACAAACTGTACCCATATCTACACCTTGCAGATCAATGAACTATTTATAACATCTACTGACTTCATGACAAAGCATCCAAAGCCACAATTCACTGGTAAATAGGATTGTCCATTGCTATTTTCTTTGCAGCAAGAAACACTGGAGTGATTTTGATGGGCTACTGAATCCAACAAAGTTGACTAATGCCAGGGCCCAAATAGCTCCATGATCTTCCATGGTGAAAATATGAGAGTAAATCAGAGTCTTGACAGCCAAAGATAAAGAAGATGAAGTTTCAATCAATATGATAGAGGACAGTGGGGTCTGTGTTCTTGGACGGTGTTCTCAGCAGGATGAATGGGACACACTCATGAATATAAAATGAACTGAAGGCAACAACAAATTCTCCCATCAACAAGAATCTGCAACCTGTCACCTGCTACATGGTAGCAGAAGGCAAGAGTCTCAATGTGCCACAGCCCAGCCGAAGACCAGGCAAAATCTGGATCACAACCGCCCACGTGCACATAATTTGTAATTTTCACAATCTTCACAGCATTGTTCTGGTATGTTCAGATGTAACCTAATCTAGCCAGGGACATCTGTTTCCTTAACCTGCTGATCTCATAAAACACCTCCTTATCTGAAATGATAATAATAAATTTTAACAACAGGTTAAGAGAATATGTTTTCTCTTTCTGTTCATTATACTTTAGGATAAGATATATATCAGGATACAAACATGAAATAATCAATTGGTTAATTTATTTCTATCCATGAAGTATGCTCTACAAAAGGAAACAAATATTTCTGTAAAAACCCTGTACAGCAACAAAAAGTTTGACTAAAAATGTATTTTATCTACCTCATTAACAAGTATTAAAATGTGATGACAACATACATGAATCTGAAAATACCATTCACAGAGATGGCATGTCATGCAATCAAGGTTTCTATGGAACACTGTTACTAACCTATGAACAGAACTTCAGGATCTATTTTAGAATAGCAGGCAATTCAAGATTCAAGCTAATTTTGAAAACATCTTGTTGAAGAATCAACTGAATGTATAAAATTCATTCAGCAAACCCTACTCTGTGTACCCTTATAAATCGTCCACATACATATATATAGAACAGTCCAACACTTTCTTCAAGTTCACTCATGATGGGAGATTCATTCTTTTAAATGTTTTACTCTATCATTGGCCCCAAGTTTTTATGACCTAGTTTCCTGCTTCCGCTGGTCAGACAAGAATTTGAGCACAGACATCATGCAAATAGTAATATTATAACAATATTACTTTAGTAAATTAGTGGTTTCATAATGGGCTTAAAAAAGGTCCATGGTTACCATATATACTCACTTAAGTCAACACTGCTTATACTCAAAATTCAATTTATGCAGAGTAGGGGGTCATCATTTCAGTGTGACATACAAAAATATTTGACATAGGGGAACTCTATTTGCAGTACACAGATGTACTATAAATTCAAATATTTTACATTTTCATGCCACTATTCTCATTAACCCTTTCTTGCATGATGAAGCCAACCCCTTTACTGCATGATGATGCTTTTTAAAGCCTTTCATGACAAATTCTATTAAGATACCCAGTACTATCAAAATGAAGGCTATATGCACATAATTATCACTTATACCATGTTGAGAATGAATCGAGAAAATAAATATGAACCAAATCATTAGTTTATTCAAACGATTAAAGCAGATGCGCAGTTAAATCCACACTCGACAGTTCAATATAACTGCGAGTCCGCCATTTGTAAACATTTGCACTGCATCCTGTGTGATGAGATGGCATTTGAATTTCTGAATACCCACACACACACAGGGTAATATTGAAACTAATACAAAGTATTCAATTTGCTTGGCTGCCTTGCTATCATTGCTCACTGATGTTATTAATACCTCTCTCACATGGGGAATTCCAATCACATTTCGAAACTGCCATTGTAAAGCCTCTACTGAAGAAACCAACACTTGACCATAACGATGCCCAGTTTCTAATCTCCAGTTCAAATAAAAAATCATAGAAAAAAAGTTGTTCTGATCCAACTTGTATCTCATTTGAATTCAAATAGTCTTTTCAGCAATGTACAGTCTGCATATCACCCTTGTCACAGTAATGAAACTACTCTTCTGAAAATAGTTAATGACATTCTCTATGCTTTGGATAGCGAAACGATGACAAGCCTCACCCTCCTTGATTTGTCTCCAGCATTTGACACAACAGACCATGATAGTACTTTACCATCTCCAGCATGTATTTGGCATTCACAATACAGCCTTACTGTGGTTCAAGTCCTACTTAATCAACAGGACACAAATTGTATCTAAAAATAGAATACACTCCAGCCCAGTTGATCTATGTTGTGGTGTTCCACAGGGGTCTGTTCTTGGACCTGTCCTCTTCATTAGAGCTTAGTCCAACATACCTATCTGGCCTCACCTATGTGTACAACCCAGCAAGATATTTATGCTCCTCTTCTGACAATCATATCCTCATTATTCCCAATATGAATAGGAAATCATACGGACAACGTTCTTTTGCATACCATGGTCCAGTAACAAAGAATTAATTGCCCATTGAAATTAGACACAAAAACACAGTGATCCCTTTCAAGAGTGCTTTCTTAAATTCACCTTTTTCAATTGCAAGAACAAAACTTAAAGACCTATTAATGTTTCATACTTTAAATATTTTCTGCATTTTGTTTATATTTTCTAATTTCATGTTTGTTTTGTTTTCTGGTTTTTTTTGTAGTTATATCATTATCTTGGTGACGAACATTGTTAGCACCTAAGGAGGCACTACAGTTTGTTTTATTTTTCTTTACAAAGGGAAATACTTTTTAACTGTTACTGTTGGTGGTCTCCAGCTGAGAAAGACAGGTTATGTTCAACAAGAAAACTCACAATGTTTCAGCATTGGTAGCTTGCAGAACCTGAGTAGATGGCTTAAAGTACTCCAGATCTGAAATCTGCTGGGTGATCTTCATTTTCCAATTTCTATGTGCTTTTTGCAAGCTGTGTGCTTTTCACATTGTTCTGCCACTTACCCACAGGGATTAGTATCATTGCTTACAATTTATCTGCCATACATTTACTATATAATCTTATTATGATATATTACATGTATGACTGGTGAATTGTAAGCAACAATATGAGCCTCTATGCATATTCCCAATTTGAAAATTCACAGCATACTACTGTACAAAAAGCCTAATGTATATCGATGTTTCATGGCTGAAAGCAAGGCCAATTTTTGGTGTACTCCAATCTAGACTTCACTTTTTGTGGAATACATATCTTTTTCCTTGGAGGAGAAAACATCTTATCTGATCTGTAGCTTAATTTCAAAAAGGTATTAATCCGTAAGATAAAACATAGAACAATTAATGATTTGTGGTATAGGCACATGAACTCAAGCAAATATTGATACATGCTAATCTTTCAATATCTGAAAAGTTCATACACTAAAAAAAGCTGTCTTTATTTGGTGTTTATTGATAAAAAGAAATTTTTTGCTACGGGTATGTACATGTGCCATTAAACAAATCATTTGGGCCCCAGTCTTCTTTACCAGTATGTGTAAAACTTCTGTTCTAAATATACATTATATACTTTACAAGGCTTGCTACAGGGCAGACTGAAACAACTGAATCTAGTTTTACTAACATTGCAACTAGCAATACAGGACCATTATGGGTATGAATGACAAGTGCTGCTATTTTGACTTGCACTTAATGGGATAAAATTTATTTTTATTCATGATTTAAGGTGATTGTGAATTCAGGAATGCATTATTTTTTTAAAATAAAGTTTAACAAATTAACTTACCCTCTGCTTTAACCAATCCCTGGTGTATGTATCGTATGTAAGTGTAAAAATCACATACTGCTGCAATCTGAAATGAAAATAATGTTACTTGGTAAAATTATTCTGCTATCACACTTTAAAAAGATGATATCTTATTACACAGCATGAATCTTAGGCTACAAATCATTTACATACTAAAGAAACAATGAGGATCTTACATTCACCATTGTTGATCACATATAAAATTTATTAAACAGGCTATTTTATACCATAAACTCTATGTAGCCCCCTAGTTTAATCTGAACAATATCACACCATACATACAAGATTTGTAGTTATGAAAATGCTGTGCTTGCATATTTGTATGCTCTAATTATTAGAGTCAATAAAATGTCAATTACCCTAGTTCTTTCTTACTGAAGTTTGCTGACCCAATTCTAGTGCTTCACATACCTACCCTATATCAACACTGCTGTGATATACTTACTATATTTCTAGTGGTGTGATATACTTTCTCTTTGCCTGCAGTGCTGTGATATATACCTACCCTATTTATACAGTGCTGTGAGACACCAACCCTATTTCTACATTACCATTATACAAATACTTTGTTTCATTAGCGCTGTGATACACCTATCCTATTTCTACAGTGCTGTGATATACTTACCCTATTTCTACAGTGTTGTGATATACTTACCCTATTTCTACAGTGCTGTGATATACTTACCCTATTTATAATGTGCCATGATATACTTACCCTATTTCTACAGTGTTGTGATATACTTACCCTATTTCTACAGTGCTGTGATATACTTACCCTATTTCTAATGTGCCATGATATACTTACCCAATTTCTACAGTGCTGTGATATACTTTCCCTATTTCTACAGTGCTGTAATATACATTCCCTATTTCTACAGTGCTGTGATATACTTACCCTATTTCTACAGTGCTGTGATATACTTACCCTATTTCTACAGTGCTGTGATATACTTACCCTATTTCTACAGTGCTATGATTTACTTACCCTATTTCTACAGTGTTGTGATATAGAATACCATTCAGAGTCATCTCCCAGTCGGATTTTGTAATTGCACAGATGGTTTGTTTCTGTTAAACTACATTTCCTACAAAGAGAATTAAAACATGACTTAACATGTCACTTTTTATTCTCAAAAGAGAGCTATGTCAGTATCAATAAATGTTAAAACTTCCTTGGCACAATATGTACTTTCTAGAATTTCAGGGTTGAGAATGTTAAGATATGTATTAGACATTGAACATACATATGGAAAGACTGTGTGCATATATATATATATAGAGAGAGAGAGAGAGAGAGGTTTGTTGGTGTTATTGTTTTTGGAGGGTTTAACGCCATTTTTCAGCACATGATAGACTATACATGGTGGCCAGTATTAATGGCAGAGGAAGAACCTGGGAAAACTCAAGGAAAGAAAAACCAACCCATGAGAAGCTACTGGCAAGCTGGTGAGATGGCAGTGATCCATAATGCGGAGCGCTATAGACCACTTGGGACCCCTATAAGAAACGAGAGAGAGAGAGAGAGAGAGAGAGAGATGGAGGGAAGGGGGAACTCAAACCCACACAGAAAGAGGTGAGATGGCAATGATCTGGTAATGGTAAGAGCTTCAGACCACTGCCTCCCCACCCCACTTCATATGGGGCAACCAATGGATGTAACCTGTTTGCTGTTAAGATTCATCCTTTGATGGTGTTTTTGGAATTTTTAAAGGATTGCAGTTTATTGAGAGAAATACTGATCCCATGTTAAAAGATTTTACCCTTTTCTGCCAGAATCATTTTTTTCATACCTTTTTTGGAGGTTTTTGCAATACTGTTACCCTGAATATTTTGCCCATAATTGATATTTAATTTTGTTTGGTGAGGTTTGTCTTCCTGGGAATTTGTGCAATATATTTCATGTACCATTTCTGTCAATTAGCTTTTTTGCTCAGAACAATATAGCTAGGAATGTGCTGACATGCCATTAAACCTTATACATACTGACTGCTCTCACAATAACTATGTGAATTATAGCCAATGGTGCATAAAAAATATGTCAGAGTAATCTTTAATACAAGATAAACTATAACCAAGAATGTATATATCTGTTGACAGTCTTTAAACAAGTGTACAAAATAATGGCCTACATGGAAAAACTTGACAATTTTAGTGACAATAACAACACAATGATGATAACACCAAGTTATGGCATAAGGCCACCAGTATGTTTGTGCATGTAAACTAAGAACTAAAACAAACCTTGGATATGAGTTGTCTCCTGGTATAGGCTCAATAGCTATATTATTGTCTTCGACACAACACTGTACACGTTCTGCCAACTGAAATAAATTATGTTTATGTAGTCATAATTATTTTACTCAAAAAGTGAATTCTTCTAACATTCTGATGGAAATGATCCTTGAATTTAATTTTACAACTAATGTAAATCTGATAGCTAACACCAATAGTTACACCAGTGGCAATAGCTAACACCAATAGTTACACCAGTGGCAATAAAGACTTTAATATTCCACTTATAACACTCTCAATGAAAATGGCTTTATTGTTCTTAAATTCAGCTGACTGATGACCAAGATTCTGTGACACAATGTGCATTAGATGTCTCATTGTATAAATTCAACTCAGGTTGTTGTTTTAGGTTTAACGCCATTTTTCAGGACACGATAGGCTGGCTATACATGGCGGCCAGTATTATTGGTGGAGGATGAACCTGAGAAAACCACCAGAAAGAACCACTGACCCACCAGAAGCTACTGGCAAGCTTTATCACATAACTACATTAGCCGAATCTTAGACTCAAACCCATGCAGACAGAGGTGAGATGGCAGTGATCCGTAACAGAAAGCGCTTTGACCACTCGGCCACTTGAGTCCCCCAAATTCAACTCAGGACCAAGGTTTTTGTGACACAATGAACATAAGATCTCACACTATAAATTTCACTCAGGACCAAGGTTTTTGTGGCACAATGAACATAAGATCTCACACTGTATAAATTTCACTCAGGATCATGGTTTCTGAAGAAGAATGTGCATTAGTTTTTTCCAAACAGTATTAAGCACATGATGTAAATCCCATAGTACATTCATATTTAAAATGATTTATCACCATATCAACACAATCTAGTGAAACAAAGACTTCATTTCAACTGTCAAGGTTATCATTGTTTTAATCCATTAATATTTATCTTTGTCTATGGGAACACAACATTAAAAATTCACTAATGTACTAGGTCTGTGTTTGTAAAACGTGTATGCAACCAGGGCTCTCAGGGACCCAAGCTTCCACGTCAAATACATGTGAAATTCTCAAAAGATGCACCATTTTTCCCTGTAATGTGTATCTATTTCCCCATGGACATGCCTCCTTTCCATATTTCGGTCAGCCATGGCCAGTCTGCAGAATAGCTAAAGCAAATAGCAAGAAACCAATGTAAGTTACTAACAGTTAACCATCATCATTACAATTATTTTGTGAAAAGGACTGGTCCTCCATTTACCATTCTGTCATACTTCAAAGAAATCATGCTCTACTGAGTGTGTATGTAAGCATCTGCAATTGACTGCAATTAATGGATGCCGTAATTTATTGTAATGGTGTTTAAATATATCTGTCAAGGACATGAATATAAATCATAAATGTAATCAATACCCCCACCCCCACTCAGTTTTGATTTGGACAATATTGTCAGATCATCAAAATACCATAATAAAAATAACTGCATATTAAGTTCATGCAATTTCTAAAGAGCACAAGACTATCAGTTGAAATTTTTTTAAAGAGCGCAGAAAAGATTGTTGACTTGTCAAAACGTATCGGCAAAATCTGTTTTCATTTTTTACAATGAAAATGACAATAATGCCAACAAAAACAAACAATAACCATTGACACAAGTTTCAACTGACTGGTGAGATTTGAGTATCAGTACCTACGGCAAATGTCAATTTATCTCAACAACAGTTCAGTCTCTACAGTCTCAAGATACATGTACATGAACTTTTTATCTAGGTACCATTCATGTACTAAGCCTACTTCAATCTTTTCTACTGAGCCCAGATTATATCCCACCTTTACTGCTTGGGGTCAACTCTTAACACATTAATCCTTGGTGCCGCGTTTATGGGGATGCTGTTCTACTTGCTGAGAAAACTACACAGCATTTAAAGAGATCATTTGTAGGACTGAAATTATTTAATGACAATTTTATTGTTGTGGTTTACTTTATATTTTTATGTTTTTGCAAAGGTAAAGAAATGAATTTACCTGTATGATGTTTAAATTTAACATCCTATTTAATGGAGAATTTTTTTTATAGTCTGACATAACAATTCAATTCTGATATTAAAACAAAGAACATGTGCATTTATTTTTCATTTCTACTGTTTTGAAGTTGAGGGACTATTGAGTTTATGCAAGGAACTCTCAGAAATAGGCTGGGGACCCCCAAGTCCCATGAGTGCATAGTCGAGGACACTTCATACTGAAATTCTGTTGAAAGCGCTGGAACCTACTGCAGACCCAAGAACAAATTGGTAGAAAATATACAAAAGTATAAAAAAAATTCTACAATGGCATGAAAACAAAATACTTTAATTTGTCAGCAAATATGCATCTAAGCAGTTTGTTAACAGTAATCAAATGAATAAACAACACAGACCCTGATCTGCAGGTACATTATGTTATGGCATATCAGGTGAAATACTGTTTGCAGTTGGACTTAATTTATGAGCGAATAAATACGGTATGTAAGTATGCAATCCAACATTCATTTGTCTACATAAGAAAGACAATCAACAATTTTACCAATATGCTATATCAAATGTATGGATGGATGTACATACAGACATATGGAGGGACAAAGGTATGGATATATAGATAGAACTGAATCAAGACTATGAACTATACCATTCCATACCAAACATGAAACATTCCCTGCATGACTTACCTTTGAGTTTGAGAAATTCAAACAAGGCCAAATATCCTCAACAATTATTCTGGACAAGAAATGGGAGCTTCTTCCTAAGTCAGACTGAAGTCTCCAACATTTGAATTCTTCCATACATACAGGGTCAATCTGAAAGTGAAGCAATACCAGTTCATGATAAATTTCCTATGCAATGCATAAAGCTGTCCAAAAGAATGTTAACCATAAAATAGTCATTAGAAGAAGAAAAAAAATTAAAACTTAAGTGCATCCTTGGTATTTATAAATGATAGCAGAAACAACTTAACGTCAAATAAAATATTACTGGAGGATACAATAGTATTGAAACTAAATGCATTTTCCCTTTCAAATATTTCTTAGGATCCTCAACCTGTTTCTAACCAGAAATGGTGGGTCCGCTGTACCTGAGATATTTTAAATTCAGAGAAAAAAATCCTTGTTTACCTAAAAGACTAAACCTTGATTCATATCAGTGTCTAGTCAGAGAATGAGAATCTACTTGAAACTTGAAGATAAAATCTCTTAGTTATTAATGATACTTGCATGAAATTTAAAGTGTTGACCCATTTTATCCCCTTATTAAAATAATATTGCAACATATCAAAGCTCTCGTTTGAAAGGTGCTATAATTTTTAACATTCCAATTTTCTGAAAACAAAACAACTTGCTTTCTCTTGTGCTCCTTTCAGAATCTTAAATTCTTTCCTTTTTTGATCTCAAAAACATGCAATGGCTTTTTGTAAACTTAACCATCAAAGCAAGATGGCAATCCAACTAACAGATTTAGATATTAGACAAAACAATATACAACTACCATTTCATGTCCTATGTAAGAGGCAGCTCAAAACTAAAACAAGGAATCTGGGAAACAAAATGTCTTATATGAAAGACAACCTTCAAAACTAAACATATAATACAGACATGTAACGTTTTCTTGCTTTTCTTATGGCAGGCAAGACAAACATAGAGATGGTTGACCGACCTCTTTACATCTGTCATTCTTTGCCTCCTGTTGGGCCTCTGCCTCTTGCCGAGCCTCTTTTGTGAACTCATGGTGGCTTGTTGAGCGGCGGTGAGTTTTCCAGAATGGTTTACCTCCCTTGTCCTTGTCTTTGTCCTTTTTCTTCTCTGTGCTGTTATTGATGCAGATCTGGGGGTGGAGGTGCTTGTTGGGGGAGCTGGGTGTTGAAGTCAGAACCAGCTGCTTCAGCGCTAATACTTCAGCCTCAAGAATCTCAACCTGAATGCAAAAGCAAAGATGAAACTACCTATAATGGTCCAATGAACAATGCATGCAAAAAGTATATGAAAGGACTGTCCCAAAACATTTAACACAAGAATTCTGCAGAATGTCAGGTTCCACTTGCTTCATCAAGCAATATTCCAAAACTCCAGCAATGTCACTTGAAAAAAACTAGGTCACTGTGATCTAGTTTTACCAGTGATGAACAGCACACTCAAAAAATGAATACATCCATCAAGTTTCACAACTTACCATGCAACATTGTCAGAAAATTAAGATAAAATGCAAACACTTAACAATACCAACAATAACATTATAAAAGTGACACCTATGTCTCCAATACTTCACATACTAGATAAAACTCCTAACAATATTGGTGATGATTCAACTGTCTCTATTGCTATCATTTCTTTCTTTCTACACATCCCCTTGCTCACTAATTGATGATGGGTCAATTATAATACATTCCCAACATGTACTAAATTGCATTTGTAGAACTAAGGTAACCTTGTCTACAGCTTCCACTGTCACTACAAAACTAATAATGTTGACCTATCACCTCATGCAGATGCCAACAAAACAAAATGAAAAGAATCCCTTGAATGGACTGAGACCCTTCAATGGACTGATGCTATACTGGGTGAAAAGAATTTCCAGGAATACAAGACAAGACCATTTTCATTTAGGACTAACTAGACACCATAAAAAGTCTTTTAGAGAAAACCTTGTTGATATGACCATCCACAGACTGGAGTATTCATAACAAGAACAAGATTTTATGGCGACTGATGTGGCAACCATATTGAATCTCAGATCAGCACTTTCTTCACTGACAACCAACTACAACACCATAAGAAATCTTTCAGTGAAAACCTCATGCTAATACAACCATCCATTATTCCTAAGAAGCAATAACAAGATTTTCAAAACACCCACTAAGTGGCAGCCATATGGTTATGCCAGATCACCATTATTTTCACTTAGGACCAACTGGACATAACAAATCATTTGGGGGAAAACCTAGTCTTTCTGTTCTAGCAAGATTTTTCAAATGGCAATTTTCAAATTAGTTTAGAAGGGGTAACGATAACAAACTTGTGCTAACAGACAAATGTTGGACAAAAGTACATCGCATAAGCTCTTTAGAGCCAACAAAAACCAATCTGCACACATAATTCATTTAAAAGATACACACACATGTAAAAAAAAAGCAACAAAATGTAATAATGAACGGATTCAAAGAATTTCCAATACTACAAAAATTAAAGGAAAATTGATACTTCAGTGAGATTATAAACAATCTGAAAATATAAATTCCAACAGCTGACAAACCTTTTGATTTGCTTCTTGCAGATGTTTCTCAGTATTTATCCTCTTTATGTTGGCTTCCTGAACCATATTGTTGGCCTCCTATATACAAACAAAATATAGCAAAGTTATCAGACAAGTTGATTAACATTTTATACTAGAAAAGTCAAATTTAATCACTATAAAATAATGACAGGAATATAATAACCAACATACTATATATATGAACAATTGCAACACATGGAGGTAGTCAGGAACATAGAGACAGAGTATGACCTTTGGCATGCAGGGTAAGTTGAAAATGTACATTCTTTTTCTGACAGCATGAGCATTTCAACACACAAATTGACAAAATACAATGTCTCACTAACAAAATCATCCTAGAGTGTGTGTGTGTGTTGTGTGTTGTGTGTGTGTGTGTGTGTGTGTGTGTATTTTTAACATGGCTTTAACAATTTTTCAGTCATATTGCTATGATTTCTGTTTCTGCAGTGAGGCAGTTTATAGTGATATCTAGCAATGGGGCATCATGCTGCAGGCATGCAGCATGATTTTCCACACAGTCACATTAACCTTACACCAGGCCGACCAGTCCTAACAATAACCTTTTAATGTTGAATGCCTAGCAAGGCAGTTGTGAGTACCATTTTTATGAGTCTCTGGTATGACTTGGTTCAAACCAACGATTCTCTCACATCCGAGGCAGACAGTCTAACCACTAGGCAACAGGAGCAGTCCATAATCTATATGCATATTCCAGTCTGGATCAAAGTCAGATCAGAAATATGGCTTCCAGAGTAGTAACAAGTTCAGTCAATCTGACACAAGGTCATCTCAATTACATGCTTTAATGTCACTCATTATCAAACCTGTCTGGTAAAAGGGATACTACAAATCCAAATCGCAAACAAGTTTTATCATAATCGGATTAGAAAAAAATGGTCTGCACAGTGGTAACAAGCTCAGTCAATCATATGCTGTAACACATCAATTAATTAATTAATCTTGCTCATTATCAAATTTGTCATGAGATTTTGATGATGCAGGACATTTCTATATTGCACGGTTGCTAAATATCGATCAGAAATGTCATCTCAAGAGTGGTAATGAACAATTGTTGCTGGACAGACTGTACGATAGATAAAGAGCTTTACGTAGCCTTAAACATTACATACTGGAAGTAAACAGGAGTATCATAGGCATCACATGTATTTAACAGTTCTCAATGTTGATAACTTAAATTTTTTTTCCAAAAACATTTCTTACCTTCTGACCCCACCCCACCCCAATACAGAGATTTCATACTGCAAGTGCAGACCATTCACAAAATATGGTTCAGGTCTGTCATGTAGAACTAATATTACTGTGTGGAAATCATTTCTCTTCTTTCTGTTCTACTACCTTGACCTTTGACCTCCAGATTAATAGGCCTCTTCTTTACACCAATTGCAAGCTGGGTTTGATCCATACAGTTCTTTGATGCAGCACTGATGTTATTTGTTTGGAAACAAGTTTGTTCGTTCAGTAAAAGGTACTTAACCTTTGCCTTTATAAACCCAAAATTATGTCCCCTTTATCATACTGATAACATAAAGAAAATATACATGAATGAAACAGACATCCTTGATGTAAAAAACTCAGAGACTCACAAGTTTTCAGAAAAATATATAAGTGATGCTGTATAGATAAGACAACTGGGTTTTTGAAAAAAATATTAACTTCATTCAGTATAGAACATTAAAAAATATTGTTTGGCAAATATCATGAGGACAGTGTATTTGCTTCAATGATAAGTTGTCATGCTTACTGCTTGAAAGAGTTGGAAATATAAAAAGAGTTTTTGAAGATGAGAGAGATTGTAGTTGTACACTTGGGGACCATTCAATGGGGACCATTCAAGCAAGAGATTTTGTAGAAATAAAACCTTTGCTTGTTTTCATATTACAAAAACTACCAGAATAGACATACTCTGTACCAAAAAGGCACTTTTTAATGTATACATGCCAACATTAAATGGCTTAATTACAAATATCTAACAGACAGGGCAACACTCCTTGAACACAATTTAGTCCATAATGCTGGACAATTCTCAAATTTTCCGAAGAAGTTTCTAATTACTAATTTTTTTAATTTTTTTTTACTTCAAAACAGGCAAATTTCAAAGGGACAGTGTATTGGAAACAATTTCATTATTTTAACAGAATTTGTTTGCCTTTCTCTTCAGAATATTGCATAAGTAGACAGTAAAAAAAATTACATGAAGCAAAATATTACTGTAAAATTGTACAAAGTCTGACTCTCATTGCACACAGCTTTTTAAAACAAAAAGTTGATGTCTAAGTAATCTACACTTAAATGCTGATTGCATTTTCTCTGCTCTTGACATTTTTTCTCCAAATGCAAGAATTTTAAGAGAAAGAATGTAAAATATCCTATTCTACACTCCATATTTGAGCTGCTACTCCATTAAGTCTGTTTAGGATTATCTTTGTGTTCTGGGTTGCCAGATGTATAGCCTGATTGCAAAACATCTTAATATTTCTGTGTGATATAAGCACAGCTTTGTACTCCAGCACAAGGACTTCTGGACATAAATAACAACAACAATAATAATGTTAGCAAAAAGGACTTTCAATTAAAAAAAAAGTTGCAACACTTATTAACTTGACTAATATAGCCTACCATTCCTTATGTAAAGCCACTTTGTCAGGCATCAGAGGTACCATGATGTCAATCCCTCCACCCCCCAAGAAAAACAATTATCATTCTTACAAAGCCACTATTTTATAGCAGACAGGGACTACCAAATACAGCATTATATCTGGAAAGATGATGTCATATAACTGTTTTGTATTGTGGAGACTGACTTTCAGCTTGTTTTACTAGTCACCAACCCCCATCCCCATCCCTTTCCAGAGTGGAATGTGTGCTAAAGACTTTGTAAGACCAGCTGGAATAGTATACACATAAAGAGACTGTAGTCAGCATCTTAACACACTGGTAAAGAAGATTAATTCCATTTGCAATAACTAAATAGCAATGGGTATTCTAGCATAAGGACCACAATGGAAAAACTAGATATACTTCTCCCACGATAACTCGCACACAAATGGGTTCATAAACATCGACTGCACTATAACTGAGGCGCAAGTTATCGAGGGAAATATAATTTTTTTTAAAAAAACAATAAAAGGATTGACACAAAGGTAAATTAGAACATGGTAATAAATGCTGGTTGTGATATGCTTGGCAAATGTCAATTCACGTTTTGAAAAACTAAGTTAATTTTTTGTGCTACTCCTTGATTTCTCTGCCATCTAGGAAAATACTCCCTTGCTTAATTCAATACAAAAGACATATTCAAAGTGATAAAACAACACAGGGTTCTTTTAACTGATTATTTTAATGCAACAAACTTTGCAAAGTTGCTGATCAAAACAAAGCTGGCAGGTAATTAGGTTCTCACAGAAGTACTTGCAGGTTTCGATGTGACGGCCGATTGACTTTTTTCATATTTATCATAGAAAAGAATATGTTATAATTACAATGTTTACACTGAAACGGAAAGGAAGGATAACAATGTGACTTTCGCATAGCAAGATATTTAACTGCTGTTTATTTCATTCTCTGTTGCCACCTGTTGGCATTTATCAGACATTTTCATTGATTGCAATTTCACCAGATTGTTTATTTACAGTGATGACCATTTATCAACAAATAAACCCAAACATAATAAGTGACATCTTATTTAGAATTTGCAAATTTCACAATATGGATCTTTATGTGAGCATTAATCACCATTTTTTTGATGATAAAACAAGAAATGTATCAACATTTAATTTACCAATTCTTATCGTAATTTTTTCACATTCAGCATATTTTTAAAGATATATTTTCTTTGGGGTAAAATCTGGATCCACGATGGACACCACATTATAAGTGGGTTCACAAGTTATCACGGCACGAGTTATTGAGGGAGTGGTGTATCATGTGGCCAACATACCTCAAACCTCAAATTACCTGAAAGAGACTGGCTGTTAGCTCCTCTAGCTCCTCTCCCATCTGGTCTCTCACCTTCAGCAATTTCTCACATTCCTCATCCTTCAGTTTCATTTCCTGAAAAAAAAAGAGATTATTTAATTCATACATAAAATAAATACATATTGCCAGGGTAAATGTTTCTTTTTCTTTATTAGGCCAAATTAGATAAATTATAATGCACAGCCTAATTCACCATATACAAAATTACAGAGTTCCTTATTTGCTGTGCTGCTCTTTTGAAAAGTTTAAGATTTAGCTTTTGGCTCTACTTTTGTGAGTCTGAACACATTACGTTTAACTTGTGTATTTATATTGCACATATCCAGTGCTGCACCATGGCTGAGCCATCATTGGAACGTTTTATATCCCTTTGTCTATCAATAATGATTGAGATATAAAAATTTGTTAACTGTAAGGAGCCAACTGTCTGTCATCATATATAATCTGTGATTTCTATATTTTTTCTGTCAGCATGCCTTGACGAAAATTGCAAATTTGATAAAGAACCAGCTCTACACTACGAAACTTATGATCATCACTGAAACTGAAATTGTGTGCTGGCGACCT
The DNA here is from genome assembly GCA_029339505.1 of Unio delphinus. Classification (NCBI taxonomy): domain Eukaryota; kingdom Metazoa; phylum Mollusca; class Bivalvia; order Unionida; family Unionidae; genus Unio; species Unio delphinus. Next base: position 253,100 of record JAQISU010000082.1, read on the forward strand.
TAATGAAAATATATTACAGGGATGACCTAGTCTGGGCCTTTATTCATCATCTGTTTTATTTGTACCTGCACATGTTACACAAAAGATCAATATACATATTCTTCAAGGAGATGCAAGTTATGTCCCTTTGCTATGGGGCAGTGTTCGAAGAATCTTGGAACTCATTTTGACAAAAATAAACTTAAATAATCAGAATTTTATACGTTTTTTGCAAAAGTTTTTCTTGATACTGTAAAATTAGAGCAAATTCTTGCATATTCTGCATATTTCTAATTTTTCTGATACAAAATGTGCAAGCACCCCATGAAAAGTGCAGTTTTTTCAACAATGAAGACTTAACTATAGTAAAGGGATATAACTCTTGCCAGCATATTGACTAGGGGGATAACTTCTTGAGAGTTCTTGCATGGTTTCTATATCCAGCATGTCACTGTTGTTCTAATAGACAGTTTCATTTTTAAACATTGCATAGGCAACAGAGCCATACTGCAAATGTTTAGCACCTCTATGGTTGCAGGTTATGTGGATGGCAATCCAAGATTATAGTTTTCTCTAAGTATTTTCAATCCAAAGAACACTTCTTGCCAAAACAGGGCACAGGGATGTGAACTAGGTTTGATGGACTCCCTTGCATGTCATGAGAGGAGACTAAAGGATGCAGGAACCATGGTAGCTCAATCATTAGTGTAGCAGATTCATGAATGAAAGGGTGCAGATTTACATTCTGCCAACAGATCAGCCCATGTTAGCAAGTAGGGTGTGTCCTTGGGCAAGACACTTTAACTCTAATTCCCTCCGAAATAATAAAAAAATACTTTAATTGCAATGATGTTAAACATCAAATCAAACAAAACTAGAATTTTATATTATGCTGCCTATAAAACGTACAACAATGTCAAGCATTTTTTCCCCGACAGAAATACCATTAATAGAAAAACTTAAAATAGTTTCATAACCGTAAACTTTATCCTGGATTTTTTAATTGTACACCTTGAGGTGATTTCAATAATTTGAGGATACCCTCAAGTTTTACTTAGAAATAAAACAAATCACTTTCAGATGAATTAAAGAAGTTGTCATTTTATTTATAATCCCCAAAAGCTACTGATCATTAAGTGAATTTTTTTGTTGTTAACCAAGAGGGATATATTGAAAATCTCCAAAGCAGGAATACAATTTGAGATGCATTGCTGAATCTGAGGCCATCCAAGTATGTGCAATAAACTAAAAGATCTTATTTACACTGTGATGTAAAAAAAACATAACTATTCTACAGAATGTAACTATGAAAACAAATATATCAATTATGTACATGAATACACTTCAAAAGCTTTGTAGTGATGCAAAATGACAGACTTGTATTTCTTAATCTATAAGACAGTGTGTTTTGATAAATCCTCTACCATACCTTTTGTGCCTTGTCCAGCTCTCTCTGGAGACAAGCAACTGCATGCTCCTTGGCTTCATTCATGGTCTGACTACGACGACGAGGATTTTCTGGTAAAACATCAGAGTATGCATGCCTCAGCTCCTTCTTGGGATGCTTCCGTAGATTTACCGGTACGTAGTCATCATCACTGAAATCAAACAGCAATATAAAAAATTACCATTAAAGATTCATAATACTGTATAGAACAGGGAAAGTTTTATCATATTATTATCATCAACACCTACGACTTTGTTTCACCCTTGGATGAAAAAATCTCATTTATAAAAGCAAATGTATGTTAAAGAAACAACTGTTTAATTACACATTCTTACACCCATAACCTCAAGACATTAATCTTTGGGAAGAGCATATCACTGATAACATAAAGAAACATAAAACAGGTTTAAGTGGGTCTGACATCATATGCATGCATGGCATTTACCTATAAATCAAATGGACAGTTGGCCATGCAATATATTTTAGTATAATGCTTTCTGACATAATGGTCTTTGGTATTTTTAAAAAATGGCAGCCATATTAGAAAGCAGATCAGTATTATTTATGTAAACTGGAAAGGCTTATGCCAGGATGCTTTCTATGAAATTTAGCCAACTCTGCTGCGTAGTGTAAGAGAACAAGTTATTTAAAGGTTCTTTTATTTTCAATAACATTGGCCATAATGAATAGTGACTCAACATTGTTTGTCTAAACTGAAACATAATCATGCCAGAATGCTTTTTCTCAAATTTGGTTCAATTCTGTAGAACATGGGCAGCTTTTTAATTTTTGGCAACATGGCTTAATTTGATTTGGAATCACTTGTACCAACAAGGCATTCTGGATGCTTTTGCCTAAATTTGGTCAAGTTCGTAACATTTTAAGAAGCTGATAAAAGATTGGTCTAATTTATTGTAATAGCAGTGATATCTGAGAGTTCATCAGCATCATGCCTAAATGCTGCCTAATTGGCTATATGATGTTCAACAATCTGTGAGAAGCTGCTTGGAGTGTATCTATTTCTTAAAGTGCTTTTTGTCAAATATGGCCAAATACTGATCTGTGGTTTTTGATAATATAAATCATTTAAGGGGTTTTCTATTTTCAGAAACAGTGGACATATCTGACAGTGGACAAGCAAAATATGTATGAAACTGAAAGGCTTAAATATGAAACTTTATGTCAAATTTAGTATAATTCTGTTCCGCATTTCTGGAGAAGAAAAATAAAGCATTTTTTTAATTTGAGTTTGGCCATTTATGATGTGGATCAGCATTATCTGTGTAAACTTGAAAGCTCTCTATAACAAAGAGCTTTCTGTCAAATTTGGTCAAAGTCTGAAAAGAGGTTTTTGAGTAGTCATTTTAAATTGGGCTTTTTTGTTTATTTTAGTAACTGTGTCCATGTTGGATGCCAGATCAGTATAATTTGTACAAATTTGAAAAGACTTTATGCAAGATATGGCTCTTGTCAAATTTTATCAAATTATGCTTGGATGTTTCTGAGGAAAAATTATTTTAATGGGTTTTATGATATTTAGCATGGTGACCACATTCGATGATGGATCAGTATCAATTATGCCATGTTGCTTTCTATCAATGTGGTCAAATACTTTTATTTCAAGTTTTTTTCTAACATTAGTAATGACTAAAATATCTTATGACTGATCAACTTAACTGGTACAGATCTGAAATGCTATAACAAGTCAACATTTTATTTCTATGAAGATTCTTATCTTTAAGTGTGCATTTATTGCAAAGCATATAAAGATTTATGCACTATTCAAATACAGAAATGAACAGACTTGCCAAATCCAGATCATCAAGAGCATTGCGTGCTTCTACATTCCGTGCAACAATCCTCTCCTTGAAGTCAGGCCAATTTATATTGTAATTTCAGAACATGAAAACTTGGAGGCAAGACTTTTTATAACCCTATCGGTCTTGCTGACATGTTCTCAGAGCTTATAAAATATCTTGACAGATCAATAAGTAAAGAACTTGTATGCAGTTGCACAAAAAAAATCTTAGGAGATTTATCACTATCCAAAACAGCTTTTGGCATTTAAGCATCTTCACTAGCCAAGGTTCAAAGATGATAAACCAATGTACACCTTAGTAGATCGAACAGAATGTTGGTGCTTTGTCTACATGACATTTAATGGATGTCATAAATTGCCTCCCTTAGAATGTAATACCAACTGGCCAATAGCACTGTGTATTGTACTGGAAATTGTCCAGTATGCTTTGCTTTGTAAATTTAACATCAAAAATATGACTACATATCAGAGGGAAGCCATTACTGGTATATTAGAGTTAAAGATATTTGTGTAAACACAGACCAGCAGTGGAAAATTGCTTATTTATCACCCCATTCAAGATGTGTGCTTCCGTTTGTCTCGATCATGTTTGAACAATGTTCAAATTTTAACAACTTAATTTTGATTGGATTCAAATGAAATTCACAGACCTGAAGCACAGAAATATCTACTCAATATGCCAAGGTTTAAATAGGCAATCACATCGGAACCTTGGCTAGCGAAGATGACATTTAAGAAGGTCCTTTTTTCTTAACCCATAATCCATTTGGACAGCTTCCTATATCAACCTGCAGTACCAGTCAATAGTGTTCCTATTATCAGATCAAAATCATGTGACTGTCATGGTCTGAATTTCATACTACTTAAATAATTTGCTATATGAGATCACCATTTAAATCTCCAATATCATCATGTGCACAAGGATGTTCGTTGTCCAATCTTTATATAACAGTATTTTCTCAATGATCACAGGAAGTCAACCTAAAACAACTGGGGGAGAGGGGTAGTCATGTCATCTGAGAGTTTCTATACAGACTTTGCTAAATTTGAAAAAGTAATTGGAGGTAGGGCAAAGTAAAAAAAACATTTGATATTTCCAATAAATAGCTTGAAAATTTGGGTTAGTTTGGCTGTCTTAATGTTTTCTTTAATACTGTACATGAAATTGTATATTCTCTATTAATTGAATTGTTAAACTGAAGAAATATGCAGCAGAACAGTTAACCAAAATTTGAGTTGACAGGAAACTAACCTGAAAGGCCATTAAGTCTATACCTTATTACTAATTTTAACAAGGTCATCAAGTTTGTTACTAATATTAGCCAATGAAGTAGAGAATATACTTGGTAAAGGACAATGGATTATGTGTCAAAGACAAGAAAGAATTGAAATACAAAAAAAGCCTCTTCATTCTGATTTAACAGAAATTATGGTAGTTAATGGTAATTGTGGTAGTAAACCTTTAATTCAATAACCCTGTGTGCCACATTTACAAGGTACAATGCCCTGGTTCTGAACTCTGTGGCATCAACAACATTCGTCATACACCAAAGAGGGTTGAATTACAGAAATGGGGAAAATTTTACAATAATTCCAAGTAGTTTATGCTTTCTTAACTCAAAACAATAAAAAAGAAAATTGCAGGAAAAAACTTTTGCAGTCTTCTTTTACCAGATCTGATACTAAAGTCTAAATTGAAACTTTTTGCTATTAGATCTAAAGCAGACCAGTCCGAACTGCACATGGTCAGACAAACCATTACAAGAAGTAGGGTAAGGTTAGATTTGGAGAAAAATAAAAGGGCCAGGCCCTAAAATCATTGGTCCAATAAAAAAAATCTCCAAATAAGTAAACTTTTCACCCTTCTGCATGTGTGAGAGCTAAATAGCCAATCATAACATCTTTCATACACTTTAAAGCATCTAGCAAAATGAAACTCTCGGAAACATGTTTTGGGATACAATCAGAAATTAAGTTTTACAATATGCTGTAGTAGGCATACAGAACGTCTGCATAGCACTATTAAGACTAACTAGACTTGGTATGAAGTTATTTTGAAAAGCCCTGTTGCTATAACCATATAACATATATAACCGAGGAGTTGTGACAATATTCCAGGCCACTATTATGGGCATATTTGCTATACTGACACCATTTTTATTTTGGAACAACTACACATTAGGATAAATTCAGGAGGTGCATCAATTACATTTTCAAAATAGCCAGTGTGGACAACCAAGCATAATCATTGTCATCAAAGATCAACTAGATGACAGGATGATCATCTGTAAAATTTCATTGCAATGCTCCAAGTAGTTTTAAAAAAGTGGCGTTAAAAAACGTGGGTTAATGGATGGATGGATTGACTATAATCTGGAGATCATCCCACAAGCTCTCCTGGTTTATGACTAATAGTGCTAATAATAATAATGCCATTAACACATTAACATCTGGAGGTTTCTGCTGTTTTCGCATGAAATGTGAGTAAGAAACACATTCTGGGTGATATTTCTGAATACATCCTAATACATCGACTTTCATGTAATTTTCCATTAGCTTAATGCCTAGTTGTGTTGAAAACATTGTTTTCCATTGGTTATTTTGCTCGCGCATATGCAGAATGGGAATATTTGGGAGTTCTCTTTTTTTTCTTTTTGTTTTGCTTAAAAAACAGACTCATCATTTTCGTATGGAGACCAATCTTTATTCCAAATGTCCACCTTATCCTACTTTTTGTACAGGTTCACTTGTCTGTGTACAGTTCAGACTGGTCTGAGGCCAAAAAGTCTAAACTCAGGACACAAAATAGAATTCAGATCATGGGAAAATTTTGGATGAAGAAAGAAAACAGGTCCAAAAATTGTTTTTTTTCCTCTGCATTTTGTAGTGCAACTAAAACATCCTGATTATTTGGTGTCATTGTAGAGCTAAATCTGTCTACATTTATATGACCTAATGCCCCATAAATGCAGCACCAGGTTAATGAGTCAAGACTACTTTGATGCTAGGGTGTGGAATGTTTTCCTGCACTTTTGTGCTGGGTAAATTCAAAACCTGGGGCTAAAATAACTCAAGATAATAATTTTTTCACAGACATGTAATTTAAAGGAAATCTATTGTCTGGTATGTACAATGTAAATAATGCCCCAAAGGAAGTCAAATATTTATTCTGTATATTACATGCTATTAAACAATGCATACTAGCTCCATTAAAACTGTCAGTAGCCGAGGGTAAACCAATGCTTGAGGGAATCTGCAGCATCAAAAAATCATGTAGTGTAAAAATGATAATGATGGAGGGTAAAACGATATGTAAATACATGTAAAGTGTATACATGTCAGGGAAATCCTGGCTATATATATAGTACTTGTAGCTAAGTTTTAAAATGTCAATGTAGAAATTGCACAAAAAAATTGGATGGTAAGCTCTTCCAAATAATCATTTCAGTTTGCAAGGTGATGATAAAAAAAAAAAAAATGTCTAAATTTATTAAAATGTGTATAAAATAACAAGAGTCCCTGTATGGGACTCATGTTCTACTAGCATAAATATATTTCCAGGATGCAGTGCCACTAATGAATGAGAAATCATAAAAGTTTTTAATTTTTAAAAAAACTTGTCAATAAAACCATTCGTAAAGGAGTAATAGTGACAACAAAATGCTAAAGATGATCATGCTGGATGCCATTATCAGCACCATTACATGCAAGACCACCATTTACATGCAAGACCAACTGGATATCATAATAAATCTCTTTGGAAAAACCCAATGTAAAATATGACCACGCATCCAGGAGTAAAGATAGGATTTTAAAGTTATACTGGATATCAAATTTGTACCATTTTCATTTAGAAATAAGTCTTATGGAGAAAACTCCAAGCTGATATGACGTTTCATTCATTAAAAGTAGCATAAAAAGATGTATTGGATGTTGAATGGGCACCATTTTCATTTAGAAGCAAACATATATTATAAAAAGTCTTTAGGTGAAACCCCCATGCTGATATGATCATCCATTGAGGAGGAGGATTGGTATTAGTAGGGGACGGTTTAAAGCTCTGATGGCACATCAGTACAATAAAGACTATATGTTACCAACTAACATTAAATATACAATAAATTGCAACGAAACATTAAGATAATAAAGCTTTGAAATAAACATAACGATGACATAGCAAACAAAAGTTTTTGGGAAAAGATTCGGTAAAGCATACATAAAATAAAAGGAGCAATAAAAGGGTTTTCAAGACAATTGCCAATGTGGCCATAGTGTATGTCAGATTGACATGACTTTCATCTACAACTAATTAAACCTAAGGATGAATGTGTAGACTGTCATGGTAATCCTCCAAGTAGTTACACAGAAGTAGCAATAAAAATTACAAAACCTTTACTAATGAATGAATAACAAATGGTCATATATATGGAAGTACAACAGATGAACTAACAGTGAATAAACATTTCTGATCTATGGCAAGCAAAGTTTGTTTTTTTTTTAAATCAAGTATTTGCACAGATTTTTTTCAAAACAGAAACCATTCATTTCAAAGGTAAAAGGTTTTTCTCACAAGCCCATTTAGCAATAAGAATCTAAATATAGTTCACATAAAAATATTTTGTATCAATGAGTGGTGTTGATACACTCAACAATAATGTGCTCTATTGTCAGTGTGCACTCTGGTCAAGGTTAACACTTTATTGTGGGATACAGGAATGGCACACCACCTCCTCATTGGGATACAGGAATGGGACAAAAACATCTCACTGGGATACTCACTGGGTAACTTTGTCTCCATCCATTCAACCATCTGTACAAATAAGCAACTTATGGACCATAATAGGAATTTCTGCAAAATTCGTTAAATTTACTTTTTTACTATGAAAACAGAATTTATTTCAATTTTTTGTTTCTGCAAATATCATTTATTATTGGGGGGGAGGGGCAGGGAGATAACCAAAGATGGTAAATTTGGGGAAAAGAAATTTTTTTACTAATACTGGCAAAATTGTTTGCAGCACCTTCTAGGGGCGAGCTAATTCATATGCTGAAAGGTGGAATTACCATGGAGGCTTAATATTCTTGTGTAAGTTTCTGTATACATGTACTTCATTGCTGTCATTCTCCACTACATACGGTAATACCCTAGCTTTCCTTTAACACTGGATTACCCATGACAACTGAAGTGACTTTATATACAGAACATTGATCAATCTATAACTGTAAGCAACTGACAAAGTTTATTTGACCCTCAAGTGGTGCTATCATCTACAGAGCAATTTCTAATGAAGATAGTGGTGATGAATTTGATGAGAGAATCAGACACGCCCAGTAATATAAAAATTGTGTGACATGGTGGGCAATGCTCTAACATTATCTTCTGAACTTAGATGTGTAATATGCTCCCACTCACTGCCTTACACCTTACGTCACAAACTGCACCTAAGTCATTCTCTTTCTCACCCTCACTAGCATAATAAAAGTTTGCTGGGTTTAAATTTCATGTCTAATTAACATGGATGAAACTTGTCAATATAAGGAACTGCCCGTTGTGAATGTTTGAGAATAGAAATTTCTGGTCAATAAAACATTTTTTTAAAATTATTTTTAAAAAATAAATTTTTTTTATTGGTAGACAGAAAAGACCTTATTCTATCCATCATTATAAATGAAAAAAAAAACCTTGTTCTAAAATAAATAAAATATCTCACTTGAAATAAAAATGCCAACTGCCCACCTGCCCCTTTAATAATGGCTGTCTCAAAATCGCTCAAGATCTTAAGCAGGTCCCTTGGTAATTTAATGAATGCATGTGTATAGTGGCTGCCGCCTACTTGGACCTCTTGTACTACCGGTATACTTAATGTTCATTTGTATGCTTGTACTGTTTCCACTGCTACATATACAAAAATGGGATTTAAGCAAAACAGCCATGTTTTAAATTTTTTTTGCATCTTGGTCTTACTGGTATGACATAAGAAATTATCAAAACAAAGTTATACAAAAGCATAAACTTCATACATTGCTGACATAAAATGCGATCTTCCACAAAAGTTCATTTTTAATTGTCTATGATGGTCAATGCAGAATATTTTTTTACATTAATTTAAACACGACATTTATTTCATACAAATATTTTTCTTTATTATAAATTTTCTCGCGTTTCTATTCAGGATAAGAATGTCTACAGGCAAGAATTTAAATTTACTTTGAGCATACACCTAATATCATGAATCATTTCTTTAAACTGCACCACAGTTGAAAATAAAAGAAATTCTTAATATTCGTTTCTGAGCCCGCCATTTTTTGGTTGATTAAACTGGCTATTGGCAGTATTTATACATGCATTTCTTATAATTGAATGACCAAACTATAACACTCCAAGTACTTAGATGCTGACACTTGAATCATCGCTAACTTCAGCTGTTTAGTACAGCTCAGTTTAGAAAACCTACAGTAATAATATTTAAGCAGACTATCCTTCATCATCACCATAATTGTATTCAGCATTACAAAATTTGTTATTAATTATTTACAACTTAGTTGCTAAAAGTCTGGAAAAATATGATAGTCTTGATCACTTGAAACCTTGTCTGATTGTTATAATTAAACCTGTTGATTGATGCCTGTAAGAACTTGCTGTGGTGGGAGGGTGGGTCATAGATACTTGTTTCTGTCAGTGCTAAAGGTAAACTATTTATAACACCCATCCACCCTTAAACCAATTGTGGGGTTGAGGAGGGGGAGAGAAGAAGGATAGATGTTACAAATTGGTTCTTCTGTCACATATCCAGCAACAACAGTAAAGGCAGTGGTGTCTTGTCAGGCTGTATTAATTCAACTAACACTATGCGATCATGTTACTAAAAATCTTAAGTTTCATACCCTGATATGCATGGAATTCCTTACTCACCTGCTTAAACTAAATCTTCATTCTGTTCAAAGCAGTTTAGTATTTATTTCCAAGGAAACGAGGCTGTAAAGGCCCCCAAGGTCAAGCTTATGGGGCACCATTGCACTTTCAATAGGTTCTGCCTCTCATTTCATTATTTATTAATAACTTGCTTACCACATCATGAAAATAATGAACAGTTATCATCAATTGTGATCTCAAAACTTGCTTATCTTGCACATTCCTTGGAGAAAGTTGCATTTAAGTTAATTAAAATTACTGCAGTAAATTCATTCTGGCAAGGTTGCACTGATACTAAATTATTGTTCATTTATTATTACATATTCTAATAAATACAATACTGTATGACCGCTCTGGTGGCCTAGTGGTTAGAGCATCTGCCACAGAAGCATATGAGGTCATGGGTTTGATCCCCCAGCAAGTCATACCAAAGACTTACAAAAATGGTACTAACAGCTACCTCACTTGATGCTCAGCATTAAAAGGTTAGTTTTAGGACTGGTCAGCCTAGTGTCAGGATATAGTGACTGGGTGGGACATCATGCTACATGTCTGTGGCATGATGCCCCTGAGTGCTAGACTCACTATAAACTGCCTCACTGCAGACATCGTAGCGATATGATTGAATTTTTTAAAAAAGCTACGTTAAAATTCCTAATCAATCAAACAAACAAACAATATTGAATATGTGTATTTGGTTGTAAGTTGAGTCCAACTGTAAACTGCACAGATCCAGATCTGCCATTGCATAATGCGCTGGCAAAGCTGTAAAACAAAGTGTACCTTGGTCTGCAGAATGCACTAGGCTATGTCATATCACGACCATTATTATAAGTGAGTATGTTAATAATAATAATAATAATAATAATAATAATAATAATAATAATAATAATAATAATAGTAATAATAATAATAATAACTCTTTCATATGTGTTTTCTTTAAATAACTGCACTCTGTGATCAAAATGAAATCTTACCATATTTTTCATTCTGGTCATTTTTAAGTCCTCTGTATTCTGGATTCCAGTCAGAAATGTTCATGTACATTTGTTATGTTTAATTAACTTAACAATCACTCTAAATACTAATAATAGATCCTGAGCAAAACTCCAATAGGTCATAATTATTAACTTCATTCATTGTCCTTTCATTTATATTATCAGTTATCATCACCTTCAATAGTTTTGAGAGGCCCCGAGTGGCCGAGTGGTCTAAAGCACTCTCCATTACGGAAAACTGCCATTTCACCTATGTCTGCGTAGGTTCAAGTCTCAGATTCGGCCAATGTGGTTATGTGAGAAAGAATGCCAGTTGCTTCTCGTAGGTCGGTGGTTCTTTCCGGGGATTTTCTCAGGTTCTTCCTCCACTATTAATACTGGCCGCCATGTATAGCCTGTCGCGTTAAACCCCACAACAACAACAACAACATCATCAATAGCTTTGCATTCAGCATTAAAGAGAGACTTGAGCCTTGAAGAATGAAAGTATCAAATAATTTTGATTAATGAGAAGCTTGTTGCATTGCCTAGGTGAAAAAATTGTGTATTGATGACTTATTATTTTAACTGTGAAAATAGTACATATGGCAATTGTCATAGTCATCCGCTAGACACTATGTATTCATTAACTGAGTCGCATGCTTCACACTGCACTGTGCAGAACACTTGTAAGTGTTCATTAATTATATATTAATTATTAAATCTTATAATAAACATTGATGACTAAAAGAGTAACTGCCAAGTAATACATGTACCTCTTCTAATGAAATTGTTATTTCAAGCTGCCTGTTCTTATTGTTGGAATGACTAAACTAAATGATGAGATACATTTTCAGATTTTGTTGCAAGTACCTGTTTGATAGAAGATGTTTGACAGAGGTGATTTCACTAAAAACTGTTAGCCATCTAAACCACTGCTGTAATTATATACAACCACTTCCACTATTATCTCATCCAGTGCTGATCTTAACAAACATGGTTCTGAATAAGCATTTAAATTATCATTCACACACCCTATATACTTGTTTATCCAACTGCAAAAAACAAATATCCCAATCTGTGGTCACATAATGTGATTGCAGATTAGGGTTTATGCTGTATGTTTTAAGGATTACTCCTGACAAACTGCATAAACCCAGATCTACTTGCACATTATGCAACTGCAGATATGAGTCAGTATAGTTTGAATCTTGACAACTTATAAATTGGTATGTATGGTATATGAGCCACTTTATGTCAAAACCTATAACATCTCTGTACAAACAATATAGATATTTCTTATGTTATCTTCAATATTCACCAGATAACCTACATTCAATTGTCACACACCAACTGGAATACTTATAATTCCACAACATGTAACCTCATGTACTGTAATTTACTACCTTGACAGTCTGTATGCATAATGTACAATGTCAGTGGAAATGCTATGTGACCACTTCTATCTTTTTTGTGTCTGTATTTATGATAGGTATACATTTTCTTCACAGAATATGCCTGTCTTCATTGTAGATTTACTTATGTCTATTTTCAGGTATCAATAAGGAAGTATAAATGAGCTGGCGATATAAAAATTAGCCAGATTTCATTGTCTTCTATTTTCTAAATACATCTTATCAAATGACAAAATACCTTGTACATACAAAGGTAGTAAACTTTTTATCATCTATGATCTCTGAAAGTATCTTTCCTTCCCATAAAAAAAACGAATTTCTAGAGAGAACACCTTTCTGCTTGCATAAACATTCATTTCTTGTCATAAACAATCTATCGGTCAAAAACAGTAGCTCCTGACAGTACTAATCCATAATTAATTTACAATTGTTTACTCCTACCAATCTGGTCCTGACCCATATATACTTTATGACTGTTCAACAAGATCACAACTCATGTATGTACCACACACAGCAAATCAAGTCTTGGGAGAGTGAGAAAAAACAACTATTTTTCTTTTCCAAAGAATTAAATACACTTAAAAATATAATCTTCCCAAAATCTGCAACATTAAAATAACAAACAAAACAACAAAAAGCAAAACCTTAAAGACACAGTCTTAAAGTTCATTACACATTGTACCACAGTGACCAGTTCTTATTCAATTACCATGTCAATAAGCTGTACACACAACCCGGATTACAGTATGTGCCTTTAAATACTCTGATTTGTCTGATATGAATATAAAGATCATTAAAGACTTCATGGGCAACTTACTACATAACCCAAGACCTCAACAGACCTATAGAGTTTTCATAAAACATAACCCAATACCTCAACAGACCTATAGTTTTAATACTACATAACCCAAGACCTCAACAGACCTATATAGTTTTCATACTACATAACCCAAGACCTCAACAGACCTATAGAGTTTTCATACAACAGTAACATAACTCAAGACCTCAACAGACCTAAAGTTTTCATACAACATAACCACATACCTCAACAGACCTATAGTTTTAATACTACATAACCCAAGACCTCAACAGACCTATAGTTTTCATACAACATAGCCCGAGACATCAACAGACCTATAGTTTTTATACTACGAAACCCGAGACCTCAACAGACCTATAGTTTTCATACAACATAACCTGAGACCTCAACAGACCTATAGTTTTCATACTACAAAACCTGAGACCTCAACAGACCTATAATTTTCATACTACATAACCTGAGACCTCAACAGACCTATAGTTTTCATACTACATAACAAGAAATCTCAACAGACCTATAGTTTTCATACTACATAACCTGAGACCTCAACAGACCTATAGAGTTTTCATACTACCTAACCTGAGACCTCAACCAACCTATAGTTTTCATACTACATAACTCAAGACCTCAACAGACCAATTGAGTTTTAATACTACATAACCCAAGACCTCAATAGACCAATAGTTTTCATACTACATAACCCGAGACCTCAACAGACCTAAAGAGTTTTCATACAACATAACCTGAGACCTCAACATACCTATATAGTTTTCATACTACATAACCCAAGACCTCAACAGACCAATAGTTTTAATACTACATAACCCAAGACCTCAACAGACCTATAGTTTTCATACTACATAACCCCAGACCTCAAAAGACCTATACATGTAGTTTTAATACTACATAACCCAAGACCTCAACAGACCTATAGAGTTTTCATACCACATAACCCAAGACCTCAACAGACCTAAAGTTTTCACACAACATAACCCAATACCTCAACAGACCTAAAGTTTTAATACTACATAACCCAAGACCTCAACAGACCTATAGTTTTCATACAACATAACCCAATACCTCAACCAACCTATATTTTTCATACTACATAGCCCGAGACATCAACAGACCTATAGTTTTTATAATACATAACCCAGGACCTCAACAGACCCATAAAGTTTTCATACTTCATAACCTGAAACCTCGATAGACCTATAGTTTTCATACAACATAACCTGAGACCTTGACAGACCTATAGAGTTTTCTTTCAGAACTCAAAGCATATCATGCTTAGTATCACTTGTATCCTTGTTATATTCAGAAAAATAATATCAGCCTGATTTTTGGGGGGAAATCTAGATTTTTGCTGCAGACACTTAAGTGTGGAGAATGAATAGATGAAAATATTAAAACTGAAAAATTGTGAATAACAACATCATTTTGCAAGTTCACAATCCATAATGATTTTTGGATCAATTATAAATCATATCTGACATGTAGCTATTTTGTTGTTGTTGTTGGTTTTGTTTTTTAGAACAAGGGTAAATCATTTCTGACATGTACTATTATTTTATTATTGTTGTTGATTGATCAGCTCTTTTAACACATTACTGACTAATCCAATCTGCCGAAATGCGAGTATAGTGCCAAGGAAACACCAAGGCCCAGCCCAAATGGGTATCAAGGAAATACCAAGGCCCAGTCCAAATGGGTATCAAACCCACAACCCTTGCATTACAAGTTAACTGCTTTACCAATCGGCTGTTGATCATAGGTATCAATCAATTTGCAGATATTGTAAGATAATCTTTTGTTTTTGATAATTCTGATGATTTGGGAACATAAAGCAGCATGCATGCAAAATAACATTGTCCATTCAAAAATATAAATATCTCAAACTGTAAAAAAAGCTATATCCTCTTGTAGTGCAATTTATTAATAAAAATCAAATACATTGGCACTCTAACATTACCTTATAAAATGTTTGATGATAAACTGTGCTGTAATGTGTAGCCATGCAGTATAAAGACACAGAGAGAGAGAGAGAGAGAGAGAGAGAGAGAGGAGAGAGAGAGAGAGAGAGAGAGAAAGAGAGATAGGGAGGGAGGGAGGGAGAGAGAGAGAGAGAGAGAGAGAGAGAGAGAGAGAGAGAGAGAGAGAGAGAGAGAGAGAGAGAGAGAGAGAGAGAGAGAGAGGGAGGGAGGGAGGGAAGAAGGGAGGGAGGGAGGGAGAGAGAGAGAGAGAGAGAGAGAGAGAGAGAGAGAGAGAGAGAGAGAGAGAGAGAGAGAGAGGGAGGGAGGGAGAGAGAGAGAGAGAGAGAGAGAGAGAGAGAGAGAGAGAGAGAGAGAGAGAGAGAGAGAGAGAGAGCTTAAATACTGTCATATCCCCAAATGGTACACAAAAGTCAAACAAGAGTACATTGAAATGATGGCTGCTCTACTGTCCATTAATAACTTCCAAATTTCAAGATAAGACCATTCTTTCATTTAAACTGCTGAGTGTTGAAACTGATACTACAGAAGTTAGAAGATTTCAAATCAGTCACTGTGGCAGTTATACTGAATGTAAGACCATCACCAATTTTCTTCTACAACTAAGAAAACACTACCGTATTTTCGCGCATATATCCCGCGGGTTATACCAGATTTTACAAACCCCGCAGGGGGGGTGCGGGTTATATAAGGGTGCGGGCTATATCACAATTTTTTTTTACACATAATGATATTTCAACATATTGTTTGAAAAACGTAACTACATAACATATATTGTTCTAGTTTTGTTTTGCTAGGGTTGGATATTATGGCTACTACAGTGACTTTACAACAACTTACGGTATCGGGACCAAATCAACATTTCGGGATAAAAACTTAAAATTTCGTATCCGTCACGTTTTCATAATCAATATTTTCTGTTTTCAATCGAAATAACTACGGTACCTAATTTTACCGCTGGGCCACGATCCACTGCTTCAGGTCAGCTTCAAGGAGAGGCCACTTTGCTTTAGGTCCGCGACGAGCACGTTTTCGTAGATTCATCTTCTCCAACGTTCCTTTTTCTTTTCTCCAACCTCGGATTACACTCTCATCAATATCAAATTTTGTGCCTGTGGCTCTATTGCCATGCACTTCAGCATACGCAATGGCAGTTAGCTTGAAGTCGGCTGTGTAAGACTTTCGTTTCGGCATTTTTTAAATTAAACAGAAAGAAATTATTTAAACTCGAAACTACACTTCACAAGAATACAAGATTATTTAAAAATGTCCGTGTTTATGTAGCCTGTAGTTGAGGCACAGTTCCTACGCACACAAGCACTGTGTACCGTGTTTTTCCTGACTTTTATTGAGCAAAGGTCGTCGGCTTACTTTGATGATGGCGCCACTAAAGGCTCCAGTTGAAGGGTGAAACAAATACCTGTTTGTTATTGCTGCGGCAACTTCAGATAATTGTAGAACATTGAAACAGATTTGTTTTATTTGTTTAGTATATATCAGTGCTTCAAAGGTAATCAGTTCTCTTTGAAGTGTCAGCAAACGTATTTTTTCTTCTTCCATCTGGTATTTGTTTTTAAATTAGTGTCATCTGCTTGACTGTACTACGTTTACGTTTCCGCCTTCTGCGGATTCGGATTTTGACTAGTCAGTTGCATAAAGTAATAAGGCCAGATATCATCATTAGCGGATTATGATATAACAGTGCACTGTTAGTGTGGTTTGCCAGTATGAGACAAGGACTTGTTATTTTAACAATATATTCCAGTACATTGTTTCCTGTCATGGTGCCTTTGATTTTCTCTACTCCAAACGCAAGACTGTATATACGGTTTTTATCAGCCAAAATTGGTGTCGCCACAAATATCACCAGATGGTATATTTTGTCACCAAAACGGAAAACAGAATCGCAGTTTGCTACATCAGCGAAGCCCCGTGATCCTGTAATTGATTTCATTTCCGATTGTAGCTGTATAAATATATCTATGGTTGCAGGTTATACAAAGGTGCGGGTTATGCCAACGATTTTTTACACAAAACCCGCGGGCTATATGAGGGTGCGGATTATCTGCGTGTGCGGGATATATGCGCGAAAATACGGTATTCTAAAAAGTTTGGTGAAATCCAATGCTGAAACAATGATCCATTCTGGTATGGTTTGGTTTTAGGGTTTTAAGCAACATTCCCTCTAAGCTGCGCATGCGTGTGTAGCTGCTCAGGCATCCCCACGCAGCTGAATTGTCAACCAAACGTTAAATTTTGCTCAATCCAACGTTAAATTTTGCTTGTCTCCCGTAATGCTTGCACATTGCAGTGAGCACTGCGCGCACATCTACCATTTGCTTAGAGGGAACGTTGGTTTTAAGGTCATTTTTCAGTACAATATAGGCTAGAAATTGTGGCCATCATACTGCACTTGGTGCAGGAAGACAAATGTTAGCCAAGCCAAGACTAGACAGACAAAAAAAAGTGAGATGTGATTGACCTGTAACGGCATACACTTTAGAACATTCAACCACCCAAGCCACCATCCATTTTGTAGAAATAGTAAAAATATTTTCAAAATGCTTATTGTAGTACCCATATCTGATACACGTCTGATCAGCATCGTTTTCAGTCCGGAAAACTGGATACTTGATATCAACATTAGTCTTCCAATGAAAACTGAATGTCAACCTGACTTTCCATTTTTCAAAATTTTCAAGACAGCAGCCATGATGTCCAAACTGACACTATCACCATTTTCATTTATTACCAACAAGACATCATAAACCATCAATACCCCTGAAAAAATGATGATTATATTTTCATCTAGAAAAAATATTTTCAATATGGGACATAAGATCTGCACAAATGTTTCGAAGACCAACTTCTAAGACACCATAAAACGTCTTCTGGCAAAGCCATTAATGATAAAACTTACCTAACAGGAGTGGTGTCAATATTAAGACTTTCAAAATGGCTGCTATACCATTTTAGGACAAACTATAGATCAGAAATTGTTCAGTGAAAACCCAGCTGTTCATATGACCATCCAATGAAGTAGAAAAGCAAAAACAAGATTTGAAAACGGTCACTGTTGTGGCTATAGTGAATTTCCATGCAAAATCATTTTCATTTAGGGCCAACTAGACATCATACAAAATCTTGCATTGAAAACCCTATCATAACATGATCAATCGTTCAATAGTCACTAGTGACAACAAGATTTTCAAGATGGCCATTCTGAAACCATATTTGATGTTTAAGCATTACCATTTTTCATTTAGGACCAACCAGACATCATAAGAAATAACATTTAGTAAAAACCTGATGTTGATGTGGCCATTCATTGGAAAGCAGCAGCCAGAGACAATCCTGGTGAAAACTTTATGTTGCTGTAACTTTTTGTTCTGTTCATGTGAGTCAGTGTTATTCAACCATTTTGACACCATGAGCCACTGAATTTTTTTTCTTGAAGCTGACAGTAGCAGCAGAAAACTTAAAAGCATAGACTATAAAATGTTCACAATTGTTTACCTGCTTAAGAAGATGTACTATGAAAGTAGGCCATTGATTTGTTTTACATAAATACAAAAAAAATTGCTCAAGCTCTGGTGCAGCTGCAGGTTGGACAGCACTGATAGGAGTAGAGATAAGATGATTTTCAATATGTCAGATTGCACCATGTTCATTCAGACACCATGATATGCCTTAAAATGAAAAACCATCTTGATATGACCATCCAACCAGAGGGAGTGGTCAAAAAAATATTTTCTACACAATTGCTGTTGTGTCAATAAAACATTTTGATTTAGGACCAACAAGACTTTGGGGTGAATGTGTAATGTTTTATGGCATTAGGAAATACATCTACATGTACCTGTACGTATCACATATTTCCAATTTTAAGGATGATTCATTTTTCTTCTATCTGTCTCTCTCCATGTCAATGAACAGATCTTAAAATGTCAATATGCACTTACAAGTCAGGCATTCCCTAAAATTGTATGTTGTATGGTTTAACGCCATTTTTCAGCACACGATAGACTAACATGGCAGCCAGTATTAATGGTGGAGGAAGAACCTAGGGAAAACCCCTGTAAAGAACCACCGACCCACAAGAAGCTACTGGCAAGCTTTCTCACATACCCACATTGGCTGAATCTGAGACTCGAACCCATGCTGAAGTGAGATGGCATTTATCCATAACAGAGAGTGCTTTAGACCACTAAGGAACTAGGGGGACCCATAAAACTAACAGGTTTTGTGGGTGTTGTTGCAGTGGCTGCAGCAAAAATATTTATTGAACTTGTTGGCATATTTCAGAGGGAAAAATTACCTGACCACAGGCACTAATGGAAAATGCCTCACAAGAAATGAAAAGGTGTCCCAAAAAATCCATAAAAAACCAACAAGTTAAAAAACAAAAACAAACTCCAAACAAGTATGTTCAAGTAATAACTCATTTTAAATAGGTTTTTTCCAAATAATTAGTTTAATTTGCAATTTTAACTTGTCAAACTTATAATCATGTATGAAAATGGTGAAATGTGGGATGGGTTCACAGATTAATTGGAATTTGGGTGCACTTGTTGATCCAGCATGATCTGGGCAGGATTCAAACTGACATACTTCTTGTTGCAAATTCCAGCCTGCTAACACAGACATCACTTATTTAATAACAGTTAGGCAATATGAAAAAAATCATGTTTACTTCTGATCAGTCCCTGGTTGATAAAATTCTAATGACTTAAATTTAATCTTGCTTTTTCTCTGGCTGGTAAAAATGAACTTGTAAGAAGATAATACCCACCTTGGGAAAGGTTTGAATCAGTTCTATAATGAGCATACATGCCCAAATCCAAGTCCATTGACAAGGAAGGACTGTAATTAAGTACAGCTCTATACAGATATAAAGTATTATTACATCATGTTTCTATAAGGCAGTTAGTATATTGAAAACAAATTCACTTCCTTCTATACACTCCAGTAGTGGCATCCTGGTGATACTTCCTGAATAACAGTTAGATGGGAGAATATTTTTAGGGCTCCTCAGAAGCCATGAAGGGCTTCAGCTCCAATGTAAATGGGTCCAAATCCCAATACACCATTAAAAAAGGACAAAACCTTCTGCTAGTCTTTTCGTATAAATAACTATGACCAATACCTAATCAGTTTTAGTGTGTGTGTGTGTGTGTGTGTGTGTGTGTGTGTGTGTGTGATTTGGATTTTTAACGTAGCTTTAACCATTTTTCAGTCATATCACTACATCGTCTGCAGTGTGGCAGTTTATAGTGATGCCTATCACTGGGGCATCAAGGCGCAGAATTGTACCTTGATGTCCCACCCAGTCACATTATCCTGACACTAACCTCTTATTCTTAATGCTGAGCACCAAACTTTGTAAAGTACTTTTGCAGGCATATTTGTAAATATGATACACCTATCTCAACAAAGCCTACGAGTGGACTGGCTGAGTAATCTGTGGGTGGCTGTGGGTGGGTTACTGAGTGGGTGTCAGTATGCATACATGCGTGCATATGTGCATGTGTGAGCGACATTTTTACAAATAACAAAATCTTGTATGAATAAGCAAACATAAATATATAAATAAGGTTTTCATGACATTTTTGTAACTGAAAATGTTTTGTATAAATAAATTGTATCCTTGAATGAAACTTTCCCCATGATAATTATACAAGAGGCTAAAGTTTCATTACAGAATGGACAAGGATACAAGTCACAGTTTATTTCCTTTTAAGTGACCCTTACCTATATATGTAGATGACTTTGACCTTGAGAATGGGAGCATTAATGTGACATGTGACACCATATCTGTTGTCATGCTATACTAAATGACTAAAATTTTTTTCAGTGTTTCAAAGTTCATAGCCTTAATAAGGAAGCAAGTCATGATTTGCATTCCATTGCTGTGACCCTGTCCAAGGGGGCAATGATCATGACTGGTATGCAAGACACAATCTAGTCAGTATATATATCTAACTAAAATTTTACTGCAATAATGTACAACTTACAATGGACTTGCACAAATTATTTGACCACTGGCTACCTGACTTTAGTACATGGTAGCTCTAGACCAAGGATTCTGAAAGTCTCTGGGTTTCAAGGTACACGATTTGTTAGAACAAGTCCTCACAGAAGCCACCCCTCTTTAACAAGTATTCTTTTTGAACATGGTGTCCCAACTGTGAAAAGTGTAATGAGACATCACTATCATCAGACTAGCGCTGACTTGCTCGAAGCTGACACAAATTTAGTTCCTATGCCCTTAAAATTCAACATAATTCCGCTTTCTAGGATAGGTATTGTAAACTCTTGATTGATACCAACAAAATAGAGAGAGAGAGAGAGAGTGAGAGAGAGAGAGAGAGAGAGAGAGAGAGAGAGAGAGAGAGAGAGAGAGAGAGAGAGAGAGAGAGAGTGTGTGTATACCACTTTAAGCTGACAATGTTCTTTTACACAGTTTGTACTGAACACCATTTCATCCACTTGCTTGACTTCTTCAGTGACTTAAGTGGTTAGCATCTGGCAATTAACTTAATTTTTTTAAAGCTACGCTAACAATCCAAATCACACACACCCTTATCCAGTTGCTTAGCTTTGTGCCTAAACTTTGGACATTATAACCATTTTTAATGCTGAAAAAGTAATTAATTTTCAATTGCTGCACTATCACTGCCCTGCATATCAAAGTGGGTAGAAACTTTTTGGCAGATCAATGTTGTGTTGTGTGTGCATGCGCAATATCCAATTGTCACAAGACACAAGCCTTGAACTGTATGTGTTCTTCTGTACCTCACTTGCTTGTGGTATCATCCAACTTAACTTGAAAAGATTTTTTTACTTTAGCTAAATAGATACTCAATGGCTCATTTTATAACCTGGTTATTATCAGCAGGCGCATTTCACGGCAGGCATGCATTAATCATTATCTAACAAATTCATCCGTGGAAATGATAACATTTACTTTAGCATGAAGAAGATTATTTGCAAATGTCAAAAGGAAGCAATACATGTATTAAAAATACACAATAAGAAAAATCCTAGCAAGTGCTGTACATAACAAAACTATGCACTATGTTAAATGAAAAAATGTGTTTAATAATCAGCTACACAAATAAATATTTAATCTTAAAAGGAATTTGTATACATATAGGAAGCACATGTAATAATTATACTTATATATGTAAAATACAGTGTAGTAGTGAAACTTGGATTCACATAAAATTTAAAATATTAAGCAAGCAGCAAGGAACAACACATAATAGTTTTAAAGAGACAAATTAAAAACTCACAAAGACTTTTTCTCATAAGTATCAATTAAATATTGACAAACAACAAAACCTTTTTTTTCATGAAGTCCAAATGCCATTATCCTAACATTAGCAAGAGGTTTAATTTTACACTGTATGAAAGCTATGTACCATTCGCATACAAGTTTGGTACAATTCAAAACAACATTGACCCAGGTCTGCTGTCGCAACATGTGCAAAGCAGTTCGATCACGTTGATTTTGTTAATTCTACTAATTAATCCTAATGAGCTGCACAGACTGATGTCTGCCCACACATTATGCAATCACTGATCTGTTTCGAGCAATTGGATATGTTGTATATAAAGTTATAGAGACTGCATGCAGAAATTCATTATAAACCTTCATTTGACATACATGTGATATAAAAATTTGTGTATTAACACAATTTCTGTATTCTGTAGAAAATAAAATAATTATAATCTCTTGGTACAAAAATTTGAAAAAGTTTTCAACAGAATATCTTCTCTTAACCAAAAGGTATCCACAAGATTTGTGTATATGAAAAATTAATCTGGCCACAAACGGGATGCCCACCCCACCCCACCCCAATAGTCTTGTTTGATTGTAGTTACAGGACACCCAGTATAATTTAGTAGGGGAAGAACCCACTCAAATATCAGGAAGAACCACAAACCAACATAGAGCTACTGGCAAGCTATCTCTGGTATATGTACCTACATTGACTGAATCCAACACTTGAACCAACCCTGACAGGGGTGAGATTGTAGTGATCCTTAATAGCAGTGCCTTTCACTGATTCAACCATCTGGGACCCCAGGCTCATTTGAGCAACTGAGTTAGAATGCTCACAGAAAAATCTGTTATAAATAATTTGTTTTGTGGGTTACCATATGTCATGTACATGTTGGAACAAACTACAATATATCAAGTCTGGATCATTGTAATTTGTTAGGAGTTGTCATCAGAACAAAAAAAAACACAGACCCTGATCTGTCTGCACATTTTGTGATGGCAGATTTTGGTATGCTTAGTTTGCAGCTGGATCAAACTTAATTAAACACAAGTAAAAACAGTATGAATTTGAATGGATTCTCATGCTTGCTACAAAATTCGAAAAGTCTCGACAATGATCTTTGTGTGGAAACACTAGAACTTCTTAAATCAGTATCAATGAAAATTTAATTTTTTGAAAGCTCACATAATCTTTATACTTGCTAATAAGCCCGATTTAATTGCAAACATAGACCCTGATCTGCTGTCACATAATGCAATGGCAGATCTGGGTATATGCAGTCTGCAGTTAGTTTTCGACTTATAACAAAAAAGAGTATACATGTATTTTAACACCCCCCAAAAATGGGAAAAAAATCATATTTTTGCAAGACAAACAAATTTATGGCTGCAGTAGGGACCTGTTGAGTTTAATGTCATTTTCAAGCACATGACAGGCTGGATACACATTGTGACCAATATATCTGGTAGTGGGAGTACCCAGAAAAACCTTTGGAAGAACCACCAACACAAGAAGACAGGCAAGCTTTCTTACCTACATTACCCAAGTTGAGACCAAAACCCACATGGAAAGGGGAGTATCTTTGACCACTTGGCCACCCTTTATTGCAGTGGATAAATTTACATAATGCACTGGCACATAAATGGCTGTGTTGTTTTTTCTATAGATTAAGAGTCTGTGTTGTTTTTTCTATAGCTTACTCCCAACAGGCTGCACCAACCCAAATCTTCTGGCACATTACAAGATAAAAAATCTAGGTCTATGACGTCTGCAGTTGGATCTGGTTTAAAAGTGAGTACACAGAAGTTAAATCTTAAATTATGATCAAGGAGATTTGGGTACCATGTGACAGTATCTGTAATAAAAACTAAGACTCTGAAGGTATGATCATTCATCTAAATTCAACCCTTTGTAAACGACACCAAATCCTGACCATCTCATGACACCCTTAACCAAAGTTAACTGACCGGTCATGATAGATCACTTACCTTACTGGGTAACTAAACAGGACATTCAATTAGTCTCATGCATAACCATAGATGGATTCTATAATCAACGCATTCTAACCCATGTCCCGACATTCAGCTAGTTTTCACTATTTTACAAATCCCACTGAACCATTGATATCTTGATTTATGACAACTGACCGATTAAGACAAATAATCTCTCAGGTAAATAAACTGGACATTTAATTAGACCTGCAAATAATCACTGCTGGATTATCTGCTCAAACATTCAACACAAGTCTTTGCAGACTGCTACTTTTCAGTTTTGGAAAACAAATCACCTGTATGCCTATTCTGGCACCATAACATAAGACCCATGGACAATATATACATAACTTATAACTTCAATCAGAAAGGGTAACTTTATTAGTACACATGAAAACAGAAAACAAATTCTTCAAAGCAAAACCTTCCTAGTGTACACATTATCATAAACTTAAATGATACTGAAAAAAATCAAGTCTCAATTCATTATGGATGCAAAAAGGATATATATAATATATAGCAATGGTTCAAGTCACACAGACACATTCCTTCCTGTACTTTTAAATTACCAAATTTTCAAGAAATAGAATTACAAGTGATATGAAATATGCAATATTGAAATGTCGTACTAGTCCCTACTTTATTCCTAGGGAGTCCTGGTAGCTCAGTTTGTGGGGTTTCACACTCACAGTGCATGGGTCACATGTTTGATACCTAACCAATGGGGGTATATGAGAAAGCTTGCCAGGAACTTCCCATAGGTTTGTGGTTCTTATCATGGTTTCCCTGGGTTCTTCCTCCACCAGTTATTTTGGCTGTCACGTATAGGTATTATGTTGAGAAACGGCATTAAACCCCAAAAACAAGACTTTTTAAATATGGCAAGATAACTCTAAAAATACTAATCAAAGCCAAATCTTACAAGTGACATAAATGACTGTGATGACAAAGATGCATGAAAAATGTTGAAGTTATATTTTAAAATTTAACCAAGGAAGACATTGATTGGTGGAAATAAAAATTCTTAGAGCTATTAAAATGCTTATCAGACAGGCATGAATTGTTCCTGGACACACCACAATCTAATCACGATACAATAGCAAATGACATTTCATAAATATTTCTCAATGGACCAATGAGATATTAAATTTAAATTACCAAAAACTGATGGGGGGGGGGGAGGGTTTAAAATAAAATGAGTGTGAATGTTAGTGGTCAAAAACTTACCCATTGCTGCCCACATAGCTACCAAAGTTTTCCTTATTTTCCTCCACTATAACAAACAGAGTTGTGTTGATCATGGTCAATCAATCTCCTAACCACTGCCTCTAGTCTCCAATGGTACAAAATGATTCCAATGTGTGTCAAGTAGTCCTATAACACTTATGCATTACAGCAGTATATACTCCCTATTATGCCTTCTTGAACAGTACATGGGTGATGACTAACAAAAACAGGAAGATTGTAACTTGATCCCAAGCAGAAATAGTTTAATGTTAAGAGGTTACAAAATCCTAATTGTTCCTTTCTGCATGAGATCTGTAGTGAAATCGTGAAATCCTGTCAACTAATGTCCAAGCAGTTGAGAGGTATGATGCAGACTAGCAATATTAACATATCTATACCAGGATATAGAGCATACAGTACCACCAGGTACAGACACATCTATTATTACCTTTATGGTTCAGGGCAGGGCAGGTATTGTAAACATCCACATGTAGTCTGCTAAATATTCCAACAATGTAATTTTGACAAGGTCAGTAACCTAATGGACTGTGCTACACTAGTATCCCAAGGGCAGGGGGAGTTGTATCCCCCATGTTGTGGAAAATAATGTGATACCATTGTTTGCTTTGAGTTTTGCCACCTAAACTGTGTCATTAGCAGTGCATTATATTTTTTTCTTGGACATCATTATCAAAGCAATTTATCAGATTTTCAAGATGCCAACAGTAACATTTACTGTTTCATATGGATTTAGTTAACATCCAGATTTGGGTATAATATTTCAAATTTGTATTACCATACAAACTGTGTATAATTTGCAAGTTTTTCACACACAACCTACACACAAAAAAACAGTACAATCTGTCATTAATTCAACCTAAAAATTATTGTTAAATTTATAAGAGGCCATGAGTGACACTGCATTTCTAACCAATAAACATGACAAAAATTAACAACCATCTTAAAGTATGATCACTCTTTGTGACTTGGTTCACTGCTAGAACCTACTATTAGTGATGGGAATCGGTTAGAAATTCATAATCGATAATTGGTTCCCCTTAACCAACTGATCATCGATTATAATCGATTACTAAGAGCAAATTTTAATTTTTATTAAACAGTTCTATCTTTGATCAAGAGTTTAATATGTTTATAAATGTACAGGAGTAATCTCTTTTAATGACATATATACTTTAACCTGACAATAATATTACATTGTGTGTTACTTTTGTTCTACAACTTTGTTAAATAAATGCAACTTTTTATGGCTAATCAGTCATATATAACTGAAATACTGCTACAATTCTTTCATTCACATGTGAGAAGGACATGATTTTCTTGTTTGTCATTGTTTATAAATACTACAAAAGATGTTGCAATTTAGCTGAAGCAAATCAACAAAATGCTAATTTATTAACTCAACAACATTTAACAACTTGACCATGTAATAAGGACTATATGTTCCTAGTAATGAATCATACGGTTTCATATTTGTAGTTGTGAAGGGAATTAATAAATTTCAGGTTAACTTTAGTGGCTGGGAGCTTTACTAACCTTTGTGCTTTGTGCTTTGTGCAACCAACTGATGATTGATATATATATATATATATATATATATATATATATATATATATATATATGAGAGAGAGAGAGACAGATGGACATATAGATGCTAATATGCATTATAATGAAGGAATGGTTACACAATTGGAAACTGCAAAACTATCAGAATTTGTCTTGCTTCTGCTACTATCATTTTCTTTAATCATTATTAATAACAAAGCCATCATCATCATTTTTATTAATATTAATATTATTACTGTATGGTCATAATTTAAAATTATAATTTCATGCAAGTGGCACCATATGATTGATTGTAGACAACAGATCAGCCTGTAAGCACTCTGGGTTTAAATTTGCTGGGTTTTATGGTAATATTTGATATGCATGCATCAATATAAGCAATGGAACAGGACCAACATACAAAACAAATTAATAGTTTCTTTTGTATTGTCAGTTTACTTATTTGGAAACCACCGCTCCAGTGGCCTAGTGGTCAGCATCTGCCATGGAACTGAGAGGTTGTGGGTTCAATCCCTGGCGGAGTCAGACCAATGACTTACAAAAATGGTACTAACAGCTGCCTCGCTTTACGCTGGTGTCAGGATAATGTGACTGGGTGCAACATCATGCTACATGTCTGCGACATGATGCCCCATTGCTAATGCTAGACACTATAAACTGCCTCACTGCAGACATCGTAGCGATATGACTGAAAAATTGTTGAAGCAATGTTAAAAATCCTAATCACACTTATTTGGAAACATTACCACATATACTTGTCTATAAGTGACTCCAACTTCAAAAAACATAAACCCTTATCTGTCATTACATAATATGCCAGCAGATCAGGTTCATGTTGTTTGTTTTACCAATTACTCTTAATGAGATAGGCCCAGCTATGCCAGCTAATTATGCAATGGCAATTCTGGGAATGTGAAGTTTGCACTTTGTTCACACTAATATACAGGTTCACATGGTACTTGCTTTTGAAAAGCCAAGTTCTCTTCTAGTTTTTTTTTAGAAGATGTGGTAACTTTTGTTTTATCTCTGGATCATTGAAAAGAGGAAGTAAACACCCAAATTAGTCCAAGTGTCTTCGATTTTATGTACATGTAGTTAGTTCTTAATTTACCACTTCTAGTCTGATAAAAATAAATTTAGCATAACTTTGACTTTTAAAAGATATACAAAGAGGTATAAAAAGTAATAGAGAAATGCTAAACTAAATAAATAAATAGTAGGAAGATTTTTACTTGCCATAATTTTCATCATATATGTCAAAAAAATTCATTTGTTTAAATGCATACTACTTTATAAAAAAACTATTTTTTTAAAAAAAATAATGTAACTTCTCAGTGTACAGATTTGATTTGATATTCTTTGTTTGAACTGCTGAGTACTTCCACCCAACCATCATACACAGTATTGGTTCCCAACCTGTGTGCCATGGACAACAAAGGTACAGCTGGCTTATTCTCAGGAACTGTAAAGTGCAACTATTAACATGTTTACAATTTTTAAAAAATCTAATAGTCCTCGTACACAAGAAGGCTATGAACCACTGCAAAAATTTAGTCGGTACTGGGCCTGATCCCTTGAGCTGATTCTGATTATATGAACTGTCTGCTTATCGCTAACTCGTGATCCCCTGATACCATATTTGTGCATCAAAATATAGTACATGTACCTTCTTTCAAGCTCTAAAGCATCAACGTCATTCAAGATACACCAAAATGGGTGGTAATACAGACAAGTAAAGAAACGTAACTCTACAAAAATACCAAATTATCTCGACTTTCCACTTGCATTACAAAATACTGTGGGGGGGGGAAAAAATATTTTTTAGACCAAAAATTCACCTGTCGTCGAAATTGGCTTTTGTTTCAAGATTTTAGAATTCAGTTCCTAGGCAGAACAGTCTGAACTGCAGACAGGCTAAGTTGAGGATTTCAAGTAAGTATTAGCCAGGACACAAAAATGATGAGTTCAATAAGGCAACAAAAAAAACCCTCAAATTTTAACCCTTCTGCAAATGCACAAGCAAATTAGCCAATGAAAAACAACATTTCTAGCACAACTAGACTCCAGACCAAGCAGAAATCACTTGGATGCAGACTTTTGAGGATGTATTTAGATGCAGCCCCCAAAATGTGTTTCCTACTTGTATTTGGGACAAAATTGACAAAATCTCCAGGTAGTAATGAGTTAATTGATTAGTTCAAGACTACAATGGCCATATGTCACAACTAACAAGTGGCATTTAACATATGCTGTGTCAATGATATCTGGATTGTCTGTTTTTTTGTTACCTTAGAACCCTCAGGCTACTTTGGTCATGATCTAGTTTACAGTTAACAAATTGGTCAATGAATATAACATATACATCATGCTTAAATGAATAGCCCAATAGTCCACACTTTGACATTATTATTTGAATACAAAATCAGAATTCTAATATTTGTTATTACCTAATGAGTAGTGATGCATACAATAAGACATGGCAGTTGATGATCATGACTGAATGCTATGTTGTGTTTGGAAGCATTTTGTAAAAGAAGTCAAAATGCAAATATTGTAACACTAAACTAGTTCAAGTTTGCCTCTGACAACTTCAAATCCAGCTCAACTCAAACTCACAAGTTATCCTAATTTCCAAATCTTGTAAAGTCCAAACTTCTCACTACATTGCAATTTCTATTTATTAACAGTCAATCAAGCACTCTTGAAAAAAATACACAATACAGAAAATTGACAAAGAACATGGAATAGAACAGGGAATAAACCAAAGGCAACAAGATTTCAATAAATAAAGAATGCAAGCACGATGGATCAACTTACAATGCTGTAATTCAATCTAAATTGGATTAAAAATTTTCAAGCTATGGCCAGGGATAAATCATTTTCTGCAAATTAGGTCCATCTAAAACATTGTTTTGGATGGCATGTGACACTGAACAGAACGATGTAGAATTAAACAGAGTAAATCAATCTATAATTTAGTCCATCCTTCTTTATTAACAGCTTTACTTCCCAAATGTTGTTTTTCATTGGCTAATTTGCTTGTGCATTTGCAGAAGGGTTAAAATTTGAGGTTTTTTTTGTTGCCTTATTGAACCCATCAAATCATCAAGTGTCAATTTAGTATGCAGATTTGATACAGCTAAATAATTTTCAACAATACTCGTAGTTTTATTTCTTATCAAGCTTGTATTATATGCACCCAGCCCATAATAATCCTATGATAATAAACTTGTATTATATGGACCCAGCCCCAGATAACCCCTCAATAATAAGCATTCATGGGACATCTAACACATTATTGGGTATATTGGGTCAAGGAAATGGGAGCCAGCAATCAACCTGGTTGGGCAGGAATCAAAACCATGATCCTTGGATTACAAAGCTGATCCTCTATCAAATGAACTATAGTGGCACCCCAACTGTCAAGAGGAATGTGAATCACACAAACTATTCCACTATATAAATATTACCCTTTGAAAGAGACTGTTTAATACATAATAACCAGTCAATTAATTTTTGTTGCATTAGTGGTATTCTCTTATGGCTTAAGTCATACTTATATATTAAGATATAGCTGAGTGGTCTATTATAAGCACTCAAAGTTACGGATTACTGCCATCTCACCTGTCTTCGTGGGTTCGAGTCTTGGGCTCAGCCAATGTGGATACATGAGAAAGCTTGCCAGTAGCTTCTCTTGGGTTGGTGGTTCTTTCAGGGGTTTTCGCAGATTCTTCCTCCACCATTTATACTTGTCACCATGTATAGCCTATCTTGTGCTAAAAAATGGCATTAAACCATACAACAATGATAACAACAGAAATAAGTGAAAAACACGAGAGAATTTTTTAGAGGTGTAAAAGTATTGGATGTTTATACAGTCATATTTCCACAACCTGATACAACCTCAATTGAAATTTTTCTATTTATTGTAATAACTACTTTTCACATGATTAACACGAATTCTGTGAAGTATTATTTCCCAAATGCTCTGCTGCTGCTCTATTCAAAACCCTTGGATAATCACCGGAACAAGAACAGTGTAGATCATTATGACTTTAACAGCAGGTCGCAGAGGTGATTCATATCACAGATATAAAACCATTTCATGACTATGTGTCACCATTTACACACAGTAGCATCTAAATAGCTGAGATAAATGTAAAAACGCAACACTATAGAGTGTGAAAAGTAGGTCAATGTGATTTACGTTTCCCAGTGAGAAGTATCTTTCAAGATGAATATATTCATCCCAGTGAGTAGTGCCCTCCAAGATGAACATATTCATCCCAGTGAGTAGTGCCCTCCAAGATGAACATATTCATACCAGTGAGTAGTGCCCTCCAAGATGAACATATTCATCCCAGTGAGTAGTGCCCTCCAAGATGAACATATTCATCCCAGTGAGTAGTGCCCTCCAAGATGAACATATTCATCCCAGTAAGTAGTGCCCTCCAAGATGAATATATTCATCCCAGTGAGTAGTGCCCTCCAAGATGAACATATTCATCCCAGTGAGTGGTGCCCTCTAAGAGGACTACATCCATAAAGTTTCAACAGTGCAGGACAGGAACTAGCTTACAAGAAAATAACAGTACATGTACTTCTTTTCAGGGGCAGAAGTCACTTTTTAAGCAGTATAATTATGCATTTTGTTTTCTACTTTGGTGATGACCCCATAAGAGAAATGGCATTTGAGCTGTGCCCTTTATATATTTCCTACCATATGCCCATTTGATCCATTCAAACTGCATATATATATATATATATATATATATATATATATATATATATATATATATATATATATATATATATATATATATATATATATATGTCCAGACCCAGGAGTGAATGCCTCCTAGAGTGCTATTTTTGGGTACAACATTTTATGCCTATGGCCCTTTTTGAAACAGAACACAATGCCAGTAATTGGTCCCACTGGAAAGCTGTGCAGATGGACAAGGTGACAGCTAAACCAAATGCATAATAATCTACTGCATGGATTGTTTTAAATGGCAATGTAGTTTGACAGATCAAATATAGTATTATGGTCAATGGATGGTATGCCCAACAGGTCATAAAAGCACACAATCTGGCCATTGCTTCAAATAAGCACATCTAGATCAGATCATGGTAATTACATTTTTTTTTGGTATTAACAGCCAATAGAAATGATTATTTTGTTTCTTTTTAGTTTCCAATACATCATCAAAAATTGAAAAAGACCAAAACACCACCACTACCACCACCACCACTACTACTACTACTACTACTACTACTACTACTACTACTACTACTACTAATAATAATAATAATAATAATAATAATAATAATATCAGCTAATCTCATACAAGACTCTTAGGTGCATAGAATATTTCATGTACACATTTTTTTTTACAAATGGAAGTGTTTGTTGTCTAATATCAAATAAATATTTAACTGAAAATGTGTAAAATACATACAACTGTACATATACACCACTGCAAAATGCAACTGATTTGTTTCATGAATGCACATATAACAAAACATGAATACTGTGGCAATATTCCATGACAGAAATATTACATATAGGTTTAGACAATTGAAACATCTTGCTTTAAACATGGCAAGACTGCCAGCTTGCTTGTTAGTACATCATGTACGTGTAAATGAGTCTTTCAATGCAGCATTACTTGGTTTTGTACATTTTATATGCTGGTGGCTGATCATACTGGTTGTTAGATGGCACCTTTCTGATTCAGTACAAACCTGACATGTCTTCAGGTGATGCTTTGATGTTGATATGACTAGTGACCTTATCTGATATCAGATAAGCACAATTTTCATTCAAGATCAACTATACACAATAAGAAGTTGCATGGTGAAAAGCACATGCTAAAATGACATACATGAAGAGAAATAACAACAATTTCAAGATGGCTGCCATTGCAGCCATAATGGATATCAGAGAGGCGCCATTTAGCAATGTTTATTTAACCATAATTCAAAGGAAGAAATATGATGACATTTTTTTAAATTTAAAAATGATCACAATGGATGAGTGGAACCATTTTCATATATGGCCAATTAGACATCATAATAAGTCTTCTGTTAAAAATCCAATGCCAGTACAACCTTCCATCCAAATGAGCAGCAACTAAATGTTCAGCCATACTCAACATCAGAAAAGCACTATTTTCATTTAGAACCAACCAAGACATTGTAAAATATCTTTCACCAAAAACCTCATTTTTATATAACAATCCATTCCTTACAATAATCTTCATCAGTAACAAGATTTCTCAAATTATCTGCTGTGGTGCACATATTAGATGCTAAAATAATGGTCATCCCATTCACAGGAGAACAAGAATTTTAAATGAGCCATATTCGATGCCTCACTAGCACCATTTTCATTTAGGACCTATTGCCATCCCATTCACAGGACAACAAGAATTCTAATAGAGCCATCATGGCAGACTTATTCGATGTCTCACTAGCACCATTTTCATTTAGGACCTATTGCCATCCCATTCACAGGACAACAAGAATTCTAATAGAGCCATCATGGCAGACTTATTCGATGTCTCACTGGCACCATTTACATTTAGGAACTGCCGGTCACTGCCACCTTACCTTTATCAATGTGGGTTAATGTCTAGGGCTCAGCCAATGCGGGTTATGTAAGAAAGCTTGCCAATAGTTTCTTGTGGATTGGTTATTCTTACCTGGATTATGCAGAGTTTTCCAGGGAAAAAAAAAAAAGAAGTGCTTCAAGCACTGGGCAAAACCAGCTTAGTTAGATGCATAAATACATTTTTGGGAATTTCTTACTATAAGAATTTGTTTTAAACTTATATATTTTTAATGATTAGTACATATAATTCACTAACCACTTCAAGTACTAGGCTGCAATCAGCTCAATTAAATGCACAAATAAATTTAGGATTTTGTTTAACCTGGCTAACCAAAACCGCATTTATTTTGCCTTACACTGGACATAATGTATAGTATAGCCTATCATGCACTGAAAAATACCGGTACAGTAAACCCCAAACAACTAGATTTTCAAGATGGCTGCTGTGGCTTGGCAACATTTTCATTTAAGACCAATTAAACATCATAAGACGACTTCTAGTGAAAACCCAATGACCATCGATTCAAGAGAAGCTGAGATAAGATTTTCATGATGGCTGCTACTGTGTCTATATTGGATGGCAGACAACATGTTCATTTATAACCAAATAAAGATAATATGAGACTTTTAGTGAAAACCCCATGCTGATATGACCATCAATGTAGGTGGAATAGCCATTACAAAATTCCCAAGATCGCCACTGTGGAAGCCATATTAAATGTCTGAGCAGCACCATTTCATTTCAGAGCAACCACACTATGGGATAAAAGTGTATGAAAAGTTTGAGGGCAATCATCAATGTAGCTTAGAAGCAATGATAACAAACTTGGGCTAATAGATGACATGACAGATGGACATTCATCCCAAAAGCTAAAACCATGGACATATGATGCAAGCCTGATAGAAAAAGGGTTTAAGACTGCTGTCTTCACTTTAAATGCAATATTGTCATAATAATAACAGCTTTCATAATATTTGGTAAACCCATTTTAGAAACAAGTCTGTGAAGAAGCAAAGTAGGCTAATTTTGCTATGTGTTCTAAATTGAAAAGCAGACAAAATAGGCAAATCATATATGCTAGATGTTAAGCACAGACGAGTTTTAGAGCTTGCTTAGCCTCCTGAATGAACTGATGCTCTTCTGTGTGAAAAGAACTTCTAGGAATTTGAGATAAGATGATTTCTTTATATTAACTGTCAAGTTTTTAAGCCATGTCTAATATTCTTCATTGATGACAAGATTTTCAAATTAACTGAATCTGCTGTGGAACAACTACTGAATGTCAGCTTGGCACCATTTTCATGTATGGCAGAGTGGACATCATTATTAGTCTTTTGGTGAAAATTTCATGTCATAAAGATCATCCCATTCAGGGCAAATAGTGACAAGATGGTTCTAAAGACTAGCATCATGCAGCCTTACTGGATCATCTCATTTACACCCAAGTCATAAGAAGTCTACTGGTGAAAAATAAACATCAATTTGACTTTCTGTTCAAGTTCAAATGAATAAAAATGAAAGATTTTCAAGATGATTGCCATGGCGATTATACTGGATGTCATCTTATATTATTCAGGACCATCCAGACATCGTTATAGGAAGTCTCTTGGTGAAAACTATGTGGGACCATCCATTCAGGAGTAGCAATAACAAGATTTTCAAGATGGTCACTGTTGTGGCCATATTGGATGTCAGATCAGCACCAATTTCAGTTAGGACCAATTAGATTTCACAAGAAGTCTTTCATTGAAAACCCCATGCTGATATAACAATCAACTAAGGATTAGTAATAACAAGATTTTCAACCTGGCTGCCATATTGGATGTTGATATCATAAGCAGTCTTTTATAAAAATGTTCATGTCGATATGAGCATCCATTCAGAAGAATTAGCAAACACAGATTTTCTAGGTGTGAATCAACATCAACAAAGTCTGAGGACTAATAAGTAGTAAGTTATTCATCATAACCAATTTTACATGGCCAGAATGATAGAACAAATATTTGTCTGACCCATGCAAACATTTATATCTAGTTGGTGCACTAATTGCATTATATTTTATATATGCATATTCAAGTACTGTTTATTTTAGATCCTGCTTAGAAAACATATTTAGCATGGTCAAAAATGTAAAATTTACAACAAAGTTGAGTTGGGAGTTACTACTGTCATTAATGCTAAACACCATTCCCAGAGCTAGCTTCCAAACTGCAAAGATTTATCACAATATATTACCAATAACTTTACATACCAAAAAGGGAACATGGGTTTAATTCGCTTTGTTATTTTTCTCTATTATTTACTCACACACTCTGCAGTTGGCTGAGTAATGCTAGACTAGTCTATTTATCTTCTATATTAAGAAAAGATACAAAATGTCTCAGACAAATAGACAACCAATGTACCTGACCAATCCAATCACCTGACTGCTTGGACAGACTACACAAAAGTATAATTAGGACCTGCAGCAAAATGAACCATACAGCAACACAGGTGCTCAACACGAGATTGAAAATGAAGAACAAATACAATAATCTGAAGGAATAAAATCAGTTTGACAAAAACACCTTAGATTACCCCCCAAATAGGACCCTCTCTATCATACTATATAAAAGAGAAGGTATGTATCTTCCATATTTGATTCCATGAGTTAATAAGATGTCTGCAAATTCCAAAATTAGCAGGAACCAATAAATTTAAGTAACTATAACTTAAATTACAATTCAATTACATGCTTTTTACATCATTTTGTCATGGCTGAAAATTCCCCTTTTTTCCTTGACTCCTTGACATTTGCTTTTCAGGGTAGCATTGGAATTTTGCCTTGCAGTAGTATTTTATATCAAGTTGGCCCCGTTTTTGGAACAGACATCATATGAAATCTTCTGGTTAAAAAAAATTATGTCAATATTACCATGCATCCATTAGTTAGTAGTGATAACTAGATTTTCAAGATGGCAGTTACTAGACCATATTAGAGGTTAGAGCAGCAAAAGTTTCAATAAAAACAAAATAGACATTATACAAAGTTTGTTGGTGAAGCCTATTTGTCAGTGGAGTAGTGATAAGCTTTTCAACATGGCCTACATGATGGTCATCTCTGAGGTAAGATTGGTACCATTTTTATCTAAGACCAACTAATAATTAAAATCAGCTTTTTAGTGAGACCCCATGTCAGCATGTCTTTCCATTTTGGAGTAGCCATAACAAGACTTTCAATATGGCTGCCATATCAGTCACACTGGACATCAGATTGGCACCATTTATGTAACAGGACATTTTTAAGTCCAAGCAAAAACTTCCTCTTGATATAACTTATCTGTGTTGGGGCAGTAGAAATAACATTTTTAAAAAGACCCCTGTTTCTGCCATGTTTGATATCCAATCAGCACTATTTTCAAGTAGACCCAACTAGACCCTGGGATGCATGTGTATAAGCTTCATGGAAAACCAAGTAGATTAGTAGAAGCAGCAATAACAAATTACTGAACAAATGGATGATGGTGATGGCAGCCAATGAAGAATGGACAACAGGCTATCCCATAAGGTCTTTAGTTTACGATCTGAAAAGTGCATGGTAGAGATCCTTTGCAACTGCTAGTGTTGTTTTATTATGTAAAGTTTTCAGAACTATTCAAAGAACATGTATATGTACTACTACTGCCTGTTGTATAACTGTATATCATAATATATACATTAGAGCTATAATCACTGGTGATGATTACAAATAACTTGCCTTAGGGGACAAAATGAAGGAAATGAAATATACAGACACATCAAAATGCCCATATCGCGCATAATTATGAAGATCTTTCACACTGTCATTTTGCCATTACAAGGGAATTGGCCCAGCTTTCACAATTTATTTATGGCCTATGTTTTTCAATTAGTTATCCATGTTTTGTCAGGGATATTGGTTCCAGCAGCCTGCTTGTCCATAATATCTCCAACAGCGCTAAAGATAAAAGTGCATGGTAGAGATCCTTTGCAACTGCTAGTATTGTTTTATCATGTATATGTACTATGAGGACAAGTCAAAAGGTCACAAAGTCAAAAAATGCAATTACTGCCAGCAAAGAATATTTTTCAATGTACAGGTTCCCACCCCCTGACAGTCATGGGCAACTTTTAGAGATAAAAGATGAAAATCAGATATGCATTCAACACTCAAGTCTTCATGTGTGTCTTTATTATCAAGGACTTAACCCCTTGAGCATCTATCTTCCCTTTCAGTAATGAGAATCCATATTTTGGTGGTTGAAAGTTGGGTATCCCTATACCAACTTTATTAATCAACCAATATACCAGTAACTATCTTTTGTTGACTGAAATAATATAAAAATAGGTTAGTTCAAAAGATCTATCTTTTTATAGTGGTTTTAGGTTCTCATACAGTGCTACAAGCAATGGATGAAAATATGCAATATTCCTTTTTTTTTAAAACTTGTGACTACATGTCCGAGTTACTCGATTTCTATGAATATGCCTAAACAAAATATACATCATCAGAAGTCTCAATGTCTGGAATAGATACTCTAATTGGATCATTCAACAGCATGAAAGGTCATACTGGTTCAACTTTCATTGAAAACTTTTTACTCAAGCTGACAATATAAATATTAATTAGAAATTAGGAAATCATTACTGGTGGCAGCTACAAAATGCAAATGTAGCATATAAGAAATTTGCACATGAATTGTAATTTAAATGACATGGTGAGGTACTTTTATGAACTTGGTATCTATCTGTGGCCTTGGAGTGATTTTAGTATCATTTGCTAATATGAGCAGCATTTGTAGGAAAGGTTTAATGCTTTTATTAATCCAATTATAAACTAATATTACAATATACTGATATAGATGTATTATGATAAGTGCAATCCATCCACAATGTCTGGTCCAGGAACCCACTCCAGAAAAGATATTATTCCAAGTCCATTATACTGTAAATGACAAAGACACTGACCTTTGATATGTATATAAAAAATTGGCCTCTTCCATACTTATGTACAAAATCATTGTCAAGATATATCTTATAGAACTTAGGTCTTTATGTTAAATACATTTTTCGTTTTTCAGTCACAAAGACATTTACATTACAGATTTTGACTCTAAAACCAAATGGATTCTTTCTTACTCAAAGTGTAAGTTACCCGCAAACTTCAGTGAATGTGCATGGTCGATAATCACTTTTTTGTGAAGACACCATTTTTAGTTTCAAGCCACAATGACTTTGATGTTTGATCTTCTGTCCCCAAGAGGCTTCAACCTTACCTCAAGCAAAAGCCATCCACAAAGTTTAGTCCAGGTCTGTGATGCAGAACAATGTTATTATTTGGAAATAATTTTTCTTTCAGTCAATGACTTTGACCTTTGACCTCAATATCCATAAAGTTTGGTAATGGTAGATTGTAGAAAATGTAAGTTAATGTGCAGAAACAAAATAAGGAATAGATGGATTTATGGTCATAAAAACATCAAAAACTATTATCCTACTGCATGCATGTAAAACCAAGGGAAAGTACCAGCACATCCTGTTATGCTTTATATAAATGGATCAAAATCCTTTTCCTCAAGGTTACAATTGACGCAACAAAATTAATATGGATCTTTTCCCAGAAAGGTATGACAAGAAATGACAGAATACAGATGAGATAATGGAAGTTTTATACCTGTATGTGATAAGTAATATATATATATATATATATATATATATATATATATATATATATATATATATATATATATATATATATATATATATATATATATATATGCAAGAGATTTGAGACTCCAGTGCATTCGATTTATTACTGATGTATTTGCGTATAACAATATACTTCTGTACACTAAAATTTTATATCAGTTCAGTTTTATTTCAGTATTCAGTAGATGAGGATGAAGAAGTATAAACAAAAAAGGAAATATACAAATCTCTGACGATGTCATTCACTGCATTTGGGAACACGATGAATGACAATATATTATGTTGTGAAATCATTCAGACCTACTTCATTAATTTGTTTTGTCTGAACCTGCATTCAGATTAAAGGGGTGATAATTTATACAACAAAACAATATAGATGTACAATTAAATTAAGAAAGAAACCAAAATCCACAGTTGTACAATTTATTCAAATATTTCATTTCCAAATTATCTACTAGAAACACTTTTCACAATTATATTTTAATTTAAAAATCACCATTTCTGTGGGTGTGTAGGACAAGTGACTTGTTGAATCAGCTCAGTGTGCAATTAAATGATATAATACTCAGTATTAGCCTGAAGCAGCCATGGGTGTCACTGACAAACCCGAATATCTTCACCCCCATCATCCCACAATGTTGGGAGAATATTAATATAACAAATATGCAGTGTGATCTACTCAGGTAATTTAATTACTGTATATTGCAACAAAAAAAATACAGGTTTAGTAATGGTTTGGGTTTTTTAATTATTTATCCACCGAACTACATGGCCTGCAAACCTAGGTTTAGTTTTAATAGTTAGATTATGAAAGACCAATTTCTTTTTTATCTTTATTTGGCAACAGTATCATCATCTATGAAACATGTGCAGTCCTAAAGCCTTAGATAAATTCAGCATTTGTATCTTTGTCTTTCTTGATGGAATTTTTTCAATAACATTTTTATTAAAAAGTTGCCGGGTAAAAGAGACTAGTCCACTGTTTGCAGAAAGTCAAAATGAATTAAAATTTTACTGGTAACATAGCATGAATAATTACTTAAGCTGATGGTTCTAACATCAATAATTAATAATAATTTTTCAACTTCAGTTATTAATAACATCCATACCATTACAATAGTAGAACACATATGGCTGTGCTGATCATATCAACCTAAATATGTAGGTTGCTATGCAATGTGGAACTCAATATAGCAAACTGCTGTAGTTTAGCTGTAAATAGACATGCATCAGCAATAGATCTAGCTGTCCAGGGTGTTATGATTGTACCCTACTGGATACTAAAAGAAAGTCTTACTGAATCGGTAATTACAGAGAATAGATGTGACAATGTACCCAACAGTTACAAGTCTTTTTCTTGACCATTAAGCTAGCCAATGCCATGTGGAATTTCATAACCATTCACGTTGAATTTTTGTATTGCATGATTCTGACTGACCTTTATGTTCAACAGATTCAACACTGATTGACCTGTTATCTATGTCAGGAGACTCGTCTGTTTTAATACCATTTTCATATTTTAAGATAGACTATTTCATAACCTTGCAGACTCTGTACTAAAAAAATAAGCTATTTCTTGGCAAGTCTGAAATTTCTTGTTTATGTTACCTTTTACCTTTATGTTCAACAGATTCAACACTGATTGACCCGTTATCTATGTCAGGAGACTCGTCTGTTTTAATACCATTTTCATATTTTAAGATAGACTATTTCATAACCTTGCAGACTCTGTACTAAAAAAATAAGCTATTTCTTGGCAAGTCTGAAATTTCTTGATTTAGTATTACTAATAGGTTTATTGGCATGTAAAGAGAGTGACTAAGATGCAATATCCATTGCAGAACCAGACTGGTAGCTAGGCAACTTTCCCTAACATTAATGACAGGCTTAAATAAATTTGTCTCACAGATGCAGGTGCTTTAACTACCGGTATTTGTAACTGTAACTCTGTGATAAGCATAAAGTGATGGTGCAGTCAAGTACCGGAACACATCACTTTCAGTTTCAATGTACCACCCTGCTGCAGCAGGATATTTCGGGTTGTGGACCTGACAATCACTAACACAGTCTTTAACCTTGAACCTGATGTAGTTAACAGAAGATCACTGAACATGGCTCAAATGCTGTCATAACGTATACACTTTACTTCAATCCATGTTTGTAATTAAAACAATAACAAACAACAAAAACAAAAACAACTGAAGTTATTGAACTGGTATCATTCAAAGTATTCTTGGGGTATTGATCCACAAACTACTTGATAAAATTCAATTTATACTTGCTTGTGATGCTATGCTCACAAACCCATTGTAAATAATAAGGAGAGCAAAGTGGGTCTGATATCACTCACTAGTGATGGGAATCGGTCAGAAATTCACAATCGATAATCAGTTCCTTTTAACCAACTGATCATCGATTACAATCGGTTACTAAGAGCAAATATTAATTTTTTGAAACAGTTACATGTATATCTATATCAGTTATATATGTTTATAAATAGTAATCTCTTGAAATGACCTGACACTAATATTACATTGTGTGTTACTTTTGTTCTACAACTTTGTTAAATGAGTGCAACTTTTTATGGCTGATCAGTCATATGTCACTTAAATACTGTTACAATCCCTCGAAAGTCTTTTGTTCGTATGTGATGCGTCTATAATTTAAAGTATAGGACATGATTTTCTTGTTTGTCATTGTTTATAAATACTACAAAAGATGTTGCAATTTAACTGAAACAAATCAAACAAAATGTGTTTAAATTTATTAACTCAAAAATTTTACAACTTGACCATGTAATAATGATATGTTCCTAATTATGAATCATAAGGTTTCATATTTGTAGTTGTGAAGGGAATTTTAATAAATTTCAGGTCAATTTTAGTAGCTGGGAGTTTTACTAACCTTTGTGCTTTGCATACACCTAAAAAGTATTCTCCCTTTACACATAATTGATTATGGAGTTCGCAATTGATTATCAAATTGATTTACTCAACCAACTGATGATCAATTTTAATCTACAATCGGAACATCAGATTAGCATCATTTTAAACATCAGATTTGCAACATTTGAGACATTAGATTGGCAACATTTTAGACATCAGATTAGCAACATTCTAGATATCAGATTAGCAACATTCTAGACATCAGATTAGCAGCATTTTAGACATCAGATTAGCATAATTTACTATTTTAGACATCAGATTAGTATTCACTTCAGAAATCAGATTAGCAACATTTTTTACATCAGATTAGCATAATTTTTAGACATGTAATTAGCATCATTTTAGACATGTAATTAGCATCAATTTTTGAAGTCAAATTAGCAACATTTTATACAACAGATTAGCAACATTCTAGACATCAGATTAGCAACATTTTAGACATCAGATTAGCATAATTTTAGATATCAGATTAGCATCAATTTAGAAACCAGATTAGCATCAATTTAGAAACCAGATTAGAATCATTTTAGACATCAGATTGGCAAGATTTTAGACATCAGATTAGCATCATTTTAAACATCAGATTAGCATCATTTAGACATCTGATTAGCAAGGTTTTAGACATCAGATTAGCAAGATTTTAGACATCAGATTAGTATAATTTATTATTTTAGACATCAGATTAGCATTCACTTTAGAAATCCGATTAGCAACATTTTAGACATCAGATTAGCAACATTTTAGACATCAGATTTGCATCAATTTAGAAATCAGATTAGCATCAATTTGAAATCAGATTAGCATCATTTTTAGACATCAGATTAGCATCGTTTTAGACATCTGATTGCTTTGGTCAAGGTTTGCCGTTCATGCGGTATGCATGTCCAATATGCAATCAGCACAAATTACATCTCAGTTCTGAAATTTGTTCAGAGGGATGACAATCTCCAATTTTGGCTTTGATGTTTCAAGGTTAATTTATTAAGTTTTCATTTCACATGTTTTTCCAAGTTTGAAGGGCATGCTAATTTATAAACATTTGAAATCAGTCGATATAATCTTCCATTCAAAATGGGGATTGGAAAGCAGCTTTGGTTAATCTATTTGGAATCTTCCCATTACAAATGTGATTAGGGATTACATTAATACTTTTTCCAGACTGTATGAGCAAATCGTACTTCTGGAGAACTTAGGATATGCATCTATAGAAGTTACGATATGCATCTGTAGAAGTTACGATA
The DNA here is from genome assembly GCA_029339505.1 of Unio delphinus. Lineage (NCBI taxonomy): Eukaryota > Metazoa > Mollusca > Bivalvia > Unionida > Unionidae > Unio > Unio delphinus. Next base: position 297,061 of record JAQISU010000082.1, read on the forward strand.
TGCATCTGTAGAAGTTAGGATATAAACAGGTTTTAAAATTTCAAGTTTTGAAAGGTTTTCAGGGTGGAAAGGAAACATGAACCAATTACAAAATTTCATTTTGTGGAGGTTTTATGTTAGTATGGCTGTTATTTCAGCAGTAAAATGACAACATTATCCAGTAACTGGCTTGAGATGGTGCTCCAGTGGAGTGCAATGGTAGTTCCAACCTTATCTCCATCTTTCAAACCATATGTATACGGTATAGCTATCATAAAAAGCTCAGATTTCACTGAATTTAGTCTTAAAACAAGCATTCATTGAGGACTTTTTAATTTGCAAAGATCAAATAGTATTTAGGAAGGTATTGACATCCACAAGGGTGATTTAGAAAAACAGTCTTTTGCAGCATTTGCAGGGCTAATTTTTGCTGCTGCTAGGGGAGGACAAATTTTTATGCCAAAACGGGAATGAAGTTTAGTTACTCAGTGCACAAGGTTTGGTATTGGCCAAATGACAATATCTTATATGTAGAATTACAGGAATCAGAAGACAGTTTGGTAGAATACTGAACAGCCCCTTTTGTTCATAAGAAATAAAATGATAGTTTATTTGCCTTCATCATGGAGACTTTCTGAATGGGAGATCATACTGGTAAGTGAGCTCACAAAGTCAAAGCCTATGACTGTGGATTGGATCAAACATTTGAGTATAATATTTTCAAGCTGGTCTGTGTGCATTTGAATCATAGCCAAGTTTTGATTTTATTTAATGCCATAAGAAATGTTCTGGTGAAAATATTGAAATTTCACTTACGAGAATGAGTAATACCTATAGCATTAATTCAATTTGGTTATCATGGTTGCCATACTGGATGTGAGATCTGCCTAATTTATTTTAGGATTATCGTATCTAGATATGATAAGTCTTCTGGGAAGAAAATACAGATTAGCATGACCATCAATCTAGGAGTGGCTATAATAAGATTTCCAAGATGGATATCCTGGCAGTGATAATGATTACTTTTCATTCAATGACCATTTAATTATTTCTGCTCTTTAGAAGTATTACTTTACATCAACGAAGAATAGACACACTACATTTATTCATAAAATATGTATGACATCATGCAATATATTTTACAAAAATCTTCATCTTCATATACCTATCTTGTGCTGAAAATGATATTAAACCATAAAAACAAATAAACTTAAATATCTTTTACATTTTTTCAAAACTTCAAGTAAACTTTATTAATATAATTAATAGTTGGTTTCTACAATATAAACCTTTACATTATATCGCAATTAATTTGTGTTTGTAAGTTATAATACAACCTTTAAAAGAGACTCAATAAAGTTTATAAATATTTAGTATAGGGATTAATAGTAACCTGATTTGCCATAGTACTTTCCAGTGCCAAAAGTAAACTTTCAAAAGTACAATGGAAAGCTAGCCATGATGTGTATGACCCGAGACCCTTAGCATACATACTGGATGGGAGAAAAGGTTGCAACATTTTCTATGCTGAGCTAAATCTCTGACACGATTTCCTTCTTTAATTCCTTATTTTGAATGTTTACACCCAGTAAATCATGATGAACTTTATATGGGGAATGTCAAAGTCTTGAACTACAAGTGATGCTACATTGTATATACTCTATTAACCTACATCAAGTATACTTTTGCCATGTGATGTATATATACACCTGTTAGCAACAGATATAATTATTGTTTATTATTCATCAGCAACAATGATACAGAGCCTTTTGTCCAGGTTGAATTTCTTCCTAGAGAAAGCCATCTTAATTACAGTCTATTAGGAAAATTAAGACCATGCTAAAGTGGATTTGTTAGAGACAGTCATCTTCATTAAGGTCTATTTGCGAACCTTAAGAAATGTTTAAATGAATCTGTTACGAGAAAGCCATTACCATTATAGGCAATCAGGAAAACTAAAACTAAGACCATGTTTAAATGGCTTTCTTACAGAAATCCAGTTTAATTACTGTCTATCAGGAAAATAAAGACCAAAATTACATGGACTTTTTTCATTTTTTACAAGCTGTGTAAAATTTTGGCAATGTGATAACAATGATCAAATTCTCTAATCTTAAAAATTAATGACAGTGCCAACTATTTGTTTAATAAAAAAAAATTATGTATAGTTTGGTCAAAATTCATTTGCTTATGCACAGTTCAGTGTGTTCATAAATTCAATGAAGTTATAAAAAATTTTAAAAAACTGTGACCTAGGACTTAACTTCAAGGACAGGCTGGCAGACCATTTACCTTAACAACTGTTTATCAGCAGCTGGTCAAAGTCCTAAGCATAATTTAGGCCACCAATTTGAAGTTTATCTTAGCAAATCTCAGTTCAATAAACCTTCTGAAGCATGATTGTGACTGTTCCTACTGTACCTGATCCTGAGGCACTTACCACTACCACCATTAGACCATACACTGTTTACATGAATACATGTGTCCTGCAGCAAGTTCACAACCATTCATATGTATCTTCATTTCTACGAGTAACTCCTTCACATGTTACAAAGTGTGACAATAAATCCCATTCTTGTATATTTATTGTCAACAATTCATTCACAGAATCAAACTTTTAAGGCCTGGTCTGACTCATAAATCAACTGATTCTTCAATGAAATCAAGCAGTCTCAAGCATTTAAGTGATTCAGATGAACGTCCTGATTAATACATGTAAGTCTGGAATGATTCATCTTCGTGGAAAAAACTTCACCCATAAAACCAATGAAATAAACTAATGCCTATATTTACCATATCAACTGCAGTAAAATCAGTGTAAATAGTTCTAAGTTTTATCTGGTTTTCAAATTGATTGGAAAAGGTTGGTGGACAAATCTTCACCATTTTTATTCCAATAAAAAAGGTCTTTTGTAAAAAATAATTTTTTGTCAATGCCACCATTATTATATAACAGTAATGATAAGATTTGTTGTCTTCCATCTGAAAAGGCAAATGCATAGCTAGCTTCAACAAGTTGAGAAACACTTCTGTATGGTTAATTTTTTAAAGAATTTTCATGACAGCTATTGTCTCAGGAATATCTCTACTCCAGAATGCATGTGATCTAGTAACTAGGCATGCTGTAAGACTTAATGTCCTAAAATAAAAAGCCTATTTCCGATACAAAAGGGTTGTTTTTCACATAATTTCTGCAAATATTATACAACATACATCCCATGATGGTCTTGTGTCTTAACCATATATTATGCAACTGTCAGGATTTTTAAAACTTGCATACAAAGTTGTTTTTTTTTTGTCTGGTTTTGTATCTAACTCAGCATGTGACAGCTTTAAAATTACTGTCCTTTGGCGAGAAATTCCATTTCATCCTTCACTTTCTTCATTCTGCCACTCATTCTGCACATTCACAACAGCACTTAATTCAAGTTGACAATTATTCAATCTCAAAGTGGAAACAAATGCATAGACATGCTTAAAATATGAGCAAACAGTATCAATTACAAAGCCCCTTTAGTATGCATGTTGTTTTTATGCTGTAGTTTATTAGTAGAATTTCCAAACATTATTTTGTATTAACCTACATTTGCTTACTTTGGAATGTACAGAAGTGTTTCGAAAAACAAATATCTTTCATAAATTTTAGATTCTTATTTGTTCAGTTTATTTTTTAATTCTTATTTGTTTAGTCATACTTTACAGTTCAGTAGCAAATTTATACAAAATCAATTCTAATATGTATGACTATAATTTACAGTACAGTATTAAAGTAGCCATAAAAAGATGGTCAAGATGGCCATAAAGGCAACCATTCTGGATGTCAGACAGGCCTCACTTAAATACAGAACCAACTACTGGATATATTACAAGAAGGTTTTGGTGAAAACCACATGTGAACAAAAACCATTTTGGATGTCATACAGGCCTCACTTAATTAAATACAGAACTAACTACTGGATATATTACAAGAAGGTATTGGTGAAAACCACATGTGAAACAAAACCATTTTGGATATCATACAGGCCTCACTTAAATACAGAACCAACTACTGGATATATTACAAGACGATTTTAGTGAAAACCACATGTGAACAAAACCATTTTGGATATCATACAGGCCTCACTTAAATACAGAACCAACTACTGGATATATTGCAAGAAGGTTTTGGTGAAAAGCACATGTGAACAAAACCATTTTGGATGTCAGACAGGCCTCACTTAAATACAGAACCAACTATTGGATATATTGCAAGAAGGTTTTGGTGAAAACCACATGTGAACAAAACCATTTTGGATGTCATACAGGCCTCACTTAAATACAGAAAAAAACTAATGGATTCATTGCAAGGTTTTGTTGAAAACCACATGTGAACAAAACCATTTTGGATATCATACAGGCCTCACTTAAATACATAACCAACTACTGGATATATTACAAGGTTTTGGTGAAAACCACATGTGAAAAAAACCATTATGGATATCAGACAGGCCTCACTTAAATACAGAAAAAACTAATGGATTCATTGCAAGAAGGTTTTGTTGAAAACCACATGTGAACAAAACCATTTTGGATATCATACAGGCCTCACTTAAATACAGAAGCAACTACTGGATATATTACAAGGTTTTGGTGAAAACCACATGTGAACAAAACCATTATGGATATCAGACAGGCCTCACTTAAATACAGAAAAAACTAATGGATACATTGCAAGAAGGTTTTGGTGAAAACATGTGAACAAAACCATCAATTTAAAAGGAGTATTTACAGTAAAATTTTCAAGTTGGCTACCATGTCAGCCATATTAGAGCTACATTTAGGACCAAGTAAAATACCATCAAAAGTGATTTAGTAAGAACCCTACCGGTATGTCTACACAATCATCTATTATGGAGAAGTGACAATAATCTAATTTTCATGATGATAATCATGGCTGCCTTGTTTTTGGTCAGATCAGCACCATTTTCAATAAGGTTTATTTGTTTGTTTGATTAGGATTTTTAACGTAGCTTTAACAATTTTTCAGTAATATTGCTATGATGTCTGCAGTGAGACAGTTTATAGTGATGTCTAGCACTAAGGCATCATGCCGCAGACATGATGTCCCACCCAGTCACATTATCCTGATATCAGGCTGGCCAGTCCTAACACTAACTCTTAATGCTGAGCGTCAAGCAAGGCAGCCGTTAGTACCATTTTTGTAAGTCTTTGGTATGACTCAGCCAGGGATTGAACCCATGACCTCCCACTTCCACAGTGGATGCTCTAACCACTAGGCCACGAGAATGATTCAATAAGGTTCAAATACATAAGACACTTTTTAAGCAAATTTCCACAAGTCTATGTAACAAGATTTTAAGATAGCTGATATTATGGCCATACTGAGTTCAGACAGACAACATTTATATTTACGATTAACTACATCAGGAAGTCATTAAGTGAAAACCCAATATAGATATGGCCATAGATACTGGAGGAACAGCTACAGCATGACAAGTTTTTTCCAGATGAATGCTGTGTGGCCATGTTGGATTGTCAGATCTAGACCATATTCATTCAGTGGTTTATTACTTTAATAGAAAACGTTATGTGAAATTGGCATACTGGTTTTACCATCCATCAAGGAGTTATAGCAATAAGAATTTTAAAATGGATACCACGACTGCTATAATACATGCCCAATAAGCACCATTTCTTTTTTTTATTCAGCGTGGATAAATGGATGGATGGATGGATGGGAATTAAAAGGTTTATCGCAAGGCTCCTCTGTCGTTCCTGTCCATGAAGTCAATATGGAGCATTAAGATTTAGTTTAAACAGCTCAAAGAAATATACAAAACAGACTGCCTGTTTAGCCCCTAACCCCCATCAAATCACTGCTGTAAAACATGTGACAATGACCTCAAGACTGAAAAGTCAAGCAATGTCACAATAGATCATCAGACATTTCATGATTCATAAAAGCATGAAAAATTCTTTTTTTTAAGATAACACAAGCCAATTAAAAAAAAACTTTTAACTAAAATGTGGTGCAATAAAATTTCTGTGACTTTAACATTCACCCCATGGTCAATGCAGCATCCAAGCACATCACAGAAGAAACTGTTCTAGCTTCAAACTCAAGTATAATGAAATGTTTAGGAATATAACCAAATGAAGAAAAAAAGCTCAATCATAAAGCTTCAATTCTACTGCTACATGCAAAGAGTCGTGTATGCCAATTCACCCGATTACTGATTTAACTAGAAAGATATTGGTCCTAAAAATTATTGGGTACATTTAAAACAAGATAATATCAACGATTCATCACATTACAAGTCCATTAATTTCTCCCTCAAACTGAGAAACATGGCCAATTTTCACACGTGTACAAATTAATGCACTGTTGATTAGTGACATTCATGGTTCAATTTCAGCCATTAAAGCTGGAATGCAAGAAGATATTGTTACCCAAGTAAACAGAAGAAGTCAACACAATGCTATATTGGATATGGTAGGCAATCCTTATGACATTATTCTACATTACTTTGCTCCAAATATCAACTGTATACAAAATGAAGAAAAATGGTCAAGTATACTGTTATGATATGTGTACAATCTTTTGGAGCACACACACACACACACACACACACACACACACACACACATACACACACACAAATCAACTGAATTATAAGCAACTTCAATCACTGAGTTAAGAGGTAGTAACTCTTAGTTCTAAACTTCATTTAAATCTTAAATTTTTCAAAGAATAGTTTGCTAGTTTTATCAACAGATCATTTCCTTCCCTCCAAACTTTAGGTAGACTGAATGAATGGTGACATTTATGAAAAACAGGCACTGAGGCTTTAGGTAAAACCTTAACACAAACTTCCTATAATTGTGACAAGACATGTAATAATGGGTGAGTGAGTTTGTCATAGAATGAACTGTCTTATCTTCCCTAATGAACCTATTAAAACATTTCAGAAACAGAAGCAAATGAAATGGGGGCATCTGTGAATGACATATTGTATACCCTACCCATGTTTAATATTACTTCTTGTAAGTGCCAGCATGGCATATATGAGAACTAAGTCGTAAGGCCAAACAAAATATACGAGTCTACAGTCTGCCGACCATCCCTCTTTCTCACTGATGACACTAGCATTGTTTCCCATGGCCCAAAAAAAATTAGAAATCACACAAAAAAAACACATTTAATATATACAATGTATTAAAACAATAACAAAAAATAACCTGCCTACCCTAATGTTAAAACTAGTGCATCATAAATAAAGTACATATTGTCTCTTGGCCTCACTTCAACCAAGGCATAACCCATCCACAAATCATAGCCCTGGTCCAATAAGAAGATCTTAAGTTATTATGCTGAAACCATTTTCTTCTTTCAGTCACAGTAACCTCAACCTTCGGCTTTTTGACCCTCAAATTAACAGGCTTCTTCTTTACCCTATGTGCAAGTCATCCACAAACTCTGGTACAGGTACCTCTGTCATCAAATTTTACTAAACACTACAAACAATGGTAGATGGTGGAGAACTCCAGTTAATATGCAAAGCAACACAGGGAACAGACTGATATACATGCAGACAAATGAATTGTGGAACAGACAATGTAATAAAACAGGGTCTCAAGCACGCAGCCCATGGGCTGCATGTGGACCAAAACTGTATATTTGGCTTGCAAAATAACTGGCATCAAAAGGTGTCACGAGAGATATCAAAAGTGGTGCAGCCCTTGTGCCATCAAAAACAAACAACTCATGTAGCCCTCAGGGTGGTTTGAGATTTAGACCCCTGTTGTAACATGTTATGCCCCACCCAATGGTAGCCATTTAAAAATTGAATGACTATGCTAGTGCCGTACCCAAGGACACACACACCATGGTAGTTAATATGCTGAAGAATGGATTGACCTTGGAAATGCATATATGAAAAATATTTTACTCACTATGACTGTATATTCTCATGGCCATTTGATTGAGTCTGTTGTGACTCAGTCAGTGCAGGTGTGGAACATGAATAATTCAAATTTGCCTCACTGAGCTGCATATGTTCATCATAACATTTTGCATCTGTAACTGTGACCTTTATAACAGGATCACATTGTCTTTCAGGGGCTGAGGCAGTGTAGCCAGGTGGTCCAACCCAAGCAAGATCCATTTCTTCTTTTTTTGCACTCCAGTTATCACTTCATTATGAACTGTCTGAAAATAAAATGAAATTGCTTAGCTGGTATGTTCTTTTGGTATGAAATGCTCTGGGCTGAAAATTAAAATATACTGTATTCTTCAATCAAACAGCTATAGAAACCACAGTAAGTTAGTTCATGGCTAGATTCAGGATTCTAAAATGGGGTTATTTGTTTCCAACGGAAAATGAATTTAAAGATTAGGCAACATGTCATATAGTTTCCATTGAAAAAATACAACCTTGGTTGTAGGGTATTTAAATTCATAGTTTATTCCAACCACAAAATTTTCTGTTGTACCATTAAATATCAGAACTCAAGAGTACCTAGTGGAAACCACATCTTATCTTCCAAAAGTGCAAGCAACAGGTCTGCAATAAAAAGATCTGTGTAAATGAAGATTATAAATCTATACCCATGTTGATATTAGAGTTCTTTTCAATTGAGTCCCCAATATCTTCAGATTGTTTACCTCTTCAAGGACCCTCAATAAAAAGCCCTGGTTCCTCAGTTTCTTTAATCCTTGAAAAATGTTTTGCAAGTCATAAGTAGCGGTATACAAGACTGGTCGGTAGTTACTATAGCCCTACAATATAAACACACCCAGACAGCTACAATTGGCAGGTCAATATTCAAGAATATTTCACATAGCTGTCACCCATTATTTACACTATGGTATAGCTTGAAGTCTCAGCTTTTATTTATACTCTGATTGATTGTCTGTCCCGCTGGATTCCCTACTACACCTATTATGATGACATAGTTACCCTGTAGTATATTTGACTTTTGCACATATGATAAAACGAATTTTAATGTGTGCAAAAAATCAAATATACAAGTTTGAATGGGCAGGTAATAACAGAACGGTAGCACCAATATCAGGTTTCTAGCTAGTAATTAATATGTTGGGTGTGAGAATTTGGGAAATATATGCATGGGATTGTTGTGGGGGCCAGCAGTGATAAATTTGTGTAACTAGGCCATTATCATAGAAACTAATGCATGTTGGGTGTGAGAGCAGGGAGGTGGGGGCACACCAGTAGCAAGTAAAGCTTACGCAGCAAGTTCATATTTGGGGGTCTAGAAAAGGCTTTGAGAAATCTAAGTATCCAGCATCATGACATATCTGGGTAAATGAGTCATAAATAATGGTGTTTCTGCACCATTTAGATATGGTATGATTTACCAGAGTTTACAGAGATCATATTTTGGATACATCAGCTCCAAAATAGAATTTATCACCAACATAAACTAATTTCGTTGAATGAATAATTTACTTATTATGCCAGGTTTCTTAGATTTTAGTCCATCAATGCAATCATCTGCTTAAGTAGACATAGTCTCACAGGAATTGAAATAAATTTCTTTATCTTTAATTTCATTTTTTTTACCCTTATTTATTCAGTTTGTCTTAACCCTGATAAGGATATACACTGTATCACTTTGTAGCATATGATCAGCAGGGCTAATCTGATTTTTTTGTTTAAAAAATGAAAATTGCATTAAACTTTTAAATTCTTAGTATTTTAGTGAGACTCAGTATTCTGCACTTTCTACATTTAATTTCAAAATACAACTGAATGGTCAATTGATTGTCAAGCCATCTAATACAAACTAATGCGTGACATCCAAGCAAACCTAACAACTTGCTTACATCCTACATCAGAACAAACTGATAAATGCCTGCAATCGCTACTTGAAAAACATACAACAGTCACCTAGTGGCAGAGTATCAATTCAAAAGTATAGCAGTGTTAGGGACCACCTTTGTACTGCTTAAAGATTCCACGATAAAGCGGAGAGGCTTTACCTTTCCACCAGACTAACTATTCATAAATAAATCTATGAAGCCATAAAAAAAAAATGTCGCAAACATAGTCAATATAGCCAAATTATTCCAGTACAATACTAATAACATGGAGAGTTCAGCAGCAAAGAGCTCTTTGAGCTAACTAACTGACTTATGTCAAGGAACAAATGTATGCCACTTACAACTGCATTCTCTACAGTAGACCTTCCTGACTTCTTTGAAAATTTCTTTTGTGACAAGGTACAAACCATCAGAGATAAGCTTGACAACATAATTTCAACTGACTCATCATCACCATAAAATTATGATACAGAATTTCAGCGCCAACCGTTAAAAGCATTTGAACCTGACTCTTATATTTAGTAAGGACAATTATGATGAAGAGCCCCCTAGTCATGTGAACTTGATCCAATTCCAACATCACTGCTGCTTGTGTGCTTAGATCCAATATTGCCCTCACTAACAGATGTTATTAATACCTCTCTATTATCTGGGGAATTCCCATCATCGACCATAATGATTTAAACAACCGCCCAGTTTCTAATCTTTGTTAATACAAAAATCTTAGAAAAAGTTGTTCTAACCCAACTTGTATCTCATCTGAATTCAAAGTCTTTTTAGCAATGTACAGTCTGCATATCACCCTTGCCACAGCGCTGAAAATACTCTACTGAAAGTAGTTAATGACATTCTCTCTGCTTTAGACAGCGGAAAGATTACAGTCCTCACCCTCCTTGATTTGTCTGCAGCATTTGACACAACAGACCATGATATATTACTTCACCTTCTCCAGCATGTATTTGGCATTCACAATACAGCCTTACTGTGGTTAAAGTCCTACTTTGTCAACAGGACACAAATTGTATCTGCAAATGGAATAAACTCCAGCCTAGTTGATCTATGTTTTAGTGTCCTTGGACATGTTCTCTTTATTATATACACTCAGCCACTATCAAGTATCATAGATCACCACTCAGTGTCTCACCAATTGCACGCTGATGATACCCAAATATACAAATCTAGCCATCCAGCTGAAGTTGATGCAACCATTACAAGTCTAGCCACAAACTAAAGTTGATGCTACCATCCAAGGTGTAGTGAGGTGCATTTCTGATGTGAAATCATGGATGACATGTATCAAGCTGCAGATGAATGAGGATAAAACTGAGGCCATTAAACCTCCTTTACTTCAAACAATAAATATCAGCAACACCAACATTAAATGCACACAATCAGTATGATTTGTTTTGTTTGATTAGGATTTTTAACGTAGCTTTAACAATTTTTCAGTCATATCGCTACGATGTCTGCAGTGAGGCAGTTTATAGTGATGTCTAACACTGAAACATCATGCCGCAGACATGTAGCATGATGTCTCACGCAGTCACATTATCCTGACACCAGGCCGACCAGTCCTAACACTAACCTCTTAATGCTGAGCGTCAAGCAAGGCAGCTGTTAGTACCATTTTTGTAAGTCTTTGGTATGACTCGGCCGGGGATCGAACCGACGACCTCCCGCTTCTGGGGCGGACGCTCTAACCACTAGGCCACCGGAGCTATTCAATCAGTATGAAATATAGGTGTTACTCTAGACAGTACTCTCACATTGCACCAACATGTCATGAACATATGCAAGGCTGCATATCTTGAGCTGAGATGCATCAGCTCCATTCACATAAACATTGAGTTATTGCCACTAAAACACTTGTGTGTTCATTAGTACATTCAAGACTGGACTATTATAACTAAATTCTGTCTGGTTCGTCTCAATATCTACTCCTGAAACTTCAAAACACAGCTCCTTGGATCATCTTTTGAGTACCACGATCAGAGCACACGTCTCCACTGCTCTGTACCCTACACTGGCTATCCATTCAATCCAGAATCAAACATAAAATGTGTTCTCTGTGCTATGTTTCACTGACTTATTCCAGTCCAAAATACCTATCTGGCCTAACCCTTGTGTACACACCAGCAAGATACTTACGATCCTCTTCTGACAATCGTATACTCATTATTCCCACTATGAAAACTAAGTCATATGGACAATGTTCTTATGCATACCAGGGCCCAGCAATGTAGAATGAATTGCCCACTGAAATTAAACACAAGTGATCCCTTTCAAGAGTGCTATAAAAACTCACCTTTTTCAACTGCCCGAACAAACTTAAATACCTAACAATGTTTCCTACCTTAAATATTTTCAGCATCTTTTATGTTTTCTAATTTCATGATGTTCTGTTTTTTGTCATCATATCATTAAAGATGTTGTAAAGCACTTTGAGCTTCTAAAGATCAGGCACTATACAAAGTCCTCATTATTATTATTATTATTATTATTCATTTTTGTCCATTTAACATGTACATCACTCGTATTTAACACTACTTTCATGCTCAAAATCACATTACTATTATCTTCACTAACACTTTCATCATCACTATCATCAACCAGTGTTTACCAAACAAAATCATAATGAACCATGCCGGGAATCAGACATTTGGGGTTTTCTAGATGGCTCGTATTTTAAGCATGCATTTGTCAATCTTCCATTAAAAAAGGTTCAAAATATGATATATTGCTTATTGCAGATCACGTTGTAGCAATCAAATTTAGTTTAACAAGCATTCATGTAATGCTCGACAAACAGATGTGTAAACAGTTGTTTAACCGAAAAACAGATGTTGTGACATGAATGGTCAAATAAAAATTGTATACTTTGGCAAGCACATTTTTATAAATGGGACTTTCAACTAATTTGCATAGTTCTCCCGTATCACCATTCTTCAAGTTCAAGAATGCTTACACATTAAATAGAATTCAGGCAGCTGCAGAACTAAGTCTCTCTGTTGCTTTGCCAATACTTCATGTTTGTCACTCATGGAAAAAGTTACATTAATTTCTGATTGAAGGCTATTGTTGAACCTGGACCAGAACAAGCAATAAGCACCAATGAGAATTCAGTGAAACACATTTCACGGTGCGATGTACCAGTAGTGTAGCTTTCAAATCGTCAAAACGGAGAAGTAGCAATTTTGCATTGAAGTGGTTATATTATGATGAGTAAAGTACTTTATACTTTTGGAACATGTTTGGAATGTGCAATGTATTTTTAACATACTGCTTGGTCAAGATAATTAGCATGGAATGGGGGGGGGGCAGATAACAAACGTGTGCTTGTGGCTGCAAATGCTGTTTCCGATAAATTCTAATTTTGCAGAGCAACAAGGAACACTAATAATAATTATTCATGACTTCAGAAGAATCAAATAACTTGTATACATATAATTTTGTGTAAATTCTTCATCTTTTATATCGATATGTGTATTGTTACAGCAAATGTATCAATGCATCAGTATATCAATGATTCGTTTCACCCCTAGGCAATACCCAAAACAGGCCAGACTACAACTAATGGGTCAAACATGTAACAAGGGTGGTAATTTATTCTTCTACTGATTATGTGGTTTGCTTTTGCATTTTCTATTTCCTTGAGAGTTTTATTTTCATGAAACTCTAACTAGACAAGGGGATAAATCCTTCTCATGTACCAAAGTTGATTCTCATTTTCCTGTACCAAAGTTGATTCTCATTTTCCTGTACCAAAGTTGTTTCTCATTTTCCTGTACCAAAGTTGATTCTCATTTTCCTGTATGAATGTTGATTCTCATTTTTCTGCCCATTTAACCTGGTACCACTTTATGACTCTAACAGCATAAAATCTTGTCAAAAGTCCGCCAAACTGCATGTTTATCCGACCCAAATGGAGATTTAGTCTGTTGTCCACAACTTTTGTAACAGAGTCCGTCTCTATATCATAAGGAGAGATCAACTCTGGATTAAATTTCCTTGCTCTCTTTATCCACTGGCCTGGTGGATTGTAGTACACAGTTAATACATCACTAATTATCTCAACTAGTCACTATTGCCGTGGCCTCAGTTCACTAATTTAATTATTATGTTCACTAACAAGTACAATACAGAATTATTCTCTTACGTGTACCTACCTGTATAACTATACATTATATATTCATTAATAATGACAGTTTTCCATTAAATAAAAAGATGTATTCCTACTTCCAACTCTAACATAAACTATGCCCAAACAATGTGAAAAAACAATGCCACAAAGTCAGTGAAATACGAAACATAGGTCACAGTAACCCTTTTTACATACATAATTTAAGATGTATAACATCCTCTCACATAATTTCTCTAGCATAGGCTGATAGTGTGTGCACAGTACACTGGGACAAGAGCTAAATGCAAGATGTTTTTGGTTTAAAAAACCAGTAAAAGATAAAACACAGGTTATGATGAGCTTCTTTTGCAGTAAATGTTTTGTTTGTTTTTTATGGTTTAACACCATTTTTAAGCACAATATAGGCTATACATCGCGGCCAGTATTAATGGTGGACGAAGAACCCGGAAAATCCCCGGAAATAATCACCAACCGACCAGAAGCTACTGGCAAGCTTTCTCACATAACTACATTAGACGAAGCTTAGACTCGAACCCACGCAGACAGAGGTGAGATGGCAGTGATCCATAACGGACAGCGCTTTAGACCACTCGGCCACTCAGGGTCCCCTTTTTGCAGTAAATGTATCGTAAATTTTGCCTAAGACAGTGAAGCTTATATACAATGTATTAAAGTTTTACTGACATTGTATTTTTTGGGAATCTTTTTATTTTAGTGAGCAGTGAAGGATCAAATTAACTGTATTCTGCAGTTTTACCAGTCATCATGTAAATTAATATGAATTTAAAAAATGGAATCTACAAACAACAAAATTAACAAAGAGATGATGAAGCAGCAATGAAGAGACAAGGAGGAGAATTATAAAATATCTGAAGGCACAAATAAATGAGAACAAACAAGTCAAATACAGTGGATATGTGTAAATTATAAGAAAACTGGATATTACTTTTCCAAATTGGTTTAATATTTTCATTAAACAATAAAGCAACTATATTAGCAAGTAACCCTCATGTGCACACAATAAACTTTGAAAATAGCTGCCACACTACAATCTCCCCTAATTTGAAGCCTGGAGAACATAATGTCTTTGTTTAATTCAATTTGCAACATTGGGTGTTTGATTTACTGGGCTACATCTGGTGTTTATTTTATCCTTGTGTTTTTCTGCACCATGCAATTAGTAAAAAGACATTCTGATTTAAATTGAATTAAGTTGCTGATAGTATTGATATGTTAAGGATAACTTACTTTGATTAATTCTGACAAGCTGTTGCATCGTACAACTACTACTTTCCCAATATGCATACAAAAGTCAACTCATCAGAAAAAAATTGCTGATAAGGACCATCCATTTGTTGCACAAATGTTTCGCATTAGCTTAGCTATTATGTAATGTAAAATTGTAGTCTTCTGTTTACAATTAATGTTATTAGATTGAATTGACATTAGGAGACATTACTACCCATTGAGAAAAGCAGTGATAACCGATAACTTTTACTGATTCTCAACGGTGTTTTCCTTGTGGGCTTGGCAGATGCTGCTTAAAATGGTTAACTGAAGTACTATTCTACATGTATTAAACCAATTACCCAATCAGATATCTTTAGTAAGATAATAATAATGGTAATTTGCTAGCAAACTTGGTAATACTTTCCCAATCTTGATTCTTAATCACTTTTGTTGATACTCAAAGCGTTTAGCTAACAATGGTGAAAGATTGTGAATGAGCAACTTCTCTGACATCACACATGGGTTCTGTTCCGATCACTTATCGAGATTGCTGGAATTATGCATTATTTTAATATTTTTATTTCTGGTTTCACTAAAGTGAAGTTCAGTAACAATTCTACAGGAAAAGGGTATACAATGGTTTGGAAACATGGAATTAATTTAAAGTCTTCATAATTTTAATTTTCAATAATTATGCAAATCTTTAAATGGCATGTCACCATCCATACTAGAGACCATTTATAGAACCAGTAGCAGGACCATCAACAAATTTCAACCCAAATGAATTAAAAATTGTATGCAACATTGTTACTTAGTGTGTTGATGGGTATTACATTTTGTGGTAATATGTGATGTATTTCATAATGGAGTATTTATGATGAGGAAGTAAATCATCTTTTTATCATTGTTCATAAGCATATGAGTTATGCACTGATTTTCTTTACTGTTACATAAAATACAATATGTTGACTATTTTACTGAGAATAACTCGGCCACATCAGAGCCCCCAAAAATATGATAGCCCAATGCCTTTCTTAATCTAGCTCCGACTCTTCCCATATGATGATGTTCAAGTTGCCTGTCAATAATCTAATTGACCTCGAAGGAGATCCTTGAGTGTTCTAATGAAATTTGGACTTCTCATTTTTGAAGTTCTTTAATTACACCAGTAAACTGCTAATATTCATCCCCCTTTCGGGGCTCCATTTTTAATCCCTAAATCTTATGAATGTATTTTTAACCTATTGAAAACCACATTCTTTGTGTACAAAATAAAGCCTGTGATATATCAATGGAAGAATAGAACAATATATGTTCTCTGTATTTCACTGATTACCTGTAATTACTTGTCTTGCATGAATATTAATGAGCTGCCCCTTTCTCAAGCTGATATGCTAATGCATCACTGGTTAAATATATCTCTATTATAGTTTAGTACCCATCCATAAAGTAGGGAAGTTGTAAAATAATTTATTGCTTGCTTAAAATCAGATTTTGAAAAGATTTACCCTGAGTACTGTCAAGAGACTTTATAGCAACAGGAGGATCAGATCAACAATAAGGACCAAACATAGTTTCTTTTGACATCAAGTGCTTAGTTTAGAAGTCACACTAAGCATGTTGGCATGCTAAAGATTATATATCAAAACCATGATGTGCAATAAGAGTCAATATTATATATTGAAAATAATAATAATGCAACTAAACTGGACAATATCAATAACTGAAAGTATCTGTTTTCATAAACCCACCCCCTCATCATGTCCGCATGTGGTTTATACCCACTAATCCCCAACCTCAGCCCATCCCCGGCTACGGACAACTTCATCTAGAATTATGCACTGCTCTATGGTGTGAGTTGAGAGCTATGTAGAGGCTGTAGTGCATCTTACTTGGCTATTTGTATTCTGTAACCTGAATCATACTAATTAAAATTAACAAATAATTTATACTTATAGGCACCTATCAAGGATGTCGGCAAAACATACTGGAATACACACAGTGGGCCTAAAGCAGCTGTTCAACACAGAATATAACAGAAAATAATAGCTTGCAGACTTCCACAGGTCCTCTACACCCCCTAACCCTTGTCAGCAATTGTCTGCATTTGAACAAACCCGCTTCCCCCATCTTTGTGGAGATCCTTTATGGATGATCCCTAATAAGGTTTTAATATCAATTTAATGGAACATGAAACAATGGTGTATCTTTTACTGTTTTGTGCAAATGTCACTAACAGCTATCAAAAATACTAAGAAAATGTTTCACATGAGAATATTTGTAAATTCCTAATGTCATGTACGAAGTTGTGTTACTTGATGGATTACAATTATATGATATGGCCATATTTTAAATACATCTAAAATATACAGATGCTGCATTTATTCATCATATCATCAGTTAAAAATCTAAATCTAATCCTGTTATACAAGTTACAAATAAAAATAAAGTTTTTTTAAAATCTGAGGAATTTACCCCATAGGATTGTCTAAAAAGCATCTTTTAAAGGTGTGATGTAGTACAGTCCATAATGAATTTCATACGCTGTAATGTCACAATGAAAGCTATGCATATTTAGAAGCAAATCCTTATTATCATATATTGTGACATTTAGATTTAATATGATCTTTTCTTGACCCATTTTATCAACCAGTCACCAGTGACAGAGTGATCGATAATTTTCATTTCAATGTTTCTTGATGACAGTTAAGGTGCAGAGCATGTAATAATTAGGATCTAATATACTTTGGTTAAGTAAAATTAGTATTATATTTTAAAATAACAATTGATATTCATAATGAGTAACTATGACTTTTATGATAGTACTCTACACGACTCTGTAAAGAAACAGAAATAACACACCATCAGGTTCTTAAGAACACCCCACACTGGCATAATAATATATATGATTGAATCTGACCCTACATCTGGGACTTGAAAGGTAACTGTATGTTGTAAAAATGTGCAAGTCTTCTGCTTTTAAATATTTAGGAATGAAAAGGTTAATGAAATATTGCACTTGAGGGGTTATGCTGGATTTGATCCTTTTGTGTCGACAAACTGGCATGTTTACTAGTATTTAAGAGCAAAAACTGTTTGGCATGTCAATAAAATATTACATTTAAAATTTTAAACTGGCGAAGGAAAATTTTAATGACTTTACTTGGTCCTCCTACATACAAGACCTCAACACTGATATGTTTTGGGCATCAAGGTCTTACGGCCTAAAACTAACGGCGCTATGTAGCATGTTTTGATTTTACTAGCATTGAATAAAAAAAAAAGAAATGGACCTGTTGGTCTACATTTCAGTTGGCTTGAAAGTTATAAAAGCCTGGAATGTCAAAATCAGGTCAAGCTGAAATGATATATGTATATCCCAAACATAAACCTACTTGAACATACCTGACTACAAATTTAAATGTATGTCAACGGAATATGAAAATGCGTCCATTTGCTTGTGTCAGATTTTGATTCCACGAAGATAAAAACAGCACAGCAAGTATACTAATTTAGTAATTACCAATTTATGGAAGAGTGTTGATAGTGGCTTCCATGTGCGATATATTCTTGAAACTTTAGACTACTCGTTCTGATAGCAACTGACATCGGAACACGATATACAAGCCCGTTATTTGGGTAGAAAGACAAAGCACTGAAAAAAAGATAACGTATTATGTCTTAAATTGTAGTTCTATGACTTTGGTCGGAGTCGGACAGAAAAAAAAAACAACAACAATAAACTACCCAATTCCACACAGTGTGCAAGGAAAATCTGGCATATTTTTAAATCGTATTTAATGGATACAAATAACATATGGTGCATAATTAGTATCTGCAACAGTGGGTAACAAACATACGCTCTGAACTACAGATGACTTGGGCCTTTGATAATTCAGCTGTCAGCCATTCTTTCTGTATGCTCTGTATGCGCACAAATGATGCGCATAAAGATACGTCCCCTGTTCGACATGCTGCAAACTGTTGCCATTTAACAGAAGAAAAACAATTGTACATCCAAATTAAATTTTATTCGGCCACCTATTCCATTTGATCCGATCAAATGTCTACAGTGTTTATTTACAAAACTATTTATTTTTTTCTCCAAATGGAATTTATACGACATGGGACCTGTACGTGCATAAATACGGAGCACTCTACGGAGATTGTAAACATCTGAGAGTGACGTATGTAAGGCGAAGTTGCTTGCATGTCAAAGCATACACAACAGAGATGATTTTGGCATACTAAATTCATGTAATGTGGCTGAAATTTATTAGCATAGTGTACCTGTGGAAATTTAACACAGCAGCATACTAACAGGGGCGGAGGGCGGAAAAAACAAAAAACAAACAACAACAACAACATTCAACTGCTGGAAACTCGTTGGTGTCGTCATCATCATACCCCCAGGGCGCCATTTACTCTTAGTACGCCACTAAGTACATGATCTATACACAAAGCTAACCAAAATGGCTGCCCCGTGTGCTGAAAAATTTATAATTTAGTGTGAAGGACACCCATCAATTACAAGGCTCTTTTCACTCAACCAGTGAGGAAAGCATGTGAAAATCTTTTATCTTAAAAAAATGTTAACCTATTAAAATTAGAAACTGTAGAGCGCCACCTTACAAAAAATTAAAATGTCTGCAATTGTTTTTTGGGTTATTTTTTCCATATCATGTATGATGTATATTTAACTGTTGCATTATGTGAATGTAATATATAGAGAAAATGTTTCTTTCATTTACTAGTAATGAAATGAAGAAATAAATTATGACAAAGCACATTCGCTTTCTTCCATATTCTAGTCCTAGTGGAATAAACAATCATTTTAACCCAGAGGCGTAGCGGGGGGGGGGGGCAGGGGGCAGAGGTGTACGTATGTCCCCGGGCGCCAAGGTACAGGGGCGCCAAAATGAGACTTGCAACGTTACATTATAATAAGAAAGCAAGGGTAATAAATCTGTCACAAGATCGCTGGGGCGCCAATTTTATAGTTTGTCCCCGGGCGCAAAATATCATCGCTACGCCTCTGTTTTAACCTTGCACCCAAACTGTAAAATTTATTAGTGACATCACAGGAATAATAATGGCAATGTTCATGTTCTTGTCTTTCATTATAACATTGGTTAATATGTCTAGAAAATGCAATTTGCCTTTTGAAAATAGATAACATTTCATCTTAAGGAGGAGAATTTGGGGACTTTGCTACTAATGAGTACTGTTCTGTGGGGGAAAATACGAGAATTATTAGACGTTTTAGCTATAAAACCAAAAATTAATTCATACAGTAATAATGCCTGTATGTTTTTTTTGGGGGGGGGGGAAGTGGGTGGTGTTTTCAAACAAATTAAGAATATCGGTAAGTGATAAGTGGGTGGGGATAAACATGCAACAGTATAACAATATGGCACGAGTCCTCACTCCTCTGTAGTTCCAATGCTGTCAGCATGTCCTGTTTTCGTTTCCCGTTGTTAGCATTAAGTTACGCAAAATGTGGTATCAAAGGTGGTGTAAACACTTTTGATAATTTTAGCCACAATAATGCTGAGAAATTGTTTAGATTTTTAATTTAACCTTGTGTATCCTGTGAAAACGAATTAGACAGAAAACGTAATCCCGTCTGACTATTTGGGGCTTTGCAAATGTATGACGCCATCAAGCACGTCGTATTGTAGCATTTTTTTTTTAATTACTGTAAAAGCAATACTGAAATACACTTTCTTCACAACATCAAAACTGCACGAAATAGCTCAAAGATTTTAAAATGAATCTCCGAGCATTGAATCACTAAAGTGATATTCTGTTATTATTATAAATTATATTTATACGATTCTGCGTAACCCTTATGTTCACAAAGACAGGATAATGTATTGAAGACGTTTCCGGGTTCACAAACACATTGGAAAATGATTGCGTAAAATCAACCAGGTCAACACCAAAAAAAGATGCACAATCTGTTATCTACGCGGAAGCAAAACTTTTAAATTTTCAAATGATATTCACTCAGCCACAGACTGTTAACAGTTTAAACCGCTTTTAAGGATTTAGTCTTGGGGTCTGGGGCTTGACTTAAAAATATATTAATCGTGAATATAACATACACGAAGATATTGGTGCTGCTGCCAGACTAATATGTTTACCTGATGCTGTCAGAGTTTTGAGCGTAACGCGTTTTTTTTAAATGATGTCCCCGAGTTATTATTAGTTCAAGCTCTTGCATACTGCATTTTTTTAGGCGCTTCTCGAAGATGTGATTATTAGTTGCTTTAAATGCCTATATTTGTATGTATTCTGTATGCTTTTTAAAGTAGTCCCCTCCCCAACCCACCATAAATGGACAGAACAATCGTTTTATAGAATAAGTTTTCTTTTCAGTTAGAGGGTTCAAAATAGACCCTTACAATTCTGAAAATACACGGAGCAGCAGAGAAGGTGAGCAGACTAATCGAAACGTCACCCTTTTTGATTGCCAAATCGACTAATGGTGACTAACATAGAAGTCAGTTCAATGACTACACCTAGATTGACCCAAACAAATGTTGTAGTCGACCCCCTCTGCTGCCCTCTCCATGTGTTAAATTGTCAATCTGAGGATTAAAAAATCATGTATATAAATCAAACAAAATGAATAATTCAGACAAGCGATCAGTCTGAGACTTTTTTTAACTTTGAGTAATATTCTTCCTCTGTGCTGCTACAAATTGGCCAAATATTTTATCGATACATGTAATTAAATCATTATATATATATATATATATATATATATATATATATATATATATAAGATGACTCTTCTGGCGCTACTACAGGAAGCGGTTTGAGAAATAATTCTATCACTTGCCCTGACAGCGTCATCAATGACGTGGATAAACTAGAAATTCTCATAGGAGGAAAACACGCGCTGGAAATACTTCTCATGAAATTATCAACGAAATATCAGATATTTGTCGACGATTATTTACCGGTGGTATCATGGACATCAATACCTATCGGGAATTTTATCGATGAAATTACAGATGACTAAATCCCTTGACACATAATTTAGATCATGGTGAATGATTAAATAAAATGATCGTACACAATACGTATCGTAGACGAAGAATGATCAGAGTAATAAATTCACGATTACCAGTTTATGAAATAACCTACGGAGATGGACTTGGTGATAAATTGTTCGGGGTTTATTTACCAGGATAGCCCCAAAAGCAATGCCAATTGCAAAACAATTATCAATGAAAGCTATCGATGTTATTCGTGACAAAGCTCCTAGCGCAATCGGTGATCTTGCCGGTAAAGCGTTTTCTGCGGTCAAGGACAGAATTTTACGGTTATTACGACGAAAAAATCAACTGAAATTACCATCTACTGAAGTTATGCCTGCAAATGAAAGTAAAATAATAAATCAGGCCGCAACCCAAAGATTAATGGATCTGGCTGATGCATCGTTAAAAAAAAAGAAGATAACGTAACCACTAGTCTGAAAGCAGGAAGTGGTCTTCGTAGATAATTTTAATTTAGATCATAGTAATTACAATAAAATGTTTAAGCGTGAAATTGATACAACATTGGATATGGATGAACCAGTTCGTAAAAATTAATCCCTGCGCGATTATCAATATTATTCTTACGATGCAGTACAACCAAATCAACGTGGAAGAATCGAATTACGAGTTCAAGATACAAGTCGCTATTTCTTATCAGCTGAAGCATTTAAGGTCGACTTATAAATGCAGATGATACAGATTATGGAATCGGTGACAGTTGGTTTTGTTAATAATGGTATCATGACGTTATTCAGCAGTGCTACCTATATGATCGATGGAAAACACATCGAATCATGCCTGCAAAATTTTCATATTGCTACGACGATACTTGGTTTAGATAGATACTCCGATGACTATTCAAGATCAGCGGTCCATCAATGATGTTTACAAAGGATACAAATGATCATCCAGAAAACAGAAATGTAACGATGAATGCAGCTGAAACTGAAGTTGCGTCAATGAATGAAAATTTCAATCTCGGATTCGCAGCACGTAGATTAATGTTAAACGCAAGCGAGATGTTTTCATGTGCGATTCCATTATCTCATATTTTTGGATTTTGCAGAGATGTTACGAAGGTTATGTTCGGTACTAAATACACTGTGGTACTTAACAGAAAAGATCCGACAATGATGCAATCTGGCGAGCCGGAGGTGATGCTGGTAAAGTAGTAATAACAAAATTATCATTGTGGATGCCAGTAATGGTTGCATCTGTCGAAGAAGAAAATAAATTTCTTTCTTTCATGAATCAAGGTGGTAAATGACTGCACTATCATGGAAAACAATGACTACACATAGTAATCAAGGTAATGCTGCTGGTTTATTTACATGACATATAGCAGCACAACAAGGGGTTTCAGCACCACGAGATATTTTTTTTATCGAATTTCAAGCAAATGTACGAGTAAATAACCAGGAAAGAAATCCGATGGTATTTGACACACTTAATGTTACAGAGGTTAGTTTGAGAAAAAAATGGACATCAAGAATCTGCCGAGGAAGTTACTTTGAATTTTGAACATAATAAAGTTGCACGTGCATATCATCGTTTAATGTCATTTATGGGGCGCGATCTAAATGTAGATACCGGTTTGCAAATATCACAAAAAGATTTTACAACATTATATCCGATCTATTACTTTTCACTGGAACATTTAGATTTATTTAGACAATCTGTTGTTGATATATATTTTCGAGCTCAAGTAGGTTATTTTCCTCCTGGCGCTGTAGGTCCACCTGTTGTTCCTGCTGGTTTCAGAGCGATCGCTGTTATACTTAGCGACAGAGCAGTATTACTCGAGGGTGTTGGTGGACGAATGCGAGTCGTTCATGTACCCGTAGAGAACATGTAATTAAAATCAATTAAGTAAATATAAAAATGTCGTATAGTCATGTCAACGCAACTCTGACTCAAGGTCAGATATAAAAAAAAATTACGATCAAAAAACGCAAATCAATGAGGGGCAAAATTAATGTTAAAGAAAAAAACAAATGAGTGGTGGTCCAAATAAATTATCGTTAACCGGTAATCAGCTTAAACGTTTCAATAAAGCTCTGGTATCAAAAACTGGAGTTCAACTTGAATTTTCTCCAAGTGCCATCAAAGATATGATTAAATCACGAGGTATATTTCCACTTCTTGCAGCAATACCAGCATTAATTGCTGCGGCCGCACCTGCAATTGCAAAAGCTGCTGAGTTTGGTGCTGTTGGAAAAATTATCTACGCTGAGAGCCGAGTATGACGTTCATGTAGGTGCGTTTACAAACCTCCGTAGAAATTTCAGAAAGGTCGATGAAATTACAGATGGATTCTTCGGAAAACCATTAATAGTTGATACGAAACTTTCTGATATTAAAACATCAATCGATACGATTAAGAAAACACAGGAAGATATTGTAAGTGATGCTCGTGATATTATTAATAAAATTGATCCCCTTGAAATATATCAGGGTAAAAATCTCCATAGGCAGATTAACAACGTCGTATACACAATATCATCAGGATCAACAACATGATCTCAACAAAATAATACTATCAAACATACCGTTACTGGCGTGTACAGATTGTCTGTGTTTAGTAGTGCAAAATTCGAGATATTTACCTCGTATCCATGGCGTCAATCAGCAGACAAGTTTTCTGGAACCGTATCTGTTATATTATACCGTGGAGACGAGGAAACATTTATCCTGGTTGCATCCGACAAAAAAATAACTGCAGCAACGATCTGGTGTTGTCTGGAATTTGTCGCTGAAACACCTCAATTGATTACAGCGTAAATAATATGGAGTACGGATACAATCAAGCGCGTGAGTGGTAAGATAAATTAAAATATATCGTTGATAATTACACGATAAAAGTAAAAAAAAATATCACAGACGTGTAATTGTCATTGACATAATTGTATACTCTGTCTCCGCGGTTGTTGCTGGAGCCGGTCTTTTATTGACCGCGGTAACAATGACATCACCTGCGGTCATAATGATCTGTGTTTCAGCGTCAACTGCGATCGCTGGAGCTTTTAATATAATCGCATCACAAATATCGACGTTCACAAATGAAAAATTATCCGATTATGCGGTGAAGTTACACGCGGCAACGGCATCGTATTCTAAACTATCTCAGTTAATATCTGAAAGCCTCAACGATGCTTCAATATCCGATTCTGGGTTCGCATTAATGACTAAAATATTCTCCGAAGCAATTACTGTGATAGAATCTACACCCATTAAAGTTACAGATAAATAGATAAATGTCAGCACAAGAACTATTGCAACAGATTGCCACAAACACAACACCGGTGAAAATAACTATGATATCAGTGAGCACAACCAATCCTGAATTCAGTATTAATTTTCCAACTGCAAGTTCAGCAAGGGAGATTGCACTTGCACAACTACGAGTATATCATAGTTGGCCAAATATCAGATCTGAACCATTTGGTGGATTACCTCCAAACAATTCGCTTGTACTTGCAAACGAAAATAAACCAGATGGAACCCCATATTTAGTTGTTGTTTCTATCTCCACAGGTAGTTATCAGATTGAACAAATCAACGATGAATTCCAGCGCAGAATAAAAGCAACAACAAGAAAAGAATCAAAAATAACTATTACTGTTCACGAACCAACATTATCATCTGTGATTGAAGTAAAATCTCCCGATTACGTCGTAGATATTTATCGATCATCGATAAAAACTGTTCTAGGATGGCCTGAAACTCCACCACATCCTGATGATGTTCTCAGATTTAACAATGATCTAGATGCTGAAGGCAGACATATTTCACCAGAGATTGTAAATATAACCTCAACGATTGCAGTCAATCTTGTATGTGATGTAATCGATGGTAGTTATCAAACAGATCTTGGGATATCGAATCAAGCTCAACAAGAATACGTTTTTTACACATTTACTCCAATGGTTCCCCCTGGATCCTTGATCGTGCAAGAACCAATCAACCCTGTGTATCTACGCACGCATAATCAATACTTGTCAAGAATAAATTTTAAACTCACCCACCGGAGTGGACACTTGATTGATTTACGTGGCGAGGTTTTACTGATAAATCTCAATGTAAAATCGTAAACGATTTTTTGATCTTGATTCACGAATTAATCGAATAAATATTACATATGTACCAGCACGTATATGGTTTTATACACGACAAGGAAGCAATTGGAAACGCAGTCAAATTAATATTTACACAGTCTTCATTCAACATTGTTGATATAGTCATTGATGGGTTCGGTGACGAAGATTTTTACTGAAGCAAGAACAGTTACATAGATTGCGGCGAGTACATATTTATAAGACCACGTGTGACCGAGATCAGATTATAAACTAATCGCATTCCTGCATCAAACTTGATGAACTTAAAAAATATTATATAGTTCTGAATAAAAATCTGATTTCAGTAAAACAGAATATTTCTTTACAGATTTTATGAAATTTCATCTTTTTTATTATCCATTTTAGTCAATTTTATCGTACAAAATCTGTCAGATTTCTGATTTTTGTAAGCTAAAACCCCGAGCAATTCTCTAAATGATTTATCGATAAATCGTTAATTTCATCTTTTTTTATGCTGTTTTTGTATATTTTCGTAAAAAATATATCCGATTTTAGTTGATTTATGAGCAAAAGATGGCAAATTTAACGATTTATCGATAAATAATTTAGAGAATGGCTCGGGGTTATACCCTAAAAATATTACAATTTTGATAGATTTTTCTATGATATTTCGACTAAAATGAATTAAAAAAGATGAAATTTCATCAAAAATTACAAAATTTGAATTAAAAAATATTATAACAGAATAAAAAAGATATTATAACAGAATAAAAAAGATATAACAATAAAAAATGATATTATAACAGAATAAAACTACAGAACTGTAGAGGAATTAATCCAAGCTGCCATCGGTAACAGTGTTTTCATTTATAATCTTTTTAGTTGTCTCACGCATGTGTTACTAATTTTGTTCGTTTCATATTCGTGAGACAGTTTCGATTTAATATTTTCTACTGCGATCGAAAGTGGTACAAATTTATCTACATCTGTATCTTTTACCATTGATAAGGACTGGAACATTATAGACTGTATGTTCTTTATCAGCCTATATTCCGTTGAAAGTGTATAACCACCTTCAAGATTTCGTTGTTGGATTGACTCGAAATCACAAATTATTTTTTCTGGATCGAGTTGTATATTTATATTTTCATTTTTTAATTTTTTTTACTGCAGATTTTATATCATTAATATTTTCGATGTTCATATATATATATATATATATATATATATATATATATATATATATATATATATATATATATATATATATATATATATATATATATATATATATATATATATATATATTAAAATTTTACAAAATATTATGACCTTTAACCCCTAGTTCACCATCGTGTCCTAGCATGTTTAAGGCATATTAAGCACACCACAACCTTGGAACCCTAATTTCACCACCATGTCAGTGGTGCTTCATCTCCAACCACAAAAAAACAGCTGCACTTGGTGTTTTAAGTGGTGCTACCGGAGGTCTTGGTAAAATGGATGTTCATAAAATAACGGGAGAGGGATTTAAGATGGAGGAAAAGGACTAAGAGTGCCAGGAACTTATCGATATGGCAAAGTTTTAAGACTTCCAGGGATATTTCGTTGATGCTTCCAATATTTATACTTTTAAAAAATAATGCTACTGAAAAATGAAAATTAAAAATCTTTAGATGTGTTTTTGTCCGTCATCAATTACCAAACCAATCAAATAAAGTTGAAACCGGTATCATTAATCTTGACAATAGTTATGGTACAGGTACTAATTGGGTAGCTTACGCAATTGATCCACGCGGAATTGTTTATTTTGATTCGTATGGACTGGTACCACCAAAAGACTTTTTAAAATATGTCGACACAGTACAAAGTACTGTGTTTGAAACTCCAATCTGGTATTCTACATTACCAACAAAGACAATAAATGATCTGCCAATATGTGGCCGTAAAGCAATTGCTGTACTCGACGCTGTATCAAAATCAACAAAACCACCCCATACACTCGTGCATGATTATACAAGTAACATCAATCGTTTTAAACAGATCTTACAAATATATGGGCAAATATTTACGGAAGATCTTCCTCTAAACAAAACAAAACAACAACAAAAAAACATATGACGGAACATCACATGAAAATGTAAATAACATCATGAGTGATGAAACATCCAAATTATAAAAACTTGCAAATGCGAATCCAAACAAAGTGGTTGTATTTGAAGATAAGGAAGGAAAATTAAAAACGAATCATCTTTCATTGAAAGATATTATCGTTAAAATAAATAGAGTAACTGAAAACAGCATACATGTTTTTGGTGGTAATGGAAAAATTAAACCCGATCTTATTAACAATATCAGATATAATTTGCAAATTGAGTGATACATTGACTGGTTATCTCAATATGTCTAATAATATAATTTCTAATCACTGAAAACCAGAATCTGACAATGACGCTGCAACAAAAAAAAATACGTCGCCGACAAACAAACAAAAACTCCCACTGACGAACTAGTTAACAACAATCAGTAACGAAATAACAAAACTTAGATCTGATTATACTGCTCACCTAAACACGTCCTTGAGTTTTCGTAAAACCGTAAACAGAAACATTCACGAGTATTTCGGATGTCTGGCAGTCCTTGATATTGAACTCGTTGACATAAACAAGATTACCGACAGCGTAGTATATACGGTAGTGTCCACATCAGTATTATAGTCTCCACTCAATAAATCCATTCAACATCGACCTGAGGTTACCGGTATATACAGGTTCTCAGCACTAGGTGTGGCAGTATATACAATATCTACTACAACACTAAGCCGTTATCCACTTATAAAATCTTCTAGATTTATGTTAGTGATGTTGGAGCAAAACGGCGGAGTAACATTTGAAGTGGAATCCGAAGAAAAAAAGACTCGGCTTGATTTATCATTGGTGTCTTTAATTAGTCGCTAAATACTTAAATAAAATGAGCTGTCAACAGTACATGTACAATCAGGCGCATGAATGGGAAAATGCACTAAACAATATAGTTGATGAGTATACAGCAAAAGTAAATAAATATCAGACATGTAGTTGTCGTTGACAAAATTGTAAATTCGGCATCTGCTGTTATCGTTAGAACCGGCGTACTGCTATCAACAATAACACCATCGCTAGTGATGGCACCATAAGTGGTAATACTTTGTGTTTCAGCTGTAGCAACAACGGCTGATGTACTTACTATCATTGCCAAAACATATATACATGTAGCAAAAATAAATTACATGAGTATATAGTAAGGCTGCATACAGATGTTTGCGCAACACACACACACACACACACACACACACACACGCACACACACACACACACCACATTCAACCCCGGGGGAGGGCAAAAGTGCACCAAACACGTGATGCCATTGTGGGAGTGTGCATATCCTTCTGTTGAAGTTTGAACTTCGGGTTAACCCAGTATATTTGAAATGAAAAATCGCGAAATAAAACACTATCAACAATTTGCCAGTCACATGATTCAAACTCTAAACTTCGAGTATAGGAGCTATGCGCTCAACAGAAACCATGTTACTGATATACGTTTTAGAAATTATTATAAAGTTACCTTACTGGATACAATCATTACACACACACACACACACACACACACACACACACACACACACACACACACACACTCTCTCTCTCTGTCTCTCTCTCTCTCTCTCTCTCTCTCTCTCTCTCTCTCTCTCTCTCTCTCTCTCTCTCTCTCTCTCTCTCTCTCTCTGTACTCAGTAGTCATAATCCCCTGACTATTGATCCAATGACTGTCATTACCGTTGAAAATCTCTGTCTTTCAATAGAAGTATACATCAGATGTAAGATACTTTTGTTTGTATTTCTTTATAAATACCGATTAGTGTGTGGTTCTTTAAGTATACGATTTGTTTGTATATCTTTAAAATTACCGATTTGCTTATATTATTTGTATCACGATATGGAAAAATAATTGTTTATAAGCGAACACTAGTATAAAGTACAAGCGAGGTAACTCTTTAACCACTCTACATATTATTGACATGGCTATTTCCCTTCATCTGTTTCTATCTGACAATATTGAAATGTAATCTTTTCTTCATATATTTTGGAAAACGCCGACCTGGTTACATTATCTGTGACATATTATACAGAACGTATACAAATATCGAAATATTTACCAGCTGCATACATTGATTGAAATATTTTTCTCCACCTATCTCTATATTTGTAGATACAAATAATCTGGAGCTTTCATCATTACAACCAACATTTTCAAACTTGCTATTCTGACTTCGTGTAACAACACGCAAATTAATAAACGAGTCATTTTTCTTATCTAAATCAGTATGATCGACCACAAGACCGTCTTCGATTAATCCATGGAAACATTCATATACGATTTTATGGGAGAAATAATGTTTATTCCAATTAGTATAAATTTGGAGATAACAAGTATTAGTGACATTTGCGACTGTTTTTTTTTTTTTTAAGTCGACAGACCCTGATTACACCATTACGAGATGCTTCATAATTTTTTGATTATTGGATATCTTGCAAATTCATTTTCCAATTTTTATATATAATATTGTTTGTCTAAATCACTATTATTTAAATCTAGCGATATAATCATCGGCGCTTTTTATAAACTTGTCACTGTCGGCGTTTTTGTTTATCATATCTTTTCAGTTTACCACCACACACAACCGTGTTTCTCCTCTAACCCCAACACCACACTTCAAACACGGTTTTGGTCCTAGACTACCCCTCCTCCCCACCGCACGCTTTGTAAATGATTTCTGCAGAATTCATATGCTTTGTTACAAGAAGCTGCAGAACCTATCATTAGCCACTTGCGTATCTTGTTACACACACACACACACACACACACACACACACACACACACACACACACACACACACACACACATGCCTTACTTATAATATGGAGGAGTTTATCTAAAATCAAGCCTTCTAAATCTAGATTTGATCTTGACATACGAACACTTGACTTACCGAGGCGACGAATTTTGATTGATCCGACAAATAATTTGATCGAAAGTGTTCGTGCTGAAAAGAAAGAATTTCGCCACGATGGTGCATCTCATGTGTGTTCAACATTAAAAATCGTACGCAACACCAAAGGTGTTGACGAAGTTATCAATGTTATAATGAACGACCAACGAGCGGTAACGATGACTAATTATTTCGACAATCAAAGATATATTCTTAAAATTAAATTTATTGTACTAGCAGAAACGGATAATAATACTTGGATTATCCTTGACAAACATGACGATGTTCTTCATAATAAAAAAAAAAGGATCATTATAAATTTTACAGATACTACTGACAATAACGGCGATGTTGCTGTCGAAGATGTAATAATGCAAAATTAGTTATAAACAATGTGACAAAAAATAAATGCGACTTTGATCTTGACGCTGAATATATCAGGACATTAAAAATAACGATATATTTCAATATGCCAGCTGTAACACAGTAATGTTGTGACAATATTCAAATAATAACCCAAGACAGTTTACTGTAGATAGAAATAATAGCAGTCTTGGTCACACGTGAAGACGGTGGTAATTGTGTGTCTTCAGGAATTACTTGTAATTGTTCACGTACAAATCCACGTTGAGGAGCAGTTGAATCTAATATATATATATTGCAGGTCTACCCGTAGATTTTACCCCACTTGAAATTGTATGTGTAATTATATTCCAAATATACTCTATTGTACCACCCTCAAGTTCACCGGGTTCATATAAATATCTTACGGTAGCATTGCCTAATAATGGTTGTTTTGAAAAATCATGTCGTTCTATTGGTATATGTCTATTCTGTGATTGCATTGGTAGGTTTCATAGAAATTGCACGAGTAACCTCATTATTTAATGCAGCTATCACACTTGGATGTATTGTAACCAATTCACTAGATCTCATGTCTGTTTGAACGTTGTTCATGGATATTTCCTTTGCATATTGATATCCAAATAACCGCTCAGGAAGTGTTTGATTAAATCGTTCAACGATTGCCTTGATCACGATGAATTGCGGTATGTCATCGTTTAATTTTGACACTATGATTTTTCACCAGAGATGATACTGCACCAATAAATTCTTTAACAGGACTAACCTGTAGTAGCTGTAGCCATCGTGATGGTCTTCGTTGATAAATTCGTTCAAAATCAAATAAAACTTAGTTGATAACGGTTCTGCTTTTTTTTTTTATATCTACTTGCAATTTAAACTACAGCTAACGCGTATTTGTACGTACGTGATTGACGACTACCGGTTTTAATAGTATCGTGTGGTAAAAACAAAATATCTGCATGATGAACTTCAGTATGAACAATGACATCAAAATGTGCGTACTGAATTTGTTTAGGTGGTGGTACCCAAATTTGCCATATTGCTCATCTTGCTAACTAATGTGCAGCAACATAACATGTAACATTTGCTGTATCGGCGAGTTTACTAATCGCTGCTCTACCTCTCCAATATCCTATTGGGCTATAATAAATAGATTCCATTATTTTATAATAATCGGTTAATTAATGCTATTTTTTTTTTCATAGCAGATTACCAACCAATTAGCTAATGATTCTCAGAAAGATTAATTTTTTAATGGTATTTAACGATTGAATTTACTTCACATCTCCCGTTGTTGTAAATCGTTATTTTTATACGCTACATCTTCAACGTGACTTGCTTGATCAATGGCATTTATTGGATACTCTCCAGGTCTTGGTTGATCTCGTTCGTCATGTCGAATATCAAGTCGGTTTCCAGGACCACCATAATTATATCCAGATAGATGTTTTTCTCCATGGTATTTAGCCCATGTGGTTCCTGGAAAATTTGGCTTTAATGTAGCAATATTACCGCCATCTTTATGTTGAATTTTAGGTAAAAACGGAACTTTCGTTAAGTCACATATTGCATAGGTTATTTTCCTCTTTTTGTTGTAACTGTGGCTAAATCAGCGGATGGAGTTTTGACTCTACAACGTAAACAAAATAAATCCATATATTTGTAATGTGGATGCAATTGATTTCTCAGCGACACGAAAACGAAAACAAGAACCATTCAAACATCATCCAGCGCTACCAAACTCTATCAGAATGATACGAATAGGCCGTCTGGAAGTGGAAATACACAATTATTACTTAATTTGAAAATGGGATGGCTCACGTGAGATAAATTATATTTAGTAGCATCATCTGTAGGTGATCAGAGATGCTATGATGTTCCTAACGTTTTTAATGAGAACGAAAAATCATTAAATGAAGAAGGTGATGTTATTAATATGGTTATATTGATGAAGCGCCGAGTGTTGATGGATTTATTATTACGTTGCTGTTTATTATATAAGGCTGGGCAAACAATAAAATCCGGCAAGAATATTTTCCTGAAGCCGACATAAAAATACTGGTATAATTCATATAACTCAGCTATATACACGAATTCAGAAAGTGATCAGAGATAACTGTACTATTTTAGGTGTATTTAATGGAGTCGATATACATGCACTTAGAAATAGTCATCAGACTTGGAGATATTCAAGGGATATGGATATAATTAAATTTAAAAACGTCTTTTAGCGTGCTCATGCTACCCAACACGGATTTTGAACGGTACATTTACATGATTATAGGTCTTGATAAAATGTTTGGTAAGAAATAGCAGTTAATTTGATATGATAATGATCTAATTACTCACACATTTACAACAGCAGAGAGGGCGCGAGAAAAAAAGACATTTGTTAAGTTTATGGCGTTCTAGAAAAAAGTCTGTTTGCATTCTTTGCTGCTAATGAGATTATATTGTCGTTGTGTCGAAGTTCAGCTGACAATTCGTTGAAAATAATGCCTATTGAATTTGGTTTTAATGTTTTGAATTGTGTAAATATGTGTTTCAAAAGAGGTATAACTGTACCAGTCGAACTTTACGGATTATAATAAACTAAACTAAGTGATTGGTGCATAATGTTAGAGTTGTAGTTTCTGTCAGGCTTAAAAAGGTTCAGTCTCTTGGCAACATGTGAGATTGTGTTAATTCCTAAGGAGATAACATTTTGCATTTATATGATTTTTTATTTTAAAGAATGTGATTCACATCATTGAAAATTTTATCAGATTAGACTACTCTTACCAATATGTTTTAGCAGTTTCTGTCCTTGTCGAATCTGATATTGCTCTCTATGACTGCATGACACGCATGGTGAAATAGGATAGAAAGAATATTTTTACCGTATGTCACCAAATGTTAACAGGTCTATAAAGTAGGAAAAAACATCGAAACATGTTGTACTGTGATACCAGAAACGTGTATACATGAGTTAGGTCAGATTGGTAATTTTGACTTGAAACGTCAACGAAATATAGCATAAGAAAAAGAGATTTTAATATCTGGTTATGGCTCGAACGGGTAGACTGTGGAGGGAACAGAACAGGGGTTGATGGTGCTTGATTCTTGGTACTCTAAGGATGGTCAGAGCAACGACGTTTTGAACTTTTTGAAGTTTATGAAGGAGGTTATGATACTAAGAGAGAGAATTAGAATAGTCAAATATAGAAGTACTAAGGAAGACATGCTCGTGTTTTAGTGGCATCAAGAAAACGAAAATTGCTAATGGAACTGATGTGTAACAACTTTAGATACGCAGCTTGCATATGTTCAATATATGTTGCTATGGTATATTGAAAGAGTACTGCAGAGAGGGACGCCTAGGTTTCATACAGGTGTTGCTGATATTTATTGTGTGCTACAAAGGACAGGAACGACAACGTCTTTG
Organism: Unio delphinus; assembly: GCA_029339505.1. NCBI lineage: Eukaryota > Metazoa > Mollusca > Bivalvia > Unionida > Unionidae > Unio > Unio delphinus. Next base: position 332,202 of record JAQISU010000082.1, read on the forward strand.
TGTGGTTATACAGCTCCAACAGAAACTCAACACCGGAAAGGTTTCGCTGTGTTCCCATCTAACTCATCTAACTTCGACAGGATGCATAGTCTATTGATTTTCCATTGGCTGTTATGTATTATAACGGAAACATACATTCCTACAATATAGTTTACTATTAACGTAAATGTCACAGAATTAGGCGAAAATTGAACTGATTTTTGTTCTTCTTGAATTGCAAACAAAACTCACCATTTTCTTGATTTCGTCGTACACGCATTACCTGGGGTGATTAAGTGTTATTCTCCAAGGTAAGTGGCGTGTAACGATTTGCATGTGCCAGTTTGTTATTTACATGAAATCCGAAATACTCGTTTCACGTGGTGCACGGCAAGCTCGATGTGATTTATGTTCACCTATAGAGAGTATATAAGGCGAGAGATTTCTCATAATAATTACGGGAACCAAAATATCTAATCGAAGGATAGATAAGCTCGTCTTGCAATCTCCAGCCAAAGGGCTGTTACCGTGTTTCTGATACTGTAGCTGACAATCGCTGTTACCGTGTTTCTGATACTGTAGCTGACAATCGCTGTTACCATAGATCTGATAATCGCTGATACCGTAGATGTCAATGTTTCTGATACCGTAGATCTGATACCGTAGATCTGATACCGTAGATGTCAATGTTTCTGATACCGTAGCTGCTAACGTAGTTGATACCATTTCTGATACCGTAGCTGTTAACACATCTGATACCATCTTTTGATAAACGTCTTTGATATCGTCTGATTTGTTGTGGGACATCTATTATTTGTTCCGGAACATCTCTGTATAAATATCTGAATGTGATTGTGCCGTTAATTTGTGCAAACGGAATTGAAGTATCTGTCTGTGTGTCGAACTGTCTGTTCGTCAACATCTGTGTAACGTGTAAATATCCGGAAAGCTAGAAGTCCGAGTGTCGGAGCTGTCTGAGTTGTAAAACATCCGGGTCGACATCTAGGGTAGTGAGGAACCGTTGGTTCTGGTAGATGTTGTATGTTGTCTGAACGTATAACTGTGGTGGATCCGTGAAGGGAAACGTCCGATAATAGTATTGGTCAACCCTAGGTTTTCGGGGAAACTGGGAGACGATTCAACTGTTGCTGAATCGTGCGGTTATACGGGGTCGAGACACATATGTGTATTGAAATTGTAATACAATTTAATACATTGTTGTATTTGCATGCTTATGTCAGATCACAATAATATTTCAAGTGATCGCATAGATATCAATAAAAGCTAGCAACTTGATTGAATACAAGTATATGGTCGTGCTAGTTATCGCAATCCATCGTGCGATAGTATAGTTTGTCGTTTGTGTTCATTTTTCGTAATTTATACTTGCATTAATTTAACTTTCGTAAAGGATCCTTGGATCTGTGTATAGTCCAAGAGATCCCTTTACATCTGAGATTCCTTTTGTATTAATATTTAATTTGTTCATGTATTGTGAATGGTTGTGAGTGTAATTGTGGGTTGAGTGCATGAATTATTGTGTTGTTACATCTGTATTTTTTTCATTTACAATTTATTACATAAATTTATATTTTCTTTCACAAATTGTGTTTGTATTGTTCATTTAATCCACCCTCCTCTCGGTAACAATTCTGTTACAGTAAACTTTATCGCGGATGTTTCGTCGTCGTTTTAAAGAGGAAACGAAGCCACCGTATATATTTGTTAATTATATCATAAAGAAACATACATCATATTGGAATAATTATACTTAGAATAAATGCATATTTCTGAAGAGCTAGGGAATATTATATAAGGCAACCGGAAATGCAGTACCATGGTAAACCACCTATTTCGTTGATTTTAGTGTTAATTAAAACAAAGGTACCAATTACAATGCTAGCAGGTCTTTTCCTTAGCTCATTCAACACGATGGTTTTATTTCAGATCGGGCTGTTGACACTTTGAATTTTTTTTTTGCAGAAATAATAATTTAACTTAGACTCGCTTCATTCTACATTGAAAAAAAAACAAATTAAAAAAGAGTAAGAGATTCAAGCTGTGGAATGAATAACATCGTAAAACATTTATTTGTCATTCTGCATACAACCATTTTGACACAATTAAGCACACAAAAAAACAAATAACCGGATGCTTCACGGTCACAGGAGTGAATATTTGGCATTCATATATATATATATATATATATATATATATATATATATATATATATATATATATATATATATATATATATATATAATCAGGGGAAATGTATATAAACGTCTGCTTTTATCAGGGACGTCATTTCAAATTTTCGGGGGGGGGGGTAGGGGTCAAAATCTGACGGGCTTGTTAATGAAATTTCCTATATTGGCTACAGCAATTTTACGGCACATGCAAATTCCAATAACGTCACTGGCTTTCATGAGTGAAGAATAGGAAAAAATAAATTCTGTAATGTTAGAAGCAAAGAGGGTGTATGTTTATATTATTCTCAGAAAGCGGTGCTAAATGCACTATTTAAATATGTCGATAGATAAAAAAAGATACAGTTTGAACATATATTAATTTTGTTCAGTAAATATCCGGTTACAATTAATAATATTCCAACACTGTACATTGAAATTTAACAACTAGGCAAACGTGCATAAAATACTATTGACTTCTTCACGAACAGATAAATGTCACGGACAGGAATACAATATATATATATATATATATATATATATATATATATATATATATATATATATATATATATATATATATATATATATATATATATATATATATATATATATATATATATACAGCCTGACAGGAGATCGGTTGTCAAATTCACTCATTAACAAGTTGATTATATTGTTTTGATGTGATTTATGATGTATCACAGTACCATACACGTGGTACCCATGTACAAAAAATGATTTTAAAAAACGCCACGTCTCCCCTACACAAAAAGAAAAGAAAAATTATATTCTCCACTGTTCTACCCTAGCATACACGATGAAGACTTCCAATACGGTACTGATTTAATGCCACGCCTTAATCTAGAAACGCTTGGAGATTTGAATAGCTATTCTTTTAGAAAAGAAAGAATAAACTGTTAAGCTGTGACATTTATTTTATGAATGTATTATTCTCTTTATACGTTAGACCCTGTGCGCAATTATAGTGCACGTGGATCAACCGAACGTTACATATGACAATGATTTAGATACGTTAGCAGACCCAAACAAATTTCACAAGTCTCGTTGATTTGTGTTTATTTATCCTCAGTCCTTTCTAATCATGATTTTGTTCATTATTCCTTTGTATGATCCATTGTCAATAGCTACGTTCAATTCCTGTTTGTGCTTCCAAAATTCTTTAGCAATGTGGTTTTTCACCTAAGTGATAATACCTAATTGTTAATATTATCTTAAATAAATCTCATATCTATTTTTCATGGTGTCTTGTCTATTTCTTCACTATTTAAAACGGCAAGATAATGGCAGATGGAAAAGTAGGGAGTTCTTTTGTACCGTGGTTAAGAATGGTGTTTTTTTTTTTAATGAAACAATTGGACATTACTAATGATAAAGATGATGATGATACAAAATCAACACACGTCGAGACAGAAGCATGACGATGTAAGAAAAACACGGTTTGATACAGAAATATGATACAATAAACAATTAAAAACAGAAGGATGATGATCAAGAACAATACAGTTCGAGACAGAAAAAGAAGTATGATGACAATAAACTGATATAAGTCGAAACAGAAGCATGATGATACAACACAAAAACAAGTCGATACATGAGTATTATGATTAAAAAAATTGCTAACGCTTTTGATGATGCCGAAATTATAATAATTTCAACATTATATGAATGGAAGAACAAAACTAGTTCAATCGAGAACTAATAAAGGATAAGTGGAATTAAATTTTTTTGGTGAAATTTAAATAATGAAGATTTATGAACATACACAGTATCATTGATTCTCATGATAGATATCTGCTTGAACCTACTGTTACTACATTTACCAAAATACATGAATTTCAGGATATATTAATAAGATTTAGAGACACGACAAAACTATTTCTTCTTCTTTTGCGGGGGTGGGGGTGGGGGATTTTGCTATTTGTTTTAACTTATTTTGCCATTAATAGGTGTGTTATCTGAATTTATGATCAAAATTGTAAAGAAAGCAGAGGCGTGGCTGGAGGGGGGGGGGCAGAGGGGAACAGATGTTACCGGGCGTCAGACTAGTGGGGGCGACTAAGTGGGCTTTGAAATAGCTTGTATGTGTAAATAATGGGTTTCAGAATTGAGGCGGGGTGGGTGGATGCGTAAAATGAATCTTGTCCCCGGGTTCCAAACACTCTAGCTACACTTCTGATAGAAAGCATTTAGAAGGGTATACTATTCATAATCGTACTCTGGCCGTATTTCAGAGTAGCGTAGCTAAATCTTTCTTAAAAGGGACATAAACTATTTTAGTTAGACAGCAGTGACAGCTCATGGAGTCACTATTGTCACTATTTATTTCGTGATCGGTACTTTTGTTATTGCCTCGACTCGTTCCAACATCTCTACAGTCACGTATCATCTGTACGTCCGAGTATCGGACTGCATTAGCAGATTTGAGAGGAAGACTATTATGTTGAACATCCTATGTCTTTCTAACCCACTTCGTCTCCTTTTAGTGTCCTCCCCAGTGTCTTATCGTTCGTAAGCCTTGGAATACCGCTCTTTGTAACCTCTTGATGGTCACACGAATCAGTGCATTTCTGTTAAGTAATGTTTATATCAGACGACACGCTCTGTAATCAAATTATACTATTCTCACCCACACCATAATTTGCATTAACTTTATAATTTGTGATGTATTGTTAGAATTTGTCGACATTAGTGGATTTTTTTTAAAAAAATCATGTGTCATTATTTGGTTTGTAACCTTCCTCTTCTAAAATGAGAAGCTTCATCAAACGTTGTTAACGTGTATGATGCTGTAAAAAAAACCAACAACAAATAAACAAAGAAACAAAAAGAAAACCCAACAACAACAAAAAAAAATTAAACAACAACAATGTAATAGATGTTTCTCTGCAGCTAGAATAGCGATTACTTATGAGTTCGTGTTTATTGTTTTTGAACAACATTCATCTGTCAGGTTCAACTGCAGAAAAATGACAATGACAGCACGTAACAGTGTCGATAAGTCCACGACTTACTGTCTTACACAACATATATACATACCATATATGATTGATTAGCTGTGTGTGTGTGTGTGTGTGTGTGTGTGTGTGCGAGAGAGAGAGAGAGAGAGAGAGAGAGAGAGAGAGAGAGAGAGAGAGAGAGAGAGAGAGAGAGAGAGAGAGAGAGAAAGAGAGAGAGAGAGATGCTTCGTATTACTGTGTTGCAATTTTTTTAATGAATGATCGAATGCATATGTATTGAAAAAGTGTTATAATCACCTTATACAATCAAGGTACACAAATTATCATTTTCAACTTTCTTTTATACTACAAAGAATTTAGTTCTATATATCAGTGAAATTGTCTAAACTTAAGATAAATATATGGCTAGTCTTTTGCAATATAGTTCTCTGTATACACTTTTTCACTTTCGATTTCACTTGCGCTTTCTGTTGTATAAAAATATACAATTACATGGAAAATCACAAGTATATATTGTAATTTTTTAGCCAATATATAAAACATACAAGCTAGAGTATACTTTTTATTAGGTCTAATTTGTAAGTAAATGACTCGTGCAGGTGAATAATTTGATAAAATATTTAAATATCAAACTGCCGATCCCATTGAACCTTTCTATTTGGTTGCCCATAACGTGACTTCACTGAATTGTGTCCCTTGATTAAAGGTGTCGCTGGGAACAAATCGTCCATGAGTATACTTTTATAACGCTTATAGTGTTTTCCTTCTGTATTCAAGCCCTTTAGTTTCATTGATCGAACTAAAATTAGCTTTATCACAAGTCACAGAGAAGGAAGAAAAATTTGGCAAATGTAGCATGTTTGGAGACAAAATGGACATAATAAATACCATAAAACAGAAAGAGGACTCCACCAAAGAAGAAGGGGAGCTGTCGGATGATGCAGACGAGGAGCCGAAAGAAAACGTCCTATTTGGACCTTTCTCACGATCCCAACCATGGACTGGATTACATACTAGTGGTCGAAGTTCTAGGGGTAGAAGGAAGGCAAATCCAAACGCCCATCCCCATCCAGTTTTGGTATCTGAGGCATATGCTCGTTCATCTAACAGAGACTTCAGTAAGAGAGTTAGCAACTATGGCCGACCTCATTTTAGAGGGCGATCGCCAAGTCCCCCTTTACCGACCAGAATACCCTTCCTAATGGAGATAAACACAGAACCTATCTACCCACAAAGACTAACATTACCTCCACAACAGTATCTGCGTGAAAGACTTCCAAGTCATTATGAGAACTGGCAAGGAGGAAATCGTGTACACAACTCGCCATCCTCAAGGTGTATCCTATTCCTAGTTAACATTAGTGCTACCTTCCTTTGTCAGCAGTAACAAAGATTCATACTATATGAGTGCTGATTCACAGTTGGGTGTTTTGTTTACCCCAATATGCTCCAGGAACCTATATAGCTTGTACACCTATCTATAGTATTTTCACACCATTCAGTTTGTAAACTCGAGCACCCATTGCTGAGTTTAAAACCGAAGGCATCGAGGTTATTTTGAAAAAAAAATTCCAAAGATTTTGTAATTTCATTCATTGATTTATAAGTTATAACCTGATTGCCCAGGGGGTCCCAACACTGACAACTTCTTGCATTTCAAATCAAATGGGGAGTTTTGACTGGAATGGACTATTCTAGAAATTGAGATTGGGCAGTCTCTTTGCTTTGAAATGCCAATAATTAGTGTTGGGGACCTCATGATGCCAAGCATATTAGAAATTATTAATTAATGATTGAAAAAGCAAAGCTTTGTGCAATTTTTATAGCATGGCTGCATTTTGTTAAGTTAGTGGGTAACAAACAAATGGGAGGGTGTACTACCACCATACCATTTGCATTAAAATGATTCATATCGTGTTGAGTATTTTAAGTTTGTAAACCAAACATATGCATTTTAATGCAAGCAATATTATATTCCATCCAATTTCAAGTGAACAACTTGAATGATGGTAATCTCACACCATGAAATTGGAACCTGACATACCTCTTGGTAACCTTGACCAATTCCATCCAAATGTGTGCTTGGATGCTAGATGAGTCTATATTGGAGAAGGGCTGAATACTCTAGTTATAAGCCATTTTGCTTGACATTTGCTTAGGAAATTAGCGAAACATAATTTTGAAATGGGTTTATACATACAAGCACCAGCTGATTAAGTCTTCTGAAAATAGAAACACGTAATGGGTCAAGCAGTGTACAGTCCTACCCGTTTATATTGACATCCTTGGGCCCGAGGAAATATTGTCGACATAGGCGGATGTCAAGATAAGTGTTTGGGTGGGGCTGAAAAAAGATAAAAGTTAAAATTCGTCAGCAAAGGGTGACCTGTCGTCAGTGAGTAGCATTTACACTTTGAGAAAACAATGGAAATTTTGAGTACATCAAGACAGAATCAGTGTGAAATACACATGTATATTGACAAAGTACATTTTGGTTACCTTTGTGTAGTAAAATCCAAAATAAAATATTGCATCAATCTTATCCGGATACGAAAAACAGTACATTATTCAATGTCGGCATTAGCACATGGTTGGATAGTTATTTACATGCTTCATGTACATGTACTTAAATTGGCCTAGATCTTGGTCACTCTGTTCCCATATTATTGAGGCTACTAAGGGGATGGGGCTATTACAGGGAAATGAAAAACTGTCAACAGTACATGTATTTTCCACAAATACTTTTGTATCCGATGTTATGACGAACATTAAAATGACTGAACCAATCACTTGTTGCAGCAAAGTTCTCTACACTGTTTTTTTTGCAAATGCTTCATTGAACCATTTTGATGCTTCCTCCACGTCTTCAAATGTAGCAGTCTTTTGCTTCTTCCTATGGGGAGAGCAGTTACCTTCAACATACTCTTTCTTTATAGACTCGGCAGCTTTCATCCTTCCTAAACGGGTGTTATTTTTAAGCAAAAAAATGTCCAAGACCTCTTTGCGAGATGTTCTGCCTTCAACTTCCTTAACAGCCAGATATTTAGTTTCCAGAGACTGTAAATTTAATTTGCGTTTTACACTGCTGTTAGTAGCCATCATAAATGTAAATAAAGTTAAAAACAAAACTTTCACAGCAAAATCAACTTGTTTTGATCAGCGATCACTTTCACAGGTCTTGGAAACGCGTATTTGGACGCATTTTTTATATCTGGGATTTAGAAAATCACATATACAGGAGTCCTCTGTATGCATCAATTTGCTGGACAGCAAATTTAAGGGCTTGCTAGTCCTGCTTCGACCACCTATTGTTTGGGAAAATGGGTTGATCAATTGATCATTTTAGCTGTGCTGATATTTGCAATCAGAAAATTTAGTGTCTGAAAGCCTCCCAGATGTACATGTTGTCATTGTAAGAGTACATCTGAAGAACATGACCCACAAGCTAGGCGGCAAGATCAAAGACTTGACAAGCTGCAGATTGGTGAGAAAATGTGATGATATTTACAGTGACTGATTTCAGAGGATGAATGACCCATTGATGTACTTGTGGATAAGAAGAGTACATAAAATGAAAAACTTTTGCCTTCATTATTGTTTTCATTTCCAAGTGTAGCAAAGTTAAGTAGTGCTTTTGACCTCAAAATCAAGACATGTTGAGAGTTAGACAAAATGCTGTTTGCAAATTTTGACAAGAAACGTTAAATGGCATATTGACGAAGATTGTAATGAAACAGTGTTAAGTTGCTAGAACTGACATTTCACGTGGAACACTATGTATGATGCCTAACTTAGTGCTTGGAATAAGACCTTTTCTTGACCTGACAATTCATTCTCACTCTAATGGACAAACAAGGTCTACGTGTCAGTGCTGTAAACAAGAGTGAAAATTAAACTCTATGGCAACCACTGTTTCTACTCATATGGAAATATAGCCATTTCAGGTATGCTGAATTTGCTTCTGGTAGAGGACAGCAACGTTTACTGGTGGTACTCTTGAACTCCTAGTTTTAAAATCCTAGTGATACCTCTGTGCATTCTTTGGAAAATGCAAGAATTTGATCAGATTTCACTACTTTCAAGATGCTGTGAGAGGCCAGCTTTATAGGCCCAAATAAAAGCCTAGGGTGGTTTGTTTTTTTATCCGACTGTGACATTAAAGCCTGGCGGCAAGATCAGCTAATTGTTGAACAAAGTATGGGTCGGAACTGGCAGCTTGTCGATATAAATGATTAGAAAACAAAGGATTTGTTCAAGCTGGGACCAGGGGCTTCTGTTGACATGTACGTTTATCTTCTATCTCGATGTCGAAATAAGCATGACAATTTGATAGAATTGTAGACCAAGGGACTGTGACTTTACTTTTTTGTTGACATAGGCAGCGATGTCGATACAAAAGGGGTAGGACTGTACAATGACCATCAGTAAATTGTCATGGGAGTAACATTGCATGTGGCATTCATGTGACTGAAAATAGATGTTTCCATGAAGATACAGATGGTTCGCTTAAAAATATATGAAAGAAATTAATCATTTTGGAGATTACAATCTTGTTTTAAGGGTCCTTTTGCTTTACTCAGGCTTCACTTGCAGTTTTTTTCTGTAGAATCACAGTAGTCTATGAATAAGCATTAGATGTTTTTTCTTTACTGGCAAACTTAAGAGAGAAAAATTAATGGAGCTGTGTCATTTAGGGTGCTGGAAACATTGATTCAATACAGCTAGCATATTTATTTGTTATAAAACCCCAATTACACCATTTTTCATAAATTTTACCATTCATCCAGTTTTTAAAAATAATTGGAAGGAAGAAAATGATTTGTTGAAAAAAACTATCTGACATTAACCATGCTTTAAAATACTCAAGATTTTAAAACTATCTGACATTAACCATGCTTTAAAATACTCAAAATTTTAAAACTATCTGACATTAACCATGCTTTAAAATACTCAAGATTTTAAAACTGACATTAACCATGCTTTAAAATACTCAAGATTTTAAAACTATCTGACATTAACTGTTCTTTGAAATAATGAAGATGTTAGGTTTAAACAATGTTCAGGTTTTCAGTTTAGATTTAAGAGATCACTCATAATTCTGTTTTTTTTATTGGATTGTTCCAAAAGTAGTGACAGCATGTATTCAGCAAATTCCAATAGTGACTATTCTAATTCCATCAGCATTTATAAATGGTGGACAAATTTATTCAAGATGGAAGGAGTAGAAATAGGCATACTTTAAAGTGGATCAGAAAAGTTTGAAATTAATATAAGTTTATACATATCATAAAATAATATGCTTGACCTCTTTCCTTCATTTTGTATGCAAGTTATTTATATTTGGAATAAAGTAATCTAGAATAATATGACGTCATATCGGACATAGCACGATGTTAACTAAAGCTGACCCAAGGGATGTCACCAGTTATCACTGGATTAATTTGTACAGATGCAAAAATTGGCCACGCTTTATTGCTTGAGAGAGAGATTACATGAATATGATGAATTGTTGATGTTATTTAGTTTTAAATGAACCCCATGGTGTTTACAACCAATATCATTCAAGATTCATATTTATGTTGGTGATTTGGCATATATGACTTTTTTTGCATATAACAGCAGCATTGAGGCTTTAAACAAATTGTGGATTGGCTTCAGACTTTCCTTTCATCCTCACACCTTTGGGGCAAAAAACAGATTGGGAATATTTATGATACCCACCATCTCTCATTTCATCTATGCGTAATTATATCTATTGTACAGGAGGATGGAAATTTACAAACTTACTATTTGGCCTTTTCTTATGGCAACCACAATAAAAATTATTTTTTGGATAATTTATTGGCATTGGAGGGGTTCAAAATATTAAAAACTCTGAAATTTTAATTACAGTAACATTTTCAAATATGTTTTTAATTGTTATATACTCACTCATAACAGAGGCATAATATATGTAATGAATTTCAGGTTTTAACTTCCTGAACAATGGTAGAGGGTAATGAATCATGCTTTTTAATATTATTCAGTACATGTATAGTCTAGGATTCCGCAGTCTCAAGCTAGAATTTGTTTGTTAAGTATATAATTCCTTTAAGGTTGATCATTATTCAAATTTCTTAACTGTGTCAAGTATGGGAGAGACGGCGGCTGCGACCTGCCATTTTAACAAGGAGTGCTAGGGATAGTACTAGAGACACTAGCAGGAGTGACAATGATGACGGCACAGACTTTGAAGCTTTGTTGGAAAGGTACCGACACATTCAGGAGCAACTAGCCAGTCTTAACCAAGAGGATACATCATTTGGTGAAGGGGAGAAGAAACAGGAAGAGACAAAAGGGGAAAGTTCTGATCAAAGAAACTATGGTGAGAAGCTAATTATCTCCAAATTTTAGTAAGAATGGGGAAAATTGTTGTTAAGATTATTATTGCCTTACCATCAAGATGGTTTGGAAGATTATAAGGAAGCTGTCAGGTATAGAAATGTGGTTATTATAGATGTGCACTAAATTTGCAATTGTCCTCTGGCCTGTTTTGGAAATTTTTTAAAAAGGAAAGTTTTGATAATTCCACTCATTATTGCTTCTCCTCCCACACTGTTTAAATTTTTTCGATCATATTTTGTGGAAGATGTTGTTGGCATCGATGCAAAGGAAGGTTCTTCTACTTGTTTACTTATTTCTGGGGATATTCTTAAAAGAAAATATCAAAATGCTGTTATTTGGGGAATGTAATTTGTAATTATGTCTTTGATGCTGCATGGAAATTTTATTGAAATTTTGTCTGCTGGATATTGGTTTGATGTAGATCAGTTTTACTTTTTTGATCTTTCCCAATTTTTGGGGATAATTCTTGAAATATTGCTGAAGGGGGAAAAAAGGAATTCTGTGATTTAAGCATCTTTTTTTTATATTTCTGCAATTCAATGGAAAATCACTACCAGATATTCATAGGTGTACAAAAAACATTCTGAACTCGTTACTCCAGAGGTGAATTTATGTGGTTTGCCATATGAGAAAAACCTGTTATCAAGAATATCTTGAAAGTGCAGAGATATGCATGTCTATTTCTGCATTAATTTTATGTCTTTTTTGCTTACCTGGTTGTGGGATGACATCAGTTGTTGGTTTCTGTTCCTACTTATCGGATCTCCATTATTCTGATTCAATTTTGGCATATCTTTGGGAAAATATTGTTTAGAATTTAAAAAAACTAAGTAGGCTTATAGGTAAGAAAATCTCCAATGGGCAACTTGATACTATAAACTAGAACGAGTTTGTAAGGTAAATTATTTATAATTAACTGCTTCCTGATGCATCATTAAGAATTTGTAAACACTGTAGAGGCGTATTGCTGATCATTATGATCCGATTTGTATCTATGTTTATATCATCAAAACCTCAGATGAGTTGATTAAGAGTTACATCCACATCTGATTGGATCAACTTGTGAACACTCTACTGGCAGTATTAATGATCAGATGTATGTAAACTTATATCAGACTTGTCTTGGACGAGTCCAATTTTAAGTGTCATCCATGCCATCCACTACTTATATTCATATAAATATATTAATGAGATGTTTTTGCATCTGATTAGCTGAGTATGTGCAGATTTGGTATGTAAGCTTGCATTATTTATTTATTTAGATCGCAGACAGGTTATGAGTGTCTTTCACTGATTTTAAGTAGGTGATCTTGAATCCAATCTTGTGCCTGATTGGCTGAACTAGGGAACACTCTCAAGGTCACATTTTTTAAATGAGATTTTATTCAGACTTGTAGGTATGTAAGCTTGTATCATCAAGATTTCAGATGAATTTGAATTGAAGCCACATTTATGCTTGCAAATGGTTTTGCAGCTGATTTGAAGAGATTGTTAAAATTAAGAGAATTTATTGTTTACAAGATTATGATGAGACTTATTATATAAAGATCTCCAATGAGTTTGATTGTGAGCAAGATCCACACATTATTGATGATCCAGGCGGACCAGACGGTGGGAATCAAATGCACAACCCTCAGAGCCAAACATCTCCTTGGATGATGATCACAATGGTTTCCAAATGATGACTTCAAGTTGGATACCCACGGGAATCAAACAGTCTCAGGAATGAAGGCTAACTGCACAAATGAACTCCAATTGTAATGTTACTTAAGTAACTTTAAGTCTGGAATTGTGCATCAATTGTAAGTTATAAATCAGGACAAATCCCACAGCAGGAAGAGAGTGTGCAAAGCTTTATTGCTTTATATTTCAGAAGCAAAGAATGACTCAGAAATCATTGCAACACTGAAAGAAGAAAATGTGTCGGAGCAGTCAGTTGCTGAAAAGGTGAACTATAATTTGACATATCTTATTTGTAAAAAAAACTACATTTTAACATGTTAAAGCTGCAAAAATGATTAGTTTTTTTATGCAATAGTGTACAATATATAAAGTGATCAAAATTTCTTAAATGCAAATAGGTCATGGTAACACCTACCATATAGAGAAATGGTGGCTGTTTCATTTAAACATACATGGTATACAGAGAATGCAGCTTTTAGTTCTACTGGTCATGATCCAGACGACAAGTTTTTGGGATGGTCATTAAAACAAGTTTATTGTTGTTACTCCTCTTATGCTTGGAGGATTGCTATGAAACTTCGCACATAAATTAATCCAGTGGCCTAGTTGGTCCAGATGAAAATGGTGCTCTTTGGACATCAATATGGCTGCCACAGTTGCCATCTTGAAAATCTTGTTATTCCTACTATCCTTAATGGATGCTCATATCAACATGTGGTTTTCATTAATAGACTTCTTATAATTTGTAATTGATTTTAAATGGTGTTAATCGGAAGTTCAATATGGCACCTGACTTGGCCATCATGAAAATCTTTTTATTGCTACTCCCCATGAATAGATGGTCATATCAATGGGGTTTTCACTAAAAGACTTCTTATGATGTCTATTTGGTCCTAAATGAAAATGGTGCTATCTGATATCCAATATGGTTGTCAAAATTGACCATCTTTAAATATTGTTATTGCTACTCAGAAATTAAAATGGCATAAAGTTTTCATCCAAAATGTGTGCCACAGCAGCTTTTTTGAAAATCTTGTTATTGTTGCAGAATATCAGTTTATGTTGATCAGATACAATCCATTCAGTCCACATGGTGTATACTACTTAAATTCTTCCAAATGTCAAGTAAAGGTCAACATTGTGAAATCACTTAATTTATATCCATAATCACCCAAACAACATAAAATTTCTAGGATCTAAAAGTTAAAATTCTTTAAAGTCGTATGAACAGTGTTGGACTCTATAGTAGTATTAGAAGAAAGAAAAAGAAAAAAAAAAGAGTACTCCAAAGTTAAATAATTGAATATACTTTTCAACAGCACAGGAAAGTGTGGGACAGCTCCATATAGCTCCTGGACACCCATATCATCAACTTTTGAATTTAATGAATTTTCTGCTATTATGCAAACTTAGTTATGAAATAGTATTTGTTGAACTCGTGGTCTCGATAAAAATTTTAATGGCTTTAAATATATATTTTTGTTAGAGAGCTTCTTATGAACTGTTATGAAATGAAGGTGGAATTTGTGGCTTCAAATGTTTTAAATTCCATTTAGTTGTGTTCCTTGTGAATCTTTCTCTCTCTCTCTTTCTCTCTCTCTCTCTCTCTTTCTCTCTCTCTCTCTCTCTCTCTCTCTCTCTCTCTCTCTCTCTCTCTCTATATATATATATATATATATATATATATATATATATATATATATATATATATATATATATTACATTTTTGAAGCTTTTAGTTCATTTATTCTAATCATGACTAGGATGGACTATAGAACCGAAATAATAATAGCAGGTTAATAACCAAATTAATTGCATGAATGTTTTTTAAAAAAAAGAAGCATTAAGTATTGCTAAGCAGTAGTTACTAATAAAACCTGTTTTTAATTAAGATTGGTATCAAGATTTTATTTTTCATTCTGTCAGCAGGCACATTCTGAAATGACGATTATTGCAATACATTTTAAAAACGCATACTCTCTGATGATCAATTTCACTTTCTGAGTTAGCAGATTAAGTTATGAGTTATGTTGATCAAAAGCAAGTTGTAATTTCTCTCTCATTTTCACCGATTTTATTACAAGGAAAGATGCATTGTTAAAGAAAGATAGCCTGTAGTGTCTTGAGCTTTCATTAAATATGTCAATGTCATATACTGCTGTGATAGATTACAGTTTTGTTCGATGTTGGCTAAGAATGACCTAAAATTCCATGGTACAGCTCATTTCGGGCTAACCAATATTGAAACCTATTTTCAAGAGTTACTTGAATACATGATGCAAGGTTTATTGTGAAAATGTAAGTGTCTAAGGAAAATATGATATCACAGTTAGGGTTGCCTCCTGAAGATTTCCAAAATATGAAATATGTGATCCCTCAAGAAATCGATATATTATAACGCTGCAGCTTATATTTCAGTACAGAATGTTTTCTTAAACTACATAAAAGCTGGCAACATCACATACAGTGTGGACAAAGTAAAGGTGACACATTTTATCATTTTAGCACTACTAGTGAATCATATACCAAGATTTTCTCCTGTTGTTTTAAACTGTTACGGGACCCCCAGATTTGTAGATGGTGGGACGTTGGTATCGGGCAAATTATATTATACAGTCCAACCAGTTTTAATCAGCATGTCTGGAAAGCATGATAGTTGACTTTAAAAGGCAATTGGTATCGGACAAATTATATTATACAGTCCAACAAGTTTTAAGCAGCAGGTCTGGAAAGCATGCCAGTTGACTTTAAAAGGCAATTTGTATCATAATACAGGTTTTTTTAATAATAGTTTTTATGACATTATTTTGTCATGAAATATTATGTTCCTCAATAAGATAAATTCTACATTGAATCTTAGTTATGCTGGAACTTTTGCTCATTTTCTCATTGTTTCAGAAAATGGAAGAAGAGGATGAGGAGGAAGAAGAGCTTGATTTGCAGGAGCTGCGTAGAATTGCTCTGGCTTCAAAAGAAGCCAATGCTCGTAAGAAAGAACAGGCTTTACTGGAGGAGAAGGCAAAAGCAGAGGCCCATGCTGCTGCAATTGCTGAAGAGAAAAAATCTATGCAGGCCAAAGATGAGAAAATTGCATATATCCATGAGGAGAAGAGAAAAAGCAAGACTAACTTGGCTAGCAACAACATTTCCCGAGATGATCAGAAAACTTCACTACCACAGCATAGGAAACCAACTATGAGGAACGTTTCAGGTAGTGGTCGCAGAAATCCTTACAGAGGTGAGCATTCAAGACTTATGGCTTGTTGATCAAATTGTCTTTGAAAATGGCCTTTCCTTGTCAAATGTATCATCTCCAACTTTGGGGATTTTCTGTACATGCTGGCTAGTGTCATGAATATGAAGTCCAAACTGAAATGAGTCTAGCATTAAATGATGAGTTGTCTGTGGAAGTCATACATTTGCTCATTTCTGCAACTGATTACCTTAAATTCCATAGTTACCGTTGCTAAAGCTTCTGCATGCTATAACCTTTACCTCTGAGTGTGTGTTTGTTTTGGATTTGTAACATAGCTTTAACAATTTTTCAGTCATATCACTATGTACTTGTGCCTTCACCAGTTTCTCATGATGGCTCAGATTTCTCATGGTCTGGATTTACACCATCATATGATCTTGCAGATAAATCAGGACTGACTTTTGGCCCTAGTTACCATGCAGTCCCCCAAACCCCACTGTGTCACTATGAGCATTTGGGTGAAGCATCATATGATAACCTAATTGTCAAGATTTTCCATGCTTACTTTAGCATCTTTAAGACAAGGAATGAGCTTCGTGCCCTGTTCATAGAACCGTACTGTCTCTAGTTCAGCAGGACTTACAATTGGATTCTTTTCTTTGCCAACCAGGTGTTTAAGCATAAACTTCAGCTTTCATTAGTTGCTCTACTCTGTATGGAGATTCATCCAGTCTCAGTTGTTTCTGTGCTAGGGATGGTCAAGATAGACTTTCATGCCAAGCTGGGGCTTTATGTTTTTATTTGGCAGCATCTAAAGTGAGAAGAAAGGGTAGAAAGCATTTTTTTTTCTCTGTCTCACAAGGGCTTGGTTGATATTTTGGTTTCTGCTACTTTGAGGTGAATTACCTTAACTATCTAGACAACTTATCGCTCCCTCACCAAGAAGGACCTTTCTTTCATGAAGATTGAACCCATTGAGGCATGAGAATTTGTTATCTAATGGGTCTATCTAATCCACTCATCTCAGGAGGATGTAATGTATACCACATTGTGATGATCTCAGTCAACCTCCCCCTTTTACCTTTGCTCATTGGCCCATCAATGTGAAGGCATATTTTCTTCGGGGCTGATAGTAGTATTGCAAAAAAGTGGGTCACGTGTAAGGTAGTCTAGACTTTACGGAGATTATTTCTTCCTTTTACCTTTTCCAGTTTGTGGGATCATAATTCTCCCACTGACCTGGCAAATTCAGGTTTGTATTACTGATAGTAAAATGTATTTGGGGAAAGGAATAAACCATTTGAATGATGGAATTCTTAACTGTTGCTATTGCCATTTTCCCACCTGCCTGACACTGATGTACTACCAGTTTTAAAGCAAAGTCCTGAAAATGTTTGAGTCCTAGTGTGCATGGGCCAGGGTCATGGATTGGACTTTCTTGAAAGTCACCATATCGAAGGTTGCATTCTCATTGTAAGGGTTGAGGTTATCTTCCATCTGGAATAGAGTAAGCTATACAATAGAAACACATAGGTATTACATCATTAAAATTATTTCCCCCCCTTCCCATGTTACATTTTTTAGTTTATTCACAGATATATCTGCAATAATAATCAAAAGAAGAAAAATAATAATGCCATGGTAAGTGTCCCAGTCTCACATTAAACACACCATTCACATGAATATGATAAAAATGCAGTTGATAATAATAATGATAATGGAGACTGTGTTTCATAAATCAGGATATAACTGCTAATTTTGAGGTTAAAGTGTTGTTTGTATAAGGCAGTTTATTTGGGCATTAAAGCTAGTTCTCAAAGTTCACTATTTAAGCAATTTGTTGAAAAAAAATTCTTAAAATTCCAGAGAGAGAAAGAAGACCGGTGCAATACACTCCACGCCAACAATCGTATCGACCTAACACAAAATGGAGGAAGCCAAATGAACTTGAGCGTAGACAGTTAGGTGAGAGAAGAAGACAACAGGAATCAAATGTTGAAAGAAAGAGGCAGGAGAGTGCTAGGGTCAAGCAAGAGTTTCAGACAAGGGAAATTCAGAAAATCTTGACATTGGATGATCCTGAAGAACAAGTACAGCGATTTTTAAAGCTTCTGGACAGAAAAGATTTTAGCAGCAAGAGCAAGGTATACATTTACCATTTATTTTTAGTTTGACTTGCAGCCATGCAAGTCTACCAGGGTCCAGTAAATCTTGTGCCCAGAGCACAGGGGCTAGCAAAATGGTGGCAATGCCGCATGTTGAATTTAGGTTGCCTGGTGTATTACTAGAGTATATAGTATTACTTGTTTAACATCTTTGGCTCACCTAGGCAAAGTAGACAAGAGCAGTTGTCCTGCTTTTTAAAAGAGAAGACATACGTACATTCTCACAAAATCTCAACCAGGTCTTTCTTCCTTGGAACTATGCAGCAGTTTAGATGGGGTTTCTTAGTACCTACCCACAGGGGAGGAAGATGAGGACACTAACTTGGTACATTAATGAACAGTATTTATACATTCTTGATTAATTTTTGGATTGAACTCATGGTTTTTGCACTCTGTATAAACACTGTTCCATTTGGAATAATTAAACATAATGGTGAGATACATCTTCAGGAGTACTATGCCCTCATAAAATGTAGGTTACTAACTTACTGTGAACCCATATTTTAAACTTCATTGACCTTGAGTACATTTTTTGTTTTAAGTTTATTTTTCAAGTTGAATCATTCATCAAACTAGATGATAGTATGCATCACAGTACCAAACCCATGCCACAAGATATGGTCACTGACCTACATTGCAAGTTGCATTTGGCAAGCCCAAATAGGCTCATTTTTACCTTGTGTGTGTGTGTGTAAATATATAAATATATATATACATACATATGCATATATATATATATATATATATATATATATATATATATATATATATATATATATATATATATATATATATACATACATACATACATACATACATACATTTGATTTTAAGTTTATCTCTCAAGTCCTGTTCATGCTAGATTCATGAGACTAGGCATCTCAGTTTTGTACTATACCCATTCGACACCAAGTCATGATGACATGGCAATGTTTCCATTCATGCAAAAATGTACATGAATCACACATTAACTGTACTTGGCATGTACGAAACATCAACCTGATACATGCTGTCACATAAAAACATTTGAGGCTAAGTGATACACTAAACTAAATCTTAGAACTGGATTTTTGCAACTGGATATTAATGTAACTATTTTCTATTTTGCAATAATAACAAAGAATAGCTAATCAAACTTGTTTGATGTCTGCAATTTGTATGACACATATAAGAGGTAAGTCTTATGGTTTCCTTATTGGCCATGTGGGGAAGACTGGCACCTTGTCAATACTGTACTAATATGTTTTGAGTGCACAACATGTATCAGAAATGAAATATAGACAGAAACAAAAATTCAAGAATAACATATGGGACTTCTGACTCACCTATTTTATCAGAAATTGTATTAAAAATGTTATGTCTTTAAGCTGCTGAAAGACAAGAAAAGCTATGTCATTGATGAAATGTGACCTGGTACTCACGATTTGCATTGCTAGTCATTTGAGGTCACAAATCTAACCCACATTTTCAAATGTTGTAAAGAAAGTTTTTTTAAAAGATTAAATGAAAGTCGTGTACTGATTATAAGAAAAATACAAATCAAAAGAACAAAAAAATTGTCCATATTTATATATCCCTTGAACAACATCTGGAGCTTTGTATCACATGACATGTGCTGTCTGCTTGATAAATCAGACTGGCCAGATTGTTGTTTTTTACAAAAAGTATCTTTCATTTAATATAATTTCTCTACAACGAAATTCAAATGGAGGTTGTTGTTATCAAGTGACTAATGGACTTCTGATGTTGTCGTTTAAGATTTGTGAAGTGACGAGTAATGCAAATGGTGAGTACTGGGCCAGGTTTCACCAATGCCATAATTTCATCTAGTCTGTCAGCAGATTAAAGACATAACGATTATAATACTTGCCATTTCTGAGAAAAAAAAATCATTTTTCTATTGTATTATTGCAGATATAAGATGATATTGCATAAGTTTGGGGCCCCGAGTGGCCGAATGGTTTAAAGTGCTTTCTGTTACAGATCACTGCCATCTCACCACTGTCTGCATGTGTTCTAGTCTAAGATTCAGCTAATGTAGTTATGTGAGAAAGCTTGCCAGTAGCTTCGCGTGAGTCGGTGGTTCTTTCCGGGGATTTTCCCTGGTTCTTCCTCCACCGATATTACTGGTCGCCATGTGTGGCCTATCATGTGCTGAAAAATGGCATTAAACCCTACAACAACATATTGCATAAGTATATATTTTCTATGCCAGCTAGTAAATGACTACCAGATGTCGCTACCGCATGGTGGCATCAAATTCCAAATTTTCAATATTCAATTGCAGCGATCCCATACCCCAACCTTAATGTCCAAATATGAAAAATGGGGTGTGAATATTCATAGGAAACCTGGAATAGACAACAGACTGCTGTTCATTTTAAATCAAATTTGTTGTCCAAATTGTTGATTCACTTAGCTGAAATAAGAAATTGTCATCCCTTGAATTATTAGAAAACAATTCGAGTCCCTATATCAATATGGGTTTGAGGACTGGTGTAACAAATTACAAGGAGACAGGTTGATTTTACAGAAAATTTAGTCCATGTTTATACAACGGCATATAATTTTGAAGGTATTTTGTCCAATTTTAAATATATCCTTTTGAAATTGTTTTTTTAAATGATCTATTTTTAACCAGATCATCTTAAGGAGGTTAGGTTGTTTGAAAAATCTTTGGGATTTTATTGGCACAGATAAATTCTCTTCGTTACAAGAGAAGGTTGTAATTATTTGCATTTATTGTTTTTTTAATACAGTATTAGGTAAATGTCTACATTCTATATATATATATATATATATATATATATATATATATATATATATATAATTTTTTAGAATTAAATGTTTAAAAGGAAACAAAACTAATTTATATTCATTCTGCTGTTCCCACATACCAACATAATGCCGGTCAGCAAAATAAAGTTTGTAATTTTTTTAATGTATATTGCAATAACTTTACATGCCAATTTATAGGAATATAATCAAACTTGTTTTGTGTCTACATTTTGTGGTTTTGGACATGATCATATGTTCTGGCTTAGATGTTTTGGAGAGTCTTGAAAGAGGACCATCTTTAGATTTAGAAAATGCATGTTTTATAGTCTAAAATATTCTTTAATTTCATTTAGTAATGGTCACATGTGAACCTTAAAAAAAATTTAAGTTCATCCTGGAAATGACCTGGACGTTTATCTTTAGAAAAGCATGGAACCATGTCAGTCACTTGATGAATCATTATGAAGTTGAAGAGAATAATTCTATGGCATGGTGCCTCTGAACCTTTTGACCCTTGATAAAGGTCGCTTGTACATCAACTTTTTTCAAGATGCAAGCCCAGGCCTTTTTTTTTTCCATTTTCCATTTATGATAAAAGGTGCAGTGTCTGCTGGCAGAAAAAAATATCTTCAGAATATTATTTTTAGCTCTTTATTTAGTGCAAAAATCAGTCAATCTGAGTGTACCTTAAAAAATTACCTTTACTGCAGTTTATTTTTTTCAGGAATTCCATCATGCACACTGAAGGTACCTTTTGACCCACTGTGTTTTATGCACAGTTTAGAAAGGTTCCTATCCTATTAGTATATGTTGTATTGTTTATTCTAGTCCCCAACATCCCAGTCTGGAGAGCAGAGGTTTCCAGGAGACAAGATCCAGCCTGCAGTGAAACAGGAGCTAACTTTGCCAGTTACAGAACTTCAGGACAATTATGAAGAGGTAGAGATGGACATTGACAGTGAACCAAGCTCCCCAGGTAAGTACAGTAATAACTTGTTTACAAGTCAATTCGACTATAAATTGCCCCCCCCCCCCTTTTTTTTTTCTTCTTTTTTTTCTTTCTTTTTTTCTTTCTTTGTTTTAGGGCCACAAAAGCCAATTTCTTTTAGACCTCTCTTTTAAGTGGTGTTGTATTCTGCAAGTAAGATCTCTGAAGGTGCATATTGTCATTATAGAGTCAGATTTCTTCTCTGGAAAAAAAATCAGAGAGAAAGAATACAATACAATTATATTATTTATTATTGAGTGGAACAAATTGACAAAGTTAAAAATTTGTCCTTATTAAATCTAAAATCCATGATGCTTGACATTTGAAATTAATTTATATGATTAATCCATGAATTCAATTATAGGACACATTCTGATGTAATAATAGTTCAGTATGATCCGATTCAAAGTATCTCATGTTAATTCTACACATCTTACAAATCAAGAATGAAAATTAAGTTTACATTTTTCTGTGATGCACAGTATCCTATTAATGTCATTATCTGACGCCATCTTGTACCAAGTCCAAGAAGTCATCCTCATTGTCTGATAAAGAAATGAAATCATCATCATCTAGTCATTTTAAATATCGTCTGATTTCATTTCCTTGGCTTCAGTCATTTGCAGGAGCTTAGATAGAGACTGAACGTGGTCTCTGTAAGCAATACTTTGATCATACATTCTGTGAAATGTTTTAAAAGCTTCAACTGAACACTTGTAAACATACTGGAAATCACAGTATATTTATGTATTGCAATGTTTATCTAACCTCCAGCACCCAGCTATGGGAACTCTGATATGGAACAGGCCTGATGTAAGAGACAACTAAAAAAAGAAGCACCATGTTTGCCATGTGTTGTTTCCTTTTTAGTTGGAGGAGGGGATGCTCAAAGTTGAGTAGATGAGAGGCCAATTGTTGCTACATCAATGCAACACACTTCTAAACAGGTTGTTAGATGGGTCAAGTCTGTTCATTTGGCTGGTCATACCAAACTTCATGTTAAAGATGGATTTAATTTCACTGGTCTCCATCCTGTTAAAATCACTGCATTGCTTGAATCCTTACAAGGGCACGATTTCTGAGGATATTGGCAATGCTCAATTGAGTAAGGTTTCATTTTGCTCGTGTATATCAGCCTATGTATCCCAGACATTTGAAACACAACTGATCAGCATAAATTTCTGTTGATTTGTTGAGCTTCAGGACAGGTGGGGAGAATCTCCAGATGAAGTTATAGTCTCCTATTCTGTGGAGAAAAACAACAACACAATATCACATTCAACCAGAAGCTCAAAAGTCAGGTAAATTGGCAATGTTTGATCAAAGGTTGAAACATTCAGAGGCACCATGCCAATGATTCAGTCATCATTAAACCCAGAGTTGAAAAACAGAACTTAACAATGCTGTCACCTTTTATGATAGCAAAAGTATGTCAGGACATAGCTGAAGGGCCAGAGAATGTCAAAAAGCATTGCATGAGCCAATTACTTACAGTATGACTCTAAAACTCACTCTTATATAATCTGCTTCAATCTAAGTTATTTTGTAGGGATATCCATTAATGTATTTCCATACTAATCCCTAAACTCATCTAGAGGCGTTGTGTTGATTCGGATGACTGCTGTGAGACCTACATGCTTCAAATTTGACATCAGAATATCTCTCCAACAATATGATTCTCAGCATTTGCTGTAATGGCAAGTTGACACTAACACTTACATCCTCATATTCAGCTGCATGACTTTTGCATACATTGATCAAAGTTCCCGTTTTATTTTAACATCCCAGGTGATCCTTTTATCGTTAATCCTATGCAGTGGTGTAACTTTAATATAGTCACCACAAAGATGACTGCAAGAAAAAAAGTCTGGCCCGGACAGTTTTCAAGATAAATATGATTTTTTTTCATATTTATCATTTTGATTTTGGTGTGCAGTATATTGCCAGTCAGCCTTTTCAAAATTAAAATTAACAGCATAGCAAGATGCCTTAATTTGGGACTGATATTATGTCATTGCTATTTTTATGTGTAATATTGAATGTCAACTACAGACCTGCTTAATAGAAGTATGGAATTGGCAGAAGAAAACAGGTTCAAATCTGTGAAATCAAAAGCTGATGGAATGCACTTCAGCTGAACACATGAGATATTATTTACATCGGCATATATCATATGCTTTGCAATATATGTGGAATGCAAACTCCACAAACTTTGTAACATCAGACCCGCCATTGTAGGGTGGCATGCCTCATATATACCCTATTGCATGGATGAGGTGGTATTGTGTCAGTTACGTATCAGAGTACACATACTTAATTCATGCATACCTCCTGAAGGGTGTTCCTTGATAAGAATGCATGCCTTGCAAGTGTCGGGTGAGAATTGAACATATTCCAGTTGATGTCCAATATAGCACGATAGTTACCATTTAAAAAAATTACATCTCATTTCTTTTTGCATGACGGGTGACACTGACATGTGATTTTGATGTAAAAAGTTCTTGCAGTACATAACTGATTCTGGATGAAAAGGTGCATAGCTGACTAAGAGCATATTGGTGCTTTTGTGAAGAGCTTGAAGCCAGATCTTTTTGAATGGGGTTAAGTTAAAGGTCATTGGTTGCATTTTTTTGGTGCTACTTTGAGCTTATGAACTTAGTGATTTGTACAAATTTATATGAATATTTGCCAGACTTTGCAACCGCTTTGGTGGCCTAGTGGTTAGGGCTGTCAAAAACCATGGAAAACTGACCCGGGTACCCGTTGTGCTGTTTAACGGATACCCTGGTACTTGTTAGAACATAAAAGTCATGTACAACCCTTGACCAACAATTTTTTTCCCCACTACATTATGCATTACACTTAAACGTATATGGATTATGTTTTTTCGTTATATCCACCTTCCAAAAATCTCGTTTATATTAACATTCTATTAATCCCACAGACCATATTTAAGAGAAGACTGCTTTATGTAACTACAATATAAGAGTACGCTTGTCCCTAGACTTTCCTCACAGTATCATGTTCTATTTATAGCAAACCATGTTCTACTTTCCCTCGAATTCTATTTATAGCATCTGTATGGCTTAGTGAGGAGAGAACAGACTATATTTATTTATGTGGCTACTATATAATATGTGCAAATTATATGTACATCAACTTTGGAAATTTGTTTATAATCGATATCCCGTGACTATATGACCTCTGATGTCATTGATCAGAAGGTTGCAAGATTTGTGTAGTCACGTGACTAAGAATGTAAATGACCAGATCCGGGTCAAATTTCAGCAATGATGTACTTTCGTCTCGTCTGTCAGCGGATTAAAGGCATAACACATGCTATGCTCACGATTTTTGAGAAATTAAATCATATTCCTATCGATTTCATGTAGGTATTTCTTGATGAAAGATCGTTCAAGTTTGCTGTGTCTGCATGTAAGCGGCTACCCCAATTTGGCGAATTCCAACTTTTCGATAGGATATGTGCTCTGACCCAACACCCCAACATTAATGTCCAAATATCAGAAATGATGTGGCAAGGGTCAGATGAAACTTGGACTACTCAGACCAGCATGCTTATGATATTTTGATAGTGTTGTCGACAACTTATTTTTGTGAACGGGTACTTGTAATTAATTTTCAATGTCCAGGTTTTTCGCTACAGTCGGGTACCCGATTACACGAGTACTCGTTGACAGCCCTACTAGTAGTTAGAGCATCCATTGTGGGTTCAATCCCTGGCTGAGTCATACCAAAGACATACATAAATGGTATTTACAGCTGCCTCGCTTGACGCTCAGCATTAAGAGGTTAGTGTATGGACTGGTAGGCCTGGTGTCAGGATAATGTGACTGGGTGGGGCATTATGCTACATGTCTGCTAGACATCACTATAAACTGCCTCATTGCAGACATTGTAGCGATATGACTGAAAAATTGTTGAAGCTACGTTAAAAATCCTAATAAAACAAAACCAGACTTTGTACAATATATAGTTGCTTTCTATTAAACAAGTTGATAGACAGTACTTGACAGTGATTTTAAGTTCAAAGGTTTTTATCAAACCCAGTTTGTGAATATATCTGAAGAAATATATTGAATGATTCTAGTTCAGTAAAGTTCACTTTTTGTTCCCAGTAAATGTTATTTATGTGTTTAATCAAGCTTGGCATGAAGGTATATCATGACATTTAGAGAAGTTAATGTTTCTTTACAAATATATGAGACTGAGATGGTTTTAATACTCATTACTTAAAAAAAACGAACAAGAAAGGGTAGTAGAAATTCACTTATTAGAATATTTATATTTAACAAATTCAGAATAAAGCCCGTCTTTTAAAGTTAATAGTTTTGGTTTTTTTAATTTCAGAAGCATGATGGATCAATCTGCTCACATATTTAATAAAGTTAAAAATTCTTTTGAACATAAAGTAGAGTGGTCATTGAATTGGGTGTTGTGAAATTTAACAATGTTAATCCAAATACAGTTTCGGAGTTAAAGCTGTTCATTGATGGTTTCTGATGTTTTAACATTTTATATGTTTTTTGTGTTCATATTTTTTCAGTCATGACAACAGAGGTCAGTGTAGAGCTACAGTTGGAGCCAGATTTTTTCAGTGCAATGCAACCATTGGGTTACTTGGTGAGTACTTACAGAGTTAGGGCTTTCTTTAATTGGTATTATTGTAAAACGATTGGTTCTTATGTAGTAGCTCAAAACTCTAGTAACCCTTGGCTAGTTTGTGGGGTAGCAGTAACTGGCATTCAGTGATGTGTGTTACCAAATGGATTATTAATTAAATGCTACATCTTGTTTTTATCTGATTGATTAGATCTATTTTCACAATGCAAAAGAGTTTTCAAGATGGAGTAATTTAGTAAGCATGGGTCAAGCTACAATTGAATTTTACGAAGAAGTGACTAATCCTTTTGGACAGAACAGGGAGAAGTGGAAGATGAATAGGGAGAAGTGGGAGCAAAGTGAGACATGCAATAAATGTGTGAGAGAGTGACATTACCATGTAAACCAATGAACTATTTTAATATATTATTTTCAACCTGACCCCTAGTAAGGTATATGTCCCCAGACTTAAGAAACAAAATAATTTTGTGTTGAATGTGTGTCCCACCTCCACTGCATGGTACAATAATATAGATAAACAAAAACCTTTTGTGAAAATAAAATGAATGAAACCAACCTTGCATTGTTATAATTTATACCGTAATTTTTCATCATGCAAAATTTATTAAAGAACAAATTATATCCACCATCTCCTTACATGTAGCAAGTACTAGCTGGCATATTCATTACTGTAGAGTGTATCACTAAGTCAATAACAAAATCACAAATGAGGCGAGAATATCACCCAAAGATGTGTTTCCAAACAGTTTGAATCAGATGTGGACTATAGTCATAAGTAAAGTGTGATTTTCTTTAATGCATAAAGTATACTGCAGGAAATGACTTTAAGATGAGTTATTCTTTGAGTAGGCAAGTTTAAGTTTAACACACAAATAACACCTTGCTTGTATGACAAGTTATTTATGTTTGTTTTTCAGAGAATGGAAGAAATGTCTCTGCCTTATTCATCTGTTTGGATGGGCCCACCAGCAGTGCATCATCATCATTATCCACAGCTTTATCAATCCCAACAGTTCCAACAACCCTTCTTTCATTTATCAGAGCCAGTTGTACTGCCTCTACTACCTGAAGAACCACCTCTGAATCCTCCACTTCCCACTGAACCTCCTCCTCCCCTTGAGCAACCTCCACCTCCCCCATCTGAAGATTTTAAACCTCCTCTACCCTTGGAGCCTCCTCCCCCTCCTCCTCCCCCTGAAGAACCTCCAGAAGAGGTATCTGTAAAGGTGGAACAAGTAGAGGCAAAAACCTATGCTACACCCCGCTATATTAATGACTCTGATACCAATTTAGATCAAGCAAAACTAATCTCCAGTGCTGGTAGCAGTGTCTTCTGTCAAAGCATTGACCAAGTTCTGGCTGAGGTAAGGAAGCAGAGTTCCATAGAGCAGGACAGAAGGCCCAATCTTCGTTTAATCCAGTCAGTTGACATGACAACACAGCAATCCATCCCACTAGTCGACACCAAAATATTACTTCCCCCACCACCTCCTCCTCTAAAGTCTCCACAAACAGATGTGTCCATACAGGAAGAATCTTCATCTGTGGATGAATTGATTCAGCAATCAATACAAAAACCGGAATATCCTCAAACTGCTGAAAAATGTGATAAAGAGGATGAGGACGAGGATGAGGCAGACATATTGAGGAAACAGTTACTAAAGACCATTGCCATTAAGAGAAAGACAGAGGGGATGACAGTTCCCCCAATTTCTCATGTAAGATTTATATTATTACTTATCAGTAGGTTCACTTACAGTTTTAACAACATTTCTGATCTTGCCATATTGTTCTGTGATTTATGATGAGTTAAGACTAAGAAACAGAATTTTCTATGCATAAGATGTATGTTAAAATGTACTAAGTACAAAGTATTTCAAGTAGGGCATAACCGATTAGCATTTTTCTACTGATTTCCGATTCCGGATTTTGGGCATGAAATTTTTCCGATTCCGGATACGATTCGATTAATCGGAAATGCTAAATCCGTATTTTTTTTTTTCTAAAAAATTTCATCTTCCGTTTTCGGGTTTCTGGTATCTGGTTTTGCCGTGTCTAGCATGTTACTTAGTATTTTACCATATCCGGCTTCATTTCCGGTTTTCACCCGCTAGTTCAAATAGATTGTCTCACAGCGTGGTTGTGTTGACCATATTGGACTTTTCTGACTTGTTATTTAACTTTATTAACGCACTATCGAATGACACGCAGTGTTAGACACGGTGCTATAGAAATTCAACTTTATTATTTTTATTATCCGAATTGGTCGTTCCTGCCTTGTCCGACTCCGATTAATCGGAAGTTCATACTATCCGGTGGAATCCGATTTCCGGATCAAAAGTCGGTTATGCCCTAATTTCAAGGGTAGTGATTTAAAAGCTTGAGTGTAAGTGTTTGTATGTTTGAAATACAAGCAATGCTTTAAATAAAAATGTAGCATTTAAAAGTATCATGTATACTCACAAGACCAGTTAATTGCTTAACACATATACCCATAGCTGCCATTGCATAATTCACTGACTGATCGGGGCCTTTAATGTTGGTTCTACTGGTTACTACTAACAACAGTGCAGATCCAGATCTACTAGCACATTATAAGATGGCAGATCTGGGTATATGCAGTTTGCAGTTGGGCCTGACTTATAAGCAAGTATGTATGGTATTTCAAGTGATCTTGTTCATTTCAGTTTTAGCTCATATACATAAATTTCTCTCTTTTTAAAAAATTCCCAGTGTATTAATATTGCTTACAAATCTGTTATATATAATAATTAATTCATTAAGTTAAACATGGTATGACCTTGAGATTTGTTAACCAATATTGCTTTGGTTATTGGTAACCTTGTTCAATAGAGAGTGTAGGATTGCAGTGTAATCTGTCAACACGTCAAAATTTGAAGTTTGTAAATTACTTTAGGTGTCATTACAAGGTTGGAGAAATTGACATTCACAATGAACTCTCCCTAGAAGTATAATTTTGTACAAATTTTACTTAAAGAAATTTAAGGGAATGCAAACTTTTCTCTGATTTTGTGGGAATTTTTTAATTTAATATTATCAAATTCAAATGTTTAGAATGTTAATAAGTTTGTTGCACCAAGTTTATGCAAGGATCCTGCTGGAGTTTTAAGTATTCATGAAAATTAAAGGATGCTACATTATGATTTACACTTTGTTCCTGATTATATTTGAACAGATGAATGAGAGGATAGAGTCAGGTGCAGAACTGCAGCAAGATGTTAGTGGTATTCAGGAGGGTTCTCCTTTGGAGACATTTGTTACAACTAAGGGAGACTATTCTCCCAGCTCTTCAAGAAGTGAGTCTCCAGTTCCAACAGTAGCCATGCCCAAGATAACACAGCCAAAGAAAATATTGCGCCATCAACAGATACAGCAACTTATGGTAAAGAATGTGTTTTTTGAACCTCTCATTGACCACCATTTATTCGAATAAGCAACAGCATCTGTGTTTTGTTTTGCACTGACAACTGCTTCACACTGCCTGTACTTGTAAGAGCACAGATAATTCTCATCCTCCATTTTCTTTTATTAAAAAAAGTTTGGAAATTAAGTGCTGTAGCCATTAAGTGTTAGTCCAATTACTGTAGTTCAAACTGAGTTTCCAAGCTAAACAAGATGGGAATGGTATCACTTGAGCAATTAAAGTCACCTATTAACTGGTTAGGAGAAAGAAAGAGATGTTACTGGCCTGCTATATCAGCTTGAACGTCTAGGCCTCTACAGAAAGTGTTTTATTATTTTTAAAAAGCATACTAAACAGCTGAAATCAGACTGTCTTCCAATTAAGACCACATTTTCTTGTCCAGTCACTTAATGCTGTTTGGCAAGTAAATTCTTAGTTAATGCTCATACTATCTCAAACATCTTTAGTTCTTCATTTTGTTCTTTAGGCTTTATAAAACTACAGAAAACAGTTATTTTGCTGAGAACAGATTATTGATTTTCTAAATTGTGCATTTACTTCAGAGATGCCTTTCTTTCTGGATTTTAGGTAATTGTTACACATTTTTAGTGAAACTTCCCCGAGTCCTGATTCAATAGGCAAAATTTCAAAAGATCCTGATTCCTTGGGATATAAGTCATCTTAGTGCAATGGTAAACTTAAATTACAAAAACCATTGAGCAATATCAGGCACTCTAGGACCACTTGTAAGGGTTATTGCCCTTTTTTGGCTTTCAGCTAGATGCATTTTATGACAGAATTTGTGAATGCAGCCGAACATTTATATTTTTTGTGTTTCAGTTTTTTTTTTTTTTAAACATATTTATGGTCATGATTTAAAGATGAACAGATTGACAAATACTGCATACTTCCTTGATTTATGTTTTGAATTGTCACCATTTTTGATTTACAGCGGCATACAGTTTGTCAGAATTATATGTATACTACTCATGTAGTTTTTAGTGGATTGCACTGAAATTTTGTACATATTATGGTCATCATCTGATGATATACATGTTGCACATTCATTGTACTTGCAGTATGTTCAGAGAGTTCTTTCCTTTTTTTCCACTTCCTTTGTACAAGTTATTAACATGTTTGACTTGTACCAGAATGCAGTTTCGAACAGAAATTTGTGAATACAATTCTTGCAGTTTGTAGTTGATTGCTGTGATTCTTGGTACATATTATGGTCATGATCATCAGATGTGCATGTTGACAAGAAAAGAAGTGAACATGTCTTAATATACATTTTACAGTATCAGAAAAAGCAGTTCTGTTCCCACATGTTTTAATATGTTACAGAATCTTCCAGTCCATAAGCCTGTAGTAATTAATCTTGGTGAAGACTCTTCAGATGATGACGACGAAACGGTATCATACCCAGGAGCCTACCAGAAGTCAGAGTCTCTGTTTTCTAATTTGGACCTATTAATCAAGGAAGTCAGACATTCAGCGCAGGTACTCTATTTTTCCATATTTCATTCACTCACTTTGAACCTACTTTCTTCTTTAAATTCATTATGTGATCATGAGACTTTATTAAATGAACATAATGCTTTAGGAGAACACCCACTGACTCACACATCTAGCTTTTCCTGACTAGCAGTTATGTTTTAGGAGCAAAAGTCCAAATCAGTTCACTGCTTGCGGAGACAGATGTCAGGCAAGAGTGGTCTACCCATGAATAGAGAGATTTGGTGCCAAATTCTGTCATTTGTCAGTTGCTAGTTTAGTTAATTCTTGGTCAGCATGCTTCCTTAGAGGTGTTGCAGATACCATACTTTTTGTGACTTTCACTGGTTTGAGTCATTCTGAGGAATTTTCTGCTTACAAAGAAGTATACTCCATCTACTTGCATCTTGATTTCCTATTGGTCTTCATTGAATGGAGCTAGTAAATGAGCATTTATTCCCAGAACTGTGAGTGTTTCAATAGTTTATCTTCTAAACCTGGCACTGTACACTTAGTAAGGCATGTGACTAATTTCAGTTGCAAATTCCTGGACTTCCTTTTAAACAGCAGTGTTGATCCCTACCAGCCATAGAATATGTAATTGGTGGATCCAGTAAAGTTATATTTGTTTCTGATAAATGGTGCTACTAGATAGTTCTCCATGAGATTTATGATTTCTATTTTTTGATAATGAACACAGTTTATGCCATGGTCAGATAGGTTAATGTGTTTAGACACTGGGGAATCCTTTTGGTTACAGATAACCCTAAAGATTAGTTGATTAGAGGAATCAGATCATTTCCCACCAAGTTATAAAGATAATGAAACCGATTGGTGGGTGGGGGAGGTGACTAGACCACCCCAGCAGATGGGAGGGGATGCCTCCACATCCTATCAGTCACCATTGTCCTGACATGACTAATTTCTGTATATGTCATTGGTTGCTGTCTTCAGTTATACTAAAAGTCGTACAGGTCATGCAAGTATTCAGAACGATCTATTTCTGGTATCATATCTTATAATTTGATCATACATACCTTTAAGAGGCATTTATTCACGTTTTCTTTAGATCTTCATTGATCCATATTCACTTGGAAGGTCATTATTTACTTTCCCAAAGAAGTACATACAGCAAAATATATGTGCAATGACATTGACATGTTTGCACATGGTCAACCTAAAGGTGTAATCCAGTCCAAAATTCATTAAATGTCACCCCTGTAATATTACAGTGAAAGCAGCTTGTGTTGAACAAATTCATACTACGATATTAATTGTAATGATAGACCCAACATCCTCTGTTCTTGGCCCAGTTTTGCGATGTCTCCTTTGACAAGACATCAGCGGTAGCATACCCTCAGGTGACAAGAGAGCACAGATTCCCCTTTTTCTGTACATTTTAGCTGCACAAAAAAAATTATAGAATGGCAATGTAAAGGCATTGAGAATTGTTAAGCTTTCAACATTACATATACAATTATGATGGTTATCAACTACCTTAATTTTCAATTTGTTTATTATTATACCAAATATTTCACAATGATTGAGCAATAGCAGTCTGATGACTCATATAAAGGTGAGACAACAATACACACATGGACAAAGGGTGGGGACTTCTGTAATACAAGTCATACCTGTCATGTAAGCATTCAACAGTGACTATTTCAGTATTGGGTGTCATTTTTTAGAATTTGATTCTACATACCTTTATGTGGCAAGTATTTACTTCATTTAGATTCTTATACATCAATATTCCTTTTGAAGGTCATTATTTAGACATCTTGCGAGGTGCATATGTCAAAATCAGTGTTAAAGAACGTAGACATTTTTGGACAAGATGCTGTGATGTCACAATGAAAGCTAGGCATATTGATAAACAAATATGTACTACCCATGATTGCGATGATTCAACTCGATGCGCTCTTATTTTGACCCAAGTTTAGTACGTGGCCACCATTGGAAAAGTTCATAGTGAAAGATAATTTTTGTCTTGAAGTCTCTTGGAGACAGTTAAGGTGCATGGCATTAAATAATCAGGATTGAATAGATTTGGGTTAAAGAAAATGAGTGTTGAATTTTAAAAAAAAACCAATTTATATTTAATTTAAAATGAGTAAATGAGCATACATGACCCCTGTGACTTGTACTATTGTTGTTCAGCTGGGACTGAAACTTTTTCCAAAGGAGTCATGAATTGCAACTTAAATAATGTCTTAACAAATTCCATCAAAATAAAAAAAAATTGCACAAAGAAGTATAATATTTAGTTATTTTGTTACAGATCATTATGCATATGAATTCATTGCAGAAAACATAATCCAAAAATTATATAAGGAAAGAATTTTTTAAAAATAGTTTTGTGTATCAGTATAATATTCATGCTGCTAGACATTTTCCTCAGGAGTATAACACATCTTGCCAAATTATTACATCAAACTCTTGTTTATTTTGGAACACAACTTGGCAGTTCTTCACAAAGTTTGTGAGATTTTTGTAAAAGTTCAGTAGCCGTGACACAATCATGTTAAATCTTAATTCATATTACAACAAAGCATGTTAGAGTGGGGTTTAAGTGTAGCTTGTTTTTGATGGTTGAAAACAATAGGCTTATAATTTATGATGGTATTCTAAAATAGTTGCCATCTCAGAATGTCTTTTTCAAAACATGAGAAGAGATAGAAGAGAGTAATTTGGTAAAACCAAATTTGCACTTAAGTTTCAATCAGACTGTTCAAAATATATTTGTACTTATTATAATTTGGCTATCATGATCATCTGAACTAAATGCTAACTGTTCTTTAACATCTACTGGTTAATGAGAGTAAGGATAAATATCGTGCATGTTTCAAATTGGTATAGTTATCTTTTTATTGGACATGCGAGTTCCTAACAAACTCCTACCCCCTCCCCTGCACCTCTAGTGGCATTGCGGTCAATTATATACAGCCGCAGTGTCTCATTCAGGTGCCATAACAACCTGATTCCCTCATAACCTGACAGTAAAGATGTAACTGATTAGAGATGAGGTAATCATACATTACTAGACATGGACATAGTTCTCTGGAGAGATAATGATTAAGCTCTATCACTGCACCTCAAAAGTGGCATTGTGGTCCAGAATGCAGTCTCTGTTTCTCATTAAAGTCCCATAGCTAACTGATTCCATCATTGCCTGAGAATCAAGATGTAAATGATTAGAGATGAGGTAATCGTACATTACTAGGCATCGACATGGTTCTCTGGAAAGAGAATTTGTGGCATGCAGTTCTAGCTGAATTCTAAGAAAACCTTCCCCCATGCACCTCTAAAGTGGCATAGTGGTTTAAGTATCTCATGCTTCACTGTCTCATTTAGGTGACATAGCAAGCTGATTTCATCACTTCTTGACAGTAAAATATGTAAATGATTAGAGATGAGGTAATCATTCATTACTAGGCAGAGACATGGTTCTCTGGAGAGAGAATGATTAAGCTCTACCACTGCACCTCTAAAGTGGCATTGTGGTCCATTATATACAGCTCCAGTGTCTCATTCAGGTGCCATAGCAACCTGATTTCCTCATAACCTGACAGTAAAGATGTAACTGATTAGAGATGAGGTAATCATACATTATTAGACATGGACATAGTTCTCTGGAGAGATAATGATTAAGCTATATCACTGCACCTCTAAAGTGGCATTGTGGTCCATTATATACAGCTGCAGTGTCTCATTCAGGTGCCATAGCAAACTGATTCCCTCATAACCTGACAGTAAAGATGTAACTGATTAGAGATGAGGTAATCATACATTACTAGGCAGAGACATGGTTCTCTGGAGAGAGAATGATTAAGGTCTACCACTGCACCTCTAAAGTGTTATTGTGGTCCATTATATACAGCTGCAGTGTCTCATTCAGGTGCCATAGCAACCTGATTCCCTCATAACCTGACAGTAAAGATGTAACTGATTAGAGATGAGGTAATCATACATTACTAGACATGGACATAGTTCTCTGGAGAGATAATGATTAAGCTATATCACTGCACCTCTAAAGTGGCATTGTGGTTCAGAATGCAGTCTCTGTTTCTCATTAAAGTCCCATGCCAAACCAATTCCATCATTGCCTGACAATAAAGCTGTAAATGATTAGTGATAGGCCTAGACATGGCTCTCAGCAGAGAGAATTTTTGGCATGCAGTTCTAGTTGAATTCTAAGAAAACCTTTCCCCATGCACCTCTAAAGTGGCATAGTGGTTTAAGTATCTCATGCTTCACTGTCTCATTTAGGTGACATAGCAAGCTGATTTCATCACTTCTTGACAGTAAAATATGTAAATGATTAGAGATGAGGTAATCATACATTACTAGGCAGAGACATGGTTCTCTGGAGAGAGAATGATTAAGCTCTACCACTGCACCTCTAAAGTGGCATTGTGGTCCATTATATACAGCCACAGTGTCTCATTCAGGTGCCATAGCAACCTGATTCCCTCATAACCTGACAGTAAAGATGTAACTGATTAGAGATGAGGTAATCATACATTACTAGGCATAGACATGGTTCTCTGGAGATAGAATGATTAAGCTCTTCCACTGCACCTCTAAAGTGGCATTGTGGTCCAGAATGCAGTCTCTGTTTCTCATTTAAGTGCCATAGCAAAATGATTTCTAGGCATCGACATGGTTCTCTGGAGATAAAATGATTATGGACATGCAGTTCATTCTGTACCATAAGAAAAGCTCTACTACTGCACCTCTAAAGTGGCATTGTGGTCCTTTATACATAGCTTGAATATGTCATTCGGGTGCCATAGCAACCTGATTCCCTCATTACCTGACAGTGTAACTGATTAGAGACAAGGTAGTCATACATTACTTGGCATAGGCTTTTCTCTCTCTCTCTCTCTCTCTCTCTCTCTCTCTCTCTCTCTCTCTCTCTCTCTCTCTCTCTCTCTCTCCTCTCTCTCTCTCTCTCTCTCTCTCTCTCTTTCTCTCTCTGTTACACACACACTGTGTTATTGGGGTGTTAACAAGGTGCAAACCTAGTTTCATAAAAGAAAGGGTTAAAATTTTGATAAATGTTATTGAAGAATGTCTCATCTTCCATGCAACTTAAGACCTTGTGGTCTCCCTCCCTGCATCTTTTCACAATGATTTATTTTTGAAATCAGTTTTGGTTTGTGTTGTTTGGAAGGTTCTTTTTATTTAAAAAATAATATATCATCCATTAAATTTTAATTAAACTGTTTAGCATATAAGACAAACATTAGTTTTTGATTTACTCTGCCACCCTTATTTTATTAAAGAAAATACCTTCAGACCCCATTTTTATTTTCATTTTGGAAGAGTCTTAAAGAACAAAAAAATCATACAAATTAAAGGTGTTATGTGGGAAAGATTGCAAGTAGGGAATGTGATGGCAATGGGGTATGCAGTGGTAGCAGTGTATAGAGTGGCAATGGGGTATGCAGTGGCAGCAAGGTATAGGGTGGCAATGGGGTATGCAGTGGCAGCAGAGTATAGGGTGGCAATGGGGTATGCAGTGGCAGCAGGATATAGGGTGGCAGTGTTGTATGTAGTGGCAGCAGGGTATAGGGTGGCAATAGGGTATGCAGTGGTAGCAGGGTATAGAGTGGCGATTGGGTATGCAGTGGCAGCAAAGTATAGGGTCGCAGTGGGGTATGCAGTGGCAGCAGGGTATAGTGTGGCAATGGGGTATGCAGTGACAGCAGGGTATAGAGTGACAATGGGGTATGCAGTGACAGCAGGGTATAGAGTGACAATGAGGTATGCAGTTGCAGCAGCGTATACAGTGGCAATGGGGTATGCAGTGGCAGCAGGATATAGGGTGGCAGTGGTAGCAGGGTATACAGTGGCAATGGGGTAACCGTATGCAGTGGCAGTAGGGTATACAGTGGCAATGGGGTATGCAGTGGCAGCAGGGTATAGGATGGCAATGGGGCATTCAGCATGCTATGGATTTCCTTTGATATTTATGAATTTTCTTTTAGAGTTTGCAGCAGCCACAGATGGGTTGGAATGAGGGTAAGAAGCAGCCTCGTCAAGCAGACCATTGGAAGATGAGGGAGATGATGAAGCACAAGGTTCATCAGTATGAAGAGGAGCATCTCAAAATGGGGTAGGTTTTTGTCCACTTTGTGCATGATTAGGTACATCTCTGTGGGTCACTTTATGTTTCTTGTTGTCTAAAGTCTTTAACACAGATTGAAATTTATCATAGTTGGTACGATGTTTCAGTTATGAATAAATGACAGTTATCATTTGATATCCTACTTGTAGTCCCAGATGAGAGAGGGATAGGGAAGGAAAGGTCAAAAGTCATATTTTAATGGAAAACAAAAGTGTTGCTATTTGCAATGGTTTCGAGAAGGATCATGCTAGATTTAAACTTTTGGTATAATGACTTTCTCCTCCTGTCAAAATAATGCTTAAATTGGAGAAAGTCTTGACAGTTGAATATATAATCAGCAAAAATGTTTGTTTTTTTTTAAATTTTCTGGCTGTTCAAGTTTAATATTAAAATTCACAAAATACTCTCAATATTACTGAAATGTTTCTATCTGAAATATGAAAACTGCTGCATGGCTTTATTACAACATAGATAGTAACATCAGAAATAGGTAACTATGTTAACAAATACATTACCATCCATCTGACCTCGCAAATCCAGCCCTTCCAAGCATAAATTTTTTGAAATGTATAAACTAACAGCTATTTTTTCACATTGGTAAGAGTCTGACAAGAGTGATCTCCCTTTGGATTGAGAGATTGGTGCTGAATTGAGTTTGTACTCAAGTTACTGCTTCCAGTCATGCTAGAAACGATTACACTCTTTTGGAGACCTCAAAACCTTTATCATTTGTTGCCTTTTTCTTATTGAGAGCAAGTTTTATGAGTTCTTTCACAGAGAAGTATGCTTTTTATTTTAATTTTAGTTCTCTCATTTTTATGCAGTATAAAGTTTCTCACTTTATTAATTAAACTTTGTCACATGATATACATATCAGCACCATTTTGGTTACCTATCATGAGGTCAGTAGCAGGTTCATTCAGATTGCATGATCTTGACCTGTTATACATTGATTCACTCTTGTTTTCTTTGTATGTCCTCAAGTAATGGAGGCCCTTTTTCACTTTATGGCGTGATTTGTTTTTAGGTCATTGCTTGTATCCATATCTATTAAGCCACAAGAGCTGCTTCAGAATTGCATCACCCTAGTTTTTTTTTGCATTTGTAGTATTCAGATCATAGATTGAACTGTACAGTACTGTATGATCTCAGTCTATTATATGTCTTAAGAATATTTTCACACCATTCAGTTGCTTTAAAAATGATATAAACTATCATTTAGTTTTTTTACTGTATTTTTTCAGTTGCAAATAATGACATAGAACTAAACTAGTTTTGCTACAACATAATTTTTGTTGGGGCCTGTGTGCACACATTACCCTCCTAATACATTCATTACTATGGGAATAATTGCTTCTCTCTCTTTATGTTCACAATTTGTCATACCTTTTAATGCATGCATCCCCGATATTAAGCTGGATATACTTTTTTATGAATTCTGTCACTAACTGAATATTACATACGAAAAACGTTGTGCATGTATTTTATTTTAACATCTGTGTTGGTCATTAACAACCTCTTCACAGTAAGTTTACATTATACTTTATTGTTTTCATCTGTACAAGTTATTGTTTTCATCTGTACAAGTTATTGTTTTGACCTCCATATTTACAGGTGTCAACACAGTGGGCAGGACTAGATGCTGCTTACATGAAATGTTGACATGCAATTGAGTTATACATGTTACATTAATACACAAAAGTCTTTGGGCTGTTGTCTTGGCCACACATTGCATATAGATAAATGACAAGGCAAAGGAATGCACTATCAGAGATAAGGATGCCATTAACATTATCTGTTTTAAAGTAGTTTTGATTTCTTGGTATCAGTGAGAATTACATATAAATATATGATAGCTCTATAATCTGCATACTGGATATACAACCAGTCTGTCAACATACATAAAAGGACACCACCTACATTCCAAAGATGTAAAGACCAAGTTCATATGTGTATCATTATGTATCGTATCACGGACTGTGCATCATGAATCATATCTATACATGGCACAGGTGTATAGTTTCACCCCTATTTTATTCACCATTTCATAAAAAGTGTTAATGGCTCAATATTTATTTCACCAGTTGACATACTTGTTGTGAGTGTGAATCTCGAAATAAATGTGTCACTCACACTAAAATGGATGAATTTGATGGTCTTTCCAGGGTTCATTCATCACAGCTAAAATATACTGTTTCATTCTGAGGAAGCAAGAAAACTTTTATACATTTGTTCTCACTTACAAATTTAGTTCTATTTTGGTTTTTGAAACTACAGACCTAATGTACATCATGGATTATTACGGAAGCATAAAATTGTCCCCTTTCTGGGCATGTTTTCTTTATATGCAGTTTTCTTTATATGCAGTTTAACAGATGAAGATATTATAAGCAAATTTTTTTGTTGATGTAAATTTCACTCAGAGGATGAACAGTACTTAATAGAGCTTGGCATGTTGTTGATGAGACCATGACATCCCTCTTTTATAGGACAGGGATTACCAAGGACCAAGCCCTTTTGAGGACCCTTGTAGAAAAAGCCACAAAATACCTGAAAAGTCTGAAGCTGTCTGAGGCCAAAGTAGAAAAACTGACTGAACAGCTGATAGCTGCTGAGAAAATAGCACTGGCGAACAAAGAACAGCTAGAGAAGGCCAAAAAACAGGTATTAACTTGTTTTTTCTGCCTCTTCTGCATAATCATGGAGAGATATAGGTGTCACTTCTCTGCTGGCAGTGGTGATGGCAATAGTGAATTTGTCTTTGGTAATCGTATATTATTTTGTTAAAGGTTGGTGTTGAAACGATGAAGCTATTGCTAGTCAGATAAAGGTGGATGCATTATTTCATTGATTGAAGGTAAGACAACCCTTAATGCAGAACCCTTGTTAAATTTTTTTACAGCATGGATAGAACGTAAGATAACCCTTAATGCAAAACTCTTGTTAGAGTTTCTTGTTGCATGGATAGAAGGTAAGACAACCCTTAATACAAAACTCTTGTTAGAGTTTCTTGTTGCATGGATAGAAGGTAAGACAACCCTTAATGCAAAACCTTTGTTAGAGTTTTTGTTGCATGTATAGAATGTAAGATAACCCTTAACGCAAAACTCTTGTTAGAAGTTTCTTGATGCATGGATAGAAGATAAGACAACCCTTAATGCAAAACCCTTGTTAGAGTTTTTGTTGCATGTATAGAACGTAAGATAACCCTTAATGCAAAACTCTTGTTAGAGTTTCTTGTTGCATGGATAGAACGTAAGATAACCCTTAATGCAAAACTCTTGTTAGAGTTTCTTGTTGCATGGATAGAAGGTAAGACAACCCTTAATGCAAAACCCTTGTTAGAGTTTTTGTTGCATGGATAGAAGATAAGACAACCCTTAATGCAAACCTCTTGTTAGAGTTTCTTGTTGCATGGATAGAAGATAAGACAACACTTAATGCAAACCTCTTGTTAGAGTTTCTTGTTGCATGGATAGAAGATAAGACAACCCTTAATGCAAAACCCTTGTTAGAGTTTCTTGTTGCATGGATAGAAGGTAAGACAACCCTTAATGCAAAACCCTTGTTAGAGTTTCTTGTTGCATGGATAGAAGATAAGACAACCCTTAATGAAAACCTCTTGTTAGAGTTTCTTGTTGCATGGATAGAAGATAAGACAACCCTTAATGCAAACCTCTTGTTAGAGTTTATTGTTGCATGGATAGAAGATAAGACAACCCTTAATGCAAAACCCTTGTTAGAGTTTCTTGTTGCATGGATAGAAGATAAGACAACCCTTAATGCAAAACCCTTGTTAGAGTTTTTGTTGCATGGATAGAAGATAAGACAACCCTTAATGCAAACCTCTTGTTAGAGTTTCTTGTTGCATGGATAGAAGATAAGACAACACTTAATGCAAACCTCTTGTTAGAGTTTCTTGTTGCATGGATAGAAGATAAGACAACCCTTAATGCAAAACCCTTGTTAAGAGTTTCTTGTTGCATGGATAGAAGATAAGACAACCCTTAATGCAAACCTCTTGTTAGAGTTTCTTGTTGCATGGATAGAAGATAAGTCAACACTTAATGCAAACCTCTTGTTAGAGTTTCTTGTTGCATGGATAGAAGATAAGACAACCCTTAATGCAAACCTCTTGTTAGAGTTTCTTGTTGCATGGATAGAAGATAAGACAACACTTGATGCAAAACCCTTGTTAGAGTTTCTTGTTGCATGGATAGAAGATAAGACAACCCTTAATGCAAAACCCTTGTTAGAGTTTCTTGTTGCATGGATAGAAGGTAAGACAACCCTTAATGCAAACCTCTTGTTAGAGTTTCTTGTTGCATGGATAGAAGATAAGACAACCCTTAATGCAAACCTCTTGTTAGAGTTTCTTGTTGCATGGATAGAAGGTAAGACAACCCTTAATGCAAAACCCTTGTTAGAGTTTTTGTTGCATGGATAGAAGATAAGACAACCCTTAATGCAAACCTTTTGTTAGAGTTTCTTGTTGCATGGATAGAAGATAAGACAACACTTAATGCAAACCTCTTGTTAGAGTTTCTTGTTCCATGGATAGAAGATAAGACAACCCTTAATGCAAAACCCTTGTTAGAGTTTCTTGTTGCATGGATAGAAGATAAGACAACCCTTAATGCAAACCTCTTGTTAGAGTTTCTTGTTGCATGGATAGAAGATAAGACAACACTTAATGCAAACCTCTTGTTAGAGTTTCTTGTTGCATGGATAGAAGATAAGACAACCCTTAATGCAAAACCCTTGTTAGAGTTTCTTGTTGCATGGATAGAACGTAAGATAACCCTTAATGCAAAACCCTTGTTAGAGTTTTTGTTGCATGGATAGAAGATAAGACAACCCTTAATGCAAACCTCTTGTTAGAGTTTCTTGTTGCATGGATAGAAGATAAGACAACACTTAATGCAAACCTCTTGTTAGAGTTTCTTGTTGCATGGATAGAAGGTAAGACAACCCTTAATGCAAAACCCTTGTTAGAGTTTCTTGTTGCATGGATAGAAGATAAGACAACCCTTAATGCAAACCTCTTGTTAGAGTTTCTTGTTGCATGGATAGAAGATAAGACAACCCTTAATGCAAAACCCTTGTTAGAGTTTCTTGTTGCATGGATAGAACGTAAGATAACCCTAAATGCAAAACTCTTGTTAGGTTTCTTGTTGCTTGGATAAAAGGTAAGACAACCCTTATTCCACAACCCTTGTTAGATTCTATTATTACAAATATTTGGGTATAAGACAGTCCAGACCTGCCAGCTCGTACAGTTTAACAGTAAGTCTTACTTTAATAATCTTTAAATCTAGGACTTAATGGAATAATAGCAAATGTTAATGAAATGCATTTGCTGGATACTTTATGATCAAACTGTTGCTTATATGATTTCAAGAGATAGCATTCAGTGAATGGAAACACGTTAAAAATAAGCCTATTTAAACATTCAGCACAGGAGTTTAAAAATGAATGTTCATATTCTTGGAAAAAACAAGAGATGGTTGCCATTACCACATGAAATTAAAATGTTGCTGTTGTTGTATGGTTTAACACCATTTTTCAGCACTCGACAGGCTATACATGGCAGCCAGTATTAATGGTGGAGGAAGAACCCGGAAAACCCTGGAAAGAACCACCAACCCATGAGAAGCTACTGGCAACCTTTCTCACATGTCCACATTGGCTGAATCCGAGACTCCAACCCATGCAGACTGAGGAGAGATGGCAGTGATCCGTAACAGACAGCACTTTAGAACACTCAGCCACTCAGGGCCCCCAAAATTGTAATAAAAATCCAACAAAAATAACATCAGGTTAAGAGATCTAGCAAGAAGCCATTGAGCTCCATGGGGATTGGAACTGCAGGTTCTACCTTTGTGCTATAAGTAATCAAGGTCTAATTTTAATATTCACACTTTTTTAATTGAACGTAATGTTTACCATCACTGCATCTGTCCATCAGTCTCAGATCACACTTATGCATATTTTCCAAGTTGACAATGGAGTAGGTAATATTTCATTACACGTTACTGAAAACTGGTCTTTCGTATGGAAATTTTCTGACTGCCTTACTGATGTCTTGTTACAGTTGGTAGGTCTTAGTAGCAACTCATTGCAAAACCCATGTTCAAATCTATTTTTCTGTGAATTGGAGATAAGGTAACCTTTCATGCACAATCCATCTTTGATTCTATTATTATATGGATTGTAGGTAGACACAATGCCTGTATATAGCTTGCCACAAACTTATTTAGTATGATGATTTATGCATTATCTGAAAATTTCAGCTTGATGCAGTAATTATGTATGTGAAAATATTCACCCTCGGCCATGTAGAACTTGTGCAGTTTCAGTGATTTGAGTCCATGTGACATCACTAGAGAAACCCCACATTGCCAATAACAATTGTTATTCTTTATGCAAAGGAGATGTGATATGTTTGGATACAGCAGTAAAAGTATGAATTTATTTCAGGCAAGGCTTGTGAAAGATCGACTGCTAAACAAGAAAAAAGATTATGAGGTTTTGGAACGTACTCTGCTTCAAGTTGGTAGGGAGGCTTTTGGAGAACAGTACTCTCTGAAGACATCCTCAGGGGAGACAACTATAGGTCCAAAACGAAAATTTGTACCGGAGGCTGGTACCATTGAGGTAGGTTTGGGATTTTGATAGTCACTTCTAGTAATCATGTACATGTATGCATTGAATAAATATATGTTCAGCATTTAATTTATGAAGGTTGTTATCTTGATTACATTTGATTCTATTACTTTGTGATTATGCTCATATGTCTTTAAGGATAAATGATTTTTGTATTATTCAGTCTCGTTTGATAAGTTATGGAAATATTGTTCGGATTGTTTGCATTTTAGCTCTGTGTAGCATTACCCTGATCTGTCCATCCATATACCAATCCAGTCAGTCAAGTTTTGTAATTAAATTCATTGGTAGAT
The DNA here is from genome assembly GCA_029339505.1 of Unio delphinus. Taxonomy (NCBI): domain Eukaryota; kingdom Metazoa; phylum Mollusca; class Bivalvia; order Unionida; family Unionidae; genus Unio; species Unio delphinus. The sequence continues at coordinate 377,196 of JAQISU010000082.1, forward strand.
ACTGTGGTGAATGTTTATGTTCCCTGAACGTATTTCAAGTCTTTGCATGATCACCCTTTTAGTAGATCAACTTTTTTGGGTATGATGTTGCTCTGCTTAGGAAACATCTATCTATTGTTTATTGCTTACAAGATAAAATATGTATCATTTTTGGAATAAATATTGTGGGATGATATAAGTTTTCATAAATAGTTTAATTTTCCAAAAGACTAATAAATTGATGAAGAGCTAACCAAAATGGTTATTTTTTTGGTTTCTTTGGCTCATTTTCATTTGCATGGTGTCATGTAAATGAGTTATGGTGATAGAGATTACTTTTCTAAACATCCATAATGCATCAGTTAACTATTGATAATCTTGTTAAACTCTGACTGATATAAAAATGTTGAACTGCAAAAAATAGTAAAGTAAATAAGAATAATGCTTTTAGAGGTTTTTAGTTCATTTCCTGCTCATTGGATGTGCAGAATAGAGATAGTCCTTAATCATAAAGTAAATGATAACATGAAATGTTCTCGTTTATTGTATTTAGTCAACTGGTAGGTGGTTAATCCTGATTAACATAAAGCTGTTTGCATTTCAGTTTTATCAATGTTAAATTGTTAGCTAAGAATGGATAGTTTATCATAAATTAATATTAGCACAAACAAGATAGTGCAAATTTAAGACCCACAGTCACTAGTGAATTTTTATTCCAGACAGGAATCAAGAAAAATAATTTGCGACAGGTGGAAAATCTGAGAATCACAATAACTAATCAACCTCAGAAGAAACCAGTAGCCATCAAAATGTCTGCAGAGGATATAGCTCAAAAGAAAGAACAGCTTCAGAAGCTGGCAGTAGAATATGAAAATAGACTCCGGTTGCTAAGGCAAGAACAGTTGGAGCAAGAAATGAAGGCAAAAGAGAACAATCGACCAGTCAAGGTCATGATTAAACCAATTAAAGAAATCCCTCGGCTTGAGGTCATAGAGCTTGATCCTGTGACAGAAGTGCTAGAAGAGGAGAAACCAAATTCTCGGAGAAGATCCTTGCTTGAAATTAATCCCAGCACAAAACCAAATATCACCATGGACGAAAATAGGTCAAGTAGGATTGATATTAATACATCTTGCTCTGGGGACAAAGACCAAACTGCTTGGTGTATGCCAGAAGGAGAGGCACTCAGTAGGCTCTGTGAAATGCGGGTAAACATGCTACGATCCAAGTTAAAGTATTCTTAAGGCCTTACACATTGTATCCTTGTTTTGTTTTGTTTTTTTAGCATAAACCTGAACTGAAGTCTCAAAATCAGATAAAATACTTCAATTAAATATATGTATTCCACACACACACTACTGATATTTAAGCAGTCTTAAATGTTCTATGAAAGTTAGAGGCTTAATGTGTTTGCATATTTAATTGGGGCTGCATAGTCTAGCTGAAAGAGTAAGGAGAATATGTGACAAGAAGTTGCTCCACTTTTCATGGCATGAACTGCTTTGGATGATAACTTGAGATGGGTCACTAGTCAGTTGAAGGTTAATCTCCAAGCGGGTACTTGTGCCCAAATCTGCTGCGAAATTAGTCCAATAAATAAACTTCATTTCCTTCTGTTACAAAATAACCTTATTGTCAATAGTTTGAAAGCAGCTGTTTAATTGCTAGAGTTTTTCCATGCCCGTATTAGTGGAAAGGGAGATGTAGCAGTCACTTTTCCACCATCAGTGGTATTGTGGTTTATGTTAGGGTTGTGGTTCAAGTAATTTTATATTCATAAATTTCCTAATTCCATTGATAGATTCTCATATATGGCATGAATCATTTTAAAGCTTAAACAATTCATTCTGTGACTTGCCTGCTCACCTCATTTGACACTGGTTATCAAGGTCACATTTTACAGCAATGGTTCAGTACACAGGCCCTAGTCACCTTTTGTTTCGTTTTAACGATTTTATTTGTATGTATTACAGGCATCATGGTTGCTACAGAACCACAGCTTTAAAGACCCTTACAAATGCATGCATGTTGATGCACATTAGAATACAGAAATTTACATTTTTCAGCTTTTGTAACTCAGATACATTGCAATGTAAATAGAGCTCAGATATATTTCAATGTAATTAATGCTTTTTATAATTAAGACTTGCTAATGACATTGTGTATTCTGAACAGCTTCACAGAACAGATGAAGTGCTGCAAAGTCTCTCAGATGAACCTTTTGTGCCATCATCATCATCATTACAGAATTTGTCAGCACTTTTGCCTCATTTTAAGGAGGTAGGTTTCATCAGCAGGGCAAATATATTTTTGCAAGGTTTTTTATAGTTCAGGCTAATGATTTAAGTAAGCATGCATCATCATCATTGGCTAATTGTGTTAATGTTTACTACTTCTACTCATATTTCAGTGTTCATAAGCTATAAAAAGATGAATTTTTAAAAATCTTTTATTTTTTATCTTCATATATATTACCTGATGATTTTTTTTTTTGGGGGGGGACATTCATTTTCAACCCTCAAAAGCTAAGAAAGATGTCAGCTATAACTTTTGTCTTGTTTTAAAGTACTAATATGCCCTCTACTTCCTGAGATGGATGTAAGCTGAGAGTGATCTCCCCATGGAAAGAGGGATTGGTACCCCAATCCAATATTCATCAGTTACTAATTCTACTTATTCCTGGTAAGAGGACTCACAGATGCTTTCCGTTTTGTTCCCTTTCAGTAGTTAGAATGATCAGGTGAAGTTATCTCATTGCAGGGAAATGGACTCAGACTTTTCTTACTGTAATTTGCTCAGTCACCATGACAGGCAAATATTTATGCACTTCAGTTGTCCGTTTCATCTTACAATGTTTTATTCTCATTAATTAACATTGGGTCGGACTAAATGAGGTGATTTACAAAATGACGAAATAACCACCCCCTCCCGGCATGAGTATGGGGTGTTTGTTTAGATCATACTTGTGAAATATGCACATAGTGGACAGAGATGAGCTTTGGTTTCTGCAAAATAACTGTCTTGGCTAGTAAAAAAACTCTTTTTCAAAGATGCTGATGCTACCATTACTCCCACAATTATCATTTTCTTTCTTTAAGTCATTTGAGGTTAATAATTTAACAGTCATCAAATAAACAGAGCAGTCATTGCCACAGGAGGCCTTAAATATGATGTGTGGCTCTGGTTGGCCAAGTGGTCTAAAGTACTTGCCAATACAGATCATGCCATCTCACTTCTATCTGTGTGGGTTCAAGTCTTGGGCTCTGCTAAGTGTGTGTACATGAGATAGCTCGCCAGTATCTTCCGGTAGTTCTTCTCATGGTTTTCTCTGGTTTTCCTTCAGTACTAATTTCCATTTTTTTTTATTGCCAATTGTGTGCTGAAAAATGTGTTGTCTCACACCTCTGATTTTGAACAGATAGGTTCTTAAGTGCTGAGGAGGATGTCTTGATTTTAAAAAAAAATAACTTTACTCTTATCAATAGGTCAGAATTCAAAGGGGAACTAAGTTCATAAATCTTTGCTTCTTGGAGATTTTCTCAGGAAGTTTTATTATCAAAAGAATGTCCACCACATCTCGAGTGGGCTGAATATTTAAGTGGACTCACTGACAAAACATAATCAACTAATTCACACAGAATGGTCCACTCAGCATCTAAAGTCATTCTGTGCGCACTGGGGTCAGCCTCTTTACAATGAAATGGAAAGCCAAGCTCCAAACATTTGATCTCACATGTTTCAATTTCAGAAGCCTAGGCAGTCTATGTCATTTTACTGAGCTTGTGTTATTGATATAATCACCTTTTCCTTTCTCTGTCCCATGTGATTCCCAGCATCTTTCAGAAAGTCCTATTTAATGCTGATTGTGCCCTGAAGTGGGAAATATGAATCCAAAATTTCTTGAATCAAACAGCTGAGATTCTCAGATAAATCTACTCATCGGATAAAACATGATTTTTTTAAAATATCCAATACATATATTTCTGACTTGTATAAAAGAAGCCATCATAATAAACTTCCTAGCTCTGATCACCATTCAGGTTTATGTTCCACCACTGCATACTCATTCCAGCATTATGGAAGGGAAGACACAGGCAAGAAAAAGACCTCCCTGACCTTCTAGCCAATTTCTAGTTGTCTGTTGAAAAGCCATGGTCCTTCTGTATGAAATTAATCCTACCATGGGGTCTGATATGGATGAACAATACACCCTTTAGACCACTGTCTGGCGCCTCACTGACTCATCTTTCATGTACGATCTCAGGCTTGAATTTAACACAAATTTCTTTGTAGCCAGAAGGACTAGTGTACTGAGAAGTTTACTAGTCCTGCCAAACATTTACTAGTCCTGTCCACAAAACTATGTCAGTTGTCATACACTTGTATTGAGATTAACAACAATTTTTTTTCATAAATAACATTATCATATGAAATGCAGAGGTACAGTAGTATAAATCATACTTCAAATCATCAATCAGTCAATTAACATTTCTTGTTTCTCAAGATACTCTGAATCCAATTCCAGAAAGGGATCCATGTGTCCTTTTTCATCCTCCACCTGCACTCTGGGTTCATATTGGTTTTGTTCTGGTCTCCTTACCCGTCTCTCTGAAACATTCCACAAATGTATTGCGATGGATCATATGTTGGAATGTCATTAGTATGGAATATTATAAAGAGTAGCTTGGACAGAACTTAAGGTCCCAAACAAGATCTCCAGTCACTCTTCACCATTTTCATCTCCGATTCAATTTTAAAGTTCGAACAACCAGCAACAAGTTTTCTCTGTGTTTGCTTTTGCAAATTCCATACACCAGTTGCACCGCATAACGTTCTTGTCTTCATCATAATTCAGCCATTCCCCATCTTTTGTCCATGTCTTCTGAAATGTCCAATTACGCTTTTCACCATCAGAAGAATTATTCCTTTCTCGAGTCCTTTTTCCAGAGGCTAAACATCTTCTATAAAATGCCACATTTTGCCTGTCTTATCAGGTGGGAATTGCACCTCTTTTTGAAATATGAGATGTTACATTATAGCTTACGCGCATTATTTAAAGTAAGAAAAGGAATGGCACAGTGTTCTTTATATAAAGTCCAAGCAAAAAACAAGTGCCTTTGCCCCCACCCCTTTAATTAAATGGCCTCTCCCTAATAAAGTCTTGACTTCAGCAGATTTTCTGCAGGATCAAAGCAGTGGCTATTGTAAACACTGTTATAAAATATTAACACCAAAAGATAATATTAGTTTCACCTTGGAAAATGTGTGTTCCCATCAAACAAAGCCATATGACTTGGTGTGTTGTATTTAATAGCTCCAATTACAGTCTTATCATTAATAGCATAAGTTTAGTAAGTGTTCCTAATTAAGCGGACCTCAGTGTATTGTTGAAATTAATAATAAGCAGGAAAATTTCAAAATCTTAGATGCCTATACTGAGAGATTTTAATTCCCAACAAATGTACAGCATTCTGCTGGGACATCTCCATGTGTATTCACTTACTTGTTCAGTCTTGTATGGGAAAAAAATATTTTAAAAAAACTATTTTTATTGTCATAGAAAAAGGAGTTGAATGGAAATGATGTGTCAGTAATGTGATCATAATAAATTGATCTAATTCTTATAATTATTTCAGTGCAAACGTAAATTGTGCAGTTTGGCTAGCAAGCAAAAAAAAAAGGAAATAAACAAGCATGCAAACTAATTTCTTTGAATAGTTGATGCCATGTGTTGTAGTTTGTTACTGTGGTCGCATGAATAAAGTGTGATACCAGGTATTTTTTCATTTAATTCGCTGTCAGATTAATTAGGATATCAATTACCAAACTTCCGTTGTTTGTTAATGAAGGGACCATGGTTGGCGCTGTTAAGTGAAATGCGCAAAATCAGATGATGACTTCTTGCAATAGAAACACATTTCTGAGGCAGAAATTGACTTCATCTTCTCATGCTAATATTTTATGACTGTGTTTACAACGGTCACTGCATTGATTCTACAGAATATATGCTGAAGTCACATCTTTATTAGGGTATTGAGTAAACAAACACTGACTGTTGATAAACAAAACTTACTAGACCATCAGACTTATAACATTGTGATAGCTACTGGACCAACAGGAAATCTACTAGCCTTGGGCTAGCAGACTACCGCTAATTTTCAGCCCTGGATCTGCTTCCTTATCATTCTGGCTTTAACATGCAGAATCATTTAAATTCATGCCATATTGGTCAACCAGAGTAGTCAACTGTTTTGGCATGATTGTTCAGTTTTTTGCATGATGTCTGCTGGCTCATTGCAGAGAATCAACTCTCACATAGGAAATTGGTCTTTCATCTTGAAAATGCTATCTTCTTTGGTCCCTTACTCTCCAGGGCATCTTCAGGTCCCCATTAGGGTATTGAAGTGATGCATGAAGCATACAGAACTGATGAGAAGGAGATCTCTCTTGTTTGAACTGCTCAAACAAGGAAGTGAATATATTTCTGCTCATGTTCTTTCATTTTCTATGGGTTATGTGTTCTTGCTATAGGTAATTGCCCCAAGACCAGGTGAATTTGCCACCAGCATAGAATTTGATTGAAACTATGCCTTGAATGACATTATTAAAGTGGGGAGATTGAGGTCTTATGTGACACTCTCCAGCTTTTCTTTCCAAGACGTGTCATCGCAAAGAACCAAAGAATTCAATTTGACCTGGTGGATCCTGTATCGGCAGTGCAAAAGACTACTTTGCTATACTGCTCAGCAGCTTCATAATGATGCAGATCACTTTACTTCCAGTTAATATGCTTGAGCAAATTGTTTAATAGATAACCATGTCCGTTTATTAAACTATTGAAAGACCAGAATCAGGGCCATCGCTTGAGTAAGGGGAAGTAACTATGCAACTCCCTTTACTGCTTTCTATTCTAATATAATTCTTCAGTAATACTTAAATGATCACAATACTAGAACTCCCACTAGATTGTCCCCACAGTTAATCTACCCACTTAATCTCCACAGTTAAAAACATGTCATTCTGCTTTCGTAGTAGTTACTAATGAATAGTTGGTGCCAGTCCGTTTATCACAAGAGAGACTACTGTTGTCGGACTAAAATCATGGCAAGCAGACCATGTTAGCACTATTGGTAAAACAGATGTGATTTACATCTTATGACTTATTAGTCCTGGATTTTTTTAAGGTAGTTGATATTTTTTTAATGTATTATGATTGGACAGGTATTAATACAAAAAATGGATTGAACTCCAAATTTTTTCTCTCTCCCTTTTAATGGTTTAAAATTGTTATATGACAGGGAAAAAAATATTTTCGGGACATAATTACTTGTATCACAGGTTATTTTGAGTAAGTATGATTTTTTTTTTGTGGAAATAATCTGTTTGAATGCATCAGAATGAAATTATTACTCGAACTTTGTTGCACTATTGAGATGTCATTTTTGCAGACATTTTCACTAATATCACTATCTTAGAACAGGATCTGTATGAAAAGTTTGTTAACTTTTGACTTGTAGTTTGAAATGTTAGTCATTAGAAATGGTTATCGTATGACAGCATATAATTAACATTTATGTTACGGCCGAAAATTAATATCATATATGATAAATTATTCTTAATATCTCAATAGTTACTGTAGCATCTGTTTACATGGTCACTTGTTTTTGTGTAACCATCTGCATCCATCATTGATCAAGTGTTTGTGTTTTCTACATGGTCATTTTCTCAAGTAACAGTTGGCAACAGAGTTATGTAGATACATCTTAATGTGAACAATATTTTACCAAAAGCTTGGGGGCAGGCTTGACATACAAGCCATGGCTAGCTTCTGGTTTTAGAACAATCAGGATTAAGCTTGCTTACCTTAATTAAAAATTTGATTTTGTCTTAGTATTTCACTACAGACATCTTTTTACAACCAATCGGGGTTAATTTTGGTTTGTAAGGTTTTTTTAAAAAAAAAGACTTGACATGATAATTTTTGATCATCAGTGTCCTAAGTCTATGCATTCTGTTGAATTTAATAACTGGCCCTGGACCCTCACTTTTTGTTAACTTGGTGAACACTTTTTTCCCTAACAATTTTTAGGGTATATAATCATTTTTGTGAGAAAGTTAATTTAAAGTTCAACTGCAAACAACATAGATCCTGATCCCATGGCACATTTTGCGATGATAGATCATGGTCTATACTGTTATTCTATTGATTGCTCCCATCAAAACTGCAGAGATCCAGATCTGTCAGTGCATTGTGCAGTGGCAAAATTCTGGGTTTGGACAGTTTGTAATTGGGTTTGAATACATATTTTACTCAGTAATGTTTACTACAGCAAATTTTATATTAATTTTACTTAAATGCTCTAATATATATTGGCTAATGGACTCCATGTTTTCATACCTGGACTGACAATTTCCCTGTCATGATGTCGAATTAATGGAGGTTCCTTGATTCCCTTTTGCAAAGGACCAATAGAGAACTCTGAAATGTTTTGTCAAGCATCTTTGACAGATCATATGGGTGAATCTTTACTTTTGCTCCAAACTTAAGAAATTATTAACTGATTCGCATTATGCCTCTAACAATTTAAATGTGCATGGACAAGCATCAAAATTTGATCTGCTACTGGGAACCCCACTGTCACATGTTTCATTATACAACAAAGTTGGATATAAGACTCTCTCGTCACGAGTCCATTTTTTTTTGTTGTAATAAAGTGTCAAGTTGACAAACATGTAAAAATAATTCAGAAACCTATGGCTTACAGATCTTAATTAATGTTCTTACACAGCAGTGATTCATTTTCATAGAGTCTGGGGCTATCCTAATCTTGACATCTATAAAGTAAATATGGCTGTTAGCACAATTGCTACTTACATCAACTGGTATTTTGTTCATTTATCCCCCCTCCCTGTACAACACTGACACATTCATTACACTTTCAGCCATTCTTACTATAATGTGGTTCATTATTAATTTGGTAAGCAGCTTCTGTGGCATAGTGTAGTGTTACTCATATAACTTCTTCTGCTTTTAACTACCATCCATTCACCCACGTCACAAATTAAACTTTGCTATAGGCATGGTAGCAAATATGGTGGCTCCCCTTATATTAGGCCACTTCTATAATGAACAATTATCCCTATAATTGGGTTAGATTTTGGTTAAATGGTTATCCCTATAATTGGGTTAGATTTTGGTTAAATGGTTATCCCTATAATTGGGTTAGATTTTGGTTTGATGGTTAATGTTGTAAGAATTAACTATGGTAGTACAGGTGATGATTGTCCCTCATCAGGGGGTAATTAGTCTTGAGAAGGGCCTAAAAAGAAGTGTATCATTTTATTTTCTACTTTTAGTGTGGGTTGCAAAATGAAATTTTAAGTAGCAGATTTGCTTTTTGCTTTGGTGAATCAAGATTCCTTTTCATATTTTGAACACATGTTGCAGATTCCAGGACTTCATTTGTGGAAAAAGGAGACTCCGCAGGTCAAAAATACAGATGTGCATCATCCTGTAGAATTCACTTATAGGAGTCCTCTTCTGCATTTCAAAGCTTACAGGTAAATTACTGTTAAATGTGCAGTTGTAATACAGCTTTACTATGCATTGATGGTAATAATTGGTTTTAAATTGTTTATTTAGCCAGTACAGCTTTAATTGATTCTGTTTATTCAGTACTTTCATCTCTTTTGAATGTCATGCTGTCCAGAAGAGCACATTAGGAGTATTGATTAATAAAGCACTCAGGATAGATAAATTGGGTTAGCATATTTGCATCTATACATGGCTGATCAAAGCCTATATCTAGATGTCCTGAAGTATTCATTTTCAAAGTCAGACAAGTAAAATTTTTAAATACACTAGTCCGAAACAGGTGCTTAGTTTTGAGTTAATGGTTACAGAAGATGCAAAAATGGTAACTCCCAGGTATGTGACTAAATATAAAATGGAAACAATGGCACCAGTATGACATATATTAGACTAAAAAACACATTAAAGCTTTTTTTTATATTAAAAACGTGATGTTTATACCTAAAGATCAGTTTATTAAACTGTATTTTCATTCTTTATTGCAATTTATTGAATTAATCTTTGTAGAACTTATTTTCAAGGGTAGACATCATTTATCTTATTTAGAGTACATGGCCATATATCATGCTGTCACATAAGAATAATTACGAAAATTTCAACCAATTCAGTATAAAATTGCTTGAAGATAACTCATGGCATTAGCATTAAAGCTATCAGATTCACATGTACATCTTTGCAGGTATAACTTTGCAGAGTTTTGAAAAATGCATAACCAGTTGAAACCTTGACTTTTTGTGAATTTTGTCATAATAAATAACAGAAAATCAATCTTCATTGTCCCTCTGTTTACAATTCATAATCATTAATCATAAATATTTTTTAGAACCATCATATTGCCATTCCGTCTCAGATTCCAGATTTTTTAACACTTCACAAACTGAGTAATATTGCTAAAAATAATGGTCAGAATTATTAAGAAAAAATACTATTGGTTCTTGCAAAATTTAATGTTCAGATTTCCAAAATTTACACCTTGAAATCCTAATTTCATGGAGTAAAAAATTAGTGAAAAACCTGTGTAATATGAAAATTTGAATGTTGAATTTGCCAAGAATTTTGCCCTTATAATCCACTTTCCTTGGACCTTCCTAGTCTCACATAACAGACTTACTCAGTTTTTATCTTTCTATTCATTTTATGTTTGTATTTGCTTTGTTGGTTACTGAAAAAAGGCAAAGAAATATATTGTCATCACCAAGAGTTAAATGGCAGTAGTTATTTACTTCATTGTAAATTTAAATCAGTGTATAGATGTGCAAAGCAGAGTAACGAGTATGCTTTTTTAATTTGAAGCGTAACATATTATTTAAACTTTGCAGTGAATGAAGAATATAGTATTTTATCTTCAAATGTTAGGGTGACACTTTGTAAAATAAAAAAAAAGCAAAGAAAATCTTAGAAGTGCCAGAAAAACAGAAAAAGTCAATATATTCCTAATTTTTTATGTTCAGAAAAGATTTTGTATGTTATCATATATACGAAGCATGTCATATTTGGCATGAAATAACTTACAAATGTGAACAGTTGGCCAAAAATTACCACTACAGAAACCATCATGGAAATCTTGCTGCTTCTACTCCTGAACAGATAGTGGCAATCTTGCAAGTTTTCTCATCACTTGAGAATATCAGGAGGGGGTTTCAGCATTATAAAAAGAAGCAGCAGTCTTGTTATGGACTCCTAGAAATTCTAATCAGCCAGTTCAGTATGAGCTTATCTGAGGGAATCCTGTGGACACATTGTTTGTACTATTTGACCAAACCATTTTAGTAAAATGAAACTCCCAAAACCTAAAACATTAGTTTACCAGAATCCCTTCAAGACAATACTTTTTTTTTAGTCTCAGATTTTTCCTTCTTTAATATTACCTTTTTTTTAACAAAGTCATTCAATTCTGAGTGCCAAAACAAATTTTGGTTCTGAATTTCTATTGAATGTTTACCCCCCCCCCAATTTAACCAAGACTCAAACTTGGGAGTAAATTCATAATACACACCTGGAAGATAAATTGCAGTTAGCAAGCACTGTACTAGGCTGAAATGTAAGACAAAAGACATGGAAAATGTGTCAGTGGCAAACAAGGTTAAAACAGTAGCTGACAGCCATACCAACACAGGTTATGGCTGACAGTAGACTAATCTAAAGTTGTTGTACCATACAAAAGAGAAGTCTTTTGTGGCAAATTTCTAATAACTAAATGCCATTTAAGAAAGACTTTTTCTATCCACTTAGTATCTAATTGTAATTGATACTGATAGTTTGTATTCATGATCAATAAAGATTGTTTGCTCTATGATTTTTATTAAATATTGGCTTCATATGGTCACATTATGATGCTTTGTTGATGGAGGCTGACAAAGCAATTTTCCAAAAGTCAGATTCACTTAATGACTGACCCTAAAGTTTTACATCTTAAATAAAGATTAGAAAACTTCACAGTTGCTAACAAAGAGCATTATTTGGCTTCAACAGATGAAATGGATTTGTTAACACAAGCCACATTTCTTTAAGATATCAGGACACATACACACACACACACAAGAAAAAGATTTTTTTTGCAATTCTGCAAAAGCCTCAGTTTTGATGAGTTTCACTGTTCAATTAAGCAAAAACTGCTTGAGGTACACAAATTAGATCTGGTCTGTATGTTTTTCATGATATGTAGTTGTCCAGATTAAATATTCATACAGTTAAAGCAAGTTTTCAGCCTTTTTCTAAATTTAAGAACTTTTAGTTCTTTTACTGTTCTTGTCTTCTTTGGGTGCATATGCCTTTTACAAACATAAATACTATTGGGAGTTTATTTTATTGCAATTTGTCCACTCATAAAAATGTATAATTACATGACAGTGTGGTGATTCCATGACACAAAATCATTCCTCTTCTAATCCAAATCTAGTGCTTAATATAATACAGAGAAAAAAATGATGGAAAAATTGAGAAATGTGCCGAAAACAATAATAGAATATTAATGCAGAATCATTTGTTTATTGTATAATATATTTTGACTCTTTAATCTCAGATTTTTTTCCATTGATACTGATAGGTTTTGTTTTCTCAAGATTTGATGGCAAACAGTTTATTATTGTAGGCATCACTTAGTCAAGTTAAGCTAGACAATTTTAGCACATATTCCAACCCCTACACCTGACCCCATTTGTAATAGACAGTATTGATAGTAATTTGTTATCTACATGCTTGTAATATAAAATGTTGATTATGCACTTTTGTCTATAGTTTAGTAATATGTAATATTGATTATACAGTTTTATAAATATGTTAGTATGTGGATTAGTAAGTGCTTTCATTGGACATGTAAATCATAAAAGAATGTTTTGCAGTTTAATAATATGGTTTAAATGGTCTTGACATAAAGAAAATTAGAAGTTTTTTTTTTTAAAACAAAACCCACTGTCCTGGAAAGTTTGTAGTTTTATTGTATGGTGTGTCTTTTTACAGTCTTGTGTTTTCACAGTAATATTTGTGTTTAAGGTCATAATATTGCTTATTATTCTTTACAGCAAGGGTCATAGAATTATCAGCCTTATGAGACTATTAATAATTTGTCAGTTTTCATGAAAAAGATGGAGAAACTTCGATTTGAGCATGAATTACTTGTAACTCTGGTCGATATTTGCCTACCCTTTGAAACAAAATGTTGTAGCTGTCTTTGTACTTTTTAATGTAGGTTCAGTCCATACTTCCGCACCCGAGAGAATATGAGTTTGTCTTCTGTTACATTCTGCAATAAGATCCTTCCAAAGAAGATGCTATGTCGTTTTGATATTCAGGGCACCTGCCATGATGAAAATTGCAAAGGGTAAGCCAGATTTTTTTAAAATAACCTTTATCAGCCAAACTGGGATTCCATGGACAGGGAACATAACATTTTAAAGGACAATTGTAGTGTATGATGCACTAGTAGTTGATGAAAAAAGAGATACTCTTATTGCTTTTATAGTGTTTGCACCTTACTTTGGCATTTGCACAGTAGTATCATTTTTTTTTAATTGAACACTTACATTGCTATAATACATGTATTATCATGTGTTCAAATAACTCATGAAATCATGATTATGCTTGAATATATGGTTTTCCTGATATGAGCTGCAGCAAGGAATTTTCCATTCCAGATTTTACTGTCATTCAGTTTTTGTGTTCACTTATTGCCAACCAGCTTATATTATAATAAATACCCATGTTTTGTGAATTACTTAACTTTTTCAAATTAATAAATTATTCTATAAATGACTGTATTTGCATTAATTTATACTCTTTTGTCACTAAGTCAATTCTTGCAACACAGCTGACTACTAAATGCCTTGGTTGATTTCATTGTGAGATTAATTTTTTAGAAATGGAATTTGATTGTCATTTTAGATTTTTTCACCTTTAGCAGCTTTGTCCAATACTAGAGCAGCATAGACTTGGACGGATATGCACTCAAGAAAAATTGTAATTGCATTTTCTTCCCTGATAAAAGTAATGCTAAAGGAAATGCACAGTGTCAGAATTTGAGGGACATAAGGCATTATATTTTGAGAATCCTGGGATTCCATTCTTAAGGTGCAACACCAACTTTTCTGATTTATGTCAATTCACAATTTTATGGTGTATAAATATGTCTAAATATTCCTGGATTTCATTATTGCTACTAACCATAGATTTTAAGATGAAATGAACAATGATCCTTTCATTGAAACAGCAGGACCACATCCTCCATCCATCAAGTACCAAAAAACTAGATTTTTTGCAAAACCAAGATAATCAATCCAAATAAATAAATTCAAGTTTCCCTATACAGGAGAGACAACTCTTATCCATGCTTAAAACAATTGAAGTTTTCTCCCTTTGACTATCTTTGACACCGGAATGATTTAAGAATTCAGAATTTTGAATTACCAAATTTGTATTTGGGAATTTAGAACATATCTATTAGGTAGATTGAACAAGATGTTTTTGAAAGGATAGGTTCATTCTGTGTACATTTGTTTTAAAGCCTTGTAATAAAACTTGCCTTGATTGGAAAATTGATTTGGGATGTCATGGTCAGGATCACTAGAATTTATATTGTGATATAATAATAATAATAATAATAATAATAAAAATGAGGACTTTGTATAGCGTCTAATCTTTACTCCATGTGCTTTACAACATCTGTAATGATATGACTTCTCTACAGAAAAACAAATAACAAAAACCATGAAATTGGAAAACAAAAAAACATGCTGAAAACATATGAGATGTATTATAAAACATTCTAAGTTCTCTAAGTTTATTCCTGCAGTCAAAAAAGGTGAGTTTTAAGAGCACTCTTAAAAGGGACCTTTGTGCCTAATTTCAATGGGCAATTTGTTCCACATCGCCAGGCCCTGGTATGCAAAAGAACGTTATCAATATGGCTTCGTTTTCATAGTGGGAACAATGAGAATACAATTGTCAGAAGAGGAGTACAAGTATCTTGCTGGTGTATGCACATGAGTGAGGCCAGATAGGTATGTTGGACTGGAGTCTGTCAATGAAACATAGCAAAGAAAACAAATTTAGTGTTTGATTCTGTATCGAATTGATAGCCAATGTAGGGTACAGAGCAGTGTGCTCTGATCAAGGTACTCAAAAGATGATCCGAGCAGCTGTGTTTTGAATTTTCTGGAGTAGATATTGTGACGAACCAGACAGAATTGAGTTACAATAGTCCAGTCTTGAAAGTACTAATGAACACACAAGCATTTTAGTGGCATCAACTGAAAGATATTTGCAAATGGAACTGATGTGTCTCAGTTCAAGATATGCAGCTTTGTATATGTTAATGACATGTTGGTGCAATGTGACAGTACTGTCTAGAGTAACACCTAGGTTTTGTATTGACTGTGAGAATTTAATGCTGGTGTTGCTGATATTTATTGTCTGAGGTAAAGGATGTGAATGAGAAAGTCTTTGTGTTGTGATCAGAATGGCCTCAGTTTTATCCTCATTCATCTGCAGCTTGTTACATGTCATCCATGATTTCACATCAGAAATGCACTTCTCTACTCCATGGATGGTAGCATCAAGTTCAGTTGGGTGGCTAGACTTGTACATTTGGGTGTCATCAGTGTACAATTGGTGAGACACTGGGTGATGATCTGTGACACTTGAGAGCGGCTGAGTGTATAGAATGAAGAGAACAGGTCCAAGAACAGACCCCTGTGGAACACCACAACATAGATCAACTGGGCTGGAATGTATTACATTTGCAGATACAATTTGTGTCCTGTTGACTAAGTAGGACTTAACCACAGTAAGGCTGTATTCTGAATGCCAAATACATGCTGGAGATGGTGAAGTAATATATCATGGTCTCTTGTGTCAAATGCTGCAGACAAATCAAGGAGGGTGAGAACTGTAATCTTTCCACTATCCAGAGCAGAGAGAATGTCATTAAATACTTTCAGAAGAGTAGTTTCAGTACTGTGGCAAGGGCAATATGCAGACTGTACATTGCTAAAATGACTGTTTGAATTCAAATGAGATACAAGTTGGGCTAGAACAACTTTTTCTAAGATTTTTATATTAATGGAAGATTAAACTGGGCAGTAGTTCTTTAAATTGTTATGGTCAAGAGCTGGTTTCTTTAGCACAGGCTTTATGATGGCAGTTTTGAAAAATAATGGGAATTCCCCTGATGAGAGAGAGATATTAATAACATTAGTTAGTGCAGGCAATATTGGGTCCACTCAAGCAGCAGTGATGTTGGAATTGGATCAAGTTCACAAGACTTTGGTGCACACTTCATGATTTTCGGTACTAAATCAATAGAGACAGGTTCAAATGCTCCTAATGGTTGTCGGTGAAATACTGTATCATAACTGTATGGTGATGAGTCAATTGAAATTGTGATATAGGTTTCCACATGATATTTTAAGTTATATATTTACATGTTACAGCACCCTATTGACATTGAAGTCAAGGGTCAAAATCACAAAAGTGCATTGATCCTGGTTCTGATTTTCAACCCAGGTCACCATTAAGTAAAAATGGTATATTAGCCTTCACGATTTTTTCTGTTAGAATTTAAGATGTACTTGAAAGGGTATCACACAGTAACCAGTTGATCGCGTGACAAGCTCACATTCTTGTAAACACAAAGCATTTTGTGTAATGGTTGAACAGAGTTGCCAGTTTACTTCAACAGCTATAGTGTACTTAAAAGTTGTATGGTTGCCATTAAAGGAAAATGTTTCTGCCAAAAAAGTTCAGTGTCAGAAGGAAAAATGAAAACAATTGGACTAAATGAAAAGAGAGAATCCTGTGATCATTGCTGAGAAATTTGAAAAAAACATTTTCAATAGACTCTATGCAATAGTGAAAAATTGGAATGGATAGAGATAGCTAGAATCTTGTAACCTTGAGTAGGACAGAGAATGGTATTTAGTCAGATGGTTTTACCCATATTTCACTGATAATGTTTGTAAATTAGTCCAGTTAAATACTATAATTATTTGTTAAATAGATAATATACACCACTCCCATGATACATCGCGCACAATGGGGTTCACAAACATTGACCTCACTATAAGCAAATGCACAAGTTACCAAGAAACCTCCAAAAATTGAAAAAATCTGCTTAAACTTCGAGAAAATCACAAGGGGAGGGGGGGTAGGGGACTGGGCTGTTTAATGACTGAATCCTTTTTTTATAATCATATCAATAATGATTGTTAATAAGGTGCTTTTTCTCTAATGAAGTTGTACATTACTATGTATAAACAACATTTATTTTCAAAATGTCCAACATGTGAAAGATCATTCCAACTGGTTTGAACAACCATCACATATACATGAAAATATCTGTGTATTACATCACTTTTTTTTGTTTTGTTGATAAGTCTGGTTTCAAGAATGGTATTCTATCGTGCCAAATTGGGAGTTGGTTAGCAGGGAACTAGATTGACTGTTGATACACCATCAAACAAGATTCCTTTTATTTAACAAAAACTCGTGACTGCTCTGGTGGCCTAGTGGTTAGAGCATCTGCTTCAGAAGCTGGAGGTCGTGGGTTCAAACCTCAGCTGAGTCATACCAAACACTTAGAAAAATGGTACTAACATCTGCCTCATTAGGTGCTCAGTATTAAGAGGTTAGTGTTACAACTGGTCAGATTGGATCAGGATAGTATGACTGGGTGGGACATCATTCTACATGTCAGTGGCATGATGCCTCAGTGCTAGACATCGCAATAAACTGCTACACTGTAGACATCATAGCTATATGACTGAAAAATTGTTGCTACGTTAGAAATCCTAATGAGACACACACACACACACAAAACAACATTAATTTTGTGAGACAATCACCTACATAAAAAAACTGATTTGTTCCATTCGTACATTATTGATGCCATGATTTCAATGGAAGTAATAGTGAAACTTCTTATCATCCTTGAGGATATTTCATTTTGCCAGTTCATGAATTCTCTGAAACTCACTTTCCCACAATGGTCTGTATCTATGAAACCCAGCTCTTTATTTTATGAAGTATTCTTTTAGCTTGGTTGCCTTGCTATCTTTGATCACATTTGTGAATGAGTCGGTTATTTTAAGGTAGTTTATGTTACAACTTACATACACAATGATATTTTTAACAATGTTCGATTGATCCATGATTTGAGTTCACCCGACATTTTAGATTTTAAGTTTGAATGATTTGCATGCCGTTTACCCTTTTTTAAAATCCATCTTCTTTATTTGATTCAAAAGACAGTTAAAATGATAATACAGAGGAGGCCAGTTTTCAATTGAGTGCAACACTACAACAGATACTTCTGCAAGACAGTTATCAAAACACAGTTTTTCTTAATTAGGTTCTCAGAGAAACACTTATGAAAATAACTATTATGGTAAATTTATTTTACATGTAAATAAACATTGCATTTATGATGATTACACTTAAGAGGAACTAAAAGATAGAATTAAAACGCAAATGTCGTGTAACAAAATTTATTCAATTGGTATTTAAGTATTAATGTACTGCTTCACTAGGTGTCACATTTTCATTGATCAAATTTTACTTGATTATTTTCATTTATGGCGTACTAAGAATGTTATCTGGAAAGAAAATATAACCAGTTATATGACTTCTTATTAAAAGTTGATAATTTCAAACTGTTGATTAAAATTCTGAGGTCCTATCTACCGTTTTCGACTATAAAACGCGATATTTTTCAACATTTCAGTTAACAATTTGATTATGATTTTCTTCAAGTTTTAAGAAATAGGGATAATTTTTTTGTATTTACTGGTTTGAATTCACCACTGACCTCAGGTAATAAGTGGGTTCACGAGTTATCATTGTATGAATTATCGAGGGAGTGGTGTACAATAAAAAATATTCAGTATTGAAAATGTTGGTTATGCTATTCTTACTTTATTTGTACTTATTACTCACATCTCAAGAAAAATGCCAAAAACATGTACAAGGTCTGTTTCCTGCTGCTGAAGTAATGGTCTTATAAGAGTGAGAGGTCTTTATTGTTGTTGTAGGGTTTAATGCTATTTTTCAGCACACGATAGACTATACATGATGGCCAATATTAATTGTGGAGGAAAAACCTGGAAAAAACCCTGAAAAAAACCACCGATCCACAAGAAGCTACTGGCAAGCTTTCTCACATATCCACATTGGTTGAATCTGAGACTCGAACCCATTCAGAAGTTAGATGGTAGTGATTCGTAATGGAGAGCGCTTTAGGCCACTCGGCCACTCTGGGTCTTTGCCATAATCTTAGGTTCTGTAGTGAAATTTGTAAATATTAATGACTTTAATCATGCTGATTGGTTGAGGTAAATAATGTGTAACCTTGCAAGAGATTATATTTCCTGGTTCAAATTTGCTTATATATTTCCTAATATCATTGATGGATTTTGTTAAAAGCGCTTCAAAGCAGAGCATATTATGCTTTGATGTTGTCCATCTATTATGTCTCTCCATTTGTTCCCTGCTTCATTCGTGCACAATGACTAGGGTCAACACCAGCTGTTGTTTTCAAACTTAGTAGCTTGCAATTGAGGCCAGTACAAAGTTCATAGATTTTGTGCTCAGGAGGTGAAAGGTCAAGGGATTAACAGAAGTTAAAACTGTTTCTTCACAGTAACAAAGGGATTAACAGAAGTTAAACTGTTTCCTCACACTATTTTGACATGTTTGCCACATACCTTCATCAAACTTTATAAATGGCTTGCATTTGAGATAAGAAAGACAACTGTTGATTTGGGAATCAAAACATCAAAGATGAATGCCACATTGACTAAGAAGCTAAGTCAGTTTATTCTGTGATATGCTGACTTGTGTCAAGATCAGTCATAGGAATATTTTTTAAGTTTTTATTTCAAGTTTTTTTTTTATTTGCTTATATTTCCTAAACTCCATGGTAAATTCTTATTATATTGTGGTCATTCATGAAGCTTAGCATGATCTCTCATCCCTATGACATTGGGATCAAGGTTGCAATCAAATAAACTTTGTATTGACGTTTTGGTTTAAGTTTTATTTTTTAATTTGCTTAAACCCTTTGATGGATTCTATTCTTACTTAACCTTAACATGCACATATAGTGTTAGCTAATGCACATTTGAATGCAGTACATCTGGAGTTGTATTGACAATTATGTTCATCATGTATATTTCTTGAGCAGTTTGAAACAATGTCCCAACAATTATAGGACTGTTTTACCTACATTGTCAGGTATATTGCACAAAGACATGTCTTAGAACCTGAATCCTAATATGAAGCAAAGGATGCATAACAAATGAAAAATTTGCAAGCGGAGTGAGGTATGGCATGCACATCATCATTTGCGTAAATTCACCAGTAAATAGCTCTCAGCTGTACGCCTAACTTGGAGATAGGGAGAAAGATTGTGTCAAATCAGTTTAATTAAATAGATTTGTTTTGGTAATTGTATAGAAATGTTTAGGAATTTTGGTAAGTATTGCAGATTTGCACTTAGCAAATCATGGACATGCCACACAGGCCTTGGTTAAGGAAGTTTCCCTGATATCATTTTTATTTTAGGAGTATGTTTTATATCTTTGCAAGGGTTTATGATTTTTATAATTATATGGTCTTAAACTAAGTAACAGAAAAGAAAAACGGACAAGTTTAGTACAGTTCGACAAAATAATATATTTCCCTTGAATACGAAGTGAAAATTTCACAAGTATTTTGAATTAGATCCCACATAGTCGTAAAGAGTGTTTTTAATGAATTTCAGTATAGAAAGTGCCGATGACCAGTTGTCTTGGACAATGTGATGTGCCAACTGTCTTGATGTATCACAGTTAAATAATCCAGAATGTCATTGAATGAATTCACAACAATCCAGAAATAGTGTTTTAGTCCAAAATCAATGATCACTTAGTAATTTCAGTGCCTGTTCGTATATCTTCTGTTTTCTTTCCAGGCTACTGTTTGCTTGTGTGCAAATATGATTTTAATTTTCTAATTTTAATTTTCTAATTGAATCTTTTTCTTAACATCTTTGGAAACTGTAGAATAGAGTTCCAGATAAGCAGCTTATATCCATGTTTTAAAGCACAATAATTTAAAAAAAAATGCATTTACAAATTGTAGAAATTTAATTTTATTCATTCAGCAAGTACAGTCATTGTTTCATTTGGTACATTAGGCCAGTGTTTTCAATGTATTTGCCCTTTCAATGAGCACATTCAGTATTTTATTGTGGTACATTCGATTATTGTAAACAATGTGATTGAGAGCGGTTCTGGTGTATGTACCTTTGCATTGATATTACTCGATAACAGTGACAACAATCATCAGAACACTTAAGTGTTCTTGGTCACTAAGGTGCTTGATATTTTCTCAGAGGCATGTTAAACATGCTGGTGATTAGGACTGAGACACTATCTTAAGTTTGTTTTGTATGGTATTTACAAAATTAAAAAAAAATTAAAAAGAAAATTAGCTCCATAACCATGGGGTACAAAATCTAGTTATTACAATGTTATCTAGAACCTTGGTTAGAGCATCCATCTTGAAATGGGAGGTTGTGGGTTCAAACCCCAGCTGAGTTATACCAGAGACTTATAAAATAGGTACTAACAAGCTGCCTTGCCAGGTATTTAGCATTCAGAGGTTAGTGTTAGGACTGGTCAGCCTGGTGTCAGGATACTGTGACTGGGTGGGACATCATGCGACATGTATGTCATTATGACCCAGTGGTAGACATCGCTACAAACTGCCACAGTGCAGACATCATATCTATTTGACTGAATTTTAAAATCAAAAGCTATGTTCAAATTTTTAATCACACACACAAACAGCTATATCCCTGGTATTAGATAGAACTGACAGGTTATTTACTCATTCATTGTCTTATTGTAGAAGGGTGCCTTATGTGATATTCTCGTGTTGTATATTACAATATTTTATGTCAGCCATTTACTCTTTACATTACTGCTCTTCTTGAAGGAGTTGTAAACAGTATTTGAAGTGACTGGTTTAGGTTACTTACCTTGCAGCTAAAGACAACTTCAAAGGAGTAGTAGTGATAGCCTTAGGCATAGCTCAGTTGTAGTAAAGAATGCTCTTCCACATTTTTGTAAAAAAAAAAAAATAATTTGTCATCCAAGGGTCTATCGAGATTGCATATTTTTCAGTGCAGACATCATATCTATTTGACTGAATTTTAAAATCAAAAGCTATGTTCACATTTTTAATCACACACACAAACAGCTATATCCCTGGTATTTGATAGAACTGACAGATTATTTACTCATTCATAGCCTTATTGTAGAAGGGTATCTTATGTGATATTCTCGTGTTGTAATATTTTATGTCAGCCATTTACTCTTTATATTACTGCTCTTCTTGAAGGAGTTGTAAACAGTATTTGAAGTGACTGGTTTAGGTTACTTACCTTGCAGCTAAAGACAACATCAAAGGAGTAGTAGTGGTAGCCTAAGGCATAGCTCAGTTGTAGTAAAGAATGCTCTTCCACATTTTTGTAAAAATAAATAAATAATAATTTGTCATCCAAGGGTCTATCGAGATTGCAGATTTTTGTGAATTATCACCCTATGCCTACATCATTTGTAGAGAGGTCAGAATCCAAACTTGAAAGAAACATATACCATATACACTCACTTATAAGTAGCATCTAATTGCAAGCAATGTAGACCTTGATCTGCAGATGCATGTTTTGTTTCTTCAACTTATTACTCCTTTAAAAACTGCATTGACCCAGATCTGCCAGAACATTATATAACAGCAATTCTGGGTCTTCAAAGTTTACAGTTGGGCTGGACTTATAAGCATGTGTATATGTGGTAATTGCTTTGTGTAGTTTTCAAAAGAAACATTTTAACTTTGAAGTTTGCTGCATAACTTTTTTCTGGGGTTTCTATCTTCCATCAGAGGCTTTTTCGTTTAATTTTTGTGACATCTTTGTACCCTTGACATTAGTTGCTCCAGTACTAGTAGTTCAAATATGTCAAAGGAATAAATGCTTGAAAGTTCACTTGTTCACAAATATGTAGTAAATGAAGATAAATTACCTTGCATTAACACTCACTTTTTAAATTTACTTTGCATGAGTATGAAATATTTACATTCAGTAAAGACCAGGTACAGATGAAAAGATAAATTGTATTTTGTGTAAAATGCTGATTCGAATATTTCTAAAGGAGTGAAGTAACATGTTCAGTGACATTTCTATTGTTATATAAGATTTAAGTTAAACAAATAATAATATCTTAATAGTGATATCATACCAGATAATCCTAGCTATGGAAGAGTTTGTTTTGCAACACAACTGGAATGTCATACAGGATGTTTTGAACAGTTACTATCTTCACTTACCATATATGCTCACTTATTAATCAAGTCTGAATGCAAATTGCACAGACTCAGATCTGCTGTCACACAGTGCACTGGCAAATTTGAGTCTGTACAGTTTATTTGGATTAATTAATAGAAAAAACAACATGGATCATGATCTGCCAGCACATTATGAAACAACCTATCAGGGTCTCCCTTTTGTTTGCTTTGTCATGCAGGATTTTTCAGAAATCTACACTTTGACTAAATCCTTTGTACACTTGTACGTAATTATCAGCTTGCACAGAAAGCCCCCGTTTATCAACATTTGTTAACAAGTCTGCTGATAAAATTATTGAAAGTTTCTATTCAGTCATGCGTCTCAATTGTATGAATTTTATTCCGACATTTTTCATGAAATTTAAAACAAAGTTGTTCATTATGACCACCTTGCTGTAGGGAGCCATGGTCACTCATTTGGTAGAGTTTACAAACCTTAATCCAAGGGTCTTGGGTTCAATGCATGTCCAGACCAGCCTGGGTTGGCTGTCTTGGTGTGTACCTGGGAAAGGCAATGAACTCCAATGTCTTTGACATGATACAGCAAATAATGTGTTTAAATACAACTAAAACCAACACACCCACCCACCACCATTATATATTTCAACCGCTCCAGTGGCCTAGTTGTTTGAGTGTCTGCCGCAGAAACGGGAGGTCATGGGTTCAGTGCCTGGCCAAGTCATACCAAAGACTTAATAAAATCGTACTAGCAGCTGCCTCGCTTGATGCTCAACATTAACTGGTTGGCCTGGTATCAGGATAATGTGACTGGGTGGGACATCATGCTCTATGTCTGTGTCATGATGCCCCAGTGCTAGATCACTATAAACTGCCTCACTGCAGATATTGTAGCGATATGACTTTTTTTTTTTTTTAAGCTACATTAAAAATCCTAATCAAACAAACAAACTAATATATTATTCACTTTTTTCTGTTCACTTGTCAAACATGATTTGTTATCTTTATTTAGTTCATTTGCATCTAATGTACACTGTAGTGTGTTCCAGTTATCAGTGTGCTTGTTTGCACATAGAAAATAGCTACTCTTCAGTTTTGGAAATGTATTAGTTACATTGACTTTATAGGTGAATATAATTACAGGATAGATAAATGTCACCCTTTGTTTGTTAGTGTTTCACAAGTTTCCAGTAATTTCATATAATTGCTCTACAGTCAATGGCAAAACAGTAAATATCAACACACTGAGAAAGGCCATTGTCTTACTCAACACATTTGGCCCATGACAGTCAGGCTGAAGGTGATGACTTTTCACAGCTATTTCTGGTACTTCAAAAGAAATGATCTGTCCTGCTTCAAAGCTCACTGTAGTGTTGACAGTTTGTCTTTAATGTTTGACAGTTTATTTTGTTGTACATCATAGTAATGAAGATCCTTATACACACCTCCCAAAATGTTGAAGTGCAGTAACTTTTTCTTAGATTATACCTGTAATCAGTAACTAGACATTTGTGAATCAGCTGTCACAATTTTGAGTTGGAAAATGAGAGAATTTGTATGCCTTAGTAAAAAAAAAAAAAAAAAGAAGTTTAACCAGGTCCAATTGCTGATAATTTTTCTGATGAATTTAATTCCTGATCATTTTGAATAAAGGTTTTAACCTTGCATTATTCATTAGCTAACCAGCATAAAATATAGTCATTACCTTTTCACAGGCAGTGATATAACAACATTGTTAAAGTTTTGCATTAAATTTTTCAAAGTTGCTTATCTTCTACATCAGTGGCTGTGTTCCGCAAAAACTTTGAGATTAATTACAATGGGTGTAAAAGTTTATATATTGTAATGCTGTTAGTTCCTGTAATGCGAGAGATTCATTATAAATAAAGAAATAAACAAAAATAGCTTAAAAGCAGAAAGAAAATCTTCAGGCTGATTGTGAATTAGTAATCCCAGTAATCAGACTTGTGGAGAGGTCACAGTAATTGCTGTATATACTTGTTTAGAAGTCAAGTCCAGCTGTAAACATAGACCCTAATCTGCCACTGCATTTAACACCAGCAGGCCAGGGTCTGTCTTGTTTATTTTACGTATTGCTCTTGAGAAACTTAATAGATTCAGATCTGTGCTGGCAAATCTGGGTCTGTGCAGTTTGCAGTTAGTCATCTTTTAAACGAGTACATATGGTATATGGAATAGTATAGCACCAGATTAGAAAGGATCTCTGTTTACCACTGATATTCAGCTGTTTCTAAACCAAATGTTGTTCATAGTATTATTATTTTTCTTTAAAAGTTGATTTAAAGGTATTCTTTGATAACAAAAACAGTCAATTAAGTAGATTTTCTTGTGAAGTTAAAACTTACTTTTTAATCAAGGGATAACTTTCTGAAATCATTATTGATTCATACTATATACTGTACCCTTTTCCATTTTAAGGGATTTAAATTTTAAACATTTTTTTTTATCACAGAATACATGTAAAATACTTGCAGAACATGCAACGTTGATGGCATGCTACAAAGAATGAAATGCTAATAATTTTGAAGAGCTTTGTGGCCAATTATAACTTCAAAGTTAAGTGTTCAGCTCATAAAAGAAATATTTGATTGATATTGAAATATATGTTCATGCATGTTCAATACACATCTCAGCACTGTTCCAAACTATACACAAGAGGAAAGATGAATTGGGATAGTTTTAAGATCTGGTGGACTTGTTCAAGGCAACAAATCCAACTGAAAATGGTGAACATTTTCTTTTTCGTTTGTATGAACTTAAGTGTAAATGCATTAATCATTGGAACATACAGATCATGTTAGTTATAATAAAAGTTTACAAAGTCTAATTGTTTTCATGTAATTTAACACATAATTGTTATAAAGACTAATAATCTGATTGACATACATTTGGGAGACAGGACTTAGAGAGGTGTTCATGAACGAGTGATACTGTGACTTTTAAATAAATTACACTGTAACTTGGTTGAGTTTTCACATCTTCCCTTACATTGATCAGCTTTAAAAACAATTAAGCTTGCTTAAATCAGAAAAAAATTAATTTACCAAGCAGCAGTCAAAAGATCAAACTATTTTGTCCTCCACTTGAACTATGATTGTGATTCTATGAAATTGATTTAAGTATGTGTGGCAGAAATTATAGATTTTTGTAAGAAAAAATGCCATTAAAACAAAATATATCTTTGGCGAATAATTTATTTACATGTATCTGAAATTTATCCAAACTTTGTTTTTCTTAAGATTTTGGGAGGCATGATTGATAATTCAAGTAAAAACGTCTTTATCAAGTTGTATTGTTTTTGCACAGTAACTGTAATTGAATATAAATAAATGGAGATACCTAAGTTTCCAACATTCTCTTTGAAAACATAAAAGTATACATTTAATTCGCAGGGTGTTATTTAGAACACATTTCAGGGACATGGGAATCAAATTTATGTAATAAATTGATTCATTGGCTGACATGTTAAATTTGTTCATTCTGGTTTGTCCTACTTACCACAATATTTGTATTACATAGTGTGCAATGCACAGAACAATGATATAATTGTCGGTCTCAGCTGTGGTAGGTCTGGGTCAATGCTGTTGAAGTTGGGGGTGTTTTGTAGTTTTCACTAGCTGTACTGTGACATGGAAAAATGAGTGTCTGAATGAATAGTAATGTGACAGAAGTAATGGTCATATTGCATGCCAACAAATATACCTTCTGGCTACCTACATCACCTCACAGGTGTGATAGATGAGCCTTCCTCTTGCCCCCCCCCCCATTTGAGGCAAGTGGAATTTGATGTTTTTAACATGGTAGATTACAGGAATTTACTTACTGGAGTATCACTGACCTATTAGTGAAGTACCTGAGCGTGAAATTGGATGACAAATTGTACCTCCATTTACACAGTCATTTGATCATTATACTTCACCCTGTACACCTGTAGTACAATTATTGTTGCTGTTGTTTGATGTTGTCATGCTCCATTCAAACTTTCATCCAATATCCAGCGAATACATGCCCATATCTGGTACATACTATTATGATATAAAAAGTCATAGGTTGATGGTTTTCATATTGCCCACAAACATGGGTGAAGTAATTGGAGTCCGATAGGGGACATGGGTTGATATAAATTAAAAGATTTGAGATCAAGTTAATCAAATATGACTCTGTCATTGTATTTCAAGTTGACAACTGATTTTTATATTTTTACACACCTCATTTTTCTAATGTGAAATGAACTCTTAATGGAATACATAACCAAATCTCATTCATCCATCAAAGACCATTGCATTTAACCGTTGGATAAATTAGAATGTTGCATAAACAATATTAGCAGAGTACTGTGCTGTGAACATTAACATTCACTAGTCAGTGCTAGGATAGTCATAAAATGTTTTGACTTTTTTTTCTAGGGCCACATGTTGAGCTATTTATTTTTATGATATCATTTTAAAATAGACAATAGTGTCAGGTGAATGAATGAGTTAATATGCATATATTTCAAGCATTTGTGGCCAGATCATGACATTGCAAGGTATTAGGACATTGTTATTTAAACTTGTTTTATACAGAAAGAACCATTTTCTAATATTTTTGTACTATTCAATTATAATAACAAACTTCATACACTGAGCTCTTATCATCGCATAATGTGCTGGCAGAACTGGGTCTTTGCACTTGGTTAGAAGTAATCAATAGAAGAAGCTGCACGGACCCTATTGGGCCATTGCATTATATTCGAGTGGATATACATGTACTGTCAGTTTGATAGTTGGTTAAATGTAGGTTGGATCAAGTCAACAAGACTGTAGCCTAGACGTCCAGATTTTGAAGAAATTGATTAGTCCATATTGCCCGGATGTGTCGAAATACCAATGTTGTTTGATGCAATTTGTTTGGATAAATCTGTGATGAATGTAAATGTCAGCTTGTAACGAGGATTTATAAAGTATACTAGAATCTTCCTGTGTCTTAAATAATTTTATTATGTGCCCATTTAATCTGGATTTGTCCATCTCATGTTAAATACAGATTGTCAGTCTATATTTCCATATCTAACATCAGATAAAAGTTTTTAAGAGTATTCACCGACATCCATGTATCGTAAAGTACTAGCTTAGTCCAACTGTAAACTGTACAGACCCAGATCTGCCATAGCATAATGTGCCAGCAGATATGGGTCTATGCAGTTTGTTAGGAGTAATAAGTAGAACAGCATAGACCCTGATCTGCCAGTACATTATACTATGGCAGATCAGGCTTTTTGCTGTTTTCAGTTTTGATGCAACTTATAAGCGAGTATGTATGGTATGCTTCAGTACAACAATTGAACCATTTATAAATCTAATATTGTTTTGAATTCCATTCACTCTGTATTGCAGAAAGTATTTTAGAAATTAGAAAAGTACTGGATTATAATAAATACAAAATTGCACCAATCACTGCCATCTCACCTCTGTCTGCTTTGGTTAGAGTCTCAGACTATGCTAATGTGGGTATGTGAGAAAACTTGCCAGTAGCTTCTCGTGGGTTGGTGGTTCTTTCTGGGAGGTTTCCCGGGTTCATCCTCCACCATTAATTCTGGTCGCCATGTATAGTCTATCATGTACTGAAAAATGGCATTAAACCCTACAACAACAAAATAGCAGTATATATGATCACTTCTAAGTCAACTAAAACTGCAGACAGAAAAGATCCTGATTTTCCATAGCATAATGCACCAGCAGATCAGGATTTGTGTTGTTTGTTCAGTGCATTATGTGATGGCAGATCTGGGTCTATGCCGTTTGCAGTTCGGTTAGAATTATAAGTGAGTATATACAGTATTAAATCGTGTGATTGGTTCCACATCTCAGAAGGAACTAGCTTGATGTGGCATATAAATATTTCAAGGCCACCCCTGTCATATCGGACTCATTTGTTGACTCGGAACATAATACGTAAGTGGTTTTGTGCATGTATTGCAGTTGTAACAGTCATTACAGTGTGCTGTAGAATAAAGGTAACTCAAATGATGATCAAGGTTCTCTGCATAGCTAATTAAAACCGTTTATCTCTTAGCTGTGGTATAAATTTGATACAAGTCTCAAAACAACAATTACCAATCAACTTAAATTTGATAACTCCTTGTATCAATGACCTTAATATTTAGTATCAGTTAAATTACCAACTCAGACCCTGTGTTATACTTACAGTACTTTTTGAGTACCCAGTGGTTTAAACTGTATTATACATACAACTAGTATAACTCCATACTAGATTAAATCCCATTAAAGGAATGTAGAGACATCCAGATTCTGATATTTATTTGTGTATTTCATCTCATCAGATGAATACATGTGACACTGAAAAATGTAGTCTGAGGGAATGTAGAAGGAAACAAAAATAAATTACAGCACTATAACCAAAAGGTTTTCTCCAGGATAAATTGCAGCAGAATAATCAAAAGGTTTACTCGAGGATAAATTATAGAACCTGTCAAAGTAAAGACACTTCTGTTATTGAGGTTGTCTTGAGAAATATGGATGTGTTTATTTATCATGTTGATAATATATTGATAACATGTTTGAATGACAAGTTCTTTTTGTGAGTTAGCTATTACCATATTCATGAAAAGCATTTGGCTTGAGTTAGAAACAATAATAGCATTCGGTTTGTGTTCGGAACATGAAATCTTTCCTTGAAAACAGTATCAGTTAGTCACCTCTAGAACTAGATGATTCTTGTTATAACATGACTGTAAATTTATATATAAGTACTTATAGTATTTATAATACATTTGCTATGATCTTTTTAGCATGGAACATTAGACAAGAATAAAATCTTCAAAAATTTCCAGAATTCACATACAAATATTGAAATTTAATATGGACATGTTTATGGTTTGCATAAACCAAAATCTACATAGTATTTACTTTGGCCAATACTTCAATAATACAAATAGCTCATATCAATAGTATTTGCTTCAATACAAATAACCCAAGTCGATAATATTTTTTGCAACACATATAACCTACATCAGTAGTATTGCGTTTATATGAATTACCTTACTGTTACCTTGTGCCTCCAAGAATCATGGCTCACCTCCTAGATGCCTCCATTTTTACACTGTATAACATTTTTAAAATTTAAGCATACATTTTATACCAAAATAAAACAATTTTACCCCCCCCCATTTTATATATATATATATATATATATATATATATATATATATATATATATATATATGTGTGTGTGTGTGTGTGTGTGTGTGTATCTATGTATATATATATAAGTGGCCAAGTGGTCTAAAGCGCTCTCCGTTATGGATCACTGCCATCTCACCTCTGTCTGCGTGGGTTCGAGTCTCGGATTCATCCAATGTGGGTATGTGAGAAAGCTTGCCAGTAGCTTCTCATGGGTAGGTGGTTCTTTCCGGAGTTTTCCCGGGTTCTTCCTCCACCATTAATACTGGCCTCCATGTATGGTATATCTTGTGCTGAAAAATGGCGTTAAATATTATACAACAACAAAATCATATTAAAGCTATTAGCAATCAAAGTATGAAAAAGAGTTTCATACCACTAAGGACCCCAATCTGTTGGTGCATACCATGTTGTTAGATGACATTGGTTTGATGAAGGATTCTGTCACATCGTTATTTTAGGTCTATGAGGTGGCACAAAAAATCCTTCATTTTGTTGATGCCACCACTGTTAACAATGAACTCAACCTTGCTGTGTCTTGTATATGTCTGTGATAAAAGCCAAACAAATTACATTAAATAAATGCAATGCAAACTATTAATCATATTTTGTAGGCAGCATCAGGGACACTACAGCATGTCAGAGAAGGAAATTCTACAGGATATTGTCTCATATTGTCCAGAAATAGCCGGGGTCACTAAATTCACTCCTGTCATGAAGTACTCCAAGATAATAGGTAAGGGACTGTTGATTTCAATTTTTGGTGGAGGTTTTTAATTTGATGCCATTTTAAGTTATTTGCTGTAAAGAAAAGAACGGCATCTTTGGGTAAGATGGAATAATTTGAAAATTAAAACTAAATATGACAGTTTCCACCCAAATTGTATGCATGTCTTTGAATCTTAATTAACTGCAAGTCAGATTGGTTGAATGTAATATTATTAGGTAGTGTCACAGAGAATTATTGAGCCTTGTATGGAAGGATTTTAGGTTGTACAGCCTTATATATATACATGTGTATATATATATATATATATATATATATATATATATATATATATATATATGAGCATAGCTATGAAATATTGTTTATAAAAATGACAATAGTTATGCAGACCCAAATTCATACCCTCAGTTATGGAAAAGGTTGATCACACCATACAAATAAATTTACATAACAAAATTATAAGTAAAATTAAAGATGTATACTTTAGTCTTCTGGTGAATTATGTGATAGCAGATCTAAGTCTATGCTGCATGCAGTTTTAATAGCATTGTTAGATATTATTACATTATTTCTGCTGTAAACACTTTTATATTGGCTGTCACAGTGTTATGTGATTTGAGATATATTGGTATCACGTTCTTACATGATTTCCATTTGAGATGGTTTTCAATGGATGGCATGTGGTGTGATATGTGATATTCGTGCCACATGGTTAGAATGCTGAAAATACCAACTGAACAATTTGATATGAATTTTATTAAAAAAATTCCTTGATTATGTTATAAAACAATCACTGACTTTTGTTCCAGTGAAGATATATATATATATATATATATATATATATATATATATATATATATATATATATATATATATATAAATGGTTAATAAAACTTCTTATTCACCTCATCAAAGGCCTTTGATTAAATAATATTTCACTGTCTTAATATCATAACATTTTTAATGGTGTTTATCAGTTGAAATGGTCTTTT
Organism: Unio delphinus; assembly: GCA_029339505.1. NCBI lineage: Eukaryota > Metazoa > Mollusca > Bivalvia > Unionida > Unionidae > Unio > Unio delphinus. The sequence continues at coordinate 409,521 of JAQISU010000082.1, forward strand.
CATTTTACTGAAAGAAGCTAATATTAAATCATGTAATAAAACAATATAGCCCTTTGTTTTGGCATATGCAAAGTTTTATGAAACAAATAAACCTGTCATATTGACCTGAATCTTGTCAGTCTATATGAAGTTTACTGGATTATTCAATTTCATATTTACAGGAACAAAGGTCAGAATTTATATACTATTCTCAGGAATTTTGGGTGCTAAAAATGGGTCCCGTTTAAATCAAAACATGCTATATATTTCCAAACATTTGACATGAAAATTCCCAATGCAGCAGAACAGTTGAAAACTAAATACTTAAATAGCACTGAATATGACATTTTCAAGAATAAATCTAGAATTGAAATGTGTTCATAGACTATGGATGCCCACTACAGTAAACTAACCTCATTGCAAAACCTAACCAGTGTGTGACAATGGGACAGATAGCATTAAAAAACATTGTCTTAAAGACAAAAGTTAAAGTTTATCACACACAGATGATCTTTATTGTCTGTGACATAAAAAAAGACTGTACAGCTTGTTTGAATAACTGCTTTTCTATTGACCCATGGTTACATTTCTGAAAAAAATAGGAAAATACCAAAACATGTAATTCATGCAATTTATTAAGAGGTTTTTAATTTAAAGAATTTGTTGTAAAGTTGATAGATTTTATTTGTTAAATTTACTTTTTTGTAGCCTGTCTAATAACTTTTTTAATTTTTTTTTCCTTTTCAGCTGATTGTGTAGACAGTTTGCTGAAGCAACACCAGGGGCGACTCAATATCAATGAAATGTGTTTACTTTTGATTAGTCGAATAAAGGAATGGAACAAAAAAAGTAAGGATTCCTACAAGGATTGAATCCTCTTTTAATGCATATTTCAGATTGGGGATTAGATATTATTATTCCGACTGCCAGTTACGGAATGGGGGTTAGATATTAATATCCAGACTGCCAGTTTTGGAAGGATGGGTTAGATATTAATATCCAGACTGCCAGTTACGGAATGGAGGTTAGATATTATTATCCAGACTGCCAGTTACGGAATGGGGGTTAGATATTAATATTCAGTTACAGAATTTGGCTTTAGAAATTAATGTCCAGACAGCCAGTTATTGAATGGGGGTTAGAAATTAATGTCCAGACAGCCAGTTATTGAATGGGGGTTAGAAATTAATGTCCAGACAGCCAGTTACGGAATGGGGGTTCGAAATTAATGTCCATACTGCCAGTTACGGAATGGGGGTTAGATATTAATATCCAGACTGCCAGTTACAGAATGGGGGTTAGATATTGATATCCGGACTGCCAGTTATGGAATGGGGGTTAGATATTAATATTCAGACTGCCAGTTACGGAATGGGGGTTAGATATTAATATTCAAACTTCCAGTTACGGAATGGGGATTAGATATTAATATTCAGACTGCCAGCTACAGAATAAGGGTTACATATTAATATCCAGACTGCCAGTTACCGAATAGGGGTTAGATATCAATATCCAGACTGCCAGTTACGGAATGGGGGTTAGATATAATTTGTGTGTATTTGCATAGTTTATCATGTATGCCTGCATCATGTTTGAAATTTAAAGGTTTGATAAGCAATATTTGGCAACAATTTTATATCACAATTATGCTGAATATAAAATTAATTATAATGATAATACATTATTGTGATTTACAGTCCTTTCAGGCAAAAGACACAGAATATTCTCCCTTACAAGACTACCTTGCGGAACTAGTCCTTCAGAATTTGCAGAATTTGGCTCATTTACAACGATTCAAACCTAGAACTTGTTTCAGGATTTCAAACATGAAAACGTAATGGATAATTTTTGTATTTTGTTTATATCATTTTCCTAATTTCTTGTCAGATGATAATGTTATAATGGCCTGGTTCTCTTTTTTTTCCCCCAGATAATTCAAATTCTGTCCTCTTTGAGGCAAGAGCATGGAAACCTGTCATGGAAAGCAAAACTGAACATACTGACATGATGAAACCATTGGAGAAAGAATTCAAAGAGAAACCCAAGACTTCCTATGGTAATAAATGGATAGAGGGCAATTTTCAGCCTCACTTTAATACCATTCTCCTTCTTTTATAACACTGTTCATGGAAACCATTGAAGTGACCTGCATTATAAGTGAAAGAGTATTATATTAAGGGTTGTTTCAACAAAGCTCTGACCAGATAGTGCCATCAAATCAAATTACAGTCTCTTTTTCAAAAGCCGGTAACAAAATAAAGTAACTGATAAAAGAAAATATGACCAAATATTTAGTTGGAATGATGATCATGCTTATATTATAGGAGGACAGTGGTTATGTTTTGTTGATTTTAATAACACTATTAACAACTGTTGGCAATATAATGCAAGGAAAGGAAGAGCAAAGTGTCTTTTTGAAGGATACAGCGAGGCCTTTGGAGTACGAGTCCAACGATGTACTTACAGAGATTGACTGAGGACCATTAAAGTTAGGGTCCAAAGTAGCGAATACTGTTAGGTGTTGATAAAAATTGGGCATCTGACCAGTCCAATGATCTATATAGTAAGAGCATTTACCAAGGATGTGGAAGGTCATGGGTTCAAACTTTGGCTAAGTCATTCAAAAGAATTACAGAAATGGTACTAACAGCTGCCTTGCTTGGCACTCAACATTAAGAGATTAGTGTTAGGACTGGTCATCTAGGTGTCAGGATAATGTGACTGGGTGGGACATGATGCTGCATGTTTGTGGCATGATGCCCCAAGTGCTGTACATCACTATGAACTGTCACACGTCATAGCAATATGACTGGAAATTTGTTAAAGCTACGTTAAAAATCAAAATCACTCACACTCGCATACAAACACCTACATATATTAGGCATCTGGTCTGGTGGGTTAAGACTCAAGATACCATCTGTAATTTACTGTCGAGTCAGTATTAGTAGGAAGTAAGACTTAGCATTCACTTTCTACATCGACAGTTCCTTAATGTTTGTATCAATTTTTTCACTTGCATTTATTTCCCAAACCCCTTGATACTTGACATTAATCATGGTGAAGCTAAGACAATTCATTATTCAACATGCTTGTCCCTGTGACCTTCTTGTCAAGGTCAGTATTTTTAAAAAATGCATGAATGTTTTGGCTTAAGTCTAATCGTTTGCTTACATTTCATTAACTCCTTGATGGGTTTTATTCCTACATGGAATGAATCATAATGAAATTAAGACAATTTATGTTTCTGACATGTTGTTTTTTCCCACTGACCGTCAGGTCAGAATCAGAGAAAATTTATGTTGAAGTTTTGGTTAAAGTTTTTCATTAATTTTATTTCCTAAACCCCATCATTGATTTACTTGATACTTAGATGAATGAGTGATTTAATCTTTCAGTTCTTGTATGTAAAGAACCAATGAGAAGAGAGGAAGCCCAGCTGGCAGCAAAGAAAACAGTGGATGAAATGCTTCATGTGTATAAAGTGAAAGATGAGGAATTTGCCTGTTGTACTGGTAAGTATCAAGGCCTAGCAATAAGGGAATAGCATTCTGGTAATTGAGAAATTTTCAAAGTTAATAATGGTGATTTTACTGTTGCAGATAGAAATCATCTAGTGGTAAGTTGTTAGTAGAGCTGGTAGATATGTGAATTTAGTGGTAAGTTGTTAGTAGAGCTGGTAGATATGTGAATTTAGTGGTAAGTTGTTAGTAGAGCTGATATGTGAATTTAGTGGTAAGTTGTTAATAGAGCTGATAAAAATGTGAATTTAGTGGTAAGTTGTTAGTGGAGCTGGTAGATATGTGAATTTAGTGGTAAGTTGTTAGTGGAGCTGGTAGATATGTGAATTTAGTGGTAATTTGTTAGTGGAGCTGGTAGATATGTGAATTTAGTGGTAAATAGAGCTGGTAGATAATGTGCATTTAGTGGTAAGTTGTTAGTAAAGCTGATAAATATGTTTTAGTGGCGAACCACCAGCAGATCCGATAAGTTGATATTTTAACCATCAACAGAGACAGTAGACTTTTGAATTTTAGTGGCAAACCATTTGCTGGACTAGTAAGTAGATATTTGCAACAGTAAAGCCATCATCAATGTCCTCAAAATGTCAAACTATTATCCCAATTGTGACTGTGTTTATTTAGAACATTTTGGAAAAATAGCAAAAACATACTTTATGGCTGTGATCTGCAGGGAGAGCCAGGACATCACATTTTTCATCAACAGTTTGACTAACTTTGAGGTGATTTTGTTCCAAAAGTGTTTTTTTTTTTTAAAGATGTTTGTTAAATATTTAGATGTTTTTTAAACCAAATAATGTAATGATTACACACCTACACACATTTTACTGCCTAACAGATAATGATATTCTTTCATAAAGGAATGTTGGCATGCATGTAGATCACATAAGTATTACTTACTTATCAATCTCACTGGAACCATCCTTCTACAGATTCAGGAAAGTAGAACAATACAGATGTTCACACCTGAATGCCGTAAGATGCAACTAATGGAGGCAGCCATTTTGCCTTGTTCATTATGGTATTTGTTTTTTTTCCAGTTAGATCTAACTTTTGCATGAGTATGCATGGTATTTATATCATTTTGCTATGTCACCAGTCCCACATCCTCCACCTTCTTTATAAGACCTTGAAAAACTATCCAGAAATAATTCTTATATGACTTAACTTAAAATGTAGGCTGTTCCGTAAAAATACATGGTAGCTAAGGAAGGCAGATTTTTTTAACAGCAAATTATATGCTAGGGTACTCTAAACACTGAAACATACATAATTCTATATCACTACTACATGTTGGATGTGCCTTATTGGGTCCTAATATATTTTACTGGAACAGCCCATTACAATATGAAACTGGGGCCCAGAGTGGTCGAGTGGTCTAAAGCGCTGTCCGTTACAGACCACTGCCATCTCACCTCTGTCTGCATGTGTTCGAGTCTAAGATTTGGCAAACGTAGTTATGTGAGAAAGCTTGCCAGTAGCTTCTCGTGGGTCACTGGTTCTTTCCGGAATTGTACGGGTTCTTCCTCCACCAATAATACTGGCTGCCATGTATAGCCTATATTGTGCTGAAAAATGGCGTAAAACCATAAAAAACAAAACAAACAAAATGAAACTCTAAACCCTGGATGTGTATATTGTAATGACAAGTACATCTCTCCCCCAAGTAATTCACATCCAGATAACTTAAATTGCAATTATAAAATGGTATCAGGTATTGATCCCATTTTATTTCAAGAAAATGCCCAAAATATTTGGCTATTATTTGTTGCAGTTGAAGAAAATTGTGATACAAATTGGCAACTGCAACCTTGATATATTGCTTCTTGTATCATCAAAAACAATAGTTAATGCCCTGAAATTTGATTAAGAATTTGAAAATTTATAACTTTTAATAAAGGTTGTATCATTTTTCTTTTCAAAACTTCTCATTACACAGTAAATTACAATAAATGACAAAATATTGACATTTAAAATGTCAGTAAGACCTACTGGTGGCAATAATTTAAGAAATAGATACCATTTCAACAAGTCTTATCCAGAAATTTGTCTTAATCACCATACATATGGTATGTTGTCTTTTTAGAAGCGAGAAGTTTCTTTTGACTACCACATTGATGCATTTGAGCATTTCCATGAGAACCTAATTAGGTAACAACTGTGATTTGGTCACTGACTGGCAGGAGTGTCATTGCATGATTGTAATTAATTTAAAGTTTACCTGGGAGTGTCATTGCATGATTGTAATTAATTTAAAGTTTACCTGTATTTTATTATGTTAATTATTTGTTTGTTTTTATTAAATCAAATGAAGAGGTTAGAATAAAAATTGTTAAAGAGGCATACAAATCATACTTGAGTATGAGCTAATAGTCACATAAGGATATGAAGTCAGCTAATTTCATGTAAGTTATTGACTACTTAGTAAATCTAACATAATTAAAGTTAATACGAATTCACAGAAGTGACCAAAAATATCTAAGGATCCAAGTAAAAGGCATACTAATTGCATGAAAAACTTGCATGCACATATAGGATTCATTACAGAAAAATGAGTTCCAAAATTTATAGTAACTTAAAATTCCTGAATTGGCACAATGAGGTTTTCCTCAAGGATAAGCCGAAATTTTGCTTTAAGTTACAAAGAAATCACAGCAATCAGAAGTGTATATTACAATAATTATTTTAAAAACTGACCCTTTTTTTACATTCTCTTAATAAGTGTAACTTTGTTTTGTAAATAAAGAATCAAATTTTATTCTGAATATACAGTAACACTAGAATGTATCCACATTCACATACAAAATGTCTTGCCAAAATGCACAATGTTTTCACTGGTACACATGTGACATTTTGAAGCCACTTAAGAGTATGGTTTTAATGATCAATTAGATATTGGATATTTTGAAAATAAAGTAATTTAATACAGAAAAGTGAAGAACTTCATTAGATAAAGCAATTTATTGACAATTATTCGCATGCACACTTCTCACTATCAGTGTCATTCCCTTAATTTGTCAGAGGTCACTCAATAACTTGAGCCCTTGTTCATGCCACAGTCTTTTGTTAACTCGCCATGCACAAGTTATTGAGGGACAGGTGTATGCACATTTCAAGTACATTGCTCTTTAACTTAATATCCTATTACCTATTGCTAGATGTATCCACAGTCATGGACTCAGAGACAGGTGAACAAGACATCCGTTACTATGGCAGTGGAACAGACTTCCAGGTGTTGGAGGAAGCAGTTCTTGAGAATCCTCTTGATGAACAGTTGTGGATGAAATTGGCAAGGAGGAAGCTGAACAACACAAAACAGTAAGTTGATTTTTTTTGTGCCTCTGATAATTATTGCATTTATGACACTTTAATTTTATGTTGATTTTTCAAATTCATGGTTTATGGCAACCACAAATTCTCCAGAAATTTAATATCTGTTGAATTAAGTGAAAATTTCATTATTGTGAACAATATTCGATCATAGGATACCACCTTATCATGTGGTTTGTTATAATTCATAACATTGCATCCTTGACATTAGACATTGATTTTTGTTATCATGTAGCTAAAATGTACTTATTGATGTAATAAAACAATTATGGACCTCAGTTTGGGTGAATACAAATATTTATGACCTCTCATGTTGAACTCATCTTCACATTGGTCAATATCTGTTTTTTCTCGTTAATAATGTTCCACATTTACATCCACCTCAACAAAGGTCCTTGTATAATATTTTCAGATCCACTGAAACATGCTTGGACCATGCATTAAACGTCCTAGCCCGAGGTCTGGAGGCCAACAAATGCAGTTTTGATCTGTGGTACCAATATCTAACCTTGTACTCGCACCATTTGGAAGCCACTGACTTGGCCAGTATGTGTCATACAGCCCTCAAGTATGTCAGACACAGGAAAATTTTCTGGCTGGTAAGACACCTCATCACATATTTTCTGAAGTTGTTTATAAAGATTGCTTACTTTTTATGTAAATGGTTCTACACTATATTAGCAAACTAACAATCCTTTGATAAATGTTTCTGTTGTTTTTCTTTTCTCCAAAAACTCTTCTATGCTAGACCAGAAACTTAATGTTCATTTAAGCTGATTGACCATCTGATTGGTATATGTTTACAAAAACTAAGGCACCTCATTGTTTAATTGCACATCAGTACATGAAAGATTATCTAGTGCCAAGGCAGTTGGAATTTGCATGCCTAGAAATGAACCATTCCTGCTGACACAAGCTGGTTTGGGCAGCGCTCAAACCAGCAACCCACTATTAGATGCAAGTCTCCACTGAGCTAATATGAGATGTACATTTTGAAAGGAGGCTATGTATGGATGATATGGATTGTAAGTCCAGTACTTCAAGAATATCTTGCTGGATAGACATTAAAGAACATCTTGTCTCATATGCAGAAGTTTCACTCGTTAACTACATCATATAAAAAGTACTTCCACTCATTTTCTTTACATATTTAAATCTCTTTATTCAATGCCTATAAATGATGAAATTCAAACATCCTACAGGTGTCCTTTATAGGCGTGTTTCATACTTACTATGTCATCTAGGGTTGTTAAACGAAAATCGGAAATCCGATTATCGGTTTTGAAAACGATTATCGGTTTTTGTTTTTACAAAACGATAATCGAATTCAATATTTTTTTACCATTTTTGTAGTGAAAATTTTAAAAAATGCCAGAAAAAAATTCATTCATGCATTTGTTTAGTGTTTACATTAAAAGCAACAAATGAATGTGTCGTTGCATCAATCCTCGATCCAATGTACAAACATCTTCCCGGATTTGATGACAACTTCAAGAAACTGGCGTATGATAATGTCCGCCATCTACTCAGACAGATGCCAACTGACCTTGAACAGCCTTTGACTAGTGGTGATGCAACCAGCTCTGAACCGCCAACAAAACGATCTCGACCAAATCATGCGTCAGTTATGTTTCTGCTGGTTGATAGTACATCACAGCAGGCATTGAATGATTGTGACTTTGAACATTATATCAAGTCGCCATGGACGACGACTTCAACGGAAACAGCACTGGAGTGGTGGAAACATAATGAGAAACTGTTTCCGAAAACAGCCAGTCTTGCCAGGAAATTCTTGTGTATTCCGGCGACGTCGGTACAATCAGAAAGATTATTTTCAGCCACTGGACGTTTGATAAGCGATCAACGTAATCGGCTCCTTCCAGAACATGCAGAGTCGTTAGTGTTTTTTAATAAGAACCAGGACTTGTTCGATATGTAAACTAATTTGGATTTACTAGTTTGACTTACTTTTTTTATCTGTGGACAATTTTTATCTATGGTTTGTTTATTGACTTTATTCATGTTTCCTGTTTTTTATTGCCAGCAGGATCGCAACTCGTAAATTTATGTTTTAATTGTGCTGTTTAATAGTTAATAATTTTTTTTATTATAAACATACAGTATAAATTATGTTTATTTAAATCTCTAAGTAGAAAATATATTAATCGGCGTTGACACTGTTGCGTCAACTTGCGCGTACACCGCTCCCTCGATAACTCGCGCCCTGATAACTCGCGAACCCGCTTATAACGCGGTGTCCGGCGTGGATCCTGTTTTTTTTTAAAGATTTTTTTTTTAACAAATGAAGAAAATCGTGAGCAGAACTGGTGAATGAAACCTTAATATATCGCCCGTTTTATCGTAAGTGGCGGTTAGTGCCCGAAAAGTTAGAATCAACATCGTGAAATTTTCAGGTTTTAATAAGGAATCATATATATTGTTACATTTTATCAGAAAAAGTATGTTCTCAGTTCACTGTAAATAATAATACTGCATATGTATACGGCGAAACAGCGATCAATGAATTATAATAAATGCTAACAGGTGGCAACACTAAATGAAATGAATACTAATTAAATATGTCTTGTCAGAGGAAATTAGTGTTTTAATTTTTTCATTGTGCTGCAGTGTAAGCAGTATAATCGTTGCATGTTCTCTTATATTCAAACATGAAAAGATTCAGTTGACCGTCACATCGATGTCCGCGAGCACATCTATGAGAACCTAATTAAGTGCGGCTGCGTTTTGATCTACGACTTGGGGAAATGTTTGTTGCATTGTAAAAATCAATTAAAATAAACCTGCTTTGTTTTATCACGTTAAGTCGGTCTTTTGTATCAAATCAGGTAAAAGACGTTTAATACAAAAGTTCAAAGGAAAGCAAATCCTACATGCATAAACTCTTGTGGTCAATATCTTGTCTCAACAATCAACATCAATGAAATTAATTGGACCAATCGAACATGGTTTCAAATAGTATATACTTATTGTCATTAAAGTATACTTTAATCAGTAATTTATCCTAATCATTTGTAAATGTAATCATGGAGAGCAAGGGAATCAAGCGAAAGTCGTACTCGGTGAATGAAAAGCTTACTGTCATACAGAGGGTTCGTAATGGTGAATCAAGATCAAAAGTTTGTAGTGAACTTAAAATTGCCAAGTGAACATTCAGAGGTTGGCTCAAGGATGAGCAGAAATTTCGGGATTATTTGCATGAAGTTGATTCTGATGATGGATTTAAACGGAAATGGGCATGCACTGCAAATGACACAGATTTAGATGATGATGTGTACACCTGGTTGTGTTCCGATTTCAGGAACAATTCTCAAGGCCCAGGCAGAAAAAAATGGCCCAAACTATGGAAACTGATTCAGATTTCATGGCAAGCCATGGATGGCTTTGGAGATTCCAGCGCCGACATGGAATAAAACAAAATTCGTTGTCGGGAGAGATACGTGCAGCAAATCAGGCGGCTGCATCTAGTTATCCCAGACGACCAAGTTTATCATTGTGATGAGGCTGGTCTATTCTATCGGATGATTTATTTATTTATTTATTTTTATGTGTTTTTTTTTTACATGTCTGACGTTTAGACCCATTAAATTCATAGTTGGTATATGGTTTATCTTTGTAATTTTTTTTACAATCTATCTATCTATCTATCTATCATCTATCTATCTATCTATCTATCTATCTATCTATCTATCTATCTATCTATCTATCTATCTATCTATCTATCGTTGTCGTTTTTCGATATGAATGTTATCTTTTTTGATAAAAGAAATCTCATTCATTTTGAACAAACAATAAAACTAGAATGTATCCAAATCAACACAAAAAAGCAGTGACGTAATACACAATGCGTTTAGCGATACACACGTTAAGAGTACCAATACCTCGTGGAATAATGTTTATTTTACGATCTTTTCAAGATATTTTATGCAGAAATTAAAGGTAATTTACAAAGAAAAGCAAACAACACCTTTATAAAGAAATATTTATTCAGTTATTTTCAGCACAATTATAAAACGAGTATTCAACAATGCACCCCCTCCCCCCTTCACCTCTCTCTGTCGATCTCCCATCTCTTTATTAGTTTTTTTTATTTATAGGTCCCTCGGTAACTCGCGCCCTCGCTTATAGTGCGGTCGATGCTTTTGAACTCCGTTGTGCGCGAGTTATCAAGGGAGCGGTGTATATACGTTAATGCATACAGTAACTTGCATTATAAGATTATATTTTTATGAAGGCCAATAAAAACTGATAATCGGTTTAAAATCGGATTTCTACAAACGATAATCGGTTTTGAAAAAAAAACGATATTAACATCCCTAATGTTATCACTAGCTCATGATATTTAATCTGTTTTCAGTACATCCATGCTTTGGGCACTGTTCATAAAAAGGATGAAGCTTGTGTGGACCTGATTCATTATTTGAAGGAGCAGTGTCTCTCCACTGATATGGTATCATCAGTGAATGATGTCCTGGACATTCCGTCTCCATCGAATTCTCACTACCTGCTTGAAGCAGTGCTGTATCGTATTTATCTGTCTGTCACTGCAGGGAGATACAGCCAAGGATTACAGATAGCACAGGTACGTGATCTGTACTGTAATTGCCTGAGTATGAGAACAGTACATTTCCAGACTTACTATTAAGAATGGGTTTGCAGATCAGGGTCTTTGATGCTTACATAAAATCAAAAGTGTATTAGCAGCTTTGGGATTTTATGCAGAAAATTTATTTTGGCTTTTATGTGATATTGTATTTAAGTTTTGTTTTCATGTTTAAGCATGTGTCATGAAGTCTTGCATGAGCATGCTAATTAAATTATGACCATATTGCTTAAATTATTAATAATGGATGGTAAACCAGCACCGGAGTATATGAAGTGTCAAAATGACAGCACTGGCTTAGGTTTAACATCTGGCATTGACAATTTTGGTGATTTGGTGTGTTTATTGTGGTATCTTTATGTCATAAAGATATTGAATGTGTTAAATTCTGCATGATAATATTAATTAGTTTATCACACATCTCATTGGGTAAGCTTGTTACCACCCCAGTAGCAGCAATTCTGTACATCCTGCAAAGAACAGACTTGGTATTTTAAGCTTAAACCATCAAAATCTCTTCTTAGAACATTTGTGAGTGACATATATTGACAACAGTATACCAATCATGACATATATATTAACACCAGTATACCAAGTAAGGTGGAAAATGCTTACCCCTTGATCCCACACTATGAAATAAATTTAATATATAGAATGACACCAATATAATCAAACATGTTAAATTGTGATAATTGGATGCAAACACAAATCAAATCCATCCTGAAAGCAAAATCACCTATTGCCTAACTCTTAAGGTACCAGCAACTCGTGCAGCCATAAACTCATCCACAGAAAAGATGGAACCGAGTTTTATGGCAACGAGCATATGGTCAGATGTCTTTACCTGTGGGTTCCCATTCCTGCCTGTTTGGTGTACAGGTGTCAGTTTATAATTAGTTCATCTAGCATATATCATCCAACAACCATTAGCACAAGTTTGTTATCACTTTTCTAAACTGCTGGGAGGATTGACACTAAACTTGAAAGACATATTCATCTCCAGGGTCTAGATAATGCTAAAGGTGGTGTCTGTCAGAGATCTAATATGGCAGCCACAGCAGACATTTAGAAAATCTTGTCATTACAATTCCTAAATGGATGGTCATATCACCATTGGATTTTGATTGAAAATATGATGTCTAGTTGACCCTAAATGAAACTAGCAATGTTCTGATATCCAATGTGACTGACATTGGTCCCAGATGAAAATGATACTGGTCTGACATTTAATAATGACCACTGTGGTGGCTGTTTTGAAAATCTCATCACTATTGCGGATAAACATATACAGGTTATAATGTCTGCTATGGCCTAACTCATTTAGATCTGACATCAAATATGGTTACTATGGCAGACATCTTGATAATCTTGTTATCGCTACTCGTCTTAAACAGCAAGTCATATCACCATGAGGTGGGCCTAAATGAAAATGATGGTGATTCGACATACAATATGGCCGCTCTAGTGGCCATCTTGGAAATATTATTATTGCTACTCTTAAATGAATGATTGTATAAATATGTTTTCCACCAGAAGAATTGTTATTTTATTTTGTTGGTCATAATGGAAATGGTGCTGATTTTGCATCCAGTATGACCACCACCACCACCACCAACATCCATTTTTAAATTTTGTTACCTCTATTCCTTGTAACTGGAAGACAACATTAAGATGGGGGTTTTCGTCAAAAGACATTTAATGATATTTTGTTCATCTTAAATGAAGATTCCTATTTTAAAGCCTATATGGCTGTCTGATGATATCAACACACAGAAGTTAGCAAGAAAGAAATGATGTTATATTGGATTCTTGGAAGTTTGTTTTGGCCGGTAGAGAATCGGTTCCTTTGGGTGACTCGTTTCTTACATATGCCTGCATTTCTAAATATAAGTCCAGTTGTGTTTTGCATAATACTGAGTGATCATTCCCTTGAAAGATGGTACAGGGTCAAAAGGAGTAAAGGTGCATGAGAACTCGCTTGCCAAGTAAATGGGATTTAACTATATGTGCAAACTTATTGGATTTCTATTTTGATATTACAATTATAGATTTACACCTCAGTTCCAAGCAGAGAAGAAAATACTCTCCCAGGATTCCACATTGTGTTTGGATGTATTATTACATGATTTTTTTTATTTATAGAATGACACCAATGTAACCAAGCAGGTTATAGAGTTAATGTATCTTCAAAGCAGTAGATGCATATGACCTTGGTAATAGGTCATAATAAGGTTAATAAGACCTGGCATTTAAGGGTTGAGCTTTTTACCAAGAATGAGGCTGTACAGATCTGATCATGTTTGGTATTTAAACTTATATCATTAAGATGACAGATGAATGTCTTGCTAATACAAGGATTCAAATGCCGCAACTTTGTTTGCCTGTTAATCATTATAATGTGTATTTCCCTTTTCATGCCAAGTAACTACATATAGATATATGAAGTTTTCTGAACAGTTTTCAAAGTATGATGCAATAGCAAGTCCACATGGGGTGAACAAACGCCCAGTAGCAGTTGTATATGAGAATATTGACATTATTCATGTTATTCTAAAGAAACATTACTTTTGGATGTAATACAGCCATTTTTCCATAATATACATTGTTTGTGGCAAAGTTCAACTCGTGTCTTTTCTTGAGTAAGCCTATCACCTCTTTCTCAGTAGTTAGAATTGAAAATGTGTGTCTTTTCACTATAACTGCTGGTTCCTTTGGATTTAAATTTGTTTTTTTTTCATCAGCCATTTTGGTGAATGAATATACATCTTGCAGCATCTCATCTTTTGGCTTCTTGATGTAGAATTTAGTTTCTGGACTGCAGTTGTGATTATTATCCAGCATTCTTGTCATGGTTTGTATTTTGCAGTGAGTGATGGTAATCAGACTGCCACGATCTCCAATTCATAACATTATTAGTGTACTTTTAAAGTTTCTTCAGTTATATTTGTTTCTCATCAGATCTCATCTTGTCTGTCACTTTGCTTTCTTTTGTCCTCAGTCTCAATTCTCCTATTTTGATGTACATGTCTATCTTCTATTTGTTTCACATCTCTCTTTGCTTGAGTCATAAGTGCATTTTCATGTTTATCATCTTTCCTATGTAATCACTAGAGGGTTTAATTGTGACAGAACATCACATAAGCTTCCTGAGCCATAGTTTGGTTTCCTCCCCAAGATTCCTATCAACATGTCCCAATATGGTTTCAAAAAATGTGTTGTTTCCTTTACAAAATCCAAGCCATTCACCCAATTTCTCCCTGAAGATGGTCACCAAACGTTCATTGTTTCCTGTATAGCTGGATGTAGTTTGTAGTTCTGCCATGACACCATGATTTGACTAGGCTTCTAAAAACTTAACGTGGCATTCAGCACCAAAAGACATTAATCCCTTCTTTGTAATCCTAAAATTCAACTTTCACTTTAGTTTGGGAGCCACACTATCTCAGTTGGTTGAGTCTCAGACTTGTAATCAAATGGCTGCATGTATATACATTATAAAGTAAACCCATCTCAAAAGACCACCTCATTCAGCAAAAGTGTGGGTTTTTTTTAAGACACGTGGTCTTTCATATTAGGTTTTTTTAAGACAGGTGGTCTTTCATATTAGGTTTTTTTAAGACAGGTGGTCTTTCATATTAGGTTTTTTTAAGACAGGTGGTCTTTTATATTAGGTTTATGCATAAGCTTAAGTTTTCAGCTGGGATTAAGAAGGAAAACAACTATTACTGTATATGTTTTTAATTCTTAATACATCTCAAATTCTTTTTATTTATAAATCAAAATATATTGTTAAAAAACATTCTGACTTTTATATGAAAAGTTCACATATAGACTTTAGCAAAAGCATATAAATTGTAGTGTTAACTAAAAAGATCTGAGACTGTACAATTTGTTAGGAATAATCAGTAGAACAAACAGCATTGGCCCTGATCTGTCAGTGCATTATGAAACGGCAAATCAGGGTCTTTGTTGTTTGTAGTTGGACTCAACTTGATTGATTGATTGATTGATTTATTGTATTTTTATGGAGCATCAGCACTGTTAGGCTTTTTAGCACCATTCAAAAGGTTAAACTCAACTTATAAGAGAGAACATATGGTAGTATTTTTAAGATACCTGATAAGTTATTAAAATTGGTTAAAAATTGAGGGAAACTTATTACTACAAATTTAATGATGATATAAGTTATTAAAATTGGTTAAAAATTGATGGAAACTTATTACTACAAATTTAATGATGATATTTCTGGATAATATATTTGTATGGTTTTCTAACCAGTATTACTTTTAATTGGTACTTAAGTACATGGATTGAGAAGCAGTCCAGTTGTTTATTTTTTTCTAGGATCATTTTCATTTGATTTTTAAATTGGAGCCTTCTGTCAATAATAAAATCCATGAAAATTGGTTTCCCATGCTCAAGAATTCACTGTGTATTTGGATCTTTTAAAAATAATTACATTGTTGTTCCTTGCCAGGTGGGCAGTATTTACCGTATTTTCGCGCATATATCCCGCACACGCAGATACTCCGCACCCTCATATAGCCCGCGGGTTTTGGGGTTTTGTGTAAAAAATCGTTGGCATAACCCGCACCTTTGTATAACCCGCAACCATAGATATATTTATACAGCTACAATCGGAAATGAAATCAATTACAGGATCACGGGGCTTCGCTGATGTAGCAAACTGCGATTCTGTTTTCCGTTTTGGTGACAAAATATACCATCTGGTGATATTTGTGGCGACACCAATTTTGGCTGATAAAAACCGTATATACAGTCTTGCGTTTGGAGTAGAGAAAATCAAAGGCACCATGACAGGAAACAATGTACTGGAATATATTGTTAAAATAACAAGTCCTTGTCTCATACTGGCAAACCACATTAACAGTGCACTGTTATATCATAATCCGCTAATGATGATATCTGGCCTTATTACTTTATGCAACTGACTAGTCAAAATCCGAATCCGCAGAAGGCGGAAACGTAAAATGAGTACAGTCAAGCAGATGACACTAATTTAAAAACAAATACCAGATGGAAGAAGAAAAAATACGTCTGCTGACACTTCAAAGAGAACTGATTACCTTTGAAGCACTGATATATATAAACAAATAAAACAAATCTGTTTCAATGTTCTACAATTATCTGAAGTTGCCGCAGCAATAACAAACAGGTATTTGTTTCACCCTTCAACTAGAGCCTTTAGCGGCGCCATCATCAAAGTAAGCCGACGACCTTTGCTCAATTAAAGTCAGGAAAAACACGGTACACAGTGCTTGTGTGCGTAGGAGCTGTGCCTCAACTACAGGCTACATAAACACGGACATTTTTAAATAATCTTGTATTCTTGTGAAGTGTAGATTCGAGTTTAAATAATTTCTTTCTGTTTAATTTAAAAAATGCCGAAACGAAAGTCTTACACAGCCGACTTCAAGCAAACTGCCATTGCGTATGCTGAAGTGCATGGCAATAGAGCCACAGGCACAAAATTTGATATTGATGAGAGTGTAATCCGAGGTAGGAGAAAAGAAAAAGGAACGTTGGAGAAGATGAATCCACGAAAACGTGCTCGCCGCGGACCTAAAGCAAAGTGGCCTCACCTTGAAGCTGACCTGAAGCAGTGGATCGTGGCCCAGCGGTAAAATTAGGTACCGTAGTTATTTCGATTGAAAACAGAAAATATTGATTATGAAAATGTGACGGATACGAAATTTTAAGTTTTTATCCCGAAATGTTGATTTGGTCCCGATACCGTAAGTTGTTGTAAAGTCACCGTAGTAGCCATAATATCCAACCCTAGCAAAACAAAACTAGAACAATATATGTTATGTAGTTATGTTTTTCAAACAATATGTTGAAATATCATTATGTGTAAAAAAATTGTGATATAGCCCGCACTCTTATATAACCCGCACCCCCCCTGCGGGGTTTGTAAAATCTGGTATAACCCGCGGGATATATGCGCGAAAATACGGTATAGCACTAGCTGGTAGAATATGTTGTTAATTAAAAGACACGTCAAAGGTGATTATTTGGTGTGATACCATGAGCTTGTTTTATCACTTCTGCAGGAGTTTGGTCAGATCATAATGAATTGAGTTTGCTCTGTTGGGCCCAGGATATAGGGTCATTAATTATTAATAATACTTTTATAGCTAAGCTTGTCAATCTTGAGCTTTATCTGAAGTCATTCAGCAGAAAAAATTACTGAAAGAAAAAAAGAGATCGAAAGAAATATCAATTAGAGTGTTATTTGTGAGTTAATGTGTTAAATGTTTATTACTTCACAATTTGAATTGAAGGAACTCTTTAATTTCCAAAACATATCTTTAGAAGATTTATAAAATTAAAATGTTTTCTGACCGACCTGTTCTGTGCTATCATTGTGGAAATTGATATGATATAGTTTTGGAGAAATAATTGTACACAAATAAGTGTGTTCACCTTGCCAACTTGGATATTGCCTTCTTTATGATGGCTATTTTTTACAAAAGGGAGAATTTAGTAAATTACACTGTGACATGCAAGTATTGAGCTGTAAGGTTAATGAACCATGAAGTGATTAATTTCAATTTATTGAATAAATTGGGCTCAATGACAGCTGCATTGTTTGTAAAAATGCAGTAATCATTCATCAGTTGTAAGACAAAATAGACCACTTATACTTAAGTCAGCTCTTTATGATGTCATTTCATGATACCTGTGTCATATTTCCATGGGTCTGGCCCTGTGATTATCTGATGCCTATCTTGTAATTGAACCCTGTGTAAAATGGGCTTGGTGACAGGCAGGTAATACCCCTGATGGGGTTATGAAATAAACAAATTTATTTAATCAACTCTGCTCCCAACTTTGTCATGGTCTTTAAGAAATATTTTTTTGCCAGTTTTTTTTTTGTTGTCGTTGGTTTGTTGAAGAAGAATCTCAGAAGTAATACGGTATTACCCCTGTTGGAAGCATTTGCCCATAGTGTATTTGAAATCCCCACTTTTACCATTGGTTGATTATTACAGAAATACAGAAAACTGTATAACTTGTACTTTAACAGAAATTTATTTAATCTGTTTCCACGGAAGGTGACTTTGCATAAAATAGTCTGTTAGAAGGAGATTAATTGGCTTATTTAGAGAGTTGTTGTTGTAGTAGGGTTTAACACCATTTTTAAGCACATGATAGGCTATACACGGTGGCCAGTATTATTGGTGGAGGAAGAACCCAGGAAAACCCCCGGAAAGAACCACTGACCCACAAGAAGCTACTGGCAAGCTTTCTCACATAACTACATTAGCCGAATCTTAGACTTGAACCCATGCAGACAGAGGTGAGATGACAGTGATCCGTAACAGAAAGCGCTTTAGACCACTCGGCCACTCGGGGCCCCTATTTAGAGAGGATTACTGATCAGAATAAGGTGATCAAAACAATGCATATTGGACAGTTAATGTAGCAGTAGCAAAGGTTTCTTGAAAAAATTAACTATATATACCATTGAAAAGCTTTTACAAGAGAAATACTGGTGAAAAATCTATGAAGATCTGAAAACATACAAGAGATAGAATAAATTTAAGGTTGAAAAAGAATAAGAAAATCTGTTACTCGGGTTTTCTTACCACAGTGTATTTTAAATTTTACATATGTATAATGAAAACAACTATCCTTAACAAAAGTGGTTCTTAACCAACAGGTCATGGCCCAAAACTGGGTTGCCATGCTGTTTTGAGTGAGTCACCAACATCAGCGATAGGAGAAATGTCCTACCCAGGTGGAATTTTGATGGATGGTGAGGCTAACACCACAAGCATAATCAAGGTCAATGCCCAAGGATGTTAAGAATCACCACACCTTACGATGTTACATATTATTAAAAATAATAGATTTTTTGAGTACAAGTTACCTGTTACACTTTTATTTCAGTGTCTCCTTCCTGTAATTCTCAATCAACACGAAGGTGTCTATAGCAAACATTTTCTCAGATTTGATGTTAAACCAGCACCTGTATCAGTGCTGACAGATTGATTGACAGATGTTAAATTGATTGTTTTCATTAATTGCTAATTCATTGGATTTAAAGTTTTTTTTTTCATCAGCCATTTTGGTTACTGCATATAATAAACACTTGTATATTCATTAGTACTTTCAAGACTGGTCTATTGTAACTCAATTCTGTCTGATTCATCTCAATTTCTACTCCAGAAACTTAAAAAAGTTCAAAACACTTGAATCATGCTTGAATAATAAAGTACCACGATCAGAGCACACCTCCCCGCTGCTCTGTACCCTACACTGGCTATCCATTCGATCCAGAATCAAACACAAAGTTTTTTCTCTGTGTTACATTTACTGACTCCTTGTTTGCATTATACAGTGACATATGGTAATCGGCTTGTTCTTCATATTGTCCTGATCCCCACTTGATAACATTATTAGTGTAAATTTACTGAATTTTCTTTTGGTTTCTGATTAAGCTCTCAGCTTGTCTTTCACATTGCTTTCTTTGTCCTCAGTCTCAATACATCCAGTTTGAAGTACATATATTATTTGTCTCACATTTCTCTTTGCTTGGGTTATAAGTGCATTTTCATGTTTAGCATCTTTCCTATGTAATCATTGGAAGGTTTAATTATGATAGAACATCACATAAGCTTCCTGAGCCATATTTATGGTTTGTTTTTCAGCATGTCAAATATGGTTTCAGAATGTTTGTTGTCATTGGCGACCACTCTTGTTGTTTTCCTTACAAAATCCAAGCCATTCACCCCCTTTTTTGGACCTGAAGATGGTCACCAAATTGTCCTTTCATTGTTTCAGGTATAGCTGGGTATAGTTTATAACACTTTCTCATCATGATACCATGGCTTGACTAGGCTTCTAAAAATTTAGTTTGCATTCAGCACAGAAAGACATGATTATACCCTTCTGTGAATCCTAAAATTCAACTTTAATTTGGTAATGTGTCAGACTAATAATCCAATGGTTGTAGGTTTCCTACCCACCTAAACCAGCCTGTGTTGGATGCCTTGGTATGTCCTCGGGAAAGGCATTTGGGTCCCATTTCCTCAGCATGATACACTTTCATTTCAAAAGTTATAATCTCGGTAAAATATTGACCACAAAATGTGAACAATCCTTATTTGGTAATAAGCACCGTAGTGCCTTTGTTACCGTTAATGAAATTAGACCCTAAGCTTTCAAACCTGCATCTTTCTCAGGATTTTTTCTATTAAGCTTGATGGATTTCACAAAGCATTTTAACCATATTTTCTTTGATATTCCTTAATTTTTTAATGTATGAAAATTATGTGTGCAGCATTGGAAAACAAGATGTTAAACCTATTAACATGGATGTTCTTTGCTGGAAAAATGTGCATACGTATGTTTCAGGATTCATTTTTTTTAATCATGAAAAGACACATAAGCTCCACTTTTTTTTCATCAGCACCACATGCAAAACTCTTACTTGTAATGCAGAAATGCAGATCAGCCTAATTTACCCAGGCATCCCACAGTTTTTGAATGTTTTGTAAAAAAAATTGGTGGGTCATCAAAGGAAACCTTACTTAATAGTTCAAGGGATTCAACAGTTGTTTTTGTAATATGCACAACAGCATGTAAACCACACAAGAATTTATTGAGTTTGCTAATTGAAAGATCTTCAGAATAAGTCTGCCAAATTTCTCCAAAGTCTTATAACAGACTTCTTTCGATAAACCTGCATCAGAAAGTTGAACTTTAGTTAAGTGTATGCCCAGTTTGACATGATAGAAACAATATTTCACCCATACTTTGATGTCTTGTAACTTTATAAGCATTTATAACTTTTATCAGCATCATCTGTGACAAACATTTTTTGTGATAGAATAAGCCCAGAAATGTTATTTTGTGTGACTGGGGAAGACATGTTTATGTTAAAAATGGTTGAGACTGAGGATAACATGTTCATTTTATCAACAGTTCAGATTAAGCAGTCTACTTGTTTATGATACCAACAGTTGAGATTGAGAACAACTTGTTCATATTTCAACAGTTTAGATGGAGAACAACTTGTTCATGAAATCAAAAGTTGAGATTGAGAACAACTTGTTTATGATATCAACAGTTGAGATTGAGAACAACTTGCTCATGAAATCAAAAGTTGAGATTAAGAACAGCTTGTTCATATTATTAACAGTTTAGATTGAGAATAACTTGTTTGACCTCATTACTGATTGTAATGGAAGGAATTCATAAAGACAATTCTCAGTTTCAGGTATGTCTTCTTGGTTGTTCATTAAAAGTCATTTAATGCTTGCATAACATTGTCAGGAGTATTTTTCTAATTTTGTATAATCATATTTAACAATTTAATTTAATGATTGTTTTTCATTCTTTTGTACTTTCATGGCATCAATGTACACAATAGTTTTTCTATAGTCTGACTTTATTTTCTGCCACCTTTTGAATAGTTGAAATCTTATAAAAGCTGTTTATTTTTCCAAGAATGTTGATGATTTCCTTGTTCATTTTAATTTTCTTTGTATTGCTTCACTTATTTGAAAGTCTTGTTTAAGTTTTTTCTTTCATAGACTGATTTCAGTCTGTTTCAGAAGAAATAGTTTACTTTCCAGGTATGTACCAGATTAATACCTGCAGTCACTTACATGTTTGCTAATGTCATGACTATGTTAAAGTAATAAAATCTAAAGAAAACAAGCTATGCACATGATTGGGTATAACCTTTTTAAAATGATTTTCTCACTCTTGTTTTTATCTTGAAAAGAATGTTTGATTGCTATATAAAAAGTTAAATATTGATGCAAGTTTTCACAAAGATTAGTTATCACTAATTCTTGCCAATCTAATTTCGTTCTTTTTATTCTTCTGTTGAAAACAGAATTTGCAGGACTGTCAGTATTCCTCATTATCTCAAACTCAGTCACATATGCTAATAATATCAATGGGGTGTTTTTCAGTCACATATGCTAATAATATCAATGGGGTGTTTTTCAGTCACATATGCTAATATCAATGGGGTGTTTTTCAGTCACATGTGCTAATAATATCAATGGGGTGTTTTTCAGTCACATGTGCTAATAATATCAATGGGGTGTTTTTCAGTCACATATGCTAATAATATCAATGGGGTGTTTTTCAGTCACATATGTTAATAATATCAATGGGGTGTTTTTCAGTCACATATGCTAATAATATCAATGGGGTGTTTTTCACTCACATGTGCTAATAATATCAATGGGGTGTTTTTCAGTCACATATGCTTATAATATCAATGGGGTGTTTTTCAGTCACATGTGCTAATAATATCAATGGGGTGTTTTTCAATCACAATTGCTAATAATATCAATTGGGTGTTTTTCAGTCACATGTGCTAATAATATCAATGGGGTGTTTTTCAGTCACATATGCTAATAATATCAATGGGGTGTTTTTCAGTCACATGTGCTAATAATATCAATGGGGTGTTTTTCAATCAGTAATTTATCCATGCATACCATTTTATCCTGATAAATCATAATGATAAAAAATGTTTTCAGAAAAATGGTATCAGATAGGTTATAACAATTTTCAAAATTTGGATTTCACTGCACACCAACTGTATGGCTTGATAGTGCCCCAATTTATGTTTTCCAAGCATAAAGACTGAGAAAGTTGTATACCACAACATAATTAAAAACTGGGTAAGTCTTTGGGGTTCAGAAATGAAATACCATATCCATGTTTATTTTTCATTAAATATTATTTTCTTTATACATTCCAGTTCAGCGCAATAACTCCTAATGACAAAAGATTTTTCATAAAACTTTGAAAGAGAACTATGTTGTTAAAGTTGTTACAAATCAACAAAATCATAATAAAACGTTTATTGGAAATGCAATGGAAAGCAAATCTAAGCAAATGATCATAAGACATCTTGATCAATAATGCATGGAAACACATTATAAAGTCATATTTTGCATATAAATGTGATGTGATTAATTAAAGTGTAAATCTTCATTTGTGAATAGGACATTAATAATTGTTTCATACCATTCAGAATCATTGCAATGTTTTTTACAGTATCAGGAAGTAAATACTGACCATGCTGCATGTTCTCATACATATATATGTTAGTAGTTAAATGAATGAGAAATTAACTGATAGATACATACTATTCTGCTACTGCAGATGGCATAGGTTGTGGACATGTGTAAAAGCATATTTGACTAAGCGCTTTAGTGGAAGGAAAAAAACTTGAAAAGCTTGTCAATCAAATTTACTAAAGTTGTGAATATTTTTTCATGGGAAATACATAGTTTTTTCATACAGCATCTTAAAGTTAAAAATCTGAACTAAAATTCTGCATTACTATTTAAGAATGTTATTCATTTTTAGGACAGATAAGCATGATCTTTCAATCTATGCAGATAGAAATCTTAGAAAAGTCAATTCATTTTTATTGCAAAATAAATAGCTTTATAATTGTAAGGACTCTTATTCATATGGTCCTGTAAATCATAAGAAACTGCCAGGTATGGCATGAATAAAAAGCAAATTTATTTTTTGAAAATTAAACTTGTACATGACATTTGATTAAAAATGATTGCATATCTCCCTTTTTCATGATTGAAGGAAATAATTTACCTGCAAGGAAATGAATATCAGCATTAAATCTTAACAGAAAATTCATATTGAGATTGGAAGTATATATGTTAGGAAATTACATTCTTGATGTTTAAATAGTGACATTGCAAAAGCAAAAACAACAGATTATGGTAGACTGAATCTTGTACATGGTGGTGATCTTTGACTTAAATATGCCATTACTTCCTTTCAATTGGGTATTATCAAGTCATCAAAAGTGTTTTCTTGTTGCCTATTTAGATTTAGCAGTTTAACATTATATTATTCATGCTGATTTAGACATGCTCAATACTAAAGGAATCCATTGAAAACAACCATAATCATGGATAATTATAGCGATCATCCCAAAATTAAAAACACTTGAAAATGTGTGTCATTTAAGTTGTGACACTTTCAGACACCTGCGTTTGTTTATTTATCAGTCATGATATGAATACAAGAATTTAGTCACCATTATGTCTCTTACAGTAATTTAGTTCTCATTAAACATGGAATTGGCTTTTCTGTTTCCTTTATTACCCCAGTGAGATTTTTCCGATCGGTATTTTCCCACATTTATCGGGATAGGATCAGGTCCCCCGTATGATTGGAAGATCAAGTGATGTACCATATGTATTTACTTATAACTTGAGGCAAACTGCATAGACCCAGATCTGCCAGTGCATAGTGCACCATAACACTAATTAGTCAAACAAACAGACCCAGATCTACTATTGCATAATGCACCATAATACTAATCACTCGAAGAAACAACATAGACCATGATTTACTGGCCTATTGTATCACACCAGCTCTGTTATTGTGTTGTTTGTAGCTGGACCTGACGTAAAAGCGAGTATATTTACTTCCAGCTGTACAGCTATAATCATCATTATCATCTTAATTCCTTTCATGTTAGCCTTAACAGATATTACTTGTGTATCTGCTTTTTTTTCTTCACATATCTCTCTTTACAAAATCATGAAAAAAAAAATATGTGTATCCTGAGAAGCACTATTATGTTACATTTAAAATATATCACTTGATTTGTTGCTTTTTGGTTTTTGTATTTTTACATTTAGGTTTTATTATTCCTATATTAAGGTATTAATATTGTTATATCTAGGCATTATATTGTTACATCTAGGTGTCAATATTCTTACATCAAGGTATTATTATTCTTAGTTTGATATTAATATTCTTACATTTAGGCATCAGTCTTCTTGCATTTAGGTATTAATATTCTAAAATCGAAGTATTAATATTCTTACATTTAAGTATTAATATTCTTACATTTAAGTATTAATATTCTTGCATTTAAGTATTAATATTCTTACATTTAGGTATTAATATTCTTACATTTAGGTATTAATATTCTACATCTATGTATTAATATTCTTACATTTAGGTATTAATATTCTTACATCAAAGTATTAATATTCTTACATTTAGGTATTAATATTCTTGCATTTAGGTATTAATATTCTAAAATCGAAGTATTAATATTCTTACATTTAAGTATTAATATTCTTACATTTAAGTATTAATATTCTTGCATTTAAGTATTAATATTCTTACATTTAGGTATTAATATTCTACATCTATGTATTAATATTCTTACATTTAGGTATTAATAATCTTACATCAAAGTATTAATATTCTTACATTTAGGTATTAATATTCTTACATCAAAGTATTAGTATTCTTGCATTTAGGTATTAATATTCTTACATTTAGGTATTAATATTCTTACATTTAGGTATTAATATTCTTACATTTAGGTATTAATATTCTACATCTATGTATTAATATTCTTACATCAAAGTATTAATATTCTTACATTTAGGTATTTATATTCTTACATCAAAGTATTAGTATTGCATTTAGGTATTAATATTCTTACATTTAGGTATTAATATTTGTAAATCTGGGTATTGGTATTCTTGCATTTAGGTACTAATATTCTTACATCTAGGTATTAATATTCTTATGTCTAGGTATTAATATTTGTACACTAAGGTATTGGTATTTTTCATTTAAGTTTTAGTATTCTTGGGTTTTGGTATTCATACATTTAAGTAATGGTATTCTTACATATTGGTTGGTGTTAATATTCTTAACATCTAGGTATTAATATTCTTACATTTAGGAATTAATATTCTTGCATTTAAGTATTAACATTCTTACATATAGGTATTAGTATTCTTGCATTTAGGTTTTAGTATTCAGATATCCAGTTTTTTTATGCTGGTCATATACCAGAGGAACCTATATGATGGCCTGGTTATTATTGGTTTTGTTGTTATTTCTTTTATTAATGGTTTCTTGCCTGTTATTCATCTGTTAACTCAAATTTGGTACAGCTTCTTGTCCTAAAACATTTGGATGATTGCAATGTAACTTCACACACACATTCATCCCATGGTCTTGTTGGACTGACTTCACACACACATTCATCCCGCGGTCTAGTTGGACTAACTTCACACACACATTCATCCCGCGGTCTAGTTGGACTAACTTCACACACATTCATCCCACGATCTAGTTGGACTAACTTCACACACACATTCATCCCATGGTCTAGTTGGACCTAAGGGAAAATATTAATGCTACTAGCCATTCTAGAACAGATGGCCATATCAGCATGAGGTTCAGACTTAAAAGTTTTCTTATGATGTAAATAGTTGGTTTTAAATAAAAACATTACCAGTCTGACATCCAGCTTGACCACCATGGTTGCCATGGATAGACATATTGACGTAGGGTTTCATCAAAATACAACCTATGACATCTAGGCTGTCTTAAATGAAAATGATGCAGGTCTTGCAACTATTGGTGGCTTTTTTGAAAATCTTGTTATCACTACTTATTCTGAATAGACGGTCATCTTGAGATGAAAATGCTACCATGACATCTCATGATATTGATTCTGAATGAAAAATTTGATAGATAAATATTCACACAGAACTATGTGGTTAAATTGGTCATTGCCCTCTTCAGAATTTCTGTTCGGACTTAGTTGATGGACAGTTAGTACACAAGATCAAAAGTAAGTTTAGGGAAGAGGAAATTCATTACAATGTGATTAAGCTGGTTTGTGTCAACAGCTTGACTCCAACACCAGAATTTCACATGCTGCTTGAAAACAGGATGTTTAGCTCAGCAGGTTGTAAAGCCTTGTGAGCTTATGGTAACGCCCTATGGCCATGGACAACAACTATTTTCCGTTTGTTTTTATGTACAAGTATTCAGTATTATGCCATTTTATCTATTGCTTTTATTTTGCTACATTAGTTCAGTAAATAAAGTAAGGTTTCATCATAGGTTGACAGGTTCCATTTTGTATATTAGTAATGTAAATAAACTGATGTAGAGAAAGTAACATAAAAAATGTCTGCATGACCCAGAAAGCAGGGACATTTTACATTCTACTGATTTCATAAAACAAAAAACAAATGCCACGTTCTATGCAATATGATAAAGTTTAATTTCTACCCATATTACAATAAGTAACATGCTCACATAAGTCACTGGCAAACAGACCATGCATTAAAGGCACTATATCTTTGGAATATCTTTGTGATTTTTGGTCTGATGTACATCTGTCAGCATTTGCTTTATATGACCCTGGAAGCCATGTTTTTTACCTGTGATTTTGATCAAATTTGGAATATAAATTTATGTCAGCATTACCTCAGATGAGTTCAGATATGAGTGAGAATTATGCATATTAATTAGGTTATCTTGCACTGGATTGGGTGAAATTGTTACCATTCTGTTAGTCATATTTCATGACAATTTCAGTAATGATTTAACAAGATTCACTTGCCTCTGATTAGCGGAGATTGTTACTACTCTGGAATCTGTATTTCTGATATTATTTTGGTAAACTTTGGAGCATATACTTATAAAATCATGATCTTGGACAAGTTCAGTAATGAGCAAGATGCACACGTTAATGAGGATACGTCTGATTTGCTGAACTTTCTGTTACCACTTTGGAAGACATCTAATTTTGACCAAACTTCTAATATAAGCCTATATATGATGAAGATCTCACACATGTTCAGTTATGTGCAGGATACACTTATTGACGAGGTGATATTGCATTTAATTGGGTAACTTTGTTACCACTCTTAGACTATTTTTGATCTGGTTATGATCAAGCTTGGTAAATAGGCTCAAATCAAGATATTGGATGACACAACTCATGACCCTGTTCTTTAGTTTGGTCAGCCATGGTCATTCAGCACAACAGCTAAAGGCATACTTAAGTAAACAGGCATGAAGCTGGTGTGACTGATTAGCAGATAATTCATAGCACTGTAATTATCTTGTGAAAAAGCTTCCCCTCTGAACGCTACTCTGACATGACTTCGAAGAAGCCCTTGTTCCTTTGAATGTGTATGTAAGCACTTGCAATTGTCATGCAGATAGATGATGCCCTTTTTTGTTGTAACATTGTTTAAATTAAGTTGCTGATGATGCGAATCATGAAGTTTTAAACTTAGAGTAGCTTTCTCTGAGTTTGGTTTGTATTATATTGTCAGATCAATGTTATGCCATAATAATAGCAATAATAACTGCACATTATCGGTAAAGACATTCTAAAAAGTGCAGAAAAGCATGTTGACTCATGAAAATGAGTTGGCAAAATCAGTTTTCTTTTTTCAGGAAGTGGATTTATGATGAAAATGACATTAATGTCGACAAAAGAAAAGAATATGGAAATGTTCCATTTAACAAAAAGCTTGTATGAATTCATCTTGACAAGAGTTCACAACTGTGGTCTCAAGTTGGGTATTTTTGTTAATATGATATTATCAATGGCTAATAGTTAAATCCTGTATTCAAATAATGATCATTCTTATTTTCATTGTCCTTTCAATCAGTTTGTCAGCAGGAGACTCCCATGATTTTTCCAGATACTTTCAGAAATAGGCTGGGATTCCATAAATGAAGAGTACAGAACTCAACATCCTGAAACTCTGTTAAGAGTACTAGTTGCTGTGTGCATGAATTTGCTAGCACACTGAAAAAAAGACTTAAAAATCAGTGCTCCTTCTGTTTCTTAATGCAGACATCCTTTTATCCCAATATTATATAATGTACATGATGTACATGAATCATCTGCATTTTGTAATTTTGGCAATCTTTTCAGAAAAGGCCCATACTTACAGAAGGGATGTATACTGTATTGTTATGGGTAAATTTGTTGCATTTCTAATTTGAATCCATCATTATTCCAGGAGGCCTTGGAGAACCTCTCTTCCCCATCTCCCTCCCAGACTGTAGTCCTTAATCTGGAGGACAGGACAATCTTGTGGCTATCATATTGTCACCTCAAGGCCTTCAGAACGCTCCCACCCCAGTTGTTTGACCAAGCCCACCCCATGTCTGGGAGAATTGTCTGCAAGGTAAGAGGAATGGAACTTGCATGTCATTTTAGACCCCAAAATAATTATAATTTTGTTCACACGCACTCTCTCTCTCTCTCTCTCTCTCTCTCTCTCTCTCTCTCTCTCTCTCTCTCTCTCTCTCTCTTTCTCTTTTTCTCTCTCTCTCTCTCTCTCTCTCTCTCTCTCTCTCTCTCTCTCTCTCTCTCTCTCTCTCTCTCTCTCATTACAATATGTTAACTGTTGAATATTTGCATGTACTAAAGCTTTCTGCATCAGCCCATTATAACACAATCCCTTAAGACAGTTTGTGATTTGCATGTATTGACATTAATGTTAGCAAAACAAAAAGAATTTGGCTAAAGCTCATTTCACACAGTGCCTCAACACTTTTGGTGATTTGCATGTACAGTACTACAGACTTAGAAAAAATGGCGATGTTTAACTACTTTATGTATCCATGCTTTCAAATATAAAGAGTACATAGATTCAAGCTTATCTTCAATGAAAGCAGCTTTCTTACTGCAAATATTGCTGAGGAAAAACAAAAGTACATGTGCACTTTGCATAGGTACTTGGTGATAAAATTATTACACTATATACTCATGTACAAGCACATTTCCAGATGCAGACAATATTGACTCCTGATATCACATATTGCACTAGCAGATCAAGGTCTATATTGTTTGTTCTACTTATTACTCTTAACTAGCTGGATCTATCTACCCAAATGATTGTACCACTTATACAGTGGCAGATCAGGGTCTGTGTAGTTTGCAGTTGGACTCGAACTTATATCCAAGTATGTATGGTAGGTCATGCACAGGAAACTAAACAGAGACTGATAATAAATCTTGACTTAATAATTAACTCTTACTCATCCATTGATTTTCATATTAAGTTAAGCTTCTTAGGTGATTCAGGTATTATTGATAACATCTTGATTTTATCAAAAACTTCAACCAGAAAAGGCATTACTGACATCACTTCCTCATCTTTCATGCATTGAAGATGTGGCAGATTTGTTTTTAAAGAAATATTTTTACAAACACAATTAACATGGAGATCTATAGATAGATAGACACACATACAGAAAGAAATTTGCAACTCAACAAAGAAACAAAAGGAAAATTAACCTGGGTATGGATAGAAGCAGTATACATTGAAACCCGCCTTAGCAGGCAAATGGAAAGACAGTCCACAGTGAAACCTATGTTCTTAACATGTAGGGAGCAGAGACAGTTTACAGTGAAACCTGTCTTAGCTGACATATCCATATAAAGTCATGGGTGCTCCAGTGGTCTAAGCAGTTAGTGTCCACAAAAGATGTGGGAGGTTGTGGGTTTGAACCCCTGCAAAGTCATACCTAAGACAAAAATGGTAAAAGATGTAGAAAAATGGTGCTAGCAGCTGCCTAGCAGGATGCTCAGCATTAAGAGGTTAGTGTTAGGACTTGTTGGCCTGGTGTCAGGATAAAATACGATTGGGGGGACATCATGCTACATGTATGTGGCATGATTCCACTGTTAGACATCACTATAAACTGCCACACTGCAGATATCATTGCAATATGACTAAAACATTGTTAAAGCTACATTAAAAATCCAAATCACACACACACCAGTCTCCAGCAAAGCCTGTCTTCACCGATATGCCTGTATTAAGTAAAGGGCAGAGACAGTCTTCATTGGAGCTAAGGGTTTTATATTTAAGTGCTGTCCCTGGAATACTAAATATCAGCTGGGTAACAACATCCTTTTCTGCACAGATTTTCAAATTTACAACATTCCACCAGTTAAAACTGTAAAGCTGGTTCCTTTTCTCTAAAATACTACTACTTGAGAAAACTGAAATTATTTGCGTGATTCTTCCTATAAAATATTTTGGTCAAAAGTTTCCCCAAATTAATTTTTACCAAAAATGTTAATAGTCTGAATATTACACATTACAAGAAATCCATGAAATTCTACATCATCCTGCTCTGCTGTAGAATACCCCAAACCTTGCAAAGTTGCCAAAGCAAGAAAAGTAGGTCATTGTGATCTACTTTTTGCTTGGGTTTGAGTCTCAGATTCAGCAAGTGGTTATGTGAGAAAACTTGCCAGTAGCTTCTCTTGAGTCGGTGGTTCTTTCCGGGGGTTTTCCTGGGTTCTTCCGCCACCAGTCATACTGGCCACCATGTATAGCATATCTTGTACTGATAAATGGCATTAAACCCTACAACAACAATAACAACAACAACAACTGAAATGAGAACAAAATGCAGAAGAAATGAAGAATCCACAGAAACAGAATGTGGAATAAACATAACACAAATGCAAAATGAATGCAAACAAACTGGTAATTGTATTTTGAAGAAAACAAGAACACAAAAACAAAAACACAAGAAAGCAACAAAGAGTCCCTCTAATGCCATAAAGGCCAAAAAGAAATTGCTGGAATTCAGGACCATTCCTTTATTTTAACTGTAGAGTGTTTAATCCATCTCTAATACTCATACAGGTGACAGAGATGTCAGCTTAGGACAAATTGGGAGATTTACAAAATTTGGTGGGGAATTTTGATTTAAAAAATGGGAGGATTTTCATTGAGATGGGCAAATTTTTCAATATGGCACATGTCTTTCAACATGCCAAATGATGATACAGAACATGGACAAATAAACTTGACCAAGGCCT
Organism: Unio delphinus; assembly: GCA_029339505.1. Lineage (NCBI taxonomy): Eukaryota > Metazoa > Mollusca > Bivalvia > Unionida > Unionidae > Unio > Unio delphinus. Next base: position 441,640 of record JAQISU010000082.1, read on the forward strand.
CTTGAGTGTATAGTTGCATTCAAAATCCAAAAAAAATTCACATTAACTATTGTGCAGAAAAGAAAGTAGAATCATGGTAAGATACATGAATAGGTGGATGGACAGAACAAAACTTAAAATATTGGTGTTGGATTCTATTAAACATTAGCCTACCATTGTAAAAATAAGGATACACTCTTCCTATCAATGAAATTTTGCCTTGTCTTAAAGCAAGTGCATATGGTTCATTGAAAGATTACATCATGCAGTTTTTAAGACCATTACCTACAGATATCGTTGTTGTTGACTTATTTTTTGAATTGGTTGTGACTCATATTCTTCCTGTTGAAAGATAAGGTCATGAAATGAATGATATCTTAATTCCATTGATTTACAGGCTTTAGGAGTACGTCAGCCTTTTTATTCACTCAGATAAGAGGCCGTCACAGTGTTTGACATGTTGCAATGTGTTAATACTAAGGGCAGGACAACACTCAAAGCCATTGTATTTCTCCAGTTTGAAGTGCATGTCTGGACACCTTAAATTAGAGCACTGTTTTTAGTTGGGTTTTTTTATCTTAGAAGCGTTTGTTTACTTTTCTCATCATGTGTTCAAATTAAATGTCACCTGAAGGTTTTATGAAGAAAAATGATTCCTAAAAAAAATTAGGTGTACACCATTTCATGAAATGCTGTCCAAGACAATTTCATTGAGTAATTTTCACTTGAATAAGATTTATTAGATTAAAGGATTGATGACTTCAGTTTTCCTGTTGCCTGCCTGAAGCTGTATACAGTTCTCTACAGTATTCAGACTGTTTTCTTGTTTTCATCTGTATTAACATATTGGAAGGATAAAAAAAAATTGCAGCCAACACTGGAACTTTCATATTAAATGTAATAGGAGATAGATTTGTAACCACCACTGGAACTAAATCTGTATTGAAATGTAACAGGATACAAATTTGTGGCTACTTACTACCGGAACTTTCATCTGTATTAAAACATAATTAGAAAAGATTTGATGATGCCACAGAAACTTGAAAAACTATACGTTACTGAAGTACAAGTACATGAAGGTGTTTTTGGTACTCTGTATTTCAGTAGTAGGCATAATTCTTAATGATTTTATTACATTTTCCTTTAAAGGGCAAGTATTCACTTTAGTTGACTTCATGTTAATCAATTTTTCTTGGAAGATGATTACATAAATGCAGTAAAAATCATTGTAAAATCACATCAGCATTTTAGAGTGAGGCCACCAAGAAGTGTGTTCCATTGAAAACTAGGTTAGAATGTTGTTCACTGTCATGATACATGTACAATGAAAGTGCCATTTATTTTGGAGAAAAAAAATAACTGAACTATCCCCAGCACTGTTAATGTTTAGACCTGATGTCTGCTTTTCCTCACTTTATTGCCATACTGACATATTAGCACTCATTAATATTTGTGCTGAAGTTTTGTGATGACAGCTAAGGTCATATTACCTAATAGTTGACAGTAACATCAGACTTTGGTAACACTACTTTAGCAGTAAAATTTAGAATAGTGATTAGTGTTTTTTTAAAGATCAGTAAAGGCATCTCTATGAATGCATTGACATTACATTAACATCAGTAAAGTGCTTTATGAATGGGATCTTTCCTGTAAAATAACTACTTTTCAGGGGGTAACATATAACATGGATCATCTGCTTTAAAAAAAATCACATATTTAAAAACTGCAAACAATGATTGTGGAAACCACAAAAATTGATACCAGTGAAATTAAAAGAATTCACAATATATTTGTAAACGTTTTCATTCAAGATATTCAAGATTAAGCAAAGATATCCAAAAATCAGATTTAATATTTGGAAACTTTAAGCCAACATATTTGAAATTTACCATGCTAGTGAAAGGTAACAAGATATTGAAAGTTGCATGATTCTTATCAAAGTTACAGTAATCTAAGTTGTCAAAATCTTAAACTTGAGTCTTTAGCTATCCAAGCTGATTTTCTAGCCAGCCTTGCTACATTTTTCCATCTTCTTACATATCACATCCCTTTGTCTTGCTTTTTGTTCCTAGCTGACTCTGCTACATTTACCCCATCTTAGATAACATGTGCCATTCAAGCCTTCCATTAACCCCATCTTAAATGACATGCCATGCAAGCCTTCAAATTTACCCCATCTTAAATGCCATGTGCCATGCAAGCCTTCCATGTACCCCATCTTAAATGACATGTACCATGCAAGCCTTCCATTTACCCCATCTTAAATGACATGTGACATGAAAGACTTCCATTTACCCCATCTTAAATGACACATGCCTGCATCTTGTTCTGTGCTCCTAACAAGCCCAACTACATTTTCCCTATTTTCTTTACAATGAAAAATGACCATGTCTTGCTTCCTGAACTATGTTAGCGCTACTTCATTTTCCCAGCTTCTTAAATGGCACTTTTGTACGTCTTGATTTATGCTCCATTCCAGCCCTACTGCATCTTCCACTTCTTCAATGATACATGCCTGCATCTTGCTTTATTCACCATGAATTGGTAAAAATGGGTGTATGTGTAAGAATAAAATGTAATGTAAATCAATATTTTACTATCATTCAAGTTTAGTTTGAATATATTAGTGATGGGGGAAAAAAACTGGTAATAGATTTACTCAACCGAAAGTACAAGTCATACAGATCATGCAAGCATTAGTAACTAATATTTCAGTAATGGGTCTAATGTGTTAGAATTTGATTACACATAGTTTCCTTTGAATGACAACTATTCACTTTATTTCAATCATTATATAGCCATATTCCTTGGAAGGTCATTACATACATGCCCCAAGAAATACATGGCAGATCTGGGTATATGCAGTATACCATTGATTCTATCTATCTATCTATCTATCTATCTATCTATCTATCTATCTATCTATCTATCTATCTATCTATCTATCTGTCTGTCTGTCTGTCTGTCTGTCTGTCTGTCCCTCCCTCCAGCCATCTTCATTAAAATGTTGTGCGCATAGAAACTGTTGTTTACACTGTATTTAGGGTTTTTTGATCCATTGATTTGCAAGTTTTACAAGTTAGCACAACTTCTCAGTTCATTGTGATAAGAGAATTTAACAGTTCTTGACACATATCAATGTAGTAATGCTAATAACAGGATAACAGTCAAAGCCATTTAATTTCTCCAGGTAAAATTGCTTGTCTTGACACTTGAAATAAAAACACCTTTGTTTATTTCATCTTGCCAATGATTGCTGTTTTGAGTTATAAGGGTTATGATAATACCAGTACTAGCAGAACATGAGTTATGTAGGAGTTAAATAAAAACAAAATTGATGAAAAGATGGGCATTATTTTAAACCAGGTTCAATACAATAATACATTGTTCCTTTGCAATAAATCTTCTCCATATACTGTTGCCCCATTTATAATGTGGATATTAAATAAATGTAAAGAAATAAAGTTAAAATATCAATGTTACTTTATTTTGCTTAATTTCTGATCACTTTAATGAAAGCTTTAAAATCATAAAATAATTAAATTGTCTACTTTGTTTCAGCACACTCAGAACATGGCATTGTTGGTACATGTCTCAGTATAAGACTCCCTCACTTATAGTGCCAGATGCTTTTATGATATCACAAACATCATTTTGAGAGAGCATAATCCTTGTCTTCTTTAAACTCTTGTTTTGTACTTTACAGGATTCTCTCATCTTCCCATGGTCCAAAATCTCCAGTGAAAGAAATCTAGTAGAGGAGGTGATGTCAGACTTGAGGAGAGCTATCCAGGCCTGTTTGTGTGACATTCCTGAGGATGCACCATTACCAAGGCAGACACTACATCTGTACCAAAACCTCATTTACCTCCTCCAGACACAAGCAAGGTGAGGAGTCCTCTCATAGATGACTTAGTACAATAAATTTTAAAAATTGTTTCATCCGCACTTCTTGCAGCATGGGTATGTTTGATTTTGTCTTGTCAAAAAAAAAATCACACATTGTAGACAAATGAGGCGTGTACAAATTGGATGTTTGAGATATATTTACTGTATATGTTCATTTATAAATTAAGATCAGCTGCAAGTATGATAGATTCTGATGTGTCAGCAAGTCAGGGTCATTGCTTGTTGTACTCTCTACTTCTAACAAAACTGCATAGACCCAAATCTGCTGACCAATTATGTATAAGCAGATTCAGGTATATTCAGTTTGCATCTTGACCCAATTTATAAGCAAGTTTATACAATATATGTGGATGTTTTATTATATTTTTTTCAAACTTTACATCAATTTCTCCTTTTTTTAAACACAATTTTAAACTTTTGAAAACCAGTCTAGCAATATCTGCATGGTGTAGACCATTTAAATTCAAGAGATACTTAAATGAATATTCATATAGTCTAATTAGGGTTTCAGTTTCTCAAATTTGTATAACTTTCAGTGCTTTGACATTTTTGACATACAAACACAGTTCTTGTTTAAACATTCATTATTCCAAAGTTTACAGGAACTTGTCAGGAATATTAGTTCAGATAGTTTGTGTGGTACATTCACCTCCTGGTGTTAGCTAATTAGATTTGATATATGTAAGCATGTTCCCATCCATTTTTGATTCTCTTTGATGCATTTTGATCACCCAAGTTTTGTTATGCCCCAGAGATGCCTAAGCTATGATTATCCTAGTCTTTTCCATTCCTGTAATAGTTACAGACACTGACCAGTGAAAGGAATAAAGAATACAGAATGAACGCAAATGAAATGCATAATCAATGCCATCAGAATGCATTTTAAAATTAACTAATGCAAGTCTGGAATTATTAATGACAAATAAAAACCTAATGAAACATGAATATATTTCAAGAATATATTTAAAAATTGATTATTTTTAAGCTGCCACAAAATGTGCATGGTCAGAAGCCGTTATGCATAATAATCTAGGATCACTTCCGTTAGGATGACATCATCATTGGACTTTGTAAATGTACAGTTGTTTTTAGAAGAAAAAAAAGAGATATTTTTTTCTTCAAACAATTTGTTTTTATATTCTTGTAGTAGTTGGATTTATATTTTGTCTTTTGTATTTGCAATTTCATTACAGAACCGTTTTAATAGGACCATACTAAAGCTATAGTTTTCTTCCTTCTGCACATCATATTTGCAAGAACAACTTCAGTAAATGGAATCCTGTTCCTTTGAAAATGAGTTAAATCAATTTACTGTTGAATTGAAGCGACAACCATATTATCTTGACTGCATTTCTGAGACCATAAATGAAAACAGATATGACAGATCAAATACAGATGTGAAAGGAATTTAAATAAAAAATGCAAACAGATTGAGGTGTACTTTATTCATAAAAATCTTCAGTGGTTTTGTTATTAGTTTGCTCGGCTCATGACCAAATGGGTGCTAGTTTAAATCCTACCATTGGACCAGCCTGGGTTAACTACCATTGTGTATCCTTGGGCAAGGCACTTTACACCAGTTACCTATGCATTAAATAACCTACTTGTGTTGCTGTGCCATAAAGCTTCAGACCAAACCAAAATATTTCCTCTCAGTCAGTAATAAGAATTGCTCAATTGTGAAAAAATGGCTGAAATGTAGATTACTTCTTTATATTCAAAAGGTGCAGCATATTATGAGGTTGTGTGTCCATCAGTTACTAGTTTTGTTCTGCACAGTAACTCAAGTTCTCCGCTATCTACAGTTACCAAACTTTATGTATGGCAGGGCTTACAAACCCACTTGTCCAGATCAAGCAATTTGGAAATGTGACTTGTCCTTTGTAATTTCTTACCTTTCCAATTATTGTCTAACCCATGTAAATAGTACTATGAATTTCATTTACTTTGAGACCACTCCAGATCTTGACAAGGACATGGTGTTTTAATTTTGGGATGAAAAGTCAAGGTTACTGATTGCAAGAAGAAATTTTTTTCTTTCTTCTCATTAGTTCTGCTTCATATACTGTATTTACCATATATGTTGGGACACAAAAAATTAAGTTTTAAAGTTATTTTTTGTTTGCACTTTGTTCTGTGATGCATTATTTGGATGCATTATTTTTACGAGTTGTAAGTTGTTGGACACCTTTTAGATTATTTAAAAATTGCATGTGATTGGCTGAACTCATGAACAAGACATATCTTTGATTGTATTTTGTTCAGATCTGATTGGTAAGCTTGTGTCATTAAGATCTCAGATGAGTTCAGCAGTGAACAAGATCCATGCGTATTATTGAACATCCAGGCTGACCCACAACCTTAGTCATAATCCTAATCCATTAATCAGTGGGCGACACTGCAGCTTGTTGGGTGGGATCTCAGTGGTATCTAAGTTACAACTCGAAGGTGGGATATGGTTAAGGACAGACTTTAGTATCCATGTTGACTGCACAGATTTATTCCTAATAAAATCCTGCAGAGATGCTGCTAGTCCACGGGATTGTGTGTTTCTTGCAGAACTAATCCAAAATAATGCAATGTTTAAAATTCAATGGTGGCTAGATGGTGCAAGTTTCTTTTGATTCTTGCAATTTCTCATAGCCAATGTACAGTTTTTTGTTTGTTTTGTAAATAGGTTGATAATCATCTGTTTCACCTTTTCTCCATGACTTCAGTTATTCCTATATTCCTGTGAGCCAGGCAGTCTCCTACAGCATACAGGTAGGGGAATCATTCTTATATCATACCCTAAACCAAGCTGTCCCCCACAGCATACATGTTGGGGAATCATTTCTATGTCATACCCTGAACCAAACAGTCACCTACAGCATACAGGTAGGGGAATCATTCTTATATCATACTCTAAATCAAGCTGTCCCCCACAGCATAATGTAGGGGTATCATTTCTATGTTATACTATGAACCAAGCAGTCCCCTGTAATGTACAAGTAGGAAATCATTTCTAACGGTATACCCTGAAACAAGCTGTCCCCTACAGCTTAGAGGAAGGGAATGATTTCTGTTATACTATGAACCAAGCAGCCCCACCCCCACCCCGACATATAGGGGAATCATTTGTTTTATACTATGAACCAAGCAGCCCCCTGTAATGGATAAGTAGGAAATCATTTATATGTTATGCCCTGAAACAAGCTGTCCCAAACAGCTTAGAGGATGGGAATGATTTCTATGTTATACCATGGACCAAGCTGTCCCATTCAGCATACACCTTGAACCAAGCAGTCCCCATCAGAATACTGGTAGGGGAATAATTTCTACTTTATACCCTGAACCATGCAGTCCCCTACAGTATACAGGAAGGTAATCATTTCTGTGTTATATCTTGAACCAAACTGTTCCCTACAGCATACAGGAAGGGAATCACTTCTTTGGTATATCCTGAACCAGCAGTCCCCGTACAGAATACAGATAGATTTGACCAAACTTAGGATTTGGGTAAATCTTGACATTGTCTCATAGGCTTGTTGATTTGGAACCATACCCACATCTTGCAAACATAAAAAATCAGATTTGTACTTTTCACCAAATTTGCTATTTTTTTCTTTGGTTTTTTTTTCTTCATGTTTTATGGCACAAGTTCTCAAAAATATCAGCACTTTGCGTGGATTACTTTTTTAAAATAAATTCTTAGATACAAATTTCAAGCATTCCATATTTTTAGGTTCAGATTTATTTTAAGAAAAAGAACCAACGTTCCTATTTGACATTGATAAGAGTTTGCATCTCTTTATGTTTACTTAATGCGAATGAAAACATTAAGTTGGTCTTTGTCATTAAGCAGTATGACAGTTTCTAAAAGACATGATACATCATGATACAAGTCTTCATGATACAAACCCCTTCTGTATAACAAATTTTTATTCTGTGGTGTTCATAAAATAACTTCCAGCAATTATAGGAAGATTTATTCTATAGGACAGCATTTGAAATACGTTATGGCTTATTTAAAAGGGTTTGATTGTAGTTCAGTGGTGCCTGGCTTCATTGGTTAGTGTGCAAGACTTCAGTTAGTGGGACTGCGTGTTCAATCCAGTCCAGACAAGATTGAGTCAACTGCTGTAGTCTGTCTCTGAGTATTTAATAGTCTTTCACATGCCAATCTGCTGTTGACAATTCCAGTAGCCTAATTGGATAGAGGTGGATGACCTTGGATGTGGGAAGTTGTGGGTTAGAACCTTGACTGACTTGTGCCAAAGACTTATAAAAGTGGTACTAGCAGCTGCTTTGCTTGGTGCTCAGCATTAAGCAGTTAGTGTTAGGACTAGTCAGCCCGGTATCAGGATAATGTGACTGGGTGGGACATGATGCCACATGTCTGCAGCAGGATGCCTTAGTGCTAGACATCACTGTAGTCTGAAACACTGCAGACATTGTAGCCATAAGAATCAAATTGTTAAAGCTACATTAAAATTTCAAAACTCACACACACACACACACACTAATCTGCAGTTAAAAATTCCATTGTAGTTCAAGGTAACTATAATCATAACATTGGTGTATGTGTAATTGCTTTGAGTTCTAGTTTTTGATATACAGAATGTTTCCCATTCACATTTGAAACCATTTTTGGGGGGGTCTCAGATGTGATGTGACAGCATGGATAAACAAAGGTGTCAGTTTTTTTTCTCCAGTTGTGGCAGCAATGACAGCATTGCACATTTTTGCAAACCCTTTGTAATAGGCATTAGATTAGTTAGAATTGAATGGTGTTGTGCAAAAAATTTATTAATAATTAGTTCATAACACCAGAAAGGAACTACTTACATATGCATGTGCCCTTCTTTTGTGTTATGACAGTATTCAAGATAGTTTTTTTTTTATGGTTTAACGCCATGTTTCAGCACAGTATAGGTGGCCAGTATTATTGGTGGATGAAGAACCTGGACAAACCCCGGAAAGAACCACTGACCCAAGAGAAGCTACTGGCAAGCTTTCTCACATAACTACATTTGCCGAATCTTAGACTCGAACACACGCAGACAGAGGTGAGATGGCAGTGGTCCGTAGCGGACAGTGCTTTAGACCACTCAGCCACTCTGGGCCCCTACTCAAGATAGAAGCATTTGTTCAAATATATTTCTGTTATTTTCTTGAAATTTCTAGCAATTTGTTTTTTTTTGTTATAGCAGCTTGTAATTGTAAGGACTGGACTTCATATTTTTTGCTAGAGTCATGACTTTATGAGGTTCAGACATCAGTTACACAGTGCAAAAAAATGGATTTAGTGAAGGCCATTCATGGTGTGTGGAATCAAATTTACAAGCTGTAAGACTTCATTAATCATTTATAAAATGAAGTTTAATTAAATGTTCATGTTTTGTGTTAGCATTTTTGTAAATTAATATTCTGGGGTGAACATAATTATTTCATGTGTCATAGATGAGAGGTCACATTCCATGGAACTTTAGGAACATTACATGCTTAAAACATACAGCACGCAAAACTCGGCACAACTGAACAAAAAAAAGTTAAAAATGTAGTGTGCAATAGTTCTTACTTGTTGTACACCAGTTTAATGCAGTGCACTTGTTATCATAAACTGATTCATAACTTTGTTTATTATTATACGATAAAGGTGTATTTTACCTGAGCCAGGTTTCATTTTTACTGCTAAAGGTATACCATTTATCAGTCATCAGGTTTCTGTTGAAGGTCATGTAGTATGTAGCACCTGACACTTTATACACTATTTTGGTCTTGTCCCAGGTGTGTCTTTTTTTTTCTACAGCACCTATCCATTACAGCAACATATTTGATAATACAACATAAAGCACTTTTTACCTGTAATGTATGTAAGGCTAAGGTAATCTGGGTCTCATTTTAATTTACATTCATTTCAATATTCTTGCTTAAAGCTAGTTTCATGCATGTCTGTCAGCCCTGATTTATGTCTGCATGCAGAATTTGCTTCAATATTTTTGAATCAGAATCGGATAAAAATTCAAAAGCCTTTAGAAAAATTGTTGGTGATTTGTACATGTTTCATGTTTCTCTTAAACAGGATATTTCATTGTTATTTAAATTCGTTAATTGGAGGAAGGGGTTCATTTTTAAATTCATTGTTTGTAGTGACTGCAAAATCCACAAAAGTTGTCAAAAGTAGAGTTAATTCACAGCAATACATGTACCCAAGCCATAAACAGCTTGTACTATAACCTGGTCTGGAGATAATAAAACTTTGATCTTGAATCCAAGATTGAGGTTCCATTTATCAGACAGTCAGTAATGACAATTCAAATGTAAAATTGTTATTGATCAAAATGAATTTTATGATTTTGAGGCTACATCTGCCATCACATAATGGGTAGACAGATATATGTCTACTGTCACCTGGAAATCAAAAGTGGAACAAACTGCAATGAACCTGTGCTTCTTTTTTTAGAGCTGTATTAGCTCAGTTGGTAGAACATTTGTTCATAATCCATGGGTTGCTGGTTTGATACTGTATCAGGCCAGTCTAAGTTGGTTGTTATGGTCTATCCTTGTCCTGTGTTAAATATGCCATAAAAACCAAACTAGCCCCAAACATGTATTTTTTTCACCCAGATTGTTTTAATGGCTTGAAATTTGCTTTGCAGGCGAGAGCCAATATTGTGCTGATGTTCCTTTAAACTACATACATATATACACACACGCACGCATGCATGCATACACACATACATACACACACACATCCATCCATCCATCCATACACAAACACACACACACACACACTCAATTACAGTATAGAAAGAGTTTTGGAGTTTGTAAGGCCTGATTTGCTATTGAAGTACAGCATTACCTATATTTACCTAGATAAAAATAACCATCTGCATGGAGCATCTGATTTTGGCTTCTTGAAATGAACATCTTTCAGAGGATAACCTGTATGGCAAACTGCTCCTAATGTTGTTTTTTTTTTTTAAAATGGCAGCTTTATTTTAAAGTGAATGCAGATTCTTAAGTGAGCATTTTGAATGACATGATGGCTATCCTAACAAGGAGTGTAATACAACACAGAACAGCATTAACTCTGTCTTACGGCTTATATAGCAATTAATAGTACTGTATATAATCATTTATAAATCGAATCAAGCTCCAAACAACAAAAGATCCTGATTTGCCATAGCATAATGCACCTGCAGGTCTGGGTCTGTGTTGTTTGTTCTACTTATTACTCCTTTCAAATTGCTAAGACCCATTTAGCAATAGCAGATCTAGGTCTGTGCAGTTTGCAGTTGGACTTATAAGTGAGTATATGCAGTATGTGGTGTGATAATGAGATGAACATATATTCTGGTAAATATGGCACCAGGAGCATGTCTATATCACAGAGTTGCATTAGGTGCATTTCCCCTTTGAGAGGTGATTCATATAGAACAAACATGCAGACATTTGTTTTCATTATTAGTTAGCTTACCCGAGAGATAAGAATTTGATAATCATGTATGAGCCCTATGAATGATTCTTATAAGCCAGTATCCACTATGTAGTTTTAAATTAGCCAGTATCCACTATGCAGTTTTAAATTAGCCAGTATCCACTATGTAGTTTTAAATTCACTGAATAAATGCTGTAATCATAGTGTTTCTGAAAAATAGTGGTAATAAAATAGATATTAAATAACAATATGCTTTTAACAATAGTTTATTTAGCTGACCTATACACAGTAGAAGAAAATTATTGTACTACCCATGTATGCAATAGGAAAGCTGTTGTACTAGCCCCAGCACAAGCTTTGGCACATAGAAAACCATTCTTGCATCCTGGGTCCAAGGCAGCAGTATGTGGGTGGTCACATAGCACCCACATTGATGAAGGGGTTCATGGAGTTGACTTTTTACTTAATGTCCATTATTTGTACATTCTTGGTCAAGAGTTTGCATTTAGCTTAGGTTTTTTGCACCCTGTATGCATACTGTTGTATTAGGAATTATGAAATTTTGTGAGGGAATGAATTTTGAGTACAACACCCTTATCACAAAAGTAGGTCACAATGATGTATGTTTTTATTCAAATTGTATTTTTTCAAGTGTTGTTTTTGCTGTAATCATCAAGCTAGGTGATTGGATGCATCTGTATTAAAACCACTCTTACAAAAGTCACTGTGACCTACATTTAACAGGCATGGATTTAAATTTAGAGTTTATCTCGTGACCATGTGGGCTTCTTGCACAATGTATACATACTGCTCTACTGCTTATGATGCTTGGTGAGGGGAAGCATATTTAGGAGTACTACATAATAACATAAAGGTAGGTCAGTGTCACCCATATTTTATGCATCACTGAATTTGGTTAAAATTTATTTGAACTTCATCCTGGAATCATAAAATTATATGGTCCTGTATAATTTAACTAGGGTAGACCCAAATCTTCGGTTGCATTATTGGCTGACAGATAAAGTCTACATGCCTGTATGAAAAATAACCAATACATGTCTTATGGGTCACATGTAACTGCCATATAGGTGAAGGATTAACTGTATATGCAGTTTTGCATTTCTTATCCAAATTAAGAAATTTGCTTATAAAAAAGTATACTTCTGAATCACCTTAAAGTCATCTTCATTAGCCAAGGTTCTGATAACCCTATCTACACCTTGGCATATTGATCAAATATTTATGTGCTTCAAGTCAGTGAATTTCATTGGATGCTGCAGCAAGCCACGGCATCCAATCAAAAAGTTGTTCAAATAAGGGGAGCACACAACTTTATTTGACTGACAAATAAGCATTTTTCCAGTGCCTGTCCATGTTTGCATAAATACTTTTCACTGAAATACACCTTAAATCGCTTCCCTCTAGAATATTGTCATGCTTTTGTGTTAAATGGATGTACAATGTAGGGTGTAGATAGAGTTGTCAGAATTTTCGCTGGCAAAGATGTCTTGAAGTGAAATGTATGCTATTCACTTACTACACTTCTAGGTCACTTACAAGTGACATGTAGGTGAAATAATTAGGATTTTATACGCAAATTGGGCATTTCACTCACAAATGAAATGTAATATCATTCACTTACAACACTTGTCATTCTGTAGGGATGCCTGCTTTTCTGTTGCTTACCATTCTAACCATTAGAACCTTTTATAATGGCCAATAACCCTAATGTTTGTTTCAGGTTTGAAGACGCATTGAATGTATGTCGTGAGATACTGATGAATGATCCAACATTAGTTGAAGTTTGGCTGATAGTGGCCAATCTGTATGCAATGAGTGGGAGTACTGAAGCAACAAGACAGGTGAGTAGAAGTTTCAGTTTGAGTCTCTTGTTTATAATTATAATAAAATTAAAATATACTTTAAAGGATACTTTATACTAGATATCTTCACCATATATATATATATGATGTTGCGTTTAAACAGTTCTTACACATTTGTTATTTAATCTTGATTATGTGCAGTATTTTTAATGCTACCATATCTCTGTGTGTGTGTATGTGTATATATATATATATATATATATATATATATATATATATATATATATATATATATATATATATATATATATATATATATATATATACATACACACACACACACACAGAGTCCTACTCACTTATATTGACATCATTTATCTCGTTATCTCGTTACAAAAAGGCAAAATTCCAGTCCCTTGGTCTACTATTACTACCTAAATTGTCATGCTTATTTCAACATTGAGATAAAAAAAATAAACGTACATGTTAACAGAAGTGCTTGGTCCCGGCTTGAACAAATCCTTTTTTTTTCTAGTTATTTATATCGACAAGCTGCCAGTTACGACCCACACTTTGTTCAACAGTTAGTTGATCTTGCCGCTAGGCTTTAATGTCATGGTTGGTTATAAAAAAAACCAACAGGCTTATGTTTGATTTTATAAAGTTGGCCTCTTGCATCAGCTTAAATAAAAGCAATGAAATCTGATTGATTCTTTCATTTTACATTCGCCTATGTTGACAATATTTCCTCGGGGCCCAAGGATGTTGACATAAACGGGTAGGACTGTATCAGCAATAGACCATGATATATTACTTCACCATTCATGAGACAGCCTTACTGTGGTTCACGTCCTACTTGGTCAACATGACACAAATTGTGTCCACAGTTGGTGTATATTGTGGTGTTCCACAGGGGTCAGTTTTCTCGGACCTGTTTTATTCATTCTATACACTGAGCTTCACTCAAATGTCATAGATCACTCCAGTCCAACATAACTATTTGACCTCACCCATTTATACACCAGCAAGATAATTACATTCTTCTTCTGACAATTGTATACTCATTATTCCCACTATGAAAATGAAGTGATATGGACAGTGCTCTTCTATATACCAGGGCACAGCAATGTGGAATGAATTGCCAACTAAACTTTGACACAAAAAAGAGTGATCACGTTCAGGAATGCTCTTGAAACTTGCCTATTTCGACTGCAGGAACAAACTTAAAGACCTGATAATGTTTCCTACTTTAAATATTTTCAGCATATTTTATATTTTCTAATTTTATGGTGTTTTTTTTGTGATCATATCATATATGTTTTTTAATATTATAGGTATTGTATGATTTTGTTGTTGTTGTAGGGTTTAACAACATTTTTTTCAGCACAAGATAGGCTATACATGGCAGCCATCATGAATTGTGGAGGAAGAACGCAGTTAAACCCCCGGAAAGAACCACTGACCAACAAGAAGCTACTGGCAAGCTTTCTGATATACCCACATCCAATTTTTTAAAGCGCTTAGAGCTTCTAGATTAGGCACTATACAAAGTCCTCATCATACATATATATATATATATATATATATATATATATATATATATATATATATATATATATATATATATATATTTCAACATTTATATTCCTTTGCAACCAATAAAAATACTGCACATAATCAAGATTAAATAACACAATCTTGGCATTAATTGGTTCCATAAAGCATTTATTACAGCCCGTTTAGAGGACATTGTCAGGAAATTCTATGAAAATAGTCATGATAAAATCGGTCTTAGTCAACATAGTCATATAAATGACACCTTGTAAATGACACTACTTCTGATTTCTTTTTCGAATTCAGCCTGTATGAAAAGGACACATGATTTTATTCACAATACTAGAGTGCTCTTTTTTATAGAGGACACCTGCCTTATGTGAACATAGAGCAGTCATTTGGAACTTTATTATATTGGAATAAAATTGTCATGCGTAGGCTATTATTTCAGACCTGTGCACAAATTTACAGTATTGAAAACTTGTCTTAATTAATAATTAATTAATTATCATTTATTTTTACATCAGCAATAATTATTGAGAACATTTAAAGTGGCATGTTGATCATCTATGAAAAATAATGATGTGTGAAGCCATCTATAATGCATACTTGACTGCAAACTAGGGCATAACCGACTTTTGATCCTGAAATCGGATTCCACCGGATAGTATGAACATCCGATTAATCGGAGTCGGACAAGGCAGGAACGACCGATTCGGATAATAAAAATAATAAAGTTCAATTTCTATAGCACCATGTCTAACACTGCGTGTCATTCGATAGTGCGTTAATAAAGTTAAATAAGAAGTCAGAAAAGTCCAATATGGTCAACACAACCGCGCAGTGAGACAATCTATTTGAACTGGCAGGTGAAAACCAGAAATGAAGCCGGATATGGTAAAGTACTAAGTAACATGCTAGACACGGAAAAACCAGATACCAGAAAACGGAAGATGAAATTTTTTAGAAAAAAAATACGGATTTAGCATTTCCGATTAATTGAATCGTATCCGGAATCCGAAAAATTTCATGCCCAAAATCCGGAATCGGAAATCGGTAGAAAAATGCCAATCGGTTATGCCCTACTGCAAACCATTCAGACTTAAGTCCACTGTTACTGAATGCAACATTAGATCAGGACTTGCGATGTTGATCCATCTATATGATTTCAATCAAGCATAAGCCTTGATGTGCCGACACATTAGTGGATGGCAGGTTTGGGTCTGCATTGTTCTGAGCTGTATGCAAATAGTACATTAGCAGGCATGGTATTTGAAGAATTTTCTTTGTACTGAAATACAAGACCATAAGAGGCCTGATTGGTAAACACAGAAAAATCAAAGCAAGAATTTAATTGTTTATGAAACATAGATACTTGTGTGCACGTAATGTATTGTATTTCAGGTTGAAAATAACAGTATGTAATACAAGCCTTGATGAGAGTGAAAGTAGACACAACTGTAAGGTATATTCTTTTTAATTTTTATTCGGTGTTTTTTCTTCTTTCATGTAGGTGTTTGCTGATGCATTAGAAGCCAACCCTTTTTCTGCCACAGTCTACTATCATGCTGCCCTCTATGAAATGAAGCAGGTAGGAGAAATAAAAATGCTTTGGAATGAAGCGAACAATACAAGTCTCGGGTTATCAGAAATTTCAGTTTTCTTTTCAAGATATAGACTTTATAGGTGTCAGAGGTAAAATGGTATCATATTTGCTGTTACTGGATTTTCCCATACTATATAGACTCATTTATACGTACCTGCAAATCTGGGTCTGTTCAGATTTTTAGGAGTAATCAGTTGAACAAAAACAACATAGACACTGATTTTCTGGCACACTATGCAATGGCAACATAGTTTATATCTTGCTCATAGTTGGCCATGCCTTGTAAACAAGTGTCTTTGTCAAGCAACAGAGCCAACTGCAAACAACATAGAACCATATCTGCCATCACAGAATGTGCCACCGTATCAACCATCACAAAATGTGCCACCATCTGCCATCACAGAATATGCCACTGTATGTGCAATTGCAGAATGTGGCACCATATCTACCATTAAATAATGTGCCACCATCTGCAATTAACAGAATATGCCACCACCTGCCATCAAATAATGTGCCACTGTATCTGCCATTGCAGAATGTGCCACTGTATCTGTCTTCACAGAATATAACACCGTATGTGGCATCACAGTATGTGTCACAATATCTGTAATGACAGAATGTGCCACCAAATTGGCCATCACCAAATGTGCCACCAAATTGGCCATCACCAAATGTGCCAGCAAATCAAGTTAAAAGCTTTTTATATAAAATCCTTGTACAACAGGATGTATGTACCTCTGATCTGTTGTCACATTATAGAATATCAGATCAGTATCTATGCTATTTTTGAAGAAAAAAAATATATTTACTTAGTTTTATGTCATGTACTGTTTTTTTCTTTTAATCAGCTTTACTGTAGGAATTGTGATGTTTCTAATGTGAATTATCTCATTGTAAATATGTACCCATTTCTCAGATATGAATTTAATATGTTCTTGCTTGTAAGTTGAGTGAAACTGAAAATAACAAAGATCCTGA
The DNA here is from genome assembly GCA_029339505.1 of Unio delphinus. NCBI lineage: Eukaryota > Metazoa > Mollusca > Bivalvia > Unionida > Unionidae > Unio > Unio delphinus. Next base: position 458,912 of record JAQISU010000082.1, read on the forward strand.
TCTGCCATAGCATAATGCACCAGCAGTTCTGGGTCTGTGCAGTTTGCAGTTGGGCTGGACTTGAGTTCAACCCATTGGGAACTTAGGGATGTTGTTTAAGTCTGAAGTTCTTTCCTGCATGTCATAGAAGACAACTAATGGATAAAGCAGCTGCAGTGGCTGAGTGGTTAGAATGCTTTACTTGCAACCATAAGGGTGCAGGTATGAATCCTGTCATTGGATCTGTCCAGTTCAGCAACCATGCCGTGTCCTTGAGCAAGGCACTTTGCCCAAGCATTTAAGATCCAACTTGTGTTGTTGTGCCATAAAATGCCCAATCAAATTCTGCATCAATCACTATTGAACTGTAACTATCAAATTCTGCATCAATCACTATTTAACTGTAACTATCAAATTCTGCATCAATCACTGTTGAACTGTAACAATTAAATTCTGAATCATTAAATGTATTGAAATGTAATTATGATATGGTATTGCTGTATGACGAAAGTACATAATACTGTTCAGTCACATTCTACATCAGTGACTGTTGAACTGTTTAGTCAAATTCTCCATTACTGACTGTATTGACTGTAACTTTGTTTTAATTATTATATATGACTCAAGAATTTTATACTGGTCAGTCAGATTCTACATCACTGACTGCATTGAACCGTACAAATCAAATTTTACATCAGTTACTCTAATGAACTGTACAAATCAAATGCTACATCAGTGACTTTTGAACCGTACCAATCAAATTTTGTATTATTACTGACTGTATTGAACTGTAACTGGTATAATTTTGATATTTGGCTAAAGCACTTTATACTGGTCAGTCAATTTTTCCATCTGTGATTATTGAACTGTACAAATCAAATTCTACATCAGTGACTGTATTGAACTGTACAAATCAAATTCTACATCAGTGACTGTATTGAACTGTTCCAATCAAATTATCCATTGACTGTTTTGAACTGTAACTGCAGTATAATTATGTTATATGACAAACCACTTCATACTAAGTGGTTTCTTGTTTTGCCTGCTTCAGCAGAAATCACATCATCATGGCAGTTCATGGGTGAGATAGTGTTTCACATAACCATTGTTTTATGTTATCTGTCTCTCCCATATCCATCAATGTTCTTTTAAAAAAAGGATCTTGCAGTGTTAATTCATTACCCGTTTGTATCAGTGCTTGTTTTCTAGCTTTTAATGAATAAAGAAATTGGACATTGTGTTTGCAGGGTGAGAATGGCAAGGCGCTGGTGGAGTTGGAAAAGTGTGCTCTCAGTTTCTTTGACATTGATATGAATGAGGAGGGGGATCCCAATAATGCGTACTGGTATGTACTGATGTCATCCGAGTTTATATCAGCAGAACAATACATATATTTCCTTGCTAGCTTGAGTATAGCCTAAAGTAATAATTTGAATGTCAACAATTTTGTATCAGAACATTTGTATGTATGCAAACTATTGGAATAGTTACACAGAGACAAAATATGCATTATGATACACAATAGCTTGACAGCCTTCAGAGATTTAACATTTTAGTAATAGTGAATTAAAGCATGTATGACAGCATAGGTAAATGAATCAGCTATTCAAAAGAAGACATTTAGCACATTATGTCTATACATATTTCACAAACTTTGAAATGCTTGAACATAGATTCTGTTTACATTTAAGCCTTGAACTAGTGAAAAGTGGCATGATCATATAAAAATTTTGGTGACAACATCAAATATAATGGTACTTTGAAGGAATAATGTTAATAACATCTTGATTACGTTGTTTCTGTTTGTATAGAACACTGCTGTTGTTGAATTCCAGGATATATCATTTTTGGTATATCCCCTTAATATACCTGTTAAAGGATAGCACATTTTTAAAGCTATTGACAGTTCTAACAGGACCAAAATAATTTCTGCCATATGTAGCCTTCTGTTCTTGTTTATTGTCACATTTTCATGTCTATATCAGCTATTCTTCTAATTTTTATTTTTTTGCAGTGATATTTTAGAACAACCACTTCCACTAAATTACAAACCTGTTCCATACAAACCTGAAGTGTCTGTTGGAACTATTAAAGAGGAGAAGCTTTACCTTTGGATCAATTTCTGGTACTGTTTATTGTCTATCAGTATTGACAAGCGTTGAGATTCACTGTTAAGTGTGAAATGAGAACAGCATTGACAAGCATTATGATTGTCTGTTAAGTGATATGGCAATAGCATTGACAAGCATTACAATTGTAAGTGTGATATGACAACATCATTGACAAGCATTATGATCGTATGTTAAGTGTGATATGAGAACAATATCGACAAGCATTACGATTTTTGAGTGCGATATGACAACTGCACTGACAAGCATTACATTTATATGTTATGTGTGATATGAGAACAGCAATGACAAGCAGTATGATTGTTAAGTGTGATATGAGAACAGCATTGACAAGCATTTTGATTGTTAAGTGTGATATCACAACAACACTGACAAGAATTATGACTGTTAAAGGTGATATGACAACAGCATTAACAAGCATTACAATTGTTAAGTGTGATATGACATTGGCAAGCATTACATTTATCTGTTAAGTGTGATATGATAACATCATTTACAAGCATTACATTTATCTAAGTGTGATATGATAACATCATTGACAAGCATTACATTTATCTGTTAAGTGTGATATGATAACATCATTGACAAGCATTACATTTATCTAAGTGTGATATGATAACATCATTGACAAGCATTACATTTATCTGTTAAGTGTGATATGATAACATATTGACACGCATTACATTTATTTGTTAAGTGTGATATGATAACATATTGACACGCATTGCATTTATCTGTTAAGTGTTTATATGACAACAATATTGACACGCATTACATTTATCTGTTAAGTGTGATATGACAACAATATTGACACGCATTACATTTATCTGTTAAGTGTGATATGACAACAATATTGACACGCATTACATTTATCTGTTAAGTGTGATATGACAACATGATTGACACAAATTACATTTATCTGTTAAGTGTGATATGATAACATCATTGACACGCATTACATTTATCTGTTAAGTGTGATATGACAACAATATTGACACACATTACAATTGTTAAGTGTGATATGATAACATCATTGACACACATTACATTTATCTGTTAAGTGTGATATGACAACATGATTGACACACATTACATTTATCTGTTAAGTGTGATATGATAACATCATTGACACGCATTACATTTATCTGTTAAGTGTGATATGACAACAATATTGACACACATTACAATTGTTAAGTGTGATATGATAACATCATTGACACGCATTACATTTATCTGTTAAGTGTGATATGACAACATGATTGACACACATTACATTTATCTGTTAAGTGTGATATGATAACATCATTGACACGCATTACATTTATCTGTTAAGTGTGATATGACAACAATATTGACACGCATTACATTTATCTGTTAAGTGTGATATGACAACATGATTGACACACATTTATCTGTTAAGTGTGATATGACAACATGATTGACACACATTACATTTATCTGTTAAGTGTGATATGATAACATTATTGACATGCATTACATTTATCTGTTAAGTGTGATATGACAACAATATTGACACACATTACAATTGTTAAGTGTGATATGAAAACATCATTGACAAGCATTACATTTATCTTAAGTGTAATATGATAACATATTGACAAGCATTACAATTGTCTGTTAAGTGTGATATGACAACAATATTGACAAGCAAAGGTGTAAGATTCTGTTTTTATGTCATGTATTGTCATTTTCTGTATTCAATGTAACCTTTGGTATAACATTACTTTGGTAAATTTTTTTCTATATTGATTGGTATGCTTGGGTTTTCTGTCATGGCTGCTTATGCATAATTTGTTTTTATCATACTGACATTTACAGTTGACACCACATATTGTGGATTCTTTGCTTATGGTAGTTTTTCTGCCATTATAGTGTGAATTATAGTTGTACAGCACACACAGATTTTTAGTCGCAATGAATAGTTTGTTTCTATTTTTGGATAGGAATCTATATACTTTGCAAAATAATATGGAGCGTGGCATCTCCCATATAGAATGAATCCTGGAGATGTGGAGATATTGGACCAATAGGACAATCATAGCTTACTCCTGCAGGGTGAATCTCAACTAAAGTGCATATTATTAGTCTGTGTTCACAGACGGTAGTAGTACATTCTTTTCAAGTATATCAACTTCACCATGTGAGACATGCATTTTTTTTTTGTGAATTAAGAAACTTGGTGGTAATGTTCTGCCAGAGAATTTTTTTTGTTGTTGAGGGAATGTGGTATATGCAGCAAAATTGTGCTGACCATATATTTTGAGAATTTTGTATTTTCGCTTCACAGACCAGAATCTTGGATGAGTACATTATGAGAAAAACCTATACATATTAAAGGGATTTTGCATCAGAGTTTGTCAACACTTTAGTAACTGTTTCTGATCATATTTTTTTAGAATTTGGTAAATAGTAAAATCAAAAATATATATAATAATGAAATGGTCAAGTATTGAGTTATATAAGCCATGTGTGTACCTTTTTATATTGCTTCATGTTTGCATTTATTTTTAAATGTTTATCTTCCTCATGTTTATATGTTACATTATTTTTTTTTAAAACTAAACTTTTTAATCAGCATCATATAGTCTGTACTGTGCTGATGCTCCTTAAACCCAATATACATACATTTATGCATACATACTTAAAGAGTAGTTTTATTGCTTTTCTTTGTCAGCACATACAAGGTTTTCTTTGTGACCAATACCTGAATTGTTCTTAAGGCATGGTGTAAAAAATAAATATCCTTCCTGAATTAAAATCATGATTGCACAAAATATTCAACTTTCTACACATAAAGAAAACTGTAGTCATTATGTGAGAAACGAGTAACCAGTTTCTTGTTACAGTCTACTACTGGAGGTCCAGGGAGATACTGCTCAGGCTTTGGATATGTATGAGACTGCATTGAACGCTTTTACTGACGTGGACCATGTCACCAAGATCTGGCTCAGGTAATCTGTGGCAAATCTCTGTAACTATTGTCAGTCAATTTTATATTATTTCTGAAATATAATTAATATGTTGGGAAGTTTATTTTTATACCACTTACAATTTCTTTCATTATCTTTTCTCATACTGTTGTTATTGAGTGTCCCAAGGTATGACATTTGTTATTTCAATCTGCAGATCTTGAATAACAGAACTTGATGTCTGATTTACCCAAATCATCCAAATTTAAATAAATTAGGGTCCTTCTACCCCCCTCATCCCCTTAATTCTGGTACAGTCTATCAGATTTAGGTCTGTCTAGCTGTCTGCCTGGTCATACACAAGCCAGACCTATTGAATTGCTAGCTCATCACAATTATGATTTGGCCCAGCATCCATCAGTGTTTGATATTTTAAACTTGTCCTTGTTATTCACTGGACCAGTTGCAACCTAAATTGGCATAGAGCATCATGGAATAACATAATAGCGAGCTTTCAGGTTTGTACAGATGATTCCAGTCCTCCAGTATTGTCTAAGTTGAGTAACTATTGCCATTTCAGTCATAAAAACTGATTTTTGGATGCAGGCTACTACCATACTAAAGGTTTGTATATGTGACCTACTTTTCAGTTAATAGTGACCATGTACACTTCTGTTTTAAGTTGGAGGGATTTATCTCTATCAAGCTCATGGTATTCTATCATCTCACTGTTACTAATAATAGTTTGTGTTGCTCACAACAGATTATTTTCTATATGTAGGTTGATTGTCTAACCTAGAGAAAAAGTTAAAATTAAATCCTAAAATGAAATGATTATACTGGAGTGGTTACCTAACATAATATTGTTTGACAGCTTCGGTATATAATCATTTCAGTACAAAAATTCATCAAAATGTATGTGCTTGAATATTTTATACCAATATAAATGATACAGAGAAGAAAAAACTTAAACATTTAAAATTTAAATTACATGCAAAATAATGGAAACACTTACTGGCCAACAGGACCAATAATGTTTAAAAGAAGCTGGTCTGCCACAAGTCCTGTTGACTCCAAATATTTTAGGACAGATTCCCCCAATTTTTAAAGAATAGTTTGTATTTATTGTGTAAAATTTTTATCATACTGGAAACAAAAGAGAATGATAAAACTCATTGGAATCTTTATTTGTTCTATTTTTTGCTTTGTTTTCACATTTGCCATAAATCTACACACTCAGCAGTATTTATGAATAAATATTTGTTTTATGTAAGGATGCCATGAATGGTTTAGATGATCACAATCACAAAGCATGTAAGCCAGTCATGTTAGGATAGACCACCAATAATCACACAGCATGTAAGCCAATTAAGTTAGGATGAGACCACCAATAATCACACAGCATTTAAGCCAATTAAGTTAGGATGAGACCACCAATAATCACACAGCATCTAAGCCAATCATGTTAGGATAAGACCACCAATAATCACACAGCATGTAAGCCAATTAAGTTAGGATGAGACCACCAATAATCACACAGCATTTTAAGCCAATTAAGTTAGGATGAGACCACCAATAATCACACAGCATTTAGGCCAATTAAGTTAGGATGAGACCACTAATAATCACACAGCATTTAAGCCAATTAAGTTAGGATGAGACCACCAATAATCACACAGCATTTAAGCCAATTAAGTTAGGATAAGACGACCAATAATCACACAGCATGTAAGCCAATTAAGTTAGGATAAGACGACCAATAATCACACAGCATGTAAGCCAATTAAGTTAGGATAAGTTCACCAATAATCACACAGCATCTAAGCCAATCATGTTAGACCACCAATAATCACACAGAATGTAATCCAATCGTGTTAGGACAGACCACCAAAAATCACACAGCATCTAAGCCAATCATGTTAGGATAGACCACCAATAATCACACAGAATGTAATCCAATCGTGCTAGGACAGACCACCAATAATCACACAGCATTTAAGCCAATTATGTTTAGATAAGATCACAATAATCACACAGCATTTAAGCCAATCATGTTAGGATAAACAACCAATAATCACACAGCATGTAAGCCAATCATGTTAGGATAGACCACCAATAATCACACAGCATTTAAGCCAATTATGTTTGGATAAGATCACAATAATCACACAGCATTTAAGCCAATCATGTTAGGATAAACAACCAATAATCACACAGCATGTAAGCCAATCATGTTAGGATAGACCACCAATAATCACACAGAATGTAATCCAATCGTGCTAGGACAGACCACCAATAATCACACAGCATTTAAGCCAATCATGTTAGGATAGACCACCAATAATAACAAAGTATCTAAGCCAATCAATGTTAGGATAAGATCACCAATAATCACACAGCATCTAAGCCAATCATGTTAGGATAGACCACCAATAATAACAAAGTATCTAAGCCAATCAATGTTAGGATAAGATCACCAATAATCACACAGTATCTAAGCCAATCAAGTTTGGATATGATGAAAAAAAGACAAATGGGATATGATTGGTTGTTCTTAATTGACATGTTACTTTTTATTTCTCAGCACGGCGTTCACCAATAAGAGGTTAGTGTTAGAACTGGTCAGCATGGTGTCGGGATAATGTGACCAGGTGGAACATCATGCTACATGTCTGCGGCATGATGCCCCAGTGCTAGACATTGCCATTAACTGCTACATGGCAGACATTATGGCGATATGACTGAATTTTTTTAAAAGCTACATTAAAAATCCAAATCACACAAATTTGTCGTGAATAAACATTGTGTCCTGTATAAAATGTAGTCTGATCAGCATATTAAGAGTTAATTCTATGTTATTCTACAAGTTGTATCCATCCATCCATCCTGCTCTTGTCTGGTTTATATCCAGAATCATTTGACATGAGTTTGTGTTACATATAAATGATGTCTTTGTAAATAAGGTCACTTAGTTTGGAAAATTGTATCTGCACTTCACATTTTCTTTGAGGTATTCTATAAGCACTCACTTACTGGCGTAGTTTGTTCTGTTTCAGTTATCTTGACCACCAGTACAGATGTATACAAATGAAAAGTGGGAACATTGCAGAGTCTCAGAAGTTTACAAGTTTATTCCAGCGCTGCCTTATGACTCTACCTACCAAGTTTGCTGTGCCCCACCACAGTGGTGAATTTTATCAGAATTATAGCCATGTGAACCAAGTAATAAATTTCTGTCTAAGTTGCCTTCCACCAGACAGTTTGTCAGCTAACTTGGAAAAAATCTTGACATTGATGCCAACTAACATACATCTGGTCTTAAGGTATGAGTCTTCATTTTGTTTTTGGTAGATTTTTGTTGTCGATTGTCATCTGTACATTGTTTTGTTAATTTCCATGCAGAATTGATGAAAAATCATGAGTTTTTCTGAATTGTTTTTCAGGGCTTGCAAGGAACTACTAGATGAAGACAACACTCATTCAGCCCGCATCATGTGTAACCCTCTTGTCTTTGACAACACAGCCAACATACAGATCTGGAAACTGTAAACTTCACTTTTTCATATCCATATGTTGTCCAACTATCAGGTTTGACACATAGTCAAGCAACTGATTCATTTGACAATTTCACCATCTTCATATCTTGTTCTTCATATTTACATGCATCTGCAGGGATCCACCAGATTCATATCTTGTACTTCATATTTACATCCATCTGCAGGGGTGCATAATTTCATGGCATTTTAGCATACTGTATATACTTGTGTATAAGTGCAAACAACATGGACCCTGATCATCTGTCACTTAATGCACCAACAGATCAGGGCCCGCATTGTTTGTTCTGCTGTTGTACTTGTTAGCATGTATATATGGTAAGTTACATCTATGCATGCTGGGTAAAATTTTTTTTGAATTTGCTGCTTTTTCTTTAAATAACTAACACTAAGAGTAGCAAATTTAAATTTTGTTGCATATCCTTTAGATGCTTTAATTCTAATTACTAAAGTATACTCTAATTAAGAGAATGTTTATAAATCTAGCTGTTTTTGCCCCACTACAATAGCAACAGCGAGAAAATTGTTTTGGTGCTGTCTGTACATCCATACAATCATCTTAAATCCACATTAGTGCTGTATCACAGAAACTATGAAATTTTATTTCATAAAATTTTGCACTGTTGAGCAAAACCACTCAAGTTGACAAATATGGTAGGCTTATTTGAGTTCTAGTGGCCTAATTAAATTTTCAAACCACTTGAGCAAATGTTTTGATTTTCTCGCATTTAAATTTGTTATGACCATGATTTTCATATTTACCTAAACTTAACATAATTAGGCAAAAGCCACTTGAGGCAGACAAATAAAATTTATGATGCATATGAAGATGGTTTGGTTTTCATGTACTGTAGTAATTTTAAAGCGTTTTTATAAAAAAAAAAAAATTATTTGTACTTGGATTTTTTTTTAGATCTTTTCATTTTGCAGTGAAGGCATATATGTTTTATAAATACAAATCTTGTTCTATTTAAAGTGTGCTCGTATTTGTCTAATGCAGTATAATAAATTTAAATAAAAACAAGGGCCCTTCGGCTTAGAAGCTGAGATTTAATCTCTCTCCCTTTTCAGAGTTATATCATTAGCCACAAAACAGAAAGATAGCAGAGAGGTGAGTTACTCATTTTTTCAATCAGTTTTTGTATGGAATCTTAAGTTATTTTTCTTACACCATTAATTTAATTTATTTGTTCCAAATATAGAATTAACTATTACTGTTTGAATAATTCATGATCTAACAATTGTGTTATATGGAATAGGATCCTGGTGTACACTAGATTTCTGTAGCATCAGATATTTAACTTGAAGGAATTGTAAGTTGAACACAAAAAATGTATTTTTTAAAATCGATCATCATGATGCTGTACTAATTTAAATACCCAATGTAAAATGTGTCTGCCATAATGACATTTCGGTCAGAGGTATTGCTGATAAATATGTAATTGTTTGCAAAACTTTTTTTTAAAAAGCCCACAAAAATGAAACTGTTGGTATAATTTAAATCTCAGTTTCCAGTTGGTTACAGGAATGCTTTAAATCAATTAGTGACCACTTTTGTGGTTTGGTTGAAAAAGATGTTTTGTTTGAGTTTATGACTGACATAATTTTCCATGGATGTACAAGCAGTCAAGATACATTTTTGAGATATAATTTATGGTTTTGAAAAGGAGCTGATTAAAATGGTGAATGTTTTTGGAGTTTTTATTAAACGGGACTTGAAATTCCTGGCTTAGCTGTTCCACAAAAACTATAAAAATTGAATCCAACCAAAAATTATTTCATGGTTTATGTTTCAACTTAGGAGATTTAAATGATACTCTTTATATATAATACCTCATGGTTTTAGTGTGTAAAGCAAAATGGATGCAAAATGTCAGTGGATTGTTTTCTTTAGCCTACAGATGTGTCTGATTTCAGAAGAAAACCGTCTCAAAATACTTTTTAGCTTATGGAACAGTTTAATTGTTAAGTGGAGGTAAGAGAGATAAATAACTTTATGTTTTTCCAGATCCGAAAGCTGTTCCACAGGGCGGTCAAAGCTGTACCTTTCTCTTCGGAATTGTGGAACGATGTAAAATACAGATAAGCTTTGATATTTGTATTCTCAGTTTTTAATGCATATTAATGTTTTGTTTGTTTAATACTTTTAAGATAAATATGTACAAGGAAAGTATTGAAATAATCATAATTTGATTAATAGTCAATCAAGTTCCTTATTGTTTTAAGTAAGTACATACATAATAGATGTCACCCCATTGTAGTTATCTGCATTAGTTCCATATACTGATCGATCTCTAGACAATGTCAAGTTTAATACTGGTGGTTTAGTATTGAAAGCTGTTGCTTTCATATAAGCTGCTGAAAAAAAATTTAGTACCTTACTGATAATAAGAGCAATAAGTGTTTCTGATATTTGTACTTGAGTCACATACTTCTTTTTTTCCTTCAGTTTCTGCTGTTTGAGTTCACCGAAGGGCAGAGGTCAAAGGACGTAGCCATGGAAATCCTATCCCAATGTCAAGATTTAGGAGTCAGTGTTGATAAATCTATATTGTTTGGAATACAGAATAGAACATAAATTTACTAGTTTCTAATGAAGGTAGTAAACAGATGATCAGATAATAATGTTAATCAAACATAATAATGAAAAAGTAAAAGAAACATTGAGAAATCTTTATGCAAAACAAGTGTAAGTGTTTTAAAAGATAGAGTAATAAGTATGCAATTTTTTATAACTTGATTTCTATCCAGTTCTAGTTTGCTAAATATACAGTAAGAAATAATAGCATGGTGTAAATATTTCATTCCAGGTTATGAAAATAATTTTAAGACTTTTACAGGCACTGGTGATTTTTGCAATCATTATGTTATGAATGTAGTTTGAAAGCAGGGAGAGGGTCTGAGACAAAACCCAATCCAGTCACAGTTTGGTAAGTATGACACAATGCTGAAAACATGGCTAGTGCTCAGTTGTTTTAACTGCATACAAATTCTTAGTAACATATGAAATCTCTTTTTTGTCATCAGTAAAACAAAATCAAACAGAAATTCCTGCACTCACATCAGTATCAATATATTTGAGTTGAAAAATTATTTTGATAGCAATAATATAACAAGTACATAAAAAGGTGATGAAAGCAGTTGAAGAATAAAAGTATCAGTAATTTGAGATTTGCTCAACTTAACTTACCAATATTTGCAGATTTGATATACTTATCAATATTTGCAGATTTGATATACTTATCAATATTTGCAGATTTGATATACTTATCAATATTTGCAGATTTGATATACTTATCAATATTTGCAGATTTGATATACTTATCAATATTTGCAGATTTGATATACTTATCAATATTTGCAGATTTGATATACTTATCAATATTTGCAGATTTGATATACGAGTCAGAATGTTATTACCTTAACTACTAATCATACCAGAAGCATCTTCCCTGTCTGATCATCGTCAGTCCACTTTGTTCCACAAAGCCGAAAAAGTGTTTGATAATGATGTCCCCTCCTGCAAAAGCAAGAGTTACTGCCCAAAGCAAACATATGAATTGACCAATGGGAAAACTTGTTACATTAAAAGTTATTGAATATGACAATATCCATGATGCCCACATGCCCAGATTCAACAGAGCATCTTAGGTGTCAAGGATTTAAAGCGGAGAAACTTGGCTATGTGAGCAGCTGTAGTTATTTCCAGCCATTTTCCTAGGTAAATGAGCAGTCTGTTTGGATCAGATTCTTTCAATAGCATGCGATCAGATAGTGTTTTGGTAGATACTTCTTCAGTCATCTACCTTTGCCAAAGGTTGTTATGGAGCAAAGTGGATGAACAACGCTTGGCTAGCAAAGATGGTACTATCTGTGCTGGCTTATAAGTCTAGTCCACCAGCAAACAGCATAGACACAGGTCTGCCATCATGCAATACATAAGCGTATTAGAGTCTATGTTATTTGTTCAACTGGTTACACCTATCAAAGTACATTAATGCAGATCTGCTGGTGCGTTATGCAATGGCAGATCTAGGTCTGTGCGGTTTGTAGTTGGTTGATGTTTTAGAGTGTAACACCATTTTTCAGCACACAATAGGCTATACATGGCAGTCAGTATTAATGGTGGAGAAAGAACCTGGGAAAACCCCAGAAAGAACAATGACCCATGAGAATCTACTGGCATGCTTTCTCACATACTCACATAGGCCAAACCTGAGACTCAGACCCACACAGACAGAGGTGAGACGGGAGTGATCCATAACGGAGAGCACTTTAGACCACTCGATCACTTCGGGCCCCTGTTTGCAGTTGGACTTGTAAGCATGTACCTGCATTAAATATGTTGCCCATAATAACATCAAGAGGGCTATTAATTTTAACCAAAGGTCATGGTCACTGTAGTGTGACAAACTGATACAAGTTTTGGCATAATTTACCTGTATGCACTTACCTTCACCAAACTTTACAGGTCGGTTGCCCCCTGATGAAGCATTAACACCCCCCAAAAAAAGTTTAAGGATTAAAAGGCAACGATAACAATGACTCTTAAGAAAGACATTGATACATCAGGTGCAGTGTTTTTTTTTATTTTGTGAAAACAAAATTCTAATAGCCAGTATGTCAGTATTCTAGCATACAATGCAAGGTTTAGTCCAACAAACTTTGAACTTTTAAAAATCCAATTACCTTTGTTGTTAGGACAAGTTTAATTGTATATCACTTTATTCAACTATCTGACAAGAGATCTAGATATGACTTTTCTAACTTTTAAATTCAGTTAAAAAGTCAATTTCAGGTGGAAATAGTTTTTAAGAATAAGCAACAGGGCCATGTTTACGGTAAATGTGACTTTTTGTTTTTGGAACTGTTGTATTGTGTTTGTAGTGTCTCCTTGAATGTGACTGTGTGTCTCAGCATTGGTGATGTACATAAGTGTGACATGACATACTTTTAAAATGTGTGACACACAGTGACACCGTATATTCTATCCCCTTCTTTGGCTTGTGACAATGTGCTGTATAATAATTAGAAGGAGGAGGAGAATATTAACAGAGAGTGAACAGAGAATAAATATTGTACCTGAGTAGATAATAGCAGTGTGGATGAAACAGATGAAACTTGTATGCAAGAAAATGTCATCTCTGAAGATGACATCTTCACATATGATGAATGGGATTTGCATTCAGATGAATGAAGAAGACAACTGGAACATTTTCAAAGAAGCAACACAGAATACCAGATGATTCAGCTGGAATGGCATTTTACTATGATCATGGAAGGCAATTTGGATCCAAAATCTTGATTCTGCATATACTTTTTTCAGATAGTTTTGATTTATTTTTTTGGTATGAAAGAATGTCAGCTAATTATATATATATATATATATATATATATATATATATATATATAGATAGATAGATAGATAGATAGATAGATAGATAGATAGATAGATGATAGATAGATAGATAGATAGGGAAATTTCCATGCAGTTGTATTTTTGCAACCTTTGTTGTCAAGCCTAAAATTGCAAATATTTAACATCGCAGAATGTTGGGAAGTTCAATTGTTCGTGCTATGAAAATGGCAAATTGTGAAATCAGGATTTTTTTCGGAATTTTAAACTTGCAGAATACCTATTAAAAAAAAGCAGAAATGTCATCAATGTCATATTTCAAGTGAACTCATTATAATTTCTTTTATTATACATGCTTAGGCAACCCTGCACTGTTTCAGTTGATTCTTTTTTAACTCTACTGGTGATAGACCAGAAGAGCTTATGGGATGGTCTGTTATCCATCGTTGACTGACATCTTGAAAATCTTATTGTTCAGAATGGAAGGTTATCAGAATAATCAGTTTCACTATGTCTTATGAGAACTTTGCATGTGAATACATCTTGTTGAGCAATGTACTGCAACAATATTTCCTTTCACTAAATGATGACACATATACTAACTTAGTCTTGTAACCTGTGGGTGACGGCTTCAGATCTTGTCCAGACCAGTATGAATCGGCTGATTTATTTAAAAATGAAACATGTCCATTATTATTTTAATATAATATGCAAAGTGTATTGCATGACAATGCACATATTTCACTGTTCTCGATTATAAAAGTGTGACCATGTACTGAGTGGGTTGGAGATTAACATAAGGGGAACCACAGATTTTCATAGCTTGGAATACATCACCGGATTGAGTTTAAAACTTGATTGAGTAGTTTGTCAGTCAATGATAAATTTATCACGTTTTTATACCTCTCATATAATAATCCCTGCGTCCACCCACTCTCCCATCTAGCGTGCAATCTTGTTAGCATAATTAGCCCTGCAGTGTATGATTGACTTTCATGAAACTTGGTACATATTCTGATTATCATCTGAAAAAGTGCATATGGAAAAGGTTACTTTGCTCCCACAGTTTGTAGTATTTATTTACCTTTGTCTTTTAGCTTATTGTCTATTATATCATATAATCTTGTTTGTTCAACTTGTGCAGTTTTTGAGGGATTGCCTTTATACTAAGTAATCTGTAGACATTACAGTATGTACTTTATAAGTCAAGTCAGACTGCAAAGAACAAAGATCATGATCTGCAGTAGCACAGTGTGCCTGCAGATCAGGGTCTGTGTTGTTTGTTGAACTGATTACTCCTAACAAACAGCACAGACCCAGATCTGTCAGTGCATTATGTGACAGGAGATCTGGGTCTCTGAAATTTACAGTTGGTCTCATCTTATAAGTAACTATGTACAATATAAATCATAAATTGCTGTGCTCCTGTGATTTATTTAAAGAGTTTTTTTATAAAGTTTTTTACTTGAAGCTTGATGTAGTGTATGACAAAATCCTGTGAACACAACTAGTTGGACTATTTTGTAATTTATAGCTATGAAACATTTATGCAGGTTATGGTCATCATTTTTTAAGAGGGCTCCATTATGGTGCTGGGGGGGGGGGTGCCAGAGAAGTTTAGGTTTATTTATTAAAGCAAGTCACTCACCATTCCTCAGGTTATCTATTCATTTTTTTTTTTTAATTATATTGGAATCAGTCCATGACTATAAGACAGTTTAATGTCCAAATTATAGCTTAAGGACTTGACAGTACCAAGGTTTTTGCATAAAAACACCAACATCTACTTGTTTTGCGTGTGGATGGAAAACTCAACAGATTTTAAGTATTTGAAAGAATTGCAATCCAAGAAATCCAGAATTATTTTTCATCTTACATTTAAGTGTAATAAACTTTTGAGTTGATCTCTCTGTAGAACCAAGTTTATTTTTGTCGATTTGCATATCATCATCATCACCATCATCATCATCATCAAATGATTAACCCTTGTATATGGTATATTGTTGTTTATAACTTTGGTCCAGCTGCAAACTGTACAGACTGAGATATGACATAATGTGCCAGCAGATCTGGGTCTGTGCAATTTATTAGTAGTAATCTGTGGAATAAAAAAATAACGGAGATCTAGATTTCCTGTCATATTATGAGATGGCCATTTTGGAGGAGTGTGTTGTTTGCAGTTGGGCTCGACTTATAAGTATGAATAATATGGAGGTTGCCAGCTTAAAATTCATTGAAGTTTGAGTGAAAATAATCTTTAAATGTGAGGCTTAACTATTTTATAATTATATGAAGATAACTGTATGAAGTTTCAAATACTTATAAATTTGGCATGCTAAGGTTGAATGCAAGTTTGATATTCAGACTTAAGTAGAGCCCTTGAATAATTTTGTTTAAGAACTTTAACAAATGATCCATCAGATGTGAAAAGCAAGTATATGTTTGTTATACACTGGACAGGGTAAAGAAAACTGTGATTTGCTCTGTTCCTGAAAGAATTCACTTGATATATTAATCATTGTTTGGTTGACATTTTATTCTCATTCATTCATTTGTGCATCTTTGTTCATTCCTCTTTTCTTTCATTTGCCTCTTTGTTCTGCCTTCATTCTTTTTCTGTCAGTCATTGGTTAACATTAGTGGGGTTTCAAAGCCTTGTTTTATTTCATTAAGTTCTTGTCAATTTCACCTTGTAGAAACATGATATAGGAGTCACTTTACCTCACAATTGCTACCATTGTTTATGCTAATGTGGTTTTATATTAGCTTGAAAAAACTTGCATCATATAACTAATCCTTCTTGAAGTATGAATTGTTCCCCACTTGATAAATGTGATATATGCTTACTGAATGAATATTGTTATGATAAAAAATAATTAGTGTAAAAGATTTAAGAATATAGGAAGAAGCTAATTTATTCTGCAGATTTTTCACACTGGTACATGCTTAATTGTTGTTTATTGATCATGTGTTTTTAATGGGATACATGACACCGTTTTTTTAAAAATAATATTGGATAACAATTTTAAGTATTGTGTTGATTGTGTTTTCAAAGTGAGTCAGAAAAATAAATAAAAGACTGAATGCTATGAGTTTTTCTGCCTCACAGAAAAAGGTAAAGTTTGCAATAGAAGTGAATCAGAAAGGTTTAGAAGAAGAAAAAATGTTTAGGCATTCCTCTGCCGCAGAAAGATTAGAATTTGTCAGACTGTTATTACGATTTCATATTTGCACAGACAAATTTTAGATGTCTGACGAGATATGAGAAAATTATCATACAGTGCATAATGCGCATTTGAGTTGCAATCAGGAATGATTTGAAACAGTTGTATGTTTACCTGTGAAAATGATTAAATATTAATTTGAAATGAAATTGTCACACAAATTATAAATTAGTACAATCATTCTTTCTTCTTTTCATAATGTAAATGTATGATGCATGTTCATGACATATTTATGAATAAAAACGAAATGACTAATTTTTCCTTTGTCATCATTTTATGCACATACTCATTGATGTATTGTGCAACTCACACACGTGTACACGCTCACTCTTGCTCATACAAATAAAAATGAAAATCACAATGTATATTTCTCATGATTCCATACATGCACACACACAGGGAGGGACTGGTCAGACATTGATTTATTTGGTCTCTCTCTCTCTCTCTCTCTCTCTCTCTCTCTCTCTCTCTCTCTCTCTCTTATATATATATATATATATATATATATATATATATGCCTGCCTTGTCTGTAGTAGAACACAAGATATCTCTTCATGATAAAACACTTGTTCATGTTCATAACCGATTCAGTATCCAACATTTACACAATATTGAGACTTTCCGTGGCCTAGTGGTTAGAGCGTCCAGCGTCCATCTCATATGCGGGAGGTCGTGGGTTCGAACCCAGTCCTTGTCATACCAAAGACTTATAACAGTTGAACTAACAGTTGCTTCACTGGGCGCTCAGCATTAAGAGGTTAGTGTTAGGACTGGTCGGCCTGGTGTCAGATAATGTGACTATATGAGACGTCATGCAACATGTCTGCGTCATGAAGCCCCAGTGCTTCGTGCAAACATTGTAGCAATATGACTGAAGAATTGTTAAAACTACGTTAAAAATCCCAACACACACTTCTAGTACCAAAGTTCGCATTCGTCAAAGTCTTGAACTTGAGTGCAAACATACGCGGATTTAAGTTTCATCGCGAAAACACTAGTTTTCATAAAAATGCTTTCGGAAGTTAATATTTCATTCATTTGAAAAATGTTCTTAAACATTGGTACAGTGACAACGCGAGAGGAAGGGGCTCCGCCATGAGATTTTTTTTAAAGCTGTAATTTTCATAGTAAATCACCTTTACTTTATGTACAGGGGGTAGGGGATTTTTCACAAACATAACATTTTTATTAAAAAAAAAAACGTCCACGGT
This sequence comes from Unio delphinus, assembly GCA_029339505.1. Lineage (NCBI taxonomy): Eukaryota > Metazoa > Mollusca > Bivalvia > Unionida > Unionidae > Unio > Unio delphinus. Next base: position 477,295 of record JAQISU010000082.1, read on the forward strand.
CGTCTTGCGCCGAAACTGCATGGAGAGCAGCTTGAATGAAAATAAAACTACTATGATGGGAATCCAAAACATCAAAAGCTGTGTCGGTACTCAGGTTGATTACTCGTGAATAATGATAATTGAACGAAAATAAAGGTTGCAAGGTGTTTAATTTGTCGTGCCAATTAAATGTAGTACACTGGGATAGGGTGTAATATTCCGAGTAACTACTCTTGGGTCTGGGTCTAAGTTCACAGTACTATAACTTTAAATTACATCACTATCCCCTCCCCACTAGACCCCAACTGCCCCCACAAGACCACACCTGCCCCCATGCTGACTCCCCCCCGTATTAACTACGAAGATTCGCAATCACGAGATAATATCGGGTGGTTAATGGTTCAGAAGGTAAAACGCACTCACCAACAAAAATACATATTTGTTTAAGTCACAAGATTCTTTTACTTTTAGGAAAGATTTTAAAACAACAGTATTCTTAATTTGTCTTTATTTACATCATACTTATAATTAATTAACGAACGCGTGTGTATGTGACCTACTTGGTAAGAATGAAGAAAATCAAGCAATAGGTGTACTTTTAACCCGAGGATTAACAGTGTAAATGGAATCTTGTGTTTATTAAATACCGCCGCAAATATATTTTCTATATCTAGAATTCAAATATTTGCTTTCTATTCAGTATAATTGTCGTTCTTTCACAAATCGTAATTTCGGTCCACTTTTAAGTGCCACTTTGAAAGTGGTGAAGAGGCTGCAACTTATCTAAAGGTACGCCCTCGTGCGACCATGTCAATATTTTGGTCATCTCTACGATAAGAGTGTGATGGCTGTTCTGTTTCCTATTTCTTTTCTCAAATTACAAAGCAGAATTTGTCACAAAGCAGAATTCATCAAAAAGAATAGAACACTAGCAGATCCATTGCGATCGGAAATGTCTGGAACGAAATAAAAGTTCCAGTACTATTAACAAAATTATAATTATCGATCTAGGACCAAAGCAACGAGGAACTATGGATTAAACCAATATAGTGCAGATAAACATACATTAAAGCTTAAAGAATACATAATTTGACATAAATCAACCTCTAATTTATAGGATATGTGCTCTCGTGATCCTGATCTCATGTTTTTAAACTCTCAAATATCAGAAATATCTCTACCGTAAGACATCAAAGTTATGATTACTGTAAAATTCAGCAATCTCATTCATCCGTATGGATTGGCCTTTTAAACTTTCAAACTTGTATGCAGCCAGGCACCTCTTTGTGTGTGTGTTTGTGTGTGTGTGTGTGTGAGAGAGAGAGAGAGAGCACTTAACAACCAACTTTGATTCCGTAACTCTTTTTCAATTTCACAACAATACAAGTTCTTCAAGCATCAAATGGGCATATATTGTTTCGGCATTTTAACACCGGTGAACAATGTCACAGTTGTCAGTCTTAAGTTAAATTGTATTATAGAAAGCATGTTATTGCTATTTTTGCAGTGTTTTTTTTTCTCTCCGTTTTTCTGCCAATAAGCGCGCACCTCAGTGACCTGTACATATAAGTTTTACACTTAGCAAATATGATTAAGTCTCGCATGGCGTATTTTATTCTGACAAGCAGAAAGCGCCATATAAACTAGAAAAGGGCGATGCGATTTCGATTTCAAACTTTGTCACAAGGTTGACCGATTTGTCATATTAGGAATTTCATATCAATCAAGACTAGTTAAGATGTATTTGTGAGTGAATTTCCTTATCTTGATGTATATATGACCGTCAATTATTGTCTTATTATGCATGCAGTATATCCCAAGTCTGTCCATTATGAGAACACGTATCAGTATTATTGTTATATTGATATAGTAGTTTCGAGTAAAGGCATGATCTCTCAGTGCCTTTCAGTACCTATCAAGCAGGCTTTGATTGTCCTCGTGGCCTTAAGTGTCATAGGATTTGACTTGTAAGATCCAAATTACCTGACGCAAAATTACCTGTCTTTCATTAAAACATGTCTTTCTCATTCAGTCATTGTTTTGGTTTTCGGAAGACCATGATGCCTAAACTCTGTTTGCCAACTTCCCATTAACATTAACACACACACACACACACACACACACACACACACACACACACATTTATAATCAACCGTTAAAAGGGGAAGATGCAAGTTAAAGAAGCACGTGCTGTTGCAGCATTACTCTAACCACAAACAAAATGTCGTGTTTGGATGGTGTTCTTGTGGGGAAAAATAACAGAGTATCCACCAGACACACACCAATGTAAATGGGGGAATCAACAGACCTGCTTGCATAGCCACAAACAAAAATATTATTGAATAATGTGACCATAGATCCACACAAATTAGTAAAGAATGATCTGTGCAAGGGGACGAAGATACCCCCCCCCCCCCTCCGCAAACAACGTCGTGCAAACCACACTAACATTAGCACCTGACGGTATCAGGGATAACACCCGAAACCTGACAAATGCAGAACAATTATTTTATGCCACCCTTGTGGTTTAACTATGGTTGTTGCATTATAGGGCTGGGGCAATATTTGCGTCTATGTTTGATTGTCCCGACAAAGTTGTAACTGTCTAAGGAAAAGAAAAATGACACGACAGCTACATGTTAAATCGCACCATCTATGTCAGTACAGTTCTAAAGCGACAAGCGTGGCCGTAGGTGACACACTTTGGAACAGATAAAGCACGTACGATCCACATTAGGCAAATATTTTGACCTGTGGGCTCCAAAACCGCATTGCCCTTTGATTGGTTAACGATGGGATTGGGCGATGCTTGTCGCATCAAAAAGATTGCTAGCAAATCTGACGAAAAATGATATAAACACGCTGTCAAATGTTATTATGATGAGCATTTTCAAGAGGATGTACCTACTGGCATTTAACGCAGTCAAGCGTAGCCTACGTAAACTTTTTAAAAAGGTCAAAATGCACATTTTGGAGAATATAAAATGTAAATTATAAGCATGCAAGCCAGTCAAGAATGCGTAAGAACAAAGGGTTGAGCTCAAAATGATGAATATAAATGTGAAAATACAGCATATCTTAACAAACTAAGACGTTAACATCAGTTTGATTTGGTATTAGCAAAAAATCAATTTTTCCTCCCAATAAAAAGAGTGTTAACGTTGTGATGGAAAAGTCAACGTCATTAGCACATCTACATAATTTTATCGTTTGCTCCTTCCTTTTTTTTTAAATTATTATTATTATTATTATTAGTAGTAGTAGTAGTAGTAGTAGTAGTAGTAGTAGTAGTATCATTATTATTATTATTATTATTATTATTATTATTATTATTATTGTTACTACTACTACTATTATTATTATTATTATTATTATTATTATTATTATTATTATTATTATTATTATTATTATTGCAACACGATCTTGAAGATTCGTCATTAAAATATTTACAAAATCTTTAAAGAACTTCAAGCTCGTAAAGACTCTTGTTATGGTAATCATGGTCAGCTGGAAATAGTCAAAGTTGAGAAGTTTGTATGTTTAGAAATCATAACAAAATAATTAGAGTCAGATATAGTGCATTTTTCTTGTGCCAAAACATGCATCTTGTGTCTGATAAACCATGCGATGGCATCTTTTGATAATTTCGTGTCGGTTTTTACAATGCTGTTCTTTTATCCTTTGAGATGACGAGTACTCTTTTATTAGCAATTGAATGTTCGATGTTATCAAACCATCCCTTTTAGTGCTAATTAAACATTGGGTCAATGACGGACTTTCGGATCACTCGATTGGGGTTGGGCGAGAAATAGAAGTGAGAGAGGCAGAAAGACTTTGCAAAGCCATGAGTCTTGGCACGCTTCGACGGGGTCAAGGCGGGTGAGGACCACAGTTAAGTGCTCTGGGGATGAAACTAACTGATTATGTGTGTGAATATTACAACTCTTTGATACTCCGCCAATGGAATGATATGATGGAGGTAAATAAGTGTTCGGAATGGTATGGAATTGAATGCACCTTTAGGTTTCCGGCAATGCTAGGATACGCATGAATAGAATCGACGGGATATAAGCCCACCCCCACCCCTTCTTTATGCGTCGACGCTGATAGGGTTAAATTATTAAAATTAAGGCTGTGATGTAATGTAAATTATGTGGCTATAATAAACGTTTGGGGGCAATGACACTGATGTTAAGAAAATATGGAATGTACTGGCGCCAAATACTCTGTCCCCGGATCATGTCATGCATGTTGCTTCAGGCTGGAGTAAGTACACTGAATAAAATTACAAATATTTTCTTAGTGAATAGTTATAAATTTATTAACTGGCTCCTTGTGACGTGTGTGTGTGTGTGTGTGTGTGTGTGTGTGTGTGTGCGTGTGCACGCTGGATATTTTTGCACGCTGGATATTTTTGTAAGAGATACAGATCTGATTTTTCTTATTTTGTTTTAACGTCTACTGACGAATTATCTTTAGAAATTTAACATTTAAAGAAGTTTTTTTACTTCATTTTTTTGTTTGTTTGCTTTTCGGTACAGCGTGACACGTGTATGTTATCGACATGGTACCACATGCTCCTAGTGTACCTGGGTAAACGTACTGGGTTTTTCCCCCGCAGTTGAAGTCTTTAATGAATCCCCCTGCAGCGAAGCTTCAACTGTCTTTCACCAGCTTTAAGTTAGTTGTGGTTTATCCAAAATTCCAGCAGGCTGTTAACCAATCTTGTTACAGTCTATGTTACTCATTGTGTAACCTGAGTAGGACAGTTAAGTGGGTCTGATTTCAATCCGGTTGGTTTAGACACCATGACAGTTTAAATACATGTATATAATACAAAAAATAAACTTAATAAAAAAAAATTCACTGTCACGTATTCCATTTGCGCGAAAATTTCAACTAATATGAAACTTCTATTTATTTACCTGTCAATACTTTCATGGAAAGACGCTCTAAGAGGTTGACGTCATTTTCAGATCTGTTAATAAACGCTCTAAGAGGTTGACGTAATTTTCAGATCTGTTAGACTGACAGATCAACGCATCGATGACGCAGATGTGGTTTTGATTGTTACATTTTTTAAATAAAAAAATACCCGAAACACCAGTTAAATTACCATTTGCTAATGAAAATAAACTTATCACAGACATTTAAGTTATAAGAAAATCAGCATGACAGCCTCTAGATTTCTATACAGGGACCATATCCTTCCCTACTAAGCTTCTCTGGATTATGAAGAAGTAACAATTGTGAACCGTACTAGAGAAGGTCAGGGACGACCATCATTTGATTCGCAAAATGTGTATTAAGATATTTTAATTTCTGTGAGACAAACGTACACAGAAAATGTATATGATCTTAAAGTGCATTGTGATTGACTTTTAACTTCTCACTCATTTGCAGTGTTAAATCGTCACACACCACGAAATGCACTTTCAGGAAGATAAAAAATATTTGTAAATCTGTTTACATCATATTGTTTTATACCATTGACCTATCTAATATGCTTTGGAAATAACGCATTGCAAAATTCTTTATTTAATAGGAGAAACTAAAATTATAAATGATCATTAATTCTGAATAATTGACTTTAGATAAGAAAACCAACTTGCAGAGTTAATTCTTCGTAGGATATTAAGACATGCACTCGTGATCGCTAAAGTGCAATGTGTTTTCTTGCCAATCAGCGATCAAGCAATACAGACAAATGTATGTTGTTGTTGTTGTTGTTGTTGTTGGGTTTAACGCCATTTTCAGCACAAGATAGGCTATACATGGTGGCCCGTATTAATGATGGAGGAAGAACCGGGAAAATCACAAAAGAACCACCGACCCGCAAGACACAACTGGGAAGCTTTCTCAAATCCGCCCGAGATGTAGATGATTCGAATTTAAATTAATTCCTCTTAACATCACACATCCATTTTCACTGCATCTGAACTTATAATATATATTTCAGCTGTAATAAAGACTGTTATATTTCAGCTGTAATAAAGGATGTTTGCCCTAGTGCTCAATAACACAAATTATTCATTTTCTATCACTGATCGTAATGTTAACACAGTGTAGTTTTACCACTTTTTGATACTCATATTCAATGTTTATCTTTCATTTCTTTAACATTTTATCTGGTAGTCAATGCAAACATACTTTCTTAACACCTTTGGCTTAATATGTAAACAGAGGTGGGCGCGAGGGACGTAAAAATTGTACCTAGTATTTCCTAGGTACTAATTTCATTTCTGGCTTTTAATTCACTTGTAACACAAAGCACCTAATTAAAAGTGACATAAGATAACGTCAATTTAACATTGACAAAATCTTCCCAGCCCATCTAAATTTGGAAGAAATTGTAAAGGGTTTACAATTGGAGGCTAAATGGTTTTAACTAGAGGGTGTGTGTTTTTGAGTGTCTGTTTTTCCCAAAAAAGTAATAGGTTTGTGGAGCAATCTGTATAAATTAATTGAATTGAATGCACTTTCTCTTCAATTATTGTACCGAGTTGTTCCGTCCTTTACGCAAAATTATTAGGGTGCCAGTGTATTGTGTATTGCCTTCTTGTAAGTCCGCGCATTCTGGCCCAATGTAGAGCCGTGACGGGATTTGAAAAGACTCAATTTTCAGCTGTATGCTATATATTTGTATTTGTGATCTTACAGTTATAGTAGAAAGTCCGTTATTTCAGAACTTTGTTTGAAGTTGGTGCTTTTCATCGCCAAACTTGAAATTAACACTGACATTTCTTCTCTATTCGAACTAAGGTTTGAAAAGAATTCGAAAGATTCCAAAGTATTTTGGAACATTGAAAAGCCTCTCTTGTAAACTTGTTGTTTGCAATGTTGTTAGTAATGACAAAAAGGCGTTTCATATATCGATCTTGTGTGAGGTCAACGAGTGCAAGTCACCAAGTGCATATTTTGAGGTACTGTGAAGCAATAAACATCAATAATTCAGGATTTTCAGAAATATTGACTTTTCTGTTAAATTCATAGGCTGATATATTCTTGCTAAAATAATTTTTAAAAGTTTTAATTAACTTCGTAGACTCCCTATGTCTGTGAAAAGGACAAATTTATTATTCATGTCGGCACAAATGGTTCATAAATTTTCCTTTCCTTATTTTCCTTAATATGGTCATTCCTATATAATAACGCTATTCAGTCTACTTTCATATAATTTATCTTATCTTATATATATATATATATATATATATATATATATATATATATATATATATATATATATATATATATATATATATTGGATTATTTTCCATGGATCAAAATTGGAATGCTGGATACATATTTTATTTTTTTATGACGTATTTAGCAGTTTCCTCTCCTTCATGTACTTCTTTTAATGAGTTCGGAATGGAATGCTATGTAAATTTATGTTTTCCAAAATGTTCCATGCACTGTGAATCCATAAGAATTAAACATGATAGAAAATTGTGTTGTATATATATATATATATATATATATATATATATATATATATATATATATATATATATATATATATATATATATATATATATATGTGTGTGTGTGTGTGTGTGTGTGTGTGTGTGTGTGTGTGTGTGAAGTATCGAATTTGAATAAGCTTTTAACCTTAAAGTTGAATGCACTGAGCATTAAGATTTTATCACATTTAGACCCGGGGAATCTTTGTGAAGTATCATTTCGAACTTTATTTCTAATTTCTTCCATATCAGTGTTAAAACTTCAAAGTGGTCAGGGATCCTATTCAATGAAATTGACCATATATCTTAAGACGGGTTTGAGAAAGAGACAGCTGAACTTCCGATTCTTGTCAAACAGTCATTCTTCAAAAGGAGAAGTTATATAACGTAGTTCAAAGATTCTGACTGACGAAACAAATGAAATGATTGTCGTAGGATTTTTTTTTTAGAAACCATTGATTACGATTGGCCAAAGTGAAATTAAGGTGTACACCTTGGAAATAATGTGAATTTAAAGTGACAACCTTGACTAAAATTCTTTAGTCCGAAATTTTTAGAGAGAGAGAGAGAGAGAGAAGTTGGATCTGATGAAGCCTAGGGAACGAATAGTGCTTTCCGCGTTAAACAAAAAAGAGACCTGGTGTCTGTCTTGTGAGAAAGACATAATTTAGTGTTGGCTGCACAATTTCTGAGGTCAACAGCATTAAGGAAATAGTTATTAGAGGGAGAGGGAGACTCGACAGTCCGAAGACGTAGTCAGAAAAAAAAGAGAAGTGAGTGACGATTGAAGTCCGGAAAATTGGAGAAGTGACGAATGAAGTCCGAAAGGGGGGGGGGGAGTGACGAGTTCAGAGTAAAATATGGGAGGTCCCAGAGGGACAAAGAAGTCGGAATAGGAAGACTCGAGGAAATATGAAGCTTTGGAACACTGTCGAAAGGCAGGTGTTGCAATCAGTCGTGGACATTGAGCTATTGTATATACACTCTTTTAAATGAGAGACTGCATTTTTCATCAAAACAACCAATCTTGATAATAGTTACAGACTCTAATATCTCAGATGTGTTATTTGTTTAAAACATGTAGCATAATTACAACACAACAATCAACTCGAGTATCTTATGCACCATACTTTGTCAAGCTTTTTTCTTTGCAAAGCAAAGTTTGACGTCTTTTTTCATTCTAAGTTTGGCTGTAATATTCCGTTCTTGCCCATTTCCAGCCAATTTGGCCAACGACAATTTTGTGACATGTCTTAAAATAAAATTAACTAATGACAGCAAACAAATGTGATCCATTATTTTTATTTCAAATAATGACAAAATATAAAAGTTCTTCGTTCAATGGTACTCAATCTAGTGAAAATCTCATTTCAAAATAAGTGCCCAATTACCTTCGTAAATTTCAAATAAAAATGTTTTCATTGTACTGATAGATGTTCTTTTGGAGATTTGTGAAATCCAACACCTACATGGGTGTGACTACAGTGTCATTTTGTGTGAGGTTAAACGGAATCAAAGTATATCTTAAACAGATATCTAAGTACTGTAAAATTTGTCATTTGGACCCTTCATTATGTGAGAAATTTGCGAGTTAGTCAATGTATGTTAATCAAATGTAATTTCTTTAATCTGACTGGATAGAACTTACGTGTCATTCATCACGGAATCCAACTGCATGTATTGAGAAAATCATTTACCATGCGTTCTGGGACGACGTTGCAACTAAGAAGGTCAAATACATTTTAAAGAGTGGACTTTATAGTAAAGAAAGATTAAACTAAGCATTTTATGTACGGTATCAGTTTTTGTGACTTTGCATGTATGTTTTGTTTTTAAAAAATATACTTACCTTTTGTCTTTTGTCTTATGACGCATGTATACTTTTGGTCAGAATTAATACTGGTTTTGCCTTTACCATTTTTCCTATTTTAACTGTGCTCTCTTAGAACAATCTTGAAGATATTACTAGCAAGAATTGTTTCATGTTGCATAATTGAGCCAGAGAAATACAATAGACCTTTTGTATTATACTGGCTACATAACTATCCAAAAAGTAACTTTTTGTCCTTTTTTTCCCTCCAGGACACAGGAGCTACTTCATAATCCAATTTACATGGAATGGTTTTCTTTTTTATTTGGTTTTTAAGGTGAATGATCCAAACTATGGCGGACAGTGATCCTAAGGAATGCAAATACAAAATCACTGAATGAAGTATGAAGAGAAATAATAGGAAAATAACTCGAATCATCTTTGAAACATGTAAAGGTACTGTTGCAATCGATTTGCGCTCTGTAATTCTTGGTTGAAAGAAACTGTCCAAAATCTGTCTTTTCAATCAGACTGAATGTCATAATTTCACCGTAAAAGAGGAAATCGTTTTCGCCACGACAAAAGAGCAAGTATGTCCATGTAAATATATCCAGAGCGGCTTCCGGAATAATAGATCAACAATAGATCAGCTAGTCCGACTTGAATCCCAAATAAAACTAGCATTTCACAATAAAAGGGAAAAAAAATCGACACTTGACTGCAATTTTTCTAGACCTTGAAAAGGCATTCGACTTGGTTTGGACCAATGGCCTTATAGCCAAACTTAACCACTATGGTATAAATGGTGAAATACACGCCTGGATAAAACAATTCCTGTCTAATAGGCGCATCAGAGTTAGAATAGGAGATGCACTCTCTGAGGAATTCCTATTGGAAAACGGCACACCTCAGGGTAGTGTCATTAGCCCTACGCTGTTCAACATTATGATTAATGATCTGGAAATCAACGTTGATCCCAAGGAAGTAGACCTCTCGCAATTTGCAGACGATAGCGGTCTATGGAAAGATGGTGATCCAACAAGTAAAAAAGTCATCAACACCCTCCAAATCAGCCTCAACAAAATTGGAACTTGGGCTGACAAATGGGGGTTCAAACTCTCAAAGGGCAAAAAAAGGAGTATAATTTTTTCGCCAGATCAAAAGAAAACAGTAGAAGCACCAAAGCTATACATTCAAGGGGAGTTAATTAAATTTGAAACAACAATCAAATTCCTGGGTATGACATTCGATCAATACCTAACATGGAAGTACCACATCCAAGATCTGATCCGCAGATGCAAAAAAGACATTTCCCTCATGAAAAATATCAAAGGATTAAAATGGGGATCTAATCAAAAAACTCTTCTGATGATCTACAGGGCCCTAATTAGATCCAAACTGGACTACGGATGTCAAGTATACGCATCTGCTAAACAAAGTCTTTTGGGGAAACTAGATCAAATACAAACTACAGCACTAAGGATTTACACAGGTACCTTGAGAAGCACCTCAAAAGAAGAATTGCAAATCATCACTGGAGAAATGCCATTATCACTTAGAAGAGATGAGCTAACTCTTAGATATGCGGTCAGAATCTCAATTCATAACGCAAATCACCCCACCAGAACAACAATTAAAAATTGCAACAAAGCCTTTAGCAAGAGGTTAGTACCATCCCAACCTTCCGGAAAAAGGATTCACACCTTAAGCAAAGAACTAAGCATTAACAACCTTCAAGCTGTTCAAATCGCCTATCCGGACAATACTCCCTGGATGAACATACCAATAAACATTAACTTTGAAGCCACAACATTTGGACCTAAAGAATCAATGGCGAACGAAATAAGAACAAAAATTCTCAATAACTTAGAAGTCAACTACAAGGATTATACCAAATTATACACTGATGGATCCAAATCAACAGATCCAGATAGAACAGCTGAAACAGTCACCATTCCAGAGTTAAATATAACAATAGGGAGGCGACTTCCGGACCAATGTTCCATCTACACCACGGAATTTTGGGCTATCTTAGAGGCACTGAATCTGATCAAAATTAATAAATTTCCCAAATCACTCATCATCAGTGATTCTTTAAGTGTCCTAAAAACACTTGAATCTGGATGTTCAAAAGGGCGTGGCAACTATCAAAAGCTAGCTAGGCTAAATGTCAATGATCTTGCTAACCTTAACCAAACAATTGAATTTATGTGGGTCCCATCTCATATAGATCTGTTTGGAAACGATCAAGCTGACCGTGCTGCAAATAATAGCTTCAACAACGTGGAAATTGAATATATAGAGTACTCGGTAACAGAATTATATAATGTCATTACCAAAAGAATCATGTCAAAATGGCAACAACAATGGAATTCAAGCCAGAAAGGACGTAAACTATACTCTATCCAAAACCAAGTATCCAGGAATATTATTGGAGCAGAGATTAAACATACACATCTCGAAAGAATCTTCAATCGCATCAAAACAGGAAAAAACTCTACTAGCCGGAAGTATGGGCAAATACAGTAAATCCAACCCTGGAAGAAATACTTCTTGCCAATCATGCAATCAATTAGAAGATCTATCACATGTTTTTAATGTGTGCTCAGCATATAGAGTAGCAAGAAATAAACTTGCAAGCTCTCTTATTAAAATAGGCTCTACCACAACCTACCCATCATTTCTTAGTATCACGAACCCTAATCCCAACCTAACTGCAGAACTGATCCTATTATTCCTCCGGGAAATAGACAAGTCTGACAGTATTTAATACTGCACCCCATTCCAATTGTCCCTACCCAACCACTTATTTTTAAATGCCGGACGACAATTATTCTAAATTATATTCGGGGGATTAAAATTATTGGGTATATCACCTTCCTTCCAATGCAGTCTCGTTCCGCTTTACCTCTTCTGCTTCCGACGGTTGGTATCAATTGATTAGCATAACATTGTGCAATAATGCGTGGGGACGTGGCACTATTCCGTCCCCCGAAACAATTAATTAGCCCTTTTGGGGCATTAAACAGACGTAAATGCCCAATGGGCAAAAACGTCTTAAATCCAATTAATCAATCAATCAATCATGTAAATATATAATAGAATGTGTGATGTATTAAAACATATATATGTGCAAGATCAAGCTTAGTGTTAATAGTAGTGGATTCTTTGTTGTCTTTTTCTTTAAATACATCTGACCACATTTATACCCTATATATCAGTTTAATTCCAAGTAAGTTAAATAGCCCCACTCTATCTTTTGTGGAATTATTCCACACCCACTACAAGCTCGGCCCAGATGAAGAAGATGAGATTAATGAAGACCTGTTTAACCTTTCGTGGAATTATTTCACACCCACTACAAGCTCGGCCAAGATGAAGAAGATGCAATTAATGAAGACAACGTGTTCGCTGTAATATGCGTTCTCTGATGACATTCTGTCCGAGATCTGTCTTTTAAAAGAAAACAAAGTTTTGATTTAGTATTTTACATCGCCGGGATCCATTGGCAATACTATGACATGTTCCTTCATCACATGTGTCTGGCTGTGCTGAGATTTCATCGTGAGTACGAATAAACAATAAAACAAATACATCATCAAAACAACACATCATTAAGAATCTTTTACACATCAATGAATGTGCACGTTTTACCAACTGATTCCAACAGCGCGAGAGTTCAAGTTGGGTTACACTGACAGGAAAAATGCACTCACCCTCACGGTGATTAGTTAAACAGGTTTATGCACATTTATGCAAAGGTGGAGTAGCCCCGGGGTGGTCGAATGGTCTTAAGTGCTCGCCATTACCGATCACTGCTATCTGACATCTGTCCGCGTTGGTTAAAATCTCGGGCTCGTCTAATGTTTGTTTGAGAAAGCTGCCAGTAGTTTCTTCCAGTGGGTCTGTGGTTCTTACCGGGTTTTCCAGTTTTTTCTTCTCCTGGACCAGTTATACTGGCCGCCATGTATAGCCTATCTTGTACTGAAAAATGGCGTTAAACCCAAACAATAACAATAACAAGTTATGAAATTCCCATACAGGCGGTCACTGGAGAGATAAAGGAGCGAAGCGGATTGTCTCTCGTAGTTTGCGAAGATGGGTATTTATGGGATTATATCACTTTTTAGAAACCTTGTTGCATTCTGATTTTGAATTTATTTTTTTTATGGAACATATTCATCTTTTATCTTTCGTCTCATGGTATATATTTAATAGTGGTCGGAATTAACAAGGTTTTGCTGTTACTATGTTATCTAATTAGCTTTTACTGGTACAAAATGGGCAGGATTTGGCTGGCGTGCCGTTAAATCCCATATGTACATGCATGCACACATACAACGAGAAATGATGTTCTACGATCTTTTGGATCAACCTCGAAATTTTGTTACATATTTCATGACTGCGCCAGAGATAAGCACTATATATCTTATATATAATACATGTATTGATAACATAACTATAAAACATGATGATGATCTCTGTACCCGTTCACAAATTATACTTTCATGTAATCCACATTTTCATGGAATGATTTCGTTTCTCAATATTTATTTGTTATAGGCGAGTTGTCCAAAATATGTCGGAAAGTGATTAATGGGAAGTAATTTGAAAAGTATATAAAGCAATATAAAAACAACATCTTTGAACCATGACAACATGATGTTTTGATTGATTACCAAACTATTTCAAGGTTCTCTACGACATAATACATAGCAAAGGGAATGTATAACGATCCACAACAGTGGTCACTTCCAAGAATACTGACGATACTATGGCTAAATCCAACTGCACTGCATGCAGCTATCCAAAAAAACGATGCAATGAACCATATGGCAATAGATGATGCATTGTGGGTGATTTACCTTTTGATTTCTGTCTCGTGATACTTATTATTGCTTTTTCATGTTATGGCTTTGAATATAATAGAACGTATTGACCGTGACGGTTATGATCCAAATCAAGCAAGCGGTATACTTAAATGTTCCAAATTCATAAAATGTAAGGTACTGACCAGTACTTAGTGGTAAGGTCAGTGTTATAAATAATGACCAATAGGCAGACACAGAATCAATAGAAAAAAATGGAGTAATCTGTGAAATAACGACCATGAAAAAAACGTGGTTTAATTTGGCTTTTCAGTGTCTGAAGGAAGCCTTACAACAGACTTTAAGTTGGCTGATATGCGGCTCAGATATGCTTTTATATAATTACAGTCTTAAAATGCAACAGTTTTGCGAGAGGTGACCATTTCACGGGTTTAATAGCAAGCAGCAGTGTCGTAATCAAGAGACAATGTGTATTTGTCAGCGTGTTTAGATGTGATTAAATTGTGTTTAAAACTGACAGTGTCGTAATCAAGAGACAATGTGTATTTGTCAGCGTGTTTAGATGTGATTAAAATTGTGTTTAAAACTGACAGTGTCGTGATCAAGAGACAACGTGTATTTGTTAGCGTGTTTAGATGAGATTAAATTGTGTTTAAAACTGACAATATCGTTATCTAGATATACTAATATTTGTTAGCTATTTTAGATGGAAATAAATTGTTCCAAACTAACAGCATCGTTATAAAATGAAACCGTGTATGGGTGAATGTGTTCAAATGGGATTATATTGTGTTAAAAACTCACAGTATCGCTGTAAAATGAAACCGTGTATATGTTAGTGTGGTTAAATCGGATTATATTGTGCTGGAAACTAACAGTATCTTTATTAAGAGATAACGTATTAGTTGACGTGTTTAGACGAGAATCCAAGGTCCAAGGTTGACATTGCCGGGGTGGGAGTGGGAGACAAGCTCCCCACTCCTCCAAAAATGCCCCATAGGGCTTGCGACTCTGATCACCTCTGTCAACTAAAATCCAGCTCCTGGCCTTCGCGAGTGGCTTAGCTTTTAAGTCCGGCAGACCATGTTTTCACTGACAGGAGAAGGGGTGAAGGCGGCCACTGGCGCCTTAAAACCAGTCGCTTCGGGTAGATGGGGCTCGTACACCTTGGATGGTAGCTCATTTAGGAGAAGGAAAACTCTGATCCCAAACCTCCTCTGCCTTGCGGCTATACCCACTCACGGGAAGGCTAAGGGAGTAAACCCCGACAGAAAATCCGGAGACGGAGTCCCTAAGGCGGTCTGACGTTGACTTCAACGTCATTCCGGCAACTTCTGCGACGCCGTTGGTGCCAAGCTGTAGCGACATTTGTCGTTCCCTTGGGTCCACCAGCTGCGTGGAGAGGGGGGATCTGCTGCATGGGCAACATCTGATTCTCCATTCTAGACTGCCCAGGCTTTGCAGCTCCATAGCTCGATTGGCGTAGAACTTGGCGCCAGGGGCTGCTTTCGACGGTGGGAGAGATCGCCATGTCTCATTGGAAGCTACCGCCCGCCTCAAGCATGGGCAGCCCCCAGTCAATAAGGTGCTTCCCGCCATGGCCTGCCTGCTTCACTGGGTGCGTGGAGCTTAGAGAACCATCTCGACAAGCAGGCCAAAAAACTCTGCACCAAACAAGATACAAAGAGGAAACAAGAAGACTCTACCTCTTCGTTTCGCAAGCTGGAACATCAGAAACTTGTGCTATGGACTCACCACTGACCTGCAGAAGATCAACGACGCACGGAAGACTGCCGTCATTGACAGAGAACTCTCCCGACTGAATGTCGACATTGCCTGTCTTCAATTGACCCGACTGGCCGACAGCGGTACCATCAGGGAAGCCAACTACACCTTCTTCTGGCAAGGAAAACCATCAGACGAACCCAGGCAGCATGGTGTCGGTTTCGCTGTAAAGAACACCCTCGTCGCCTTCATTGAGCCTCCATCATCAGGCACTGAGAGGATCCTTGCCCTCCGGCTATCAACATCCTCAGGCCCAGCCAACATCTTTAGCGTGTATGCCCCAACCCTCTACTCAAACCCAGAAGAAAAAGACCAGTTATACGAGGCTCTGGATCAAGCAATATCAAATATCCCCAGTACCGAGGGCCTCTACCTACTAGGAGACTTCAATGCGCGAGTGGGAGCTAACTACGAGGCATGACCCATCTGTCTCGGCCCGCACGGAAGGGGCAAAATCAATGAGAATGGCCAGCGACTGCTGGAGATGTGCTGCACTCACAGCTTATGTGTGACCAACACCTTCTTCAAATGCAAGGAGATCCACCAGGTATCATGGACACACCCACGTTCCCGCCACTGGCACCAGCTAGATCTAGTCATCACCAGGCGCACGGAACTAGCCAGCGTCCTTCTCACCCGCAGCTACCACAGTGCCGACTGCGACACGGACCACTCCCTTGTGGCCAGCAAGGTGCGAATAATACCCGAGAAACTGCACCACGCCAAGAAGAATGGTCGCCCACGCATAACACCTGCTGTGCAAGCAATCCAGAGAAGAAACAGCAGTTCATCTGCAAACTTCACGAGGCTCTCAACAAAGAGACACCTGATGACACCATCGACTCCAAGTGGTCCCACCTCCGAGACGCTGTGTACAACTCAGCCATTACTGCCTATGGGAAGAAAGAGCACAAAAACACAGACTGGTATGAGGCTAGCTGGGAGGAGATGGAACCCGTGACTGAAGCGAAGAGGAAAGCCCTCCTGGCTTACAAGGCTGCGCCTAGCCTTGATACATTACAGGCCCTCAGGACTGCCAACAAAAATGCCCAGCAGACCGCCCGTCACTGCGCTAACACCTACTGGCTGAACCTCTGCACCAGTATACAGATAGCTGCCGAAACCGGGGATGCAAGGGGCATGTACGAGGGTATCAAGAAGGCAGCAGGCCCACCCACCTCCAAGATCTCCCCACTTAAGTCCAAGACTGGCGAAGTCATCAAAGACCAGGGCAAACAGCTGCAGCGCTGGTTGAGCACTATCTTCAGCTGTATGCAACCCAAAACGTCGTCACAGACACCGCCCTAGACGCCATCCCAGACCTGCCAGTCTTGGAGGAACTAGACATACCACCCACCCTGGAAGAGCTTAGCAAAGCCATCGACTGCATCGCTTGTGGGAAGGCCCCTGGGAGTGACGGCATTCCGCCTGAAGTCCTAAAGATAGGGAAACCAGCACTAATCCAGCCTCTGCACGAACTCCTCTGTCTCTGCTGTGGACAAGGACACATCCCCCAGGACATGCGAGATGCAAACATTGTCACTCTATACAAGAACAAAGGAGACCGCAATGACTGCAACAACTACCGGGGCATCTCTCTTCTCAGTATTGTTAGAAAGGCGTTCGCCCGTGTCGTCCTGGCGGGCTTGCAGACCCTAGCATCCCGAGTCTTCCCCGAGTCCCATTGTGGCTTCTGAGCAGGCAGGTCAACTGTAGACATGATCTTCTCACTACGACAACTGCAGGAGAAGTGTCGTGAGCAGCAGATGCCCCTCTACATTGCCTTCATAGACCTGACCAAGGCATTTGACATGGTCAGCCGGAGCGGACTCTTCAGGATCCTTAAGAAGATAGGCTGCCCCCCACGACTTGCTCGCTATCATAACATCGTTCCACGAGAACATGCACAGCACAGTGTGCTTCAACGGCGCAACATCAGAGGCCTTCCCAGTCAGCAGCGGAGTGAAGCAAGGCTGTGCCCCTGAGCTAACTCTCTTTGCCATCTTCTTTTCCATTCTCCTCCAGTACGCCTTCAAGGACTGCAGCGAGGGTGTGTATATACACACCAGGACTGACGGAAAGCTGTTTAACATCGCCCGTCTCCGTGCAAAGACTAAAGTTACAAAGGTTCTCATCCGTGAATTGCTCTTCGCCGACGATGCAACCCTGACATCACACACGGAAGATGGACTTTAGCAGCTAGTATGCTGCCTCTCCCACGCCTGCAAGGAGTTCGGACTGACCATCAGTCTGAAGAAGACGAATGTAATGGTGCAGGACGCAGACTCCTCTCCCACCATCGTCATTAATGGGTACAACCTGGAAGTTGTTGAAGACTACACATACCTTGGGTCCACCATCTCCAACTCGCTCTCCGTTGATACTGATGTAAATGGCCGGATTGCCAAGGCATCAGCAGTTATGGCGAGACTGAACCAGAGGGTCTGGGACAATCACAACCTTACCGAGAAGACCAAACTGCGCGTCTACCAGGCATGTGTGCTCAGCACACTCCTTTACAGCAGCGAGGCATGGACCACCTACGCAAGTCACGTGAGGAAACTCAACAGCTTCCACCTGAGATACTTGCGGCGCATTCTGCGTATCCAGTGGCAGGACAAAGTTCCCAACACAGAGGTTCTGAAATGCACCGGCATGAACAGCATGTTCTCCATTCTCAGCGAGAGGCGCCTTCGCTGGCTAGGCCATGTTAGGAGAATGGACCCAGGCCGCATACCCAAGGACCTGCTGTACGGCGAGCTAGTAGAAGGTGCACGAACGACTGGAAGGCCACGTCTGCGCTACAAAGATGTCTGCAAAAAGGACATGAAGACAGCCAACATCAACATAAACAATTGGGAGAGCTGTGCTGACGACCGCTCCGCGTGGCGTCTTGCTGTCAGACAGGGCACTCAGAAAGCTGAGGAGATGAGAAACACAAACCTCGCTGCAAAGAGAGCCAGGAGGGAGGCGGACGAAAAACATCCTCAGCAAGCATCAGCATACACCTGCAGCAAGTGCAACAGAGACTGTCACCAAAGGGTCGGACTCTTCAGCCACTCGCGAAGGTGCAGATAGGACACCCAAATCGGAAGCTACACCATCGTCTCTCGAAAACTGACGGATGCCGACGAATCTGTTTTCAAAACTAAATGTATCGTTATAAAAGATAACGTGCATATGTTTGCGCATTTGAATGGGATAAAAATGTGTTCAAAACTAATTGTGTTATTTAAATGAAAAACATACTAATATATCCAGCAGGGGCAGCGCTTCCGTTAGGCAAACTAGGCAATCGCCTAGTGTGCTGGACTAAGGGGGGGGGGGGGGCGCCAGAAAAAATTGCAAATTGGGTTTTATTTTATGATGAGCGGGTGGGGGAGGGCGTGAGTGGGAAGGGAGGGGGGCGCCAGATATCTGATCTCGCCTAGGGCGCCAAAATGCCTTGCACCGGCGCTGCTATCATGTAGTGCTTTAGAAAAGATGTTATAGATTGCGTTAACATCAAGAATAATAATGGTTGATAAATAACATCAGACACGATGGTTAAAACACAGTGAATGGGAAATCATGTTATTAATGTGAATAAAACACACATAATGGACACATCTTCTATTTATGTGGGCAAAAACGAGCGTTCGTATTAGGTTACACTTACAGTGCAGCTGGAAAAGCTCGTACATGTCACGTGGTCAGTTTTATATGAAACACCGAAACAGAGGTAGAATCTATATAGTATAAGCATATAAAACAGTACACTGTGGCTCAGTATATGAAACAGTCGTTTAAGAATCTACAACAAGAATGTAGAAATTTGACATAAATCTGAAATCGTTCATATATTTGAAAGGACGGAAAACGTTGTAAAATGTTGAAAATAGAAGTTCCTGGTTTGCATGAATGTCCAGTTAGTTTGTTGAAAATGCCAGGGAACAACATGGCATGCATATAGTGTCCTCCTTCTATACTGTTTTAACTGATGCACCAACTGTTCAACGCTCAGTCAGAGATGACCCACAAAGAACAGGCTTTGTGGCATCTTTACAACGATTCTGCAATCCAGACGCTTACATACAAACCAGTCAATTATTGAATTAATCGAACAAGACAGAAAATATGAAAATACATTACAGCAGCAGAGAGGGTGAACCATACAACTTTTATAGGCGTCAATTTAACAAACTGAGGCTTCTCGAAATTGCTAATATAAGCCTCAATTTAGTAAACTGAGGCTTTCTTGAAAATCTTATAATTTTATTTTTTAAATAATTTGAGCAAAAAAATATTTAAAAAATTTAAAAAAAAGACGCCATTGTCGTTGGCGTTCACCCACTCTGCTGCTATGCGTTAACAATTTTTTTATGATGAAAATCATTGTTGAAATTCGAAGAATTTTCACGATGAAAATCATTTATGATTTCACAAACAGACTAATTTGCAAAACTTCACCTCGCAGATCAATCAAATTATTAGATTGGTCAGTGAGTTTGAAATTAATTCTCGTTAAAGAATCATTATGACATCGCATAAAGACTGGATTAGTTGGGTCTTCAATAATTAGAAATCCTGGAGGAGCTGTTGGTGCAAATGAATATAGAATATATCCCTGCTGAGCTTGATTTGATCGTTCGAGATTTATTTGATAGCTTCCTTCGATAACATCACATACTAAATTCAGCGCAATCACTGAGGATATATCTACATTTTGAGGAGCGATATGTCTCCCACCGCCATCTGGGTCGTTATTAAATGTCAGAATATTTGTTTGTTGTCGTGATAATTTCTTCCAATCGTCGTGGATTTTCTTAAACCCAATATCGATGGCATAACTGAGATATTTTTTTAATTCGTCGGGTTTATACCCAGGAATTTTAAATGTTTGAATATCCTCTATGCGGATATTATATGCTTCCGTAAATATCTCTTTATTGTCGTCGTTCATTAATATTTCTTAAATAATTTGCGAATGCAATGTTTCCATATCGTTGATGATTTTGTTACCTGTTTGTACTACACTAATAAATTCATCTTGGGTGAGAGAGCCGGATTTAAGGGATATTAACAATAATGAAAAATCATTATTCATCGCTGGTAAATTTTCTTCGATGCTACCAGCGTTAAATGTCAGACGATTATAGTTGTCATATCCAATGAACTTGTTGGGAGAATAATATTGATAACTTTTCACTTCATTGATGGGTTTTATCCTGTCGGTGATATAATCGGCCTTTACGGGTTCATCTGGTATAACAATTTCTCGTCTAGGTGGTAGTTCAGGCCATCCTAGTATGGTTCTAATAGAACTTTGATAAATATCAACGACATATCCGGGTGATTTGATCTCAATCGCAGATGATAACGTCGGCTCGTGAATCGTTATAGCGATTTTTGATTCTTTTCCAGTGATAGATTTTATTCTTCGTTGTAATTCGTTATTGATTTGTTCGATTTGATATGACCCAGTTGGTAACGAGACAACGTTCCAGTCTGGAGTTCCGTCTTCACGATTTTTCCACGCGAACACCAAAGAATTATTTGGTTGTTGACCACCAAATGCTACAGATCTGATATTGGGCCAGCTATGATACACTCGTAGTTTTGCTAACGCGATCTCGCTCACTGGAACGGGGGTTGAGAAATTTACACTGAATTCAGGACGCGTTGAGGTTATTGATATCATTCTTGTTTTCACTGGTGTTGTATTTTCTACTATTTGTTGAAGCAGTTCTTGCGACGACATTGTTATTATTATTATCCCGCTCTAATTTCAGCATTGTCGATTTATACAATTGAGCCATCGTTGAGAATTCGCTATCTGATATTGTTGTGTCATCGAGTGACGATGATATCAACGAGGACAATTGCGAGTAACCGGTAGATGCAATGTGAAATTTAATTTCATAGTCGTGTAGTTTACTCTGGCTACACGATGATAGTTTTTTTGTGATCCCGGTTAATATACCCGCGATTGTAGCCACCGCGGAAATAGCGATTGGAACTACGACCGGAGCAATCATTGTAACCGAAGATAGTATTATTCCAGCAGCAGTGATTACACCCGACACCGAATATACGGTGATATCAACCGCGGTTATTCTTCGTTTGTAGTTTTTTTATTTTTATTTGATACTCCTCACAGCGTGAGCTGAGTTTAGTTTAAATTCTCTGACCTGATCATAGCGATACTGATATACTGAAGGAATTGTCATCTTATTTTAGCAGCGTTAGCGTTTTCAATTTAATTGTTTACTTAAATCCACTACGAATTCTATGTACCACGTTACTGAAACCCTGACTAAATTTCTATCTGCGGTTGTTATCGTGAACTGTTCAGATACATCCTTGTCGATGATCGTTGATATTGTATTATTGACTCCAGATGAACTACTTGATGATATATTGAATTGAGTCGGTGATACTATTGTTAATCGATAAATACCCTTGACTGCTGCGGTTACGTGTAAAATGTTGGTTGTGGGAGTCCACGCAAATGAACCGTGTTGAATCGTGTATACGATATTGTTGGTGCTCTTATGAGGAATTTTTATTTTTTCAAATATTGCTATCATCCTTGTTGCATCCGCTACGATGTTATTAGTGGTTGTTTTTAGATCATCGATGGATTTTTTAATATCAGGAAGGGTTATTTCAATTTTATCAAATGGGGTTCCAATAAATTTATCAATGATGTTTTTACGAAACATTGAAAACTGTTTCACGTGTTTTTCATATTCGGATTGAAGAGTTGCTAGTTCTACTATAGAATCTTTTATCGAGGTGATTTTTGGTGCAGTCACTGGTGGATTTCCAAAAAATTCTAGCATGGGTTTATCAATTTTGTCAATTATATTTCTTTGTATTGCAGTAAACTGGTCAAATACAACTATATGATCGTTATACTTATCATTGAGCGATTTCAATGAATTCGCCGTGTTATCGAGTGTTGTTAATTTATCCGTGATCATTGAAACTAGTACACCTGGTTTGAGTTTACCCTGATCGGAAAATAGCGCGATAGTATCCTCTGCTGCGTCTCGTCGTTTAACTAAAATATCATCGAGGGAGATATTACTAGTTTTCAATTTACCCTGACGATCGCCAAATACAACTATTTCACCAGGATCAACACTTGCTAGGTTCAACGTTTCGGCTATTTCATCTTCGATTAGTTTTTTAACCTCTTTGATTTCAACTCCATCAGTATCCGGTTTCTTCAGCGCTGATAAAGGTCGTCCCCAAATATCAATCATTGTTATCATAGAAATCTTTTCTCTGTTTAAAATCTAAAAGATTTCATCAAAGATTTTCAATCCAACGACTGCTAGTATACTCATTCACTACTACATGGGGTGGTTTTTGTCCTCGTGAAATAGCATCAAGTACGTTTAATACTTCATTTCCACATATGGGTGGGTCAATCATCGTTTGTGTTGGTAACGTGGAATACCAACGGGGTATTTTTAAGCGTGTTGATAAATCAAGGATATAGCGGTTAAATTCCTTCGGAGGCGCTAGTCCATATGAGTCAAAATAAATAATCCCACGTGGATCAATCGCGTATGCAACCCAGTGGGTTCCAGGTCCATCGCTGTTATCTAAATTAATAATACCGGTTTCAACATTATTTGGTTGTGCCGGTAACTGATCTTTCATAAAAACACCTCTGAAGTTTTTAATCGCGAGTTTTTTTTTAGCAGCATCAATTAAATCAAAATTGGACATTGGAAGATTTTTCACTAGTAAACCGTTCCTAGTCTCAGGCCGCTTCCGCTGTACCATGAATATGGAGTTCCTGGTAGTCTTAGACCTTTCCCCTTTTTTCTATACCCCTTTCCCGTTGCTTTCTTTAGTGCCATTCCTGCCGCGGTACCAATAGCCCCTAACACTGCCGCTTTAGCTACCGCTGGGGCCGCTGCGGCAATCAACCCTGGAATCAACCCTAACAGCGGGAATATACCACCAGTCTTTTCCATGTTTTTAATCGCGTTCGCAGAAAGAGTAACCTGAACTCCCCTTTTTTCTTTAAACGCTTTATTAAAATGATTAACCTGAGTTTTCGTCAGCGATAGTTTATTCCCCCCGCCATTCATTTGATTAGGTTTCAGCGTTATTGTGGTTCCACATTGCTTAGCTGATTTGGATTGTAATTTTTTTAACTGACCAGGTGTCAACGTGACATTGATATTATTATACGACATTATAACGTATTTTTTTATTATTTCGGAGGCAATCAGAGTTAAAGTGTCTTGCCCAAGGACACACCTTACTTGCCAACATGGGATGATCTGTTGGCAGAATGTAAATCTGCACCTTTTCATTCATGAATCTACTACGCTAATGATTGAGTTACCATGGTTCCTGCATCCTTTAGTCTCCTCTCAAGACATGCAGGGGAGTCAATCAAACCTAGTTCACATTCCTTTGGAGGACGAAAAGAGAAAGGTAAGAAGGATGATGATCATTACAATTCGACCGTCTCATCCACCAACGCGATTAAATAATCTGACGGTCAAGTTGCATGTCCGATGCACATTGCTGTTCTTTCGGCACACGTACTTCTGCACACCTCTGACACGATGATACACTATAATCTAGAAAATAAAACGAAAGCAACAAAAGGGAGAAACAAACAAAACACCAATATTGACCATGAAATAAACAAACATTTATATTGAGTCTATTGCTGGATGAGCCGCTTTACTTAGCTTCTAAAGATTGCTTACAAGCCTTTGAGTATGCTTTTCGCGTGTGCTTCTCGATTTCTGCTAGATGATTTGTTTACACCATTGATCAAAAGGAAAAGGTACAAACACACTAAACAAAACAGTCGATATGACACGATGACCATCTGGAGAAAACAAAAGATTCGATGAGTACTCTTAAAAATTCAATCAACATAGCAGACTCCCAATAATACAATATATTATTATCTCTAATTTCTGAGCTAATTCAAGCAAATAATTATTTTAATTTTTAAACCCATCTTTCATTTGTCAAACTTGATTCTTTTAGAGTAGGTGGAGATGGAGAGTTCGGACTTTGATCAGAGGTGTAACAACACTACTTTGTTACAATTGCCATAGAGCAATTGATATAGGCATCGATATCGCTATTACATTCTTCTCTCTCGTTTCCTATTTCAATCTTTAACTTAGCGGCAACGTTTTTCTTATTTCACTAATTACTTAATTTCTCTATAATTTCTCTTAAGTTTTTTTATGTATCCAACTACTTTAGCTGTTCTTTTTCAACATCGTTGCAAATGTTCTTGCTTTACAACTTTAAAGTAGAGTCTTCAATCAGTGTTTCATACATTGTTAGTACTACCTTGATATCTTGCGACAATAAATTAGATGTTATTGAACATAGTGGTGTTCATTTTAATCCTATTTAAGTGATGTAATTTCATTTTTGCTAAAGACATCTGGTGTTAATATGGACAGAACAATAAAAGGAATATTGAATATTGAGGTCATTGAATTGTAAGGGTGTCCCGAATAAATTAGCTAATAGTATGGACTTGAAGATTTTCCCATCCATTTTGGAGAATTTAGTTTAGTACATACATACGTCATCTAAAAAACAAATCAGGCTTAAACACAATGTTTGTCAACATGGATGGAGAGCCTTTAACATTGGAGTTTCAAATTTTAGGTAAACAATCCAATTGTTTCTCATTTTATTGACGTTGGAAAGACTAAGTGGAGATAATACTCTCTACAGTGGAAATGGATCGAGTACATACAATCAAGAAGAGAACGATGTTTTAATTATTGAAATGAACAACAAAACAGAACGACATATACATTCAGTACGTATGGAAAAACAAGTGTGAGGGTTAAGAGTTGTTATTCTGAGATCTAACCGTTTGCGTGGTTCTCTTGAATTTATATCTTCATTTAAATAATAGCATGACTGTACAAATAGTAATTTTTGGAGGAAGAACAGCTAATGGTTTGAATTCCTTTTTCGCTCGATGCGCTTTTACAAATTCTCACCGCGAAAACTAGAAAATATAATTTTAAAAAAACATTGGAAAATCAAAATGAATGGTCTCCACGAAATTTCGAATGATCACATACAATACGAATGCGTATTTCTTGCAGGTGTGATTGATGTTAATGTATATAATGATTACACGTTTCTTTGGAAGTCTTCAAACATTTTTAAAGTAATAAATACATAAATGTCAATATACGGCAAATACACGACTCTTCACAAGCAGGAAAAGACACCGCAAAGAGTTCAGGGCTTAAATCCATCACAATGTTTCATATACACACCGTGCAACCAAAACAAACTGTAAATATAACATTTTCCAACCTTAATCTCCAATATAATGAATGTACTTTCATGTTCCTAATCTCATTTGATTTGAAGGTAAACTGAGCTGCTAATTACTCTCTGCTGAATAATTTGTGTAGACCTGAGTGCCAAAGAAAATAACATAAGCAAAAAATATCTCTTTGATGAACTGCAAAAAGCATGCATAAATTAGTAAAGAAAGTGTTACAAATATGAACGATGGCAATGACTGTATCTGGCTTGAATACACACATTGCGTGTAAATGGAAAAAGTCAGCTAATGTCCAACGATGTATATACTCTGAAAATTAACAACAAAGATGTCGATGCAGACAAAATGTATATTTCTTTCGTTTCAGATGCTGGAATAACCATTCAAATTGATTAGCTAAATTGAATTATGCTTTAGTAATGATTATTATAAATGAAAGAGCATCATGCCTTTATAATTGTAAAATAATTGAATTATTTCATGATATGCAATTCATTAAAAACTTTCAAAACATTGTTCTTTCTATGAAAAAGACCGCTAAAGAAAAGGGAATCAAGAAAGCAGGAAGGTAGCTATGCTTATGTACGCTGGTTTTGTAACGTCTATATGTCTTTTGCTTAAGGCACACTTTTATCCTACAACAAGTCGTGCGCAATTAAAGTTTTTATTAACTGGCACAAATGCACTTTGGCTCAGAATTATTTCATACTGTAAACATTTCAAACCATACCGTTCTCTGTCCGCGCATGCTCGTATAATTTGAACAAATTAAGTTATCGACAGTCAGTGCAATGTTAAATGCATGATATTTTTGGCAGGCACAAAAGCCTAAAACACGATGATTCGCGGGGATGTCATCCGGACGCATGTAAAAATTCAGATCATATATGACTAGGTACAACATGCAAGATACCGATCGAGACAAGAACACAATTCAGTGAATTTAATAATTGAATCTACATGTCTTAATCCATTTTTAATATGTCAAGAACATTATGCAAAAATGCAATCTAAACAGAACGGGTCAGACGCTGGCTATAGTCTAAATTCAACACCAGGAGTCGATAATTTTTTAACTGATTTATTTTAATTTTTCGTCCACCCCACCGCCATCACCACCACCACCACCACCACTAGCACTCAAAATATTGTAGCAACTTAAATTTACAAGTGGGCATGACATGACAGGAGTTAGAATGAATATGAGAATAAGGTAATTATAATTTAACCTTAATTAACATTTTTATGTTTACTTACGTTTTTCATGTACCCGTACACCGAATGATGACAATTTAGAAATTGGTGGTGTTCTGGTACCCGTGCGCGAGCTGGTGATGATTTAGGAATGAACAAGCAGGCTTGGTATAGTTTCGTATCCCTACATGAAATGATAATATTTTATTTCCAAATTGTTTTGAGCTCTCATTTAATGCTACTCAGATCTTTCTGTGTAGCTACATTCATTCAATAAAGCATT
Organism: Unio delphinus; assembly: GCA_029339505.1. Classification (NCBI taxonomy): domain Eukaryota; kingdom Metazoa; phylum Mollusca; class Bivalvia; order Unionida; family Unionidae; genus Unio; species Unio delphinus. The sequence continues at coordinate 504,935 of JAQISU010000082.1, forward strand.
TCAAAAATGTTGCGTTTCCGTTAATGAACGCAACAGCCAGAAGCCTCGTGTTACAAAGCACTGTTATTTTCAGCATGGTATTCAATGACCACAATCTTCCAGACTATCGTCAATATCGGATGCCTGCACCTTAGTGATTCTAAGTAGTTATTACACATTATCGTAGGAATTCCTAAAATAGTGTTCATGTTGGTATAATATGCATATCATAATCGATTTGCACTAACAAAACCTGGGGTGCTCTGATGAAGTACTGGAGGGTTTCGAACCACCACCACCATAAAAGCATGGCCTAACAATAAGAAACAAATCTAACGATATGATCGCAGACAAATTATAGGCTTGCAAGCGACAGAAATGCAGTGATAATACAGGAGAAACTTGAAAATTCGAAGCACTGCTAAGTCCATTCATTTTGTTCGAGTTATGGGTTCTTTCAAGCTATTCGAGATCCCTGAGAAGATAATGTTTTGCATAGGGACAAAGCGAGCCATTCAAATTATGTCAAGTATTAGTGGGATTGATTTTTGAATTATTGAGGTGTATGGTGATGATATGAGTGTTTTGTCTAACTGAGAAGGCATCCATATAAACACTCGTCCCTAATGTAATATAAGATCTATATCTATCAGCAATATAAGTATGAGAGAGCTACAGTTTGAAAAAGATATCATTCTAATTCCTTTCATATCAGAGTATTTAATCAACCCAGTGTTTAACATTCTATATATCATCCTTTGATCTGTGATACACAAGAATTCCTCGGAGTTACAGTGCATGATAAATTTCGGTAAACCATGCATCTGGTTAAGGGCATAATTGCTATCAATGCATCGAAATAAACTCTCAAAATGTTTTAAAGGTATGTAGACAGTAAAAGCTATATTTTGTATGTGCCTAAGTCATCATTATTGTGTTGCACAACGCCGTCTGATACCAGTGTTTTAAAGAACGTACAAAGCACATTCAATAACGGTTTGTTACTGAGTCCAGATCAATATGGGTTCACTTGGACTGAATTTGTAATTTTGATTGTAACTTTCATATAGCCTTTAAGGATATTATTTTCAATCGTGTATCTGTTTTGTAAATATTCTAAGCTATGATATAAATAAGTTATCAGATAAAAAAAGTCTGCGATGTTTTAGAATGGTTTTCCTTCTAGAAACACAAACCTCATATGAGATACGGACAATATCGAGTCGCAATGTGTGTGCGTCTTTGTGTGTGTTTGTGTGTGTGTGTGTATATATATATGTGTGTGTGTGTGTGTGTGTGTGAGAGAGAGAGAGAGAGAGAGAGAGAGAGAGAGAGAGAGAGAGAGAGAGAGAAGAGTGTACTTAATGGATGTTGTTACTCTATTTTTGCAATAAACTACATCAGGGTTAATATCATATTCTACGCTTTTTTAAATTATTCCGAATAAAAACTTTAATTTGAATATTTGTGACATCAAAAGCAATCACATATTTTTACGACTGAGAGAGTTTAAGGAACTGCTAATTAGTCAATGATGTATGCATTATTATAGATTCAAAGCTTATGTTGGCGGAATGCATATCTGATCAAAGAGGGAAAAGAATTAAACATTACATGAATAAGCTAAGTTGCGTGGGTTGTGAAAGCTATGTGTTTCATGTTACATTAGTCAAAATGACCTTTCTAAAAGTTCATACAATTGTGAATATTGAATCTTGCGGTAAATAATTTCTTGACTGCACTTACTCCAATTCGTGATAATTGTCTACTTCTCCAGACGTGATCTAAAGCAGGTAAACATATTTAATCTAAGAATGAGACAACCTTTAATAGTTCATTGCCAGATTTGCTCTGTGAAATTAAACATAAGCAAACCCCAGTAAATCACGGCAAAATACATTGCATTTTAATGCTGTTCAAATTAATTAATTTGCCTGTACATCTATCTGCTTGCTTAATGTACATGAATTCCAGTATGTTTGTCGATCTATCTATCTATCTATCTATCTATCTATCTATCTATCTATCTATCTATCTATCTATCTATCTATCTATCTATCTATCTGTCTGTCTGTCGGTCGGTCGGTCGGTCTGTTTATCCATCCATCCATCCATCCATCCATCAATCAATCCGGTGCTTTTTTTTAAGTATTTTTTTCAATGCCCATTTGTCAGTACGAATCTTGAGGAATATGACTTCTAAGATCAGAAATTAGAATCATCCTAGCTTGCATTCTACTCTATGAAAAGTAGCTCATGGCGACGGAACCAGTCACTCGGAAACCGCAACCTGAATATATTTCCGTATAGAGCTGTGCATTATCACGAGGTCCATGTTTAATGCTCGAGAGATTGGACCATTGGGAAAAATAAAATTGGTGCAAAATGTGTGAAAAGCTTCGTACTACTTCATATGCATATCAGTATAAATTAAGCTTTATTCTTACAGGACGATGTTTTGACAATTACTAGGTTCCTAGCTCGAAAATATTAAATTAAATTCGGATTGAAATCTTGACCATACCCTCTCTCAGTTCCGACTGGATGTCGTTTCTACATTGTTCTACTCACTTAGCAGACGATGCACCCGGGCATTCTTTTTACGTTGTGAGATTTACGACGTATATAAGGGTCCTTTGTTCACAAAACTTTCAACGTCCAATTGCGGTATTTAGCACCCACCAAAGTTGAGTAACCGTATCCTTGCGAAGAATACCCGCTAAAGCAGCGGTGTCTAATATATACACATGGCTTCCAACCTTTCCTTTGTTCCCCTGACTTAGGCAGTCGCGAACAGGGCAACGTGACAACATGCATATATGTACCCAAACCTTCTTCTAAGCAAGTACCATTCCGGTGAATACACTATTTCCCATGATTAACACTTTTCATTGATTTCTTAGATGCTTTAAACCACGAAAAAAAAAAAAGACCCAACAAAATCAATCATTAAGGAAACAATTGAACTTCTTGCCCAGTCCATGAATGTAAGTAACGACGAATGTCCTTTCTAGCAATACCACGAAAATTTGTTATTGATAAAATACATGTAAATGAACTTATAGTATTTTCCTCCAAAAATTGACATGTTGTCTGCCAACAAAGCCACGTATGCCTCTATCTTTCACTCGGAACATTTTTAAAGTGAACATAACGTAAATGATTGCGTATAGGTTTATCCAACTGCAAACATCATTTTACCCAGGTAGACCTGAGTTTTTACGGTTAGTTATTGTGTGTGTGTGCATGCGTGCGTGCGTTGTCCGTCCGTCGATTCGACAAGGACCTCTCTAGCCATCCGAGTGTTTGATGAACTGGCTCTGTTCTGTGTGTGCGCAAGTGACTGATGAGGCAAACCCTTGCACGGAATGTTCGTCGCATAAGGGACAGGTGATGAGTGGGACATCTCCAAGAGGGTTGATTGCACGTGCTTTTCTGGCTTGCCTTTTCAGCTCTGCAGCTGATGTGCTACATTCGCACAATTTGGAGCCTTTGTGCACAGAGGAACACCAAGTGACTCGATCGCTTGCTGATTCCTCCCAGGAATCAGGGTTTATATTGAATGTCTGGCTGGCATACAACATGTTTTGCCCAGCGTAGCTGGCTCTGCATCAGGATGATGTGGATGCTAGGGAGACTTGCTTGGGCGAGTAACTTAGTGTCTGAAACCTTGTCCTACCACTTGATATTGAGGATTTTCCTGAGACTTGTGGTGTGAAAGTGGTTCAGCTTCCTGGGATGGCGTTGGTACACCGTCCATGTTTCGCATGCGTAAAGTGGTGTGGGGAACATAACTACCCTGTAGACCTTTATTTTGGTCTGTAAATTCGTGCCACTTCTATTCCCGACGTTGACATTCAATCTGCCGAAAGTTGTGCTGGCTCTGGCAATACGAAGGTTCACCTCGTCGCCAATAGTTATGCTCTGTGACGGTGTGCTGTCAAGGTAAGTGAAGTGGTTCACTCTATTGAGTTTTTGGCCGTTGACGGTGGTGTTGGGTTCCGATTTCCAGGGGTCGGCTGATGCAGGACTTCAGTTTTCTTGGTACTGATGGTGAGACCAAAGCATGTGCAGGAGCTGGATAACTTGTCAACGCTGCATTGCAGGTCGGCTTCTGATAGCCAGCATTGAGGGCGCAGTCATCATAAAATAAGAAATCCATGATGGTGTCTGTCATGACCTTGATTTTCGTTCGAAGCCACCTGTGATTGAACAGAAGCATTCAACGGAGATTGTGATTGATTTGGACGCAGTCGATACCAGCCACATTTAACACAAGACAATAGATGGTGATACCGTAAGGGTGGACCTCCATATTACTGAGACGTTGAGAGGTTTAGCCCTCAACTTGTGCGTATCATCAGCGGATTTACCTATAATAAAATGTCGAAGGTTCAAGCGGTGTTTTACAAACGGCACAGATGCTGATGCAGCATCTTGAGACTTATTTCACTTAATAGATTAGATTAGTCCTTGAAAATATGGTTATATCTTGCCTACGGAAATGTTTCAGATCGACTCCGTGCATTGCAAAGGGGATTGGAGCTTGTGCACGAAAGAGGGCGTTTATTACTACAAGTTTATGAGCAACTTGAGCAAATTAGAGTAACCAAGCCTTCCACCCATCTAATCATTATACAATCAACTCATCCGAAGTGGAAGTTTCAGAAAGGACTACGAGCACACGCGGAAGGTTTGAAATGCCTTTGATTTCTAGAATCTCTATGACTACCACAACTTTTACCTACAGACGGTAAAGATCTTAGTATTAGGACTGGTCGACCTGGTGTCAGGATAATGTGACTGGGTGGGACATTATGCTATATGTCTTCGGCATGATACCCCAGTGCTAGACATCTCTATAAGCTGCCACACTGTAGACATCGTAGCGAATAAATGAAAATATTGTTAAAGCTACATTAAAAATCCAAATCACAAACACACATACACAAATGCACCTACAGTCGGTTGTGCTACTACTGGCGGACGTTTTTTTAGGTCATCGCGATACCTCAGTCTAACTTTACTGCTTAGATCATCCTTACATCTACGGCTTGCCAGGATTGAGCTGCAATGATTAGCGGACATATCAGGGCGTAAATCTCGAACTACTGAATGACATTGATCAGCACCTGTTCTTCTAAAGAAGAATCCGTGGAGGCCTCTCTATTTTGAGCTGCCGCCCCGCCAAGCCAAATAAACCAAAATATTTCGGACTCGCGCATGCTAACAACATGGCTCACCAACCAGTATAACTGGGCTATGATAACGAGCCGACTAACTGAAAGTGGGAGGTGACAGTTCACTGTGTGTGACAAGTCCTTCCCTGAGTATCAAACGTCGATGAGTTTGTTGTTTTTTTTTACTACTGCAACCTCAACGTGTATACAACGCATGGGTTGCGTCTTACCAAGGTACAGTTGGAACTGAGTTAAATCTCATAGTGTTCCATACAGCCAGCTCAGCATTGTCAGAAGGGTTCGGGCCGCTGGATATTACAAACATGGATCGCTCCAGAGATTTTCATTATACGGTCATTATTCACTACTGTACCGCGCTACTGAAGAATCAACAATATACTTTGGAGGATGGATACTTCAACGACCTCATCGGCAATAGCCGAAAATATTTTTAGGTATTAGCTGGGCACCTTCTGCTACAATATGTAGTTCCTCCCGAACCAAGCTATCCCAGGTACAGGAATGGTTTGGTTTTGTGTAGTCTAAAGCTATTTTATTTGCACCTAAAAAGCTATACATCACGGCAGATATATTTGGTGGAGGAAGAACCAATTGCCTACTGGTAAGCTTAGCGCACAACCACTTTGTCCAGCCGAGACTCGTATGCACGTGAACTGGGATGAGATGTGTGGTGTGAGTGGTTTTTTTTGGCTACTCGGCCATATTGGCCCCTAACGGTTTCAGCCGCAGCGGTGGAAATAGGACATTTCGTTAACTGGCTCTAAATAAAAATGTTGCCAGACTAAACACGCAGGGAGACCAGCTCTCTAGGTACAGTACACATGAATTTGATGGAGAAGGCTTTATAACGTAAAGCTTGCCTGTAGAGTATGTAGGCGAAACTTGCACATACTTGATAGCAATATACCTCTTGTCTATGAGTCGCATTACAACCCTTTTCAGGGCAGCTACACATGCTGCCAGAAGAACCCACTATATGCTACACTTTGTAGTTCTAGTTTGAGCTGAAAACAATGCATATCTCCTGAAAAATATTGGTACGCAAACAAACGCTGTCAGAGGACGGCTTTCTTGTAACTGCTGGTAACATCGACATCAATTGATTCTGCATTACTCACACATACCAAATGTAATTTGCGAGAACGCTAATATGCTAATGCTCTTTTGTTTCATGGGTGTTTATTATCTCCAAATATTTTCAACATGGTGCTGACATTTGCTGGAATGAGTTTAGCCCTGTTTTATGAGGCTACTTTAGAAGTACATGGATCTTATAGCATAGCCCTTACAAGCACAGAATAATTAACGCTTTTGTCAAGCATAGGTAAGACCTGGATAAATTAAAACTATGCAAAGCTTTTTGAATACCATTTCAAAGACTTTCAAAGCCTTGCAAATATGTTATAAAAAAAATATCATTGATAAGAATGTGCAGCGTAAATGGCAAAAATAAAACTAACAGAGCAGTAAATAACGAGGCACAATGAATTGTGTAATATGCTAAGCGTACGTCAACTTGCATGAAAGACATACCTAACCATTTAAAAAAAAAATTAAGAAACAAAGAAAATTTTGATCCTCTTGTAAAGCTAACAAATTCAATCGCCAAGGCTACCGATGCATCTCGATTTGAACATGAAGGTATACAAAATCCCGTGAGGACTTTGAGGTTTAGGGTACTATATAGAGGCAAGATATTCAACATACTGATGAGATAAAATGAAAAATCGTAATGATGCAAGTATTGAGGTAGTGACTATGTCAATGAAATTAAAGAATCCGCAGAATCGGCTTGAAAATTTCCAAAATATTGGACAAAAGTGGTGGTTGGAAAAACATACATCATGGGATAAAAACGTTTAACACAAAACCGCAAAGATGGATATTGTGTTATGCTTTTGAAAAAAAAAGAGCAGAAAAGTTACACTAATTACAATTCTTTTTGTTATAAACTTGGTAAAGGATATTAAAGCAGCTGAGGAGCGCTTTCGGCCACGATCAGCACAAAAAGACGACGATCCCTCGGATGATGTGATGGGAAAAATGACTCCCTGTAGCGGTTTCCGATATAGAAGAAAAAAAAGAAACACGGACATCGCTAGCAACGCGGCGGACGCTCTGTAAAGACGTTGCTTGTTGCCCTGTCGTGTTGTCAGATCGCATTGGAATACTGCCCAGAGCCTACCATCACGGCAACTACTCTCCGACTATCAACGAGGGTTGCGACATCTGTCTGCGTCTACTACAAAAAAAAATAATGGATAGATATACATTTAGAATCTTAATAGTTGGGCAGTTTGATGAGCTATTAGATACAGGCTTACAACAAAAAAAGTCTTCGTGAACACACTGAGTCACATTTGATAGGATGTTTCCATTCGGCCAGATAATTAGCGTTTAACTGGTTTGGCCAACAATATTTTTGTGTATTCTTTTGATGTCGGGAGAAAAATGCTCACTGGTACCTTTGAAAGAGAAGTTATTAACCAGGATGTCCAAAGACAGATTACAGCCTTACGGGACGACGGCATACAACTTAGTGTTCTTGGTAACGATATAACACTTTTCTGTGGTTCTAAAGATTGCTTTTGCTGAATATCGCGTCGACATCGTTGCGATGGTCAGATGATATTAGCCATGATTGGGCTGGTCTCAGCTTAGAATATATCCTCACAGCAAGCATAGTGCCGATTACGATAACAATCTATGTGTATCTCACATGCGACGCCGTGAGCGGCTCCTACGTGGATTAAAGTACTAGTAGTTGAGCTATTCCAATGTAAGCGTTAACAGCGTTACTCCCGACAATGGTAGTATGTGTTATGAAGGAAGTTACATCGATATTTTATTGTACCCGTTATCTCATTAATGCTAATAAAGTTGAAGGCTTGTTGCATGATGCTGACGTAGCTACAACAATTCTTGGTCTAGCTTGGTACAGCGATGACAATACCCGAAGCGCCATTCCGCAGATGATGTTCGTAAAAGAACAAGAATGCAACATATGTGTTATAAATGGCAAAGCCAGCCGCCAGAACAGACATTGCGTCCTCTCAATACTGAGTATTGAGGCTCCGAACTTCAACCTTGATTTTGCAATTCAAAAGGCAGTGCTGGATGCGAAAGACAATATTTCATGTTAATTAACTCAAACGCACAGTTTGTATTCTACCATGATGTCCACATGGATGATCTGTGCCAAGACGCTGACTGAAAGGTCTCAACAGCCACGAATCCCATATCAAAGTCATTCAGGCCACGCCATATCAGCTTTTGTACTTTAACTCGTACTTACTGACCACTCAGCTTGAGTTGACTTCATTTCTCAGATGCCATCGTGGCAGTTGGAAAAGGTGTTCATAAGACAGACCAATAACGCAGACCGTGATGAACTGATGGTGATTTTTACCGCCCTCAGCGGCATAAGAATACTCGAGTGTGGTCGTCTGTACAGTCTTCATTAAGCTGGCAAACGTAACGATAGTAGGCAGTGGTATCGCGATATTTTACATTAACGGTACACTACGCGATGACTGAGCACCGTTTTACTGGCCTGAATCTGTTGGGTTTGGAAGAAATGCTTGTCGTAACGTAGCTGATCCAGAAAAGCCCACCCCTCCCAACAAATTGCCGATTACAAAAGCTGCATCGCGAGCAGTGAATAACTCGGGGTTATTAAAGTTGGTGACACCATGACCGGCGCCATAACCCAAGGATACAGTCATAATGATAACGTAGATTCTAATGATAATAATCTAGATAACGACGTATGTCATGAGAATTCTAAATTGTTTGTTAACAAAACGGGAACACCATGAACGGCTCCATCAACATAGTGGCAACAAAATCGAATCTTTGGCGGATCCAACCAAGCCCAAGGATGAGGTAATCGTCAGTTTTCTAGATGATATTGTCAACGATACAAATCGTGTTGCTAATTCGTCCTGACAGGAAATGGTTAATAAGACTGACGACAGCGCAAGTACCTTCAACGTTGGAAATAACAAAATCGAATCTTATCCGCCATCTTCTCGCTCCAAGGAGATACAAGAAGCGGCAACAAAATTAAGCAAGGAGAAAAAGAAAAGCAAGATTATGGGATGAATGAAAGGACAGAATACTAAGAGCCAAAACCATAATGAAGTACTCAAAAGCTGGTGATACCATGACATGTAACATAAACCGCAATTGCAACAAGTTCGTGGTTTTGGCAGAGCCAATGAATAACCATGATGCAGCCACAAAACTATATATGGACATCGGAGCTAGTGACAAGACTTTGCATTCCAAAAGCAATGTTGGCCTTAGTAGCTAAGTAAACTCTGGAACTGTAGTGCATGTCTTTTTGAATGCTCACAGTATAGAAATATATCGGGTCAAACAAACACGTCATATTCGGCACGACCTCGCAGGATAGTTTTAGTTGAAGTGAACTGCGTATTATCTTTTGTTTTTGACACCCAACTACCTAAGTAATAAAAAGAAGTTTCTGATCCAAAAGTGAATTATGTCACCCTCTGCACGCTGATTTATGTACAGCCAGGCCCCTATAAAATACTGGTAAAACTACGACAAGAACGTCACCTTGAGTTCATCTTTGAATATATTTAGGAGTAACCTACGATTTATTAGGATTTGGACACACTTTAATGTTCATTACTGAAAAACAAACGTAGATACTATATAGAAACAATTATTGTGATCTGTGAATTGTCCATGACTTGGCCATACGAAACTAAATTGAAATTGCATGTGTACTATTGAAGGTGAAAGCTTGAGATTTTGGCATGTTGTAAATAATGACATAAATGACATAAAAATAAAACTGTTAAATAATGTTATAATTTTTTGGTAAAAAATACATTTGATAAATGTTACAAATATATTTATATTTAAAGTCTATATTAGGGGGATATTCATAGTTATGATCATGTACATGAAAGTTAAAATTGTTGATAATGTTCAAAATTCCATCATAAATATTACATGCATGCAGAGGCGTAGCTATGATATTTTGCGCCCGGGGACGAACTATAAAATTGGCGCCCCAGCCCCTTCCCCGTTTAATCACATTTTTCTATGACTGATTTATTACCCTTGTTTACTTAATATAATGTAACGTTGTAAGCCTCATTTTGGCGCCCCTGTACCTTGGCACCCGAGGACATATATACCCCCCTGCCCCCCCCCCCCCAACAGCTACGCCTCTGCATGCATGTATTTTGGGGGGCCCGTCAGACCATTCATTTATGCGTCCATTTACAAGGGGAGGTATTTGCCACACCTCCCTATGAATTTACATGTGCTGTAAAATTGATATAGGCTATATACCAAAATTAACATAATTTGCCTCCCCACCCCACCGAAAAATTGAAATAACGTCACTGCCATCTCCACATTTATCCAATACCAGTGGGTGGAAATTCACGAAGTTTTGTAGTTATGTCGCCATAGATGGAAATTCACGATTGTGTAGGTATGTTAACCACGGGTGGAAATTCACGAAGCTTTGAAGGTATGTTGCACGTGTGGTAACTATTTGTACGAGTCGCTTGGCCCTTCGAGTTCCTGGATGGGGTCAAAGGTCAAATATAAAAAAAATCTATACACACTGACATAATTCAATATTTTCTAACCAATCTTCCCGGTATATAGGTATACGCATGGAGAGGCATGAACTATTCGATGGGTTCACCGTCTGGGTGTGGGTATAATTAGCAGGGTGGGAAATTGATGGTTTCGTGGCCGAAAACGCTGTGGAAAATTTGCGACGACTAACCAGTGCAGTAGCTGTAGTTCTTGATTTATGGAACTCTGTCTGTCTGTCTGTCTGTCTGTCTGTATGTATGTATGTATGTATGTATGTATGTATGTATGTATGTATGTATGTTTGTTTGTTTGTATGTATGTATGTATGTATGTATGTATGTATGTATGTATGTATGTATGTATGTATGTATGTATGTATGTTTTTTTAAACTCCATGTAATACAAAGGTCATTCTTTATATATGAATCGCTATCGTTTGAAAAGGCCAAGACCTCCACCGGAACATCGTCACCTGACGCATCCCGTGGCAAAACATGAGCCCCCAATTGAAGCCTCTGACATCATGCTAGAGGGAGCATCGGGCCCATTCTTCATCCCCAAAACGTCAAGAAGGTGGGTGATATTATAATTTATTTGTAACTTTTATAATAATTTGAATTATGTGTATGATATAATTTTAAAACTAGGATTGAAGTGTAAAATAAAAGAGATAAAGACAAAAGGTTTGTGATTTTTGTATTTTGTGTTTTCAATTACTACCACTTTGCTTTAGGTAAGTATTACAAAGCGAAACACACAAACCACAAACCCTTACATATGAAGAAAAAACAGCAATGGAATAGATGGTATCAATGAATAAATATTCGTTAAATAATATTTATGACAATGCTAAAACTCTCATACAACAAAACATTGATTCTGTTCTATTGATGCATTATGCGCCGAGAGATCAAGGTCTATGTTGTTTTGTTCTACTAATTGGCGAACCCGAGTGTCCGAGTAGTTAAACGATCTCGCCATTATATATTACACATACATCTCTTCTTGGTTCGCGTGAGTTCGAGTCTCTGCTTTTGACGTGGATATGTGAGAAAGCTTGACAGCAGCTTCCCGTGGGTCGGTGATTCTTCCTGGGATCTTCCTACACCAAATATACGGGTCGCCGTGTATATGCTTTAAACAAAATGAAAAACCTGGCGTTAGATGTCACAAAACACAAGTATTGTTTTAGTAATTACTCCTTAGAAAAAGCAATACATATACTCAAATGTGCCCGTGCTTTATGAGAGGGCAGATATGGATCTGTGCAGTTTGCAATTGGACACTACTTACAAACGGGTATATACGGTATACTGTATATGAAATGCATAATAATGGTACAAAATTACATCGAATATTTTTCAGACTGGGTTATGGATCTCATTTATGAATTTCATACATATTGCACTTCTGATAAAGTGTTAAAACTTGATTAATTTTATGCTATTCCTTTGAAGGCAGTTATTATTCATTTCAAAAAGATCGTGCGAAATATACGTATGATTGAATTTAATACGCAGATACTAGGCTTATATGAAATGTTTAATCATTCCGACGGAGCATTTTCTGTAGTATTAGTTGCATTTGATGATTCACTAATGCTGTATAGCAATTAATATTATGTGCACGTGCAACAGTTTTATCACCGTCGATACCGAAACGGAACAAACAATCGCTTGCAAATTAATAGAATACCAACTTAGCTAAGAAGGGAAGGAAATCAAGTGTCTAACCATATGAGTCAACATTAATGCCCTTTCCTTTTCCGTTGAGGGAGAGCACCGACTGCTGTATTAGTCATTGCCCTCAATACGTAGCCTTGACTCTAATATAAGTATGCCCGCCCTATCTTGCTGAAAATTCACTTGAAGTTAAACTAGGCTTATATCAAGCGATATCAAGGCTTACAACAAGTGTTCTCCATTGCAGAGATATTAATATTTTGAGACAACGAATTTGAAACACACATGATGTCACTATCACTGCATGCAAGTACCTGTACGAGGGGATTCTGTGCGGGATTCTGTGCAAGGGAGTGAATCCGCATGCCCCAAATTTTAATGAATAAAGTGTTGGCCTAGGAGGATTGTGGTCATCAGGAATTAGGATCCGCATGCCGGCAATGCTATATCTGTACTTTATTCAGATGAAAAAAAATACAAGAAGTGTACATAAATGTTAACTCGCAACATTCAAATTTATAAGAAATGCTGGGCGATGAATGTCATCCATTACAAATTAGCCACTGAAGCCAGTTACAGATACAATAACCAGTAGGCAGTTAGTCTTTAGATTTGTAGTTAGTTCCATTGTTAGATTTTTTAATCTTCATTTGTTTTAGGGGAATATGTAAAATAGTATATATATATATATATATATATATATATATATATATATATATATATATATATATATATATATATATATATATATATATATATATATATATATAGAGAGAGAGAGAGAGAGAGAGAGAGAGAGAGAGAGAGAGAGAGAGAGAGAGAGAGAGATGTTTGCAGCACCACGACTGCCCTTGTAACTGAAAATAAATATAATAAAAATACAAATATATACTATAAATTGTAAACTTTAGTTTTTCAGGATTTTATATTCATCTAACAAATCAAATTTAACTTAAATATTTTGTTTTCATATGAAAACTTAAATACAACGAAGTCGACATAAATTTTCACCTGGAAAGAGTTTCACTTGAAATATCAGATCAACATGGCAAAGTTATTATTGGCGGGATTAAGTTGTCTTCAGTCTGCACATTTCGTTGGCCTATTTTGTCAAACACATTGAAGTTGGTATCATATTTATAATTTATCCACAATTGCACAATAGAAAGCACAGAGCTTTATGACTTACGCCGGCTCCAGGCGGTATTATACAATTATCGGTCCACAATGAGACAAAATACCTACTGGGAGATTGTTATTAATATGTCCATAAATATTTCCAAAGACAGTCGCTTAAAAGCTTGTAGACTTCTAAATAATTTCTCTATAACATAAGTGGAAAAAATAGTTTGATGTAAACATTGTACCCTCACCTCTTTAGTTCCCTGCATACCTTTTATATGTGTCCTAAAGAAGCAAAACTGTGTTAGAAAACCTGCTAGGGTCCCATGCACGTTTTGAAATCAGAAATCATGGGATAATTTGAGTTGTGAGACCCAAACGCGCCTTTATAAAAGACGAAAAAATGAGAGAAAGGAAAAAGATGTTTTAGAAAGTGATTCGCTTTGCCCTTGAAAGTATGTACACTGTACATTACGATCTTTTGAGAATTTTATATATATATATAATTATGATCTTTCGTTCCATAAAATATTACTGCGAATTTAGTAAGTTTTTGGCAGCAAAATTTGGAGCGATAATAGCGCAGTGAAGCTATTTCAATCTTAGTTCCATTTATTTCAAATGGCGTCTGAGGCTGCATTTTCATTTATTGCATGCCTATTACATTTTAATTGATATGGCGTACAATACCGCTGTTCTGTCAGATTTGAACTACTTTGCTGTCTTCTTTGACGTACGCGTGTATACATTTTTAAACGCCGCGAATCGAACTTCATAAATCCTAATTTCATTTTTAATTTCTAATTGAAAGGCGAACACTATGCTTAGTTAATATTAATATATTGTTACTTACAGAAAATTCGATACTTCATTGGCAAGACCATGTGTTTTATTCATATCGTGGCCGTCTTTTTCGGCAAAGTTACTTTCAGTTTTTTTTTTCACGGCTGGTAAATGCTATAATAGGTAAATAAACACGAGATTGATTAATTGATTATTTACGATGAGTAGGCATTAATAAATTCATTTGTCCGAGAAAGAAAGTTTTAACTTAAAACATTGTGTATCGAATTTTTTTTCATCGACGTTGAGCAAAATAATAATGCTAATATATCTTTGTTTGGTCATTCATATCTATCTATCTATCTATCTATCTATCTATCTATCTATCTATCTATCTATCTATCTATCTATCTATCTATCTATCTATCTATCTATCTATCTATCTATCTATCTATCTATCTATCCATCTATCTATCTATTTTAAGACGGACATCAAAGAAGACAATCTGTAATAGCCCGAAAAAAATGTTTTAAAGTGATGTAAATGTTTTGGGGTATTTGGGGCTCTCTGCAGATTTAGTTATAGTCGTGAGCTCAAGGACATCCGATATGTGAACTCGGTATCTTAGTTTTTGAAAATTGTCTGCCCTTTTCTGTGTCTGGGTTGAAACTCGTAAAAGGGAACATAGCATTAGAAAGTTGCATTGTTTTGTTCATTATCTAACCAGACGTGATAAATGTTAAACCACATTTGATCAGCATTAAAGAACACACAAGTAGCCTTCTCTTTCTCACTCTTTACCATTTCCCCATTATCATCGATTATCATCGCTAATATCATAATTACAGATGTCGTTTTCTTCATATCCATTCATATTATACATATTTCCTTTAAATCAGAAAATAATAGTTTCATAGCCGATGCCATACAAATGGAAACATCGATCAATAAAGTTCACAAAGTATCTTATAAATTTAAAGAATTTTTTTCTCCAATTTTAGTTATAAATACCTTGATGTCAATAAAATTGCATATGCACGCGCCGCCTTTTTATCTATGTAGTACATCCGAAAGGAAGCAAATGGTTGCTCATTCATACGTTATTAGAATACCGTCTACGCTATGACGAGTATAAAGTAAATCGTCTAACCCACTGAGTAAACCGTAATACTATTTTAGTTCTGAATGTATTAATCATCATCTATTCTAAATCTTTTTCTGTACACATCGATGCTCCAGTTGGATAGAAGAATTGAGGGCACACACCTCAACTGAACCTCAACCCTTCCCACGGTCCTTTAAGCCCTACCGTGTATCTTTCTAAATATAACCAAATTGCCTTCTAAACAAGTGTTATTTTCAATTGAATTATGTTTTTCTCGTGTATCTTTTATATGTTGTCTATTATTATATATTTATATCCTTTGTCATCTGTAAGGGATACTTGCCTAAAATATGTCATTAACAAACCCGTTCCTTATGTGAGGAAAAAAAGCCCCTTGTTGGGAAATATGCCAAGTTAGTTAGTAGTGGATCTGACCTCTGTCATATTTTACCATCTTTCACTTGTGTTTTGTACACCTAACTTGAATGTACTCAGGAAGCACTGTGGTGGTGGTCTGTAGGTTGAATGTCAGCGAAAGGAGAAATAAACATGATGAAAGATAGAAGACTAATAAATTGTACACGTGCTGCCATCTGGAATCGAACCCAGTTCAGACGAAGTGTAGCACATGCTAGCTACTATCTTTAATTCCGTTGCCACTCGTTATCAGTACATACGTACCGTTCACACGAATAACATGTGCAAGAGAAAATATGTAAAGGAAAATATTGATCTTTTAGGTTGCGATCTCCAATGGAAAAAAAACAACACATTAATGAATGAATGATGGATAAATGCATCTTTAATCCAGCGACTCACTCCAAGTATGTGCTGAACACATATATACCAAATTTATGATTAGTCCACAGAGTGAACAATAGAAAGTGGAGAGCTTTATAACTTACGTCGGCTCCAGACTATAGCACAAAAATACTGCCCAACAATTGGACGAAATGCTTAGTGGGGCGAGGTTATTAATATTTCCACAAATATTTCCAAAGACAAGCCTTGGCAATGTGATTATTCACTTAGTACCATATTCTAAGGTTTTCCCGCTAAAACTCACATATGAAGACAATCTATTAATCCATAGCTGAGTATTGCATACGTCACTTCCCTTTCCGGAAATGAAGTGTTTCCGAAAGTGAGGTACTCGTACAACCGATGGTAGGCGAAAGGGCTTTGCGAAGCGGAGTGGGATGGGATGAGGGAGGTCCGTGGCAGAAAACAAATAACTAAAAATTGCACTAAAATCCCCATACAGCACTGGGTGAGGGGGTATGCTGATAAACTTGAGGAATGTTACAAGTTTGGGAAACACTGCGGTAATGGATTGTTTCCCCCCCCCCCCCTCCCAAAGTAGGTAATTTGCATAAAGATATTTAACTGAATGATCATTTATGGCAGTTTAGAAGAAAAAGTTTTCAATTAATTGTGGAACAGCGGTGGCTCAGTGGTTAAGACCATGGACTCGTGTCCAAAAGTGGATGGGTTTCGATTCCCACCATATATTCGATCAGCATGAACTACAGTGGTGTGTCTTTAGCAAGTTTTTTTTTGTTTATTTGTATGATTAGGTGTTTTAACGTAGCTTTAAAAAAAATTTGGTCATATCGCTACGATGTCTGCAGTGAGGCAGTTTATAGTGATGTCTAACACTGGGGCATTATGCCGCACACATGTAGCATGATGTCCAACCCAGTCACATTATCCTGACACCAGGCCGACCAGTCTTAACACTAACCTCTTAACGCTGAACGCCGAGCGTGGCAGCTGTTAGTACCATTTTTGTAAGTCTTTGGTATGCCTCGGCCGGGGATCGAACCCACAACCTCCCGCTTCCGCGGCGGACGCTGTAGCTACTATGTCGCCAAAGCGGTCTTTAGCAAGGTACTTTACTTGTGTAGCCAAGATAGAACCTTCAAAGTACTGCCGTACCGTGCCCACCCACGCCATATACATATACATATACATATACATATACACCAAAAAGCATCATGTAACAAAAGGAAACAATCCCAAAACCAGCACAACTTACAGCTGCATAAAATGATTACACAACTGATGTTTTAGCTTTTATTGTAATCCCCGGCTAGAAAAAGAACCAACATTTGTAATGCTGTAAGCGTCATATATATTGAACTCTCTGTGCTTTGCTCAAGGCAAAAGTGATTTATTTGTTACTTCGATCAACCACTAAAGACAATGCACATCAATTATGAGTTAAAATTAGAACCAGCACTGCGTTAAGTTATAGCTTGAAAGGGAAAGCGTTTTTTTTATAATAATAATATTTATTATTAAAAAAATAATCCTATTACGAGAAATTACAACTATACAATTTCCAGAAGGTGTATGTTAGGTTTGTTAGCAAGTAAAAGCTATACACAGTGTTATATTGTGTGTACAGGCACTGACCTGCACTAGGAATATGCTTAAAGTCACATTTGGAAGAGGAAAAATAAAGAGAATAAATATATTTTTTTGAATGTGTAACTCAAACACTCGTTTCCTTCACTGTCAACATACATAGACAATATATTCCTCGGTGTGCGTGTGTACACACACACACACACACACACACACACACACACACACACACACATACATACATACATACATACATACATACATACATACATACATACATACATACACAGCGTTAATTCTTTGTCTTTACCGTCTTCACAGGTCCTCGCTAATAATAGGTTTAAACAGCTGACTGATTATTTATCAACCTTTTGCAGGTAATTTTGTAATGCAGCTGGCTAGTCCATTTGTTTTGATTAATGCATCACACACACACACACACACACACACACACACACACTTGATGTGTTGGCCTCAAGGATCGAGCCAAGAGTATAGGATCTAACCATTAGAATTATTTATCCTCAATAATTAGGTTTATTTTTTTTAAATTGGAATCTGAAGACGTTTTCTCCAGCTAATAGTGTCCAATGACAAATCCCAAGTAGATAATGCGATAATCCGCGATACTTTGAATTATTGGCAATTGTGAAACGTGTATGTTTTATCAATTAACACCTGTCTGCATTGAATAGAGATATGAGGATATTCTCTGAAGTACAGTTCATTATAAAATGTTTTCTTTATTCTATTCTTGAAGCTAACCCGATCACTTAGGCAATTTTAGAAGAATATTTAAAACATTTTCACAAGTTATTATACAGTGCAGTAAATTATAGTAGATAGGCCGGCAATCTTTTGCAAATAAAATATTGGTTTTGATTTAATGGTCAGGTTTTGCGGGGTTTAACGCTATTTTTCTTTTTTCTCTCAGTATATAATGAACCATACCTATTCGCAGAAACTTACCCACAAGATTTCAACTAAACAAGTTGGTGGAACCGAGACTAGGCCACGCAAAAATTCGCGAGTTGTGAGTGATCTGTAAAGGTAAGTATTTTAGACCACTCGGTCACCCTAGGTCTTACACCACTTCCATGATTTGTATTTAAGTTGTTATTCATTTAAAAAGTTGATAATGTGTCGTCTTTTCCTGGTTTTGCTTCTTCTGAGCGTTGAATCTATTGATTAATATCATGTAAGACTTTCTGTCCATAATAAATTATTCTTTACACGTTAAGGAAACCACATAAATGGGTTACTCAGTTCTATTCAATGGTGTTTCCTTATCGTTCTACCCAAAATGTAGGTCAATATATTACCAATTAAATGAAGATGGTGGTGTGCGTGCGATAAAACCTTACATCTTAATTCTTCAGGTTGACAGTATAATTTTGATTTAGTGTTTTACTACACTTGTTATCTGATACACAGATCACATGTATCTTCACTGATGTGTTTGAATAAGAGACACCTTTTTAGAAGCGTTCGTAAACCTGATACATGTAAAATATATATCTCCAAATAAAATGTTAGCCACCTGTATCACTCAAAAAGCTAGAACGACACTATACAATAAACAATATCTCTGGTGCAAGTATGAAAGGCATTTTACTGTTGCCTTCTATAGATACGCTTGAAGAAGCGTTGTGTGGGACAATCATTGGGTGCAGTTTCTTAAAACGAATCTGGCAAGTATGTCTGTCATATGTCAGATGTATCTTAAAGATTATTCATACAATATTGTCAAGTCCACGTTAGTTGGAACGCAACGCGCAGCAGTTACATAAATATTTTTAAGATTTTCTTGAAACTGTTTCGTTAATAAAAATTAAATGTATTTCATGAATTCTTTTGAAAGATTCTCATCATAATTGGCACGAATCATCGTGAAACTAAGAGAAGTCATTCTGACATTTAATTGCCACGAATCATCGTGAAACTGAGACAAGTCATTCATACAATTTTGCGTGGCTCTTCACGGCCACAGTCAGATAATCAGCATTAAAGTTTGGAAAATATTTTCATTTGCATATATTTTCGCCAACACCTTGATGAATTTTATTTATATTTGGGATGAATTATTATGAAGCTAAGACATTATGTTCGGCGACACGCTCTTTTGTTCCGTTTAATTTGGGGTCACAATCACAGGAAACGTACATTTAGGTTTTGCTTAAAGTTTCCTCTCCCTTTTTCTTCTTTTACGAAAACTTTCAAAACCCGTTGGCTGAATTTGCTAATACCTAGGATTAATTATTGCGAAGCTGAGGCAACAGTCTGCAACATGCTTTTTCAACCTTTCGGTCTTAAGGTCAAGGTCACGTGTTTAACAGCAATGATTCGATCACAGGTTCGACTTTGAGGCCTTGACATTCTCGTTTCGAAATGCTTGTTGCATCTATCTGGTTCGATTGCCACAAATGTACCCGTCAATAAAATGGCGCCGGTATTGCTAGCGTCAAAACTATGCAGGTGTCCGTAGTATATTGTCTATGTGACATAAATTCTATTGAGGGCTTGCCGCGATAGCTGATCGAAATTAAAGATCAGGATTTGCAAGATTCAAAACACTTTGCACTGCAACCGTGCGATTAAAGATAATATGTACGCAGTTTAAAATCAGAGCTTACAGTTATTATTGTCAACGCACAATACCTCCAACCATGCTAATAATATTAGATGGGAAATAGACTTTTTGAAATAATTTTCTAATTCATATTAAGTACACACAGACAGTGCCTTACCAAGGGTAACTGATGCCTTGGGCGAGGATGATGTAAGCGAAAGCTGGCAAGACAGCAAACAATGGTACATTTGTGGAAAGAATGGTACACCTGAGTATACATGAGTGTATCCAGTGGATATTGTGATATGCAAGTGTCTGATCCTGACATACTTATGTAATACCGTGTCTGACTGCTGTAACGCTTGTGTCTGATCTTAATCTGACATCTTTCTTTAGAAACAAAATAAAGTGGTAGCGGACCAGAGCAAAATCAGTCATGGTGAGCCAAAAAGTCACTTCTGTAAGTTTGGCCAGAAAAGTGTAACAGACATTGCAATCGGAATGCTTTCTCTGTTCATATGCGAGAAGAGTACGCCGTTTTCTCTGAAGAAAGCAACAATGATATTCCTAATGCAGACACTTGATACACCCCTAGGCTGATGTTACATATCTTTATATACTGTGTTCTAATTCTAATGAGATATGTTTGTGATCTGTGGTTAATTTTTTTTTTACAATTCAGTAAGATGATCATGATGAATGTCTCACCCTCTTTGCAATTAATTTCCTTTCTTCGACACCTCACACTTTATCGAAATGCCAGAAGAGCGTATATGTATACTGTGCTTTCATCTTTATGAATTCTTAGGAAACGTAAATAGTATTCCACTTTGGTTGTTGGTGGTGCCACTGATGTAGCTGATAATAATAATGGCGATGAAAAGGCTCAAGAGGATGATGATGTAATTTATTCATAATCGCCGACGACTTAGTGAATGACGATGAAACTTCTGGAATCTGTATAATGGGAAGAACACGAATAATCGAAAAAGTACACAGCTGTTAGGCCTTACATATTGAAAATGGATGGTGTGTTTTTATCATCATCGTCTTCTTCTTTATTTGCTTTTTCTTCATGAGGATGGAAAATGCTAAGGTGACAAAATGTCAGGAACACTTACAATCAACCCACACATCAGCTCTATTACACAACTAGTTGTTTTATAATAGTCTCTTTTACATGGTTTACTAAACCGTATATGTTACAAGGTGGAAAATACAAGTTTAACTGTGCACAAAAGGAGAAGAAAAGACATAGCATAAACAAAGAAATAAAATATCGCTTCTTGGTAAAGGAAAATAATGTATCGATAAAAATCATAGTCGCCACGTTCAAATCGCAACATGTAAAGCGCAGGTGCTCGCACAATGGTTAACAGTATTGTTACTTTCGTTACGCTTGCTATGATACACATATAATAACCATAACAACATTAACGACGATGATGTTAAGAATAAGAATAATGCTTTTGTTGCTGAGTATTATTATTATTATTATTATTATTATTATTATTATTGTTGTTGTTGTTGTTGTTGTTGTTGATGATGATGATATTGTTGTTGTTCTTGTTATCATCATCGTCAAAGGGATAGGGCGGATTTGTTTCTAGTTTTCTACATAATTGCCTCTGGTTGTTTCCTTTGATAATGTTGTCAACACAACTTGCAGAAAGGAGCCAGCGTCTTTCTCAAGGACTGCCTTCTCATTACGAACTTGTATCTCAGCTCAATAACATCGGCTGCAGCGACCTTTTCATAGGATTTTTTTTAATTTGTAAAATTATTTTGTGACACACGGTTGAAACTTCGTTGCTTATGGTGGCATTATTCTAGGATCTGAAAACCATGTTTCTTTGAATGTACGTAAAAGATTTTGCATTTCCCACTGATAAAAGCCCACATCCTGTCAATAAGCAGAGTCAAAGAAGAAAAGAACAAGTACCGATGTTTAGAGTGTTTTGCAACGTCAGGGTTTAGGATATAACGTGGTTTGTCATTTTTACCAGTCTGAAAACATATATTGGCGTTTAAATGCATGCAAAATTTAACATACATGACTGACAGTATAATGGAACTATAGCTCTTGTTTCTTGTGTAAAGTACAAAGCAAAGAAAGAAAGAAATTCTGCTTTCATTTGACTTTAGCCTTACAAGTATTGATGCTATTTAATTTTCCACTTGCCGTTTCTTCGAATCCAATATATAATCTCCAGTGTCGACAAGACCAAGGTCTTAACCACTCAATTCAGCTGCAAATGTGCCCACAATTGTTTGGATGCATTTGGACATTATCCTCATATCGTTGCCGCCTCTTCTGGACCAGCTTTTATTATAACCTTGATTCCGTACCCACTCAAGTTAGTGGTTGCAGCATATATCGACGAAAGCTTAAAGGAGGTCAGGGACGACTTATTGAAAATTCCAGGCTACTGGCTACATACCATTAGCCAACACTTTGGTCGTATGGTTTCTGTTTCTAATTTGATTCAATGCCATTTTGGTCCACGCTTGAAACAATCCTTTCTCAAACTTCATTACGGGAGTTTTATTTACGACAAATTTCATAATTGACCGCAATCGCTGTTTCTCGGAATCTGCTCGCCTCTGAAATATAAGCTGTCGCCAGTAATTATCAATCGGTGAGTCGTGACCTAAGATTGGGTCACCATGCTGTTATGAGTAGGTTGCCGAGATTGACCATTATTATTAGAAATTTCCAAACCCTTGTCGGGTGTTTATCATTTAATGGGTGTCGAGGCTAACGTCACAAACCTAATCTGGGTAGCCACCCAAAACGGCAACGAACCGCTACTGAAGCCCATCTTGCAAAAATCTATCGATCCAAAGCAAAGAACTATTGAATCATTTAACTGGCGACTGCATTTCCTAGAGTCCATCTCTCTCTCTCTCTCTCTCTCTCTCTCTCTCTCTCTCTCTCTCTCTCTCTCTCTCTCTCACTCTCTCTCTCTCTCTCTCTCTCTCTCTCTCTCTCTCTCTCTCTCTCATCTCGTTGAAGAGGAAAATCTAAATCAGGTGCAGGTAGTTTTATGCCAGAATCTAAATCTGGCCTTTTGCTCATGTCGGGTTTAGAGCTCTTTATATTGCTAAGAACAGAAGTGAAGTGAGCTTTTCGGACAATATCTCACTTATTGATTGATTGTTAACTGCATATTCTTTATCGCTAAATATCCTATGTATGCGTCAGTGAGAGTTGTAACTTCCGTTTTGGCTTCTCTCAGATCTGTATAAAATTTAACCATCTGAGTCCACTGACTGATGACCTCTGTCGATGCTTTGTCCACGAAATCATTCAAGCTATAGTTTGCAAAAGCCTTCCTGCACATGCAAGAAATAACAATCCGAGGCAAATTAGCACCTTCTAGAACTCTGCTGAACATCTAAATTGTATTTCCTTGGTTTGATAATAAATTACATCATCAAAATATTAAAAGAGTTATCCTGGACACGTGATCACGTCATCTCTTTTTGCACTGTCTTCATAACAGGGTAAACCGTACTAAAATTGGGTCATCAATTCGGAACACCGGGGACAATACCCAATACTGGTTTGATTGGGGCGTCTTTCTTAACATATTCATTATATTCCGACCAGTCGCAAGAATGGGTTTCTCTCTTGAACCGAAAGAATACATGAACGAATTTTTTTGCAGACACGGCCATGCCAAAATCGAAGCAACATCAAGCTTGCTAGCGGGTTCAAAAAGTCGTAACATCACAGTACCATTTTTCAATTCCTCTCCAAGTAAACCTTGCGGATATGATTGCTGTCCATGGCGGAAGTCAATATTGTACGTTCTGCTACAAGTTCTTTGTTTTAATAGCTAGATTTCATACAGATGGTTTCGATAATACTCTTCCTATATCCTTCCCAGTATTAATCCAAATATTTCAAAAAGCTGTAAAGACAATTTAGAATAATAGTATCAATGTAGTCGGCCGTTGGCATTGTAACATCCTTGCCCCCACATTTATATAAATCAAACTGCAAACTTTCACCAGCATGTTACATGCCGGCGCATTATGTACGGCTGATCAGGATCATTGTTGTTTGCAGTTTGTCTCGACTAATAAGCGAGTACAAATGGTACCTCACGCATTAGCTCCTCAAACGTTTCGTCACACCAGCTTTTATTGGGTCTCGTTTGAGACGATGTCCGTGATATTTTTCCTTTGCTTGTGATGTCCATTTAAAGTATTCTATAGTATTTTTTTTATCGGATCTATTAGTACATCTATGCGGCAGCAGTATGGTCTTCCTGGCGAATGTAGAACGGTACTTAAGCAGTTGCCAACAATAATTTCCTAACAAAGCATGGCATCTCATTAGTGGTATATATAATACACTTTTTGTCCCAGACAACTGAGACAATTTCAGTTTTTCATGCTTTCATTTGAGAAGATCATCTCTACTTGTGCTCATTTTGTCAGCAATCAGTTTAATATTTGTATTGCTCGTATGAACTTTACAGCGATTTATGTGTTATGTGTTACAGAACAATGTTATCTGCTTATATTACCTTCAGCGTTACAGCGATTCATGTGTTACAGAACGGTGCAGTCTAATTATGATAGATTTTATTCAGGGTTACGTAAAACTTCATCTGTATACTGCCTTGCTACTCGTTGTACTGTCTGAATACCTGGCTACCTGCCATACGTAACTTTCTATTCCGTTTCTCTTGACAAATGATTCAATGTTTCAGTCTGTTTGGTTTTATATATGTGTGGCAAGAATTGTCTACGTGTCTCTGTCATGTTCTTTCTGTCCATTGTATTGTATTTTAAGACGAAAATTACATTTCAGACAGTTACAGTTGCCAGGAGTATATTGTAACTTTATTTAAAGTGTAAATATGTGTATTTGCATGTGATATATGTATATTTAATAAAATATATGTATAGTATGTACGCTGTATCAGTGATATACCACTCGCTGTATAATTTCTTTTACTGAAAAGAAAACTCGGCAAGCCTCGTTTCCTTTCAATGAAACATGTATACATCTCGTGATATATCATTGAGACAGCGTACATACTAAAGCAGATATTCTACATATTTAAATTAAATTTTAAAAAAATAGCACATACTTTCATCGGAATCCTTTTTTTCAAGTCCCCTCTCCCTCTCGTGCGTAAGGGACAAAATAAGCAAACATCTGGAGAGACAGAGAGAGAGAGAGAGAGAGAGAGAGAGAGAGAGAGAGAGAGAGAGAGAGAGAGAGAGAGAGAGAGAGAGAGAGAGAGAGAGAGAGAGAGAAACATATTGCGCTGGACGAAAACATTAAAACTTATCTTGTACCAAGTAACGTAAAGTAATTCGGTTTCGCCATAACGGTATGTTTACGCTTTCCTTGTGATCTATCTACATTGTTCATAATATCAATGATACAAGGTGGCAAATGCCAGTCATCGCTAGGCCTATGTGTTAAATTTGACGGTTACTAGGCACACATACAGTATAGTATTTATTAATTTGTTGTTGTTGTTTCTTAAGCCTATTAAAAAATGTATAAAAATAGATTATTAATTATTAAATATAACAATGTCCAAATGGTCGCCTCTGCACCTCTCCTCTCTTTTCTCTAAATTATTACAGCTAGATACGGGCGAAAATCCATGTGGCTTTCGCTCGTGTCATGCAACGATGTTTCTGGACCTATGAATGAAAATTTTAGTCAAACTGTCGACCGATCGATATATATATATATATATATATATATATATGATCAAATAATTTCTCATGCAAACATTAATGAGGATGTTTTTCTGGTTACTTAGATTTATTCTGTTCTTGAATCAGATTTTAAATACCGTCAGCATCTTCCCATACCGTCAGCATCTTCCCACCTGTTATTTATGTTTTTCAGACCAATCCATGGCCGAGGTCAACACACGTTTTGATCAATCAGATTCGATATTATAGCACTAGACCACAAGGTTTCCTTTTTAATCATTATTAATCGGCATTTATCATCGCATTTGCTTTTTACCTATCACTGTCTTTGTATCTCTTTTGTAAGATCGAATAAAATGTAAAACCTAAGGGATCGATCTTGCGGTGAACGAGA
Source organism: Unio delphinus (assembly GCA_029339505.1). Lineage (NCBI taxonomy): Eukaryota > Metazoa > Mollusca > Bivalvia > Unionida > Unionidae > Unio > Unio delphinus. The sequence continues at coordinate 531,424 of JAQISU010000082.1, forward strand.
ATCGTCCCACTTGATGATGTTTCACCAGCTAACTCTTTTGCAATATTCGGTAATTAATCTGCGATAAAATTATGACCTGTTTCCACTATACAAGATCTTTTATTCTTCTCCGGCCTAATACTTATTTTGCATGAGTTCTAGCAGCAAACGTAAGATGAAAAATGTGACGGTGATCTAACAAGATGTAACATAATGATAGACAAAATCTATCTATCTATCTATGTATTTATCTATCTATCTATACACACACACACACACACACACACACACACACACACACACACACACACATATATATATATATATATATATATATATATATATATATATATATATATATATATATATATATATATATATATATATATATATATATATATGCAAATACAATGAATGCCATTTGTATCATGAAATAATGCGATAAATCCAATGAAGCACATAAACATCAGATACACTTTGTTCCACATTTCATAACTGACAACAAATAATTAGATCGGCATTTGCTATTCCATGACCCACAGTGTGGTATACAATGGCGTAAAGTTTAATTTTGGATGGTCTATTGGTGATCGTGTTAAAATTTCACTATTACCTTGTATGGAACATAAAATGTTCTTGTTATAGTCGACCTCCTAAATATGGAAGAACGCAAGAATATCAATTCGGACTCTTATCAGCAGATTTTTATTTGGAAGCGCGTTATTCCGGCCTACATCTGTTTGCAGATGGCTGCACGTAATACGCAGGTTCAACTTGTGTGTATTTTAATGCGCGATATACACAGAACAATGTTATTTGTATTTAGGTGCGCGTTATACTAGGGTACTATTTACTGGGTGTGTTATACGCGAGTTATACACACTTTAATAATCTAATTGGTCTATATCATTTTATGTGTTGTTCATTTGCCTCTGTCACTGTATCTCTGTCCATTGTATTGGGCGTAAATAATAAAAAATGGGAGAGGCTGATGTTGGGATGAATTTAAGCCATCTCATCAGATGACGTAGGCCCAATTATTCCCTTAAGTAACAGATAACCAGTGATTAGTCAGTGACAAAGTTGACCCTAACCTGCTACGGTCAAGATAAACCCATCTGGTGCCCGTGTCCATATTCACTATACCGACTCATTTTATCCCATATCAGGATAAGACATGACTTCGCCTAAAATTATTGCAATTAGTTTAAAATGTTGCCCCGCCCTGATATTTCTATCTGCACATCAACGATCTGTCTTGTCAAAAAGGAGCTGCTTGTGCCGGGACATAATTTACTGAGTACAAAAACTAATTAGGATGGTCACATATATGTTTGTCCCGGCCGAGGAAAAGCCATATATTACGAGACAGTTTTAAACGATTACTTTCGTCCTTATAAGACTCGCAACACTAACTATATGGAGAAAAGTGGACCAGTCTAGAAATGAGTGAAGATATTAAAAAAAAAACATACTAATTTGGGTGGCCATGATAATGAAAAGTAAGTTGTAGTAAAAACTATGTTGCTAGCTTATTCTAGTTGTTCCTAAAATAACAGTTACACTGTCCTTTTAGAGGCCTGTCTTATCAACATTCACTAATGAAACCAAAATCCGTTCTAGAATGGGAAGCACGTGTTTCATGCAGATGTAGATTAAAATGAATGTGGCAACACACATGTTTTTTTCCACACAGAAGCTTGCACCAAGGATGCGCCTATGCTGAGATGCGCATATTGTATGATGAATATTTAGAAATTTAATGTTATTATTTTTAATATCATGGTATTTCCATGGGTTTACTATGGGTGTGGAATGCCTACTGTGCGACCCATAGAGAACAACAGCTTTACATGGTTTGACATGCGCATTTAGAATTAAGTTTTCAGATATACAATATCTTTGTTATATTTGCGAATGAAACGCAAAAAAGAATCCCTTTTGTCCCTTTTTCTTCTACAAGATTTTAAGAGGAAACAATGTACCACATTTTCATATATATATATATATATATATATATATATATATATATATATATATATATATATATATATATATATATATATATATATATATATATATATATATATATATATATGTGTGTGTGTGTGTGTGTGTGTGTGTGTGTGTGTGTGTGTGTTGCCATGACGTGGTGGTGGTGGTGGGCTACAGTGTTTATATTGACTATATTAGTTGGGGTCTTATCCGTGCAACCAAATATATAAATGTTAACCAATTGCCTATTTATGCAGCAATTATGGTTACCAATTTTCCTGGCAGTCTTTTGTAACATTAAGCTTCGTACTTGCTTACCTAAAACACCTTACCTAATCCTGATAATCCGCCGATTTTATTCAGGGAAAGGTATGGAATTTCATATTTTGTATTCAAATTGGTAAATACCTACCTCACTTTACTTTTAAATCGAGTTCTGGGGAATTTAAATCATTTCTGACATTTAAATCTCTATTTTTGAAGTGGCGCATGCGCATGTAGATTGTGACATGAACTATTTACTCATTTTATTGCATAAAACGATGAGGCTGATACAATATTTCAATCTGAAATCTACGAGATAAATGGGGAAAGCAAGCAAGGAAACGTTTGATTAGATAGATTTATTTCAAAAAAATTTCTTCCGTTTTTTCTGAAAAGCTAAAATATTTGAATGTTACCTGAAACATACGATTATTGATATATTGATATTGGTATAGATAGATTTCCAGTATGATTTAATGTTCACTAATATGATCTCTGATAAATATAACTGTTTACAATTTTACTGATGCACTCTACTACTGTTACTCCAGTAAATCAAGAGCGGAGAAAGGACTCATGGTACTAATTTGAAGGAGAAATGGGAACCAGTCTAGAGATGACTTGTGAACAATAAAGTGTTAAGAAATGAGTTTAAAATTAAAGCTTAAAAAATAACTGTTGACAGTTAATTCGTTTTTGTACTAGAACAATAGAAACATTGTTCTGATGCAATGTCATTTTTTTTGGGTACATATTCAACGTAGGAACATGAGTGCCACATCGCTAAGATGTCTGTAGTGTTTGAGTTTGTAGTGATGTATAGCACTGGGGAATCATCCCGTAGACATGTGACATCATGTCCCGCCCGGTCACATTATCCCGAAACCAGGCCGATGAGTCCTAAAATTAACCTCTTAATGCTGAGTGCCAAGCGAGGCAGCTATTAGTACTACTTTTATAACTCCTTGGTACGGCTCGGCCGGAGTTCGAACGCGAACGCTTAAACCACTTAGACCACCGGAGCGGTTCAGGCAGTTGTGGAATGAGGAACACATACTGGGTATCATGGGTAGTTGGAAATGTTCGGTAGAAACGGAATCACGGCTTTACGGAAAAATATTAATCTGATGTCAAGGATGTAAAAGAATGTCATATTTTGATTATCCACCATCTATACATAAACTCTATGTAGCAGCAGATGCTGATTTAGTGTGGTAGCTAAGGAATTAACTTATGAAAACGTTTTCTCTCTTAGGTTGAAATTGGAGTACAAAATCTGTAGACAATCCATTCACATGAAAAGGACATCTAAAAAAAGATCAGGCATTCCTTTGAATATACAAAAATACAAAGACTCCTGGCAATCTTTCATATTTACAAAGGAAAACGTAAACAAAACTTGCTGACATTCCCTCAAATTTAATAAAGGACATATAGAAAAAGAATCCTATCTCAAACGTAAGCTCAATATGGTCAGTCCGGTGCGCTTCTATTATAATCATTTATGTTGACAAAGAATGTACGTTTAACAAATCTTGATTCAATTTCATCTGCTTCATTTTCGCTTATGGACATATAAAATCCAACAACCTTACATTTCTATTTAATCCCAGGAGTTAGAAAAAAATCCTTGAAGAATAGTCACTATTCTTGAATAATGATGCCAATAAGTCTCTAAAAAGCCTTCTTTTGGATACTCTCTCAAATTACTTCACTCTCCGTATCCAATGTATGGGACTGAGTCGATGGTGTTGCTAGAATGGGAACTCTCCTAAAGCATGTCACCAAACAAAAATGTATGGGGCTCTTCAGCCGAGTCCCCATCCTACAGTGCGCACATAATTTTGTGTGTGCTATTCTCTAACTCGTCTCTACTCCTAGTCTCTACGTCTAGTCTCTACTCCTAGTCTCTACGCTTAGTCTCTACAACTAGTCTCTACTCCTAGTCTCTACTCCTAGCGCAAACCAGAAGAGCGTTTGGAAGAGTCAATAGTAGATCCGTCAAACATGATACACAGAAAATGATCTTGTAAAGATTAATGTTCAATTTTAATAATACTTAACACAAATAAAAAGAAACAAATAAAATACCCATGGACGATACTAAACGCACCATACAATTTTTGGGATTGGAAACAAGTTGTTTGCCCCATAACATTACTGCGTCTTTGATCAAATCGTATGCAGTCCATGTTTACTCATAAAAATGTACATATTTGACAACCTATATTATTAATGCGAGACGTATGGCGCAATGCAATGCCAATCGCCATTTAGCATTAATAGGGTGTGGCTGCATGATGCAAAGATTGTTTTTTTTCTCACTATGATCCAAACAGCATACAAACGACGACAGCGGGCAAAGTTTAATTTTAGCCATACACAGCTTTATCATGACACGTATTGTCTGGACATCGAAGATGAGAGGGTAAAAAAATCAAAACCCGTTCTATGGTTAGTGGCACGTAAATTTGGTGAAAGAGAGACAGACATCCAGAGAGAAAGAGAGAGAGAGAGAGAGAGAGACAGAGAGACAGAGAGAGACAGAGACACAGAGACAGAGACACAGATAGACAGACAGAGAGAGACAAAGAGAGATAGAGAGAGACAGAGAGACACACAGACAGTTTGCAAATTATTCTGCAACAATGTACAAGTTTAGACCTCTTCTGGGATGATTATAAAATTAATATGAAATGTGAATATGAAATCAGTAATGAAACGTGAATATAAAATCAGTATGATATGTTTGCTGGTCCATTTCCTGGTCATCGAAACAAAGGTATATACACGTAATTGTTTATCATATGATTGTACCCTATGGAGAAATGTATGGAAACCAAAAAAGCCACATTTGTGACAGTCAAAATCAGCATTAAAAGTGTTCTGTAATAGTACAAATATAACAGGAACAAGTCTAGCAATTTGAAAGTACTGTAATCTTTTCTTATACAGACCGCACAAAAAATAATTAAATCAGACCGTCTTACATGCAGTCCTAACGTTACATTCATGTAACTTATAAGATAAAAGAGGTCGACTTATATTCCAAACTCGATTTCAATGAGAGCTAGTTGAAATAAAGATTTAAAAATGTACCCAATACAGTGCAGGCAGAAAGTATCAAAAACTGAATGTTGCGTGCAGGTGGCTTCATTACTATTAGTGTTACGTTATCGTAAGGTTTACAATAAATTCTCAGACTTTGTTTATAAGGTCTTATGAATGAAATATTTTATCCTAAATAAGTGAACACTCGCAGTTCATGTTATCTAATCTGGTCATCTACTGTTTATGCTTTATAATAAACAAGATGTTTTATGCATTATTTTATTTACAAAATGATAACTGTCCACTAAGTGCATTTTTCTTTCTATTTCTTAAGGGGAGGGGGGGGGGGAGCGACGTGGCAAGAACTGATGTAAAATGATTGCTTTCTCTTTTTTGGATGATTGATAGCACTGCAAGGAAATAGTGTATACTTACAGGAATCATCTGTTTACCTAATCGCTCGTAATCATGCGTAATACACGTGAAATGCCATTCTGCTTTAATTTATTTGACGACATTTCTTAACATGTCATAATTAGTTGGCCTTTTCACGCGCGTTAAAAGAAAAAATATTTTGTCTGTACTGCACGTAGACTTAGTATATTTAAGGGCCATAAAATTAAGTTAGCAGGAACTGAAGATAAGAATAAAGTTGGAGTATTAATTTGCAAACTTTTGAAGATCCAAGAAATCATAGTAGATAAGACTGCATTTAACATAAATGAACGTCGCAGAAAAGGAACTTTATAACTAGATTTAAGGCTGTAGGATATATTTCTTTTCTCCTCTAAATATATTTATTTGTTGACTTAAAATGTAGCATCATTATCCTCCTCCTCCTCATCATCATCAGTCTCTTGACCTAATATGGTCGTTGAGGCACTGTGCTGCTGAACATCTGACCAGTTTCCTCCACTTGTATCGATCATGTGCCAATGCCTGTGTCTCTGAAAAACTTTTCCTGGTCCATTCTGTGATGCTGTCACTTCACTTTGTTCTCTGTCTACCTCTCCTTCTTCCTTCTACCACCTTGGACACTACCTTGCAGTACTGTTGTGGATAGACTGTTGTCTCTAGTGACATGGCTATACCATTTCAACTTTCTCGTTTTGACAGTGGTGAGGAGGTCTTCATAATGGCATACTTTGTGCCTGATGGTGTTACGCACTTCTTCATTTGTGGTGTGGTCCATGTAAGAGATGCCAAGGATGTTCTGTAGCATCTCATTTAAAGTGCCTGTATTCTTCGTTGTAATTCTGCTGTCAGGGTCCAGGCCTCACATTAATACAAAAATATTGAGATGACTAGTGCTCTCAATAGTCTGATTTTAGTTTTCAGACATATATTTTTGTCTCTCTAGATGGGTCTTAGCTTTGACATAGCTGCCATTGTTTGTGCTGCTCGTGACAAAATTTCTGCTCTTGATCCCTCTTCCGTGATTATGGAACCAAGATATTTGAATTGGCCCACTGTTTCCTGTTCCTATCCTCTGACTTTAATCTTGGTTTAGATTTGTTTGCCACTATTTGTCATCAGCTTTGTCTTCTCAGCACTTTTCTCCATGTCAAATCTGGAAGATGTTTCATCTAGGTTCTTCACTAAGGTGGCAAGCTCTTCTTCACTGCCTCCCAGCCCATCAATGTCGTCTGCAAAGCGGAGGTTGGTGATGTTACGCCCTCCAATGCTGACTGTCCCACAGTGGTTTTCCAGAGCTTCGCTCTTGATGCGCTCTAAGTAAATGTTGGGTGACAGGAGACAGCCTTGCCGTACTCCAGCTGTTGTGTTGAGCTAGTCCCCCACAGAACCTTGAGCAATCACTGCACTGGTTGCCTTGGCGTACAGCTGCTTGATGGTGTTGGTCAACTTTTGATCCATGTTGTACTTATTCATTGTGGCCCACAATGCCTCATGCCACACTCTGTCAAAGGCCTTTTTGAAATATATAAACACATGATAGATGTCTTGTTGATGTTGTTAGTACTTTTCACACAAAACCCTAAGATTGAATATTTTTTCTGTTGTGCTTCTTCCACTCCGGAACCCTACCTGTTCTTCAGCTATTATTTCTTCTGTTTGTGGGTTCAGTCTGTTCAAGATGATCTTCAGCATCACCGTGGGATATATCAATATATATATATATATATATATATATATATATATATATATATATTGATGAATGTAGCACATATCATCAAATAGTCCTTTCTTCGAAATCGCTTTAGGGTTTAATTTGTGTCATCATATTGAAAACGAGTGTACCTCTTAATGTGCCATCATGTAGAAAACGAGTAGACTTCTTGATGTGTCATCATTCAGAAAACTAGTGGACCTCTTAACATGTAGTCATACAGCAAGCTTGTGGACCTCTTAACATGTAGTCATACAGAAAACGAGTTGACCTCTTAATGCGTATCATTATACAGAAAACGTGTGGACCTCTTAACATGTAGTCATATTGAAAATGTGTGGACCTCTTAACATGTAGTCATATTGAAAATGTGTGGACCTCTCAGCGTGTCATCATATAGAAAACTAGTGGTCATCTTAACATGTGCCGTCATACAGAAAAGGGGTGGACCTTTTAGCGTGCAATCCTACAGAAAACGAGTGGACCTCTCAAAGTGTCATCATACAGAAAATGAGTGGACCTCTCAATGTGTCATCCTACAGAAAACGAGTGGACCTCTCATGGTGTCATCTTACAGAAAAAGAGTGGACCTCTTGAAAACGAATTTTGCAACATTGTTACCTTTTCTCCTTTGTCTTATGTGCATATTTGATTTTTGGTTGAGAAGGTTTGTCTTCATGAGGATTTGGCACGGTTTGGTCACATGGTGCCTGTTTGAGTTTGGCGAGGAATGTTTGTTGACCTGGACATTTTGGTTAGGGAGGTTTCTCTTTCTGTGGATTTGACAAAAACATTACTTTTACTATTAATATTACTTACCTTTTGTTCAGCATTATATAGCCAGGGTCGTGCTGATTTGCTGACTTGATTTTCTGTTATACATACATACATACATACATACATACATACATACATACATACATACATACATACATACATACATACATACACGCACACACGCACATACATACATACATACATACATACATACATACATACATACATACATACATACATACATACATACATACATACTTTTTCTCTTAGAAATGCATTGAGTAGCTAGCAATTCGCATGAGCTTCTGCATGCTCTGGTTTCAGTAGATTATAATTAGCTCATTTATCCTATATCAAATAACAGGTTGATTCGAAGGAAAGAAGAAATAAAGACAGTAAGTCAGTCTGATAAATACTTTGTAAATGACATAAATTTATACGGATTAGCGTCCTAAAAATGAAGTAGTTAGATGCATAGATACATGTACATAAATATGTATTTGAAAAAGTGTTCCAATTTACGACATCTCTTTATGTTAACTATTTTTCGCACAAGCACAGGCAGTGCTGATAGGTATTGGTACGACATGTAGATGTTTGTGTCTATTAGCTGTGCATAAGATTCTATGGCAATGCATATCGTTATTTAAAAAAAATATCTGCTTAAACTGGATCTTGATTCTGTACGTCCTCCGCCTTTGTGTCTGGTTTGACGACAATGCCCTCCAACTGTGTACAGTTTCAGATAAACATACATTGTATCGTATAACTTCACTTCTAAGATCATATTCAGGTGTTTAATTAATCCAATTAAAAATTTTACGAATTATATTGATTATTCAGACCAGTTGTGAAGTAAAAAGTCTAAAATAGAAAATTTAGATATCTGAATAATTACGACATTGATCTATCATATGTCACCTGTACTTAATGTACATAACAATTAGCTGTTATAAAATGACTGGACGTCCTAACTGTTCAGTGATGATCAGTAATGACCAATGCTAATGCCATGTTCTTTTTTTTTTTTAAATAAGATTTTATTAGCATATACATATTTATGACTTCCAGCCACTATAAACCAGCAGATCTTTGAGAAGACTTCCGTCAATCGAAAAGTGAAAAAGTTTTAATATCTGTCCGCGCCTCCCATGATGTATATGTGGGTGTTTATCGCACAGTTAAAACGAATTCTGGTTTAGAAAAAGTATTTTAGGTATTTTTTAGTTGCTTCTTCTTTCTTTTGTTGTATAGGGACCTTACTTGTTTGGATTGCCGTTGGTATGTTTCAAGTTGTTTTAGCCCCAAGCCAACATATTATTTTAAAACTGGCTTCTGCACTTTTTATCAGACATTACACCTCATGGCGGTTTCCTCGCTCTCTTTCAAATGTTATTACGTGATCCTTGCTAAATATCGATACATGCATTTTATATTTTTGTTGTGTTGTTTCTGTGTGCTATTTACCCATATTTGTATTTGTCAGCACTGACCAAAATGGAACAAATGCGTTGCAAGTGTTTTCTTTTTTTCTTGTTAAATAAATAAATAAATAAATAAATAAATAAATAAATAAATAAATAAATGATCTTGTATTTTTCTTGGAACTCAATGATGGGTAGGTGAGGCATTAATGACTGTGAGGGGTGGGCACCATTACCCCTAGTGGGAGTGAAATACCTATCCCCCTCAGTCCTAGCGACTATACTTTGTTCCTAACCTGCCTCATTTATAAAATGGTCTTATTCGTCGTTGCGGTCAAATTTGGGACAGTGTTGGTCATGTCCCTTTGTATGTGTTGGACCTGATCACAAGATTATGTCACACTTCAGGATAATTTAATATGAAATAAAGAAAAGACTAGCGGAGGAATATTTTTCAAAAATAATTAGAAAATGGAAAACAAAAGGGAGGAAAAGTGTTGCTTCTTGTAATTTTGTCTGTTTGTGTTTTTCACTTGCATTTGTTAGTATTTTTTATCTTTATTGGTTTCCTCAAGTGTTTGTCTTACGTTCGGGTTCGAGCCCAGACTGAGTCATACGAAAGACTTTTAAAAAATGCTAAGAGCTGCCTCGCTTTTCGGTCGGAATTAAGAAGTAAGTGTTAGGACTGATAGGCCTGTTGTCAGAATAATGTGACTGGGTGGGACATCATGTTGCATATCTGCAGCATGATTCTCCAGTGCTAGACATCATTATAAACTGCCACACTGCAGATGCTGGAGGGATATGACTGAATTTTTAAAAAAAATCTACGTTAAAATTCTAAATCACAAACACACACACACGCGCGCGCGCAAGCACACACGCACACAGACACATAATTTGACGTTAGTATGCATATGCAAGTTTTCTGTCTTTGTTTGGTATTATTTGTTGTTTGTTTTTTAAAGAAATACTTGTTTCTATTTCGGATTTGGTTTTTTCCAGGTAGTGGGAGTGAAGATTGTGTGGAACAATCCGGATAATCCCCTTTGTACGATTGATATACCCTACCCCTTCCACCACAGTGACTGTACTTCATTCCTCCCCCATCTCAAGCAATAATTGTCCTTCCAATAAGTATATATCGACAGTCAGCAAAGCATTTGAAATGTCTATCAAATATAGATATTTTTACCACTAGAAACCGTGAAAAAGAACAGATAATATATATGAGTAGCATACAAAGTAGAGACGGGTTTGCTGAACGTGTGTCTGTTTTTGTCTGTACTTGTGTTGCGGTTATATTCCATTTCTCAGCGCAAGATAGGCTATATGTGGCGGCCAGGAGGAAGAACTCAGGAAATCCCCAGTAAGAAACACTGACCCACAGGAAGCTACTAGCAGTTTCCTCACATATCCACATTGGCCAAGCCCGAGACTCGAACCCACGCGGAGAAAGGTGAGGTGAGATGGTAGTGATTGGTTAAAGCGAGCGCCATCCGGGCCCCTGCGTGTACCCGTAGTTGTGGCATATTAGGATATATCCAATTAAAAGAATACATATACAAATATACCGTGCCCAATTAGTGTTCTTTTTCAATAAGAAATTAGTTCCATAATCACACGAGTATGTCAGACTTGGACATCTAAACATTTTCAAAAGGAAGGAAACAGTGTTCACTTAGCGTAGCCCTACTTCAGAATTTATTGAATGTCTTCACGCTATCCTAGACTATCTCCAAAAATACATTATAATCACCTGGTACGGTTTACCGATTTGAATAATAGCTAATAATTCTGTTTTCATCAGAAAGCGAGATGATAGGGTTGTTAGCGGCATACGTGTTGAGTGACCGTGTGGCGATTTAATTCTGGCTAAATCAGTAGCCATACTTTAGACCAGTTCGCCATTCATCGAACATAAATTAATAAAATGAGTTTCTAACAAATTGGCCTGACATAATTGATGGTTTTAACTAAATTAAAATGTTTATAATGTTTCATATATGCGGCGGTTGAATGCCTCAAATATCAACACATTTCTACCAACCTACCCAACTATCTCTCTGCCTGCCTGCTTACATACCAACCTATCTATCTGTCTATCTGTCTGTCTGTCTGTCTATCTATCTATCTATCTATCTAGGTCGTTGGCCTCACCCATCATTACCACCACCACCACCAACACCCGGTCGAACAAATTTTAAATAATGTCTTTGTCCGGTTGCCTAGTGGTTAGAGCGTCCATCTGGGATGCGGGAGATCGTGGGTTCGATCCCCGGCCGAGTCATACCAAAGACTTTTAAAAATAAATGACAGTAACACACACACACACACACACACACACACACACTGCATGCCTGCCTATTAAAGCCTAAAGGCAGACGTAGAACACCAGTCTACTGATATTCGCTACATACAACCAAACTGAATTTTATAAAAATTATTTACCTTAAAATCTTAGATGGTGGAAATTAAATAGTCTTCGGTATTGAAATTAAGAAGCGTGTGAAAATGGATGCAAACTATTTCTCAACGGGGAAATTAGACATTACTAAAAGTATCCCTGATATATTTTTTTTTGTCGAAGAGTTTTATGTCTTCGTATCGCCAAGAAACACACATAAGCGCTTCTATTATGGCTGCTATAAGTAAAATATAAACTACTTCTCTCCTACTCAAAGAAACGCACATTGTCATATATGCCACGGAACAAAAATATCTTATAATTATTGCTACCGTCTATACTTACTTATAAGTTGAGCCAAACTGCAAGTAACAAAGATCAAAGACCTGCCGTGTTAATATGCGACGGGAGATCTAATTCTGTGCAGTTTGTAATTGGATTCGTCTAATAAGCGAGTATATATAGCAGATGCAGCTTGAGTTATGACGTTGCTGAATGTCTGAAGATGGATTTCAAAGAGGGGAGAATAAATCAACTGAATTCGATTCAATCTATCCAAAAATTGGGTATGATGACTGTTTGTGTTTTGAAAAGATAATAGACCAATATTTATACCGTATGCTCTTGCTTAAAGTTCGGATATATGTGGAAGCTGAACACACTTCGATCCACCGTCGCATCATGCACATGCAGATCTCGGTTTATGCGGTCTGTCAGGATTAATCAGTAGAACAAGCAACAAACATCATGATCTCCGAGTATTGTGCGATAGAAGATCTGCATCCATGTTCTTAGCGGTTAGACCGGACAGATAAGCGAGAATAAACGATTGTTGTTGGTTTTAAAGGTACATTGTTGGCTTTATCAAATAAATGGGAGCGACGTACCTGTTCCAAGGACACACTGAAGCTGCAGACCCAGAATTGCCTGGGTGGGTATTGAATCTACTACCCGTGGATTACGAGTCTGACATTATAACAACTGGAGTTTATGATGATAGACAAAAGCGATGAAGACAAACAGGAAGAATGCATATGCACCTACCCACCTACCAACCTACCCACTCAATAATGCATACGTGGACAAAAAAAATACTCATCGATTGAAAGGCAGACAGACAGTGAAATAGATAGATAGATAGATAGATAGATAGATAGATAGATAGATAGATAGATAGATAGATAGATAGATAGATAGATAGACATACAAATGAACGGACGGACGGACCAACGGATAATAGAGATATATGGACTGACGAATGAATTGACGGACGGATGACGGACCGACCGATGGATGGATGGATGGACGGACGTACAGACAGACAGACTAACAGACAGACAGATAGATAGATAGATAGATAGATAGATAGATAGATAGATAGATAGATAGATAGATAGATAGATAGATAGACATAAAAGTGAACGGACGGACGGACCAACGGATAATAGAGATATATGGATTGACGGATGAATTGACGGATGGATGATGGACCGACCGATGGATGGATGGATGGATGGAGGGACGGACGAACGGACGGACAGACATACATTATATTAGATGCTAATAAGTACAAGCTGATCTTCAAGGTAACCTATATTGTTTTCACGGCTCTAGTTTGAACTATGATGGTATAAGTAGACAGAAATGTGGAAAATCTATGCACACGCCATTAACATTAAATTCTATTGAAGCTGGAAGCAATCGCAGGAATAACCGTTTCTAATCGAGAAAACTACTATATTCGTAATTTATATTGCATAATTTCGGCAAAGACCAAATAATAATGTCTCAAAAGCAATCAAACCTAATGTAGAAACGATCTTAACATATATGTCGCCTATATTTAGTGACCGACAGACTGAAAGAATGTAATTTGATGCATTGTGAAAACCCTTACTACTGTTTTATCTTAAAGTCCACGAAACGATGTTAAACTCATATATCTATCAAGTTTTCTCACACACACACACACACACACACACACACACACACACACACACACACACACACCTTCCATCAGTTTTTGTGCGAGTACAACTATTGCACTCACTAACAGCAAGTGCGTGCTGTTTTTGTAAGTTTGTGCGTGTGTGCTTGAGTGGGTGTAGTCTATGCTTGTGCAGATCTGCAAGGAAATCAACAATATATAGATATAACACAAGTCCTGATATTTAATATTCAGAATAAACTTTAGTGATATTCCAAAATAAACCCAACGCTGGAAGTGTTTGTCTGTGGTGGCCCGTGTCTTGGTGATGTGCCGACAGTCTCTTGTTGGATGACAAGAATACAATCAAAGCATATATCCTTATTTGAAATGTCACTATCAATCCAAGTCTATTTCCAAGAATGTTATTTGTTTGAGTACTTTGTATTTCCATAGAAGAATATCTTGAATTAACTAATTCCAGCCCAAATGCAATACTGGAAACAAGAATAATACAGCTGATCCTGCTGAGATCTTTAAGCCAATGAATAATTTCTTGACAAACAAACAAGATTATATAGTCCTCCATTTGCTCCAGGTCACAATTAACAGTTCTATAACAAACCTATTACTGAATAGAAAGTTTCATTATATACGGCTCCAATGTTTACAAGATAAAGTCTTAGTTATAATCAGGAGGTTTGTTTCTTAATTTATAAGATAAAATGTAGTAAACAACAGATAGACTTAGCATTTGATACAAAATCTCCAAAGTTCTGGACTAAGATTGAGATAAACATGTTTACTGTAAAACGAAAATTACCGATTCAGGTCAGGTAGAAAATAAAGTTGATTTTAAACAAAACAAAGTCAAAAATATAATTACCCATTTAGACAAGTCCAAAGTGTAATTATCCATTTAGACAAGATAAAGGCCAAAGCATAATTACCCATTTAGACAAGATAAAGTCCAAAGTATTATTACCCATTTAACAAGATAAAGTCCAAAGTATAAATCCCCATTTAGACAAGAAAAAGTCCAAAGTATAATTACCCATTTAGACAAGAAAAAGTCCAAAGTATAATTACCCATTTAGACAAGATAATGTCCAAAGTATAATTATCCATTTAGACAAGATAAAGTCAAAAGAATATTCACCCATTTAGACAAAATAAAGTCAAAAGAATAATTACCCATTTTGACAAGATAAAGTCCAACGTATTATTACCCATTTAACAAGATAAAGTCCAAAGTATAATTACCCATTTAGACAAGAAAAAGTCCAAAGTATAATTACCCATTTAGACAAGATAATGTCCAAAGTATAATTACCCATTTAGACAAGATAAAGTCAAAAGAATAATTACCCATTTAGACAAGATAAAGTCAAAAGAATAATTACCCATTTTGACAAGATAAAGTCCAAAGTATAATTACCCATTTAGACAAGATAAAGTCAAAAGAATAATTACCCATTTAGACAAGATAAAGGCCAAAGTATATTTACCCACTTAACCAAGAAAACGTCCAAAGTATAATTACCCGTTTAGACAAGATAAAGTCAAGGTATAATTACCCATTTAAACAAGAAAAAGTCCAAAGTATAATTACCCATTTAGACAAGAAAAAGTCCAAAGTATAATTACCCATTTAGACAAGATAAAGTCAAAAGAATAATTACCCATTTAGACAAGAAAAAGTCCAAAGTATAATTACCCATTTAGACAAGAAAAAGTCCAAAGTATAATTACCCATTTAGACAACATAAAGTCAAAAGAATAACTACCCATTTAGATAAGATAATGTCCAAAGTATAATTACCCATTTAGACAAGAAAAAGTCCAAAGTATAATTACCCATTTAGACAAGATAAAGTCGAAAGAATAATTACCCATTTAGACAAGATAAAGTCCAAAGTATAAATCCCCGATTTAGACAAGAAAATGTCCAAAGTATAATTACCCATTTAGACAAGAAAAAGTCCAAAGTATAATTACCCATTTAGACAAGATAAAGTCAAAAGAATAATTACCCATTTAGACAAGATAAAGTCAAAAGAATAATTACCCATTTAGACAAGGTAAAGTCCAAAGTATGAATCCCATTTAGACAAGAAAAAGTCCAAAGTATAATTACCTATTTAGACAAGAAAAAGTCCAAAGTATAATTACCCATTTAGACAAGATAAAGTCAAAAGAATAATTACCCATTTATACAAGATAGCGTCCAAAGTATAAATCCCCATTTAGACAAGAAAAAGTTCAAAGTATTATTACTCATTTAGACAAGAAAAAGTCCAAAGTATAATTTCCCATTTAGACAAGATAAAGTCAAAAGAATAATTACCCATTTAGACAAGGTAAGGTCCAAAATAGAATTACCCATTTAAACAAGATAAAGGCCAAAGTATAATTACCCATTTAGACAAGAAAAATGTCCAAAGTATAATTACCCATTTAAACAAGATAAAGGCCAAAGTATAATTATCTATTTAGACATGATAAATAAAGTCCAAAGTATAATGAATAAGAGACATAACAAACAAAATAAATTAAATATACATCACACCAACTCTCATAAATAAAATGAAAGAGTTATGCATAAAGTTTTCTTCTAACTATTGGTAAAATCTGCATATCATAAACATTTACATTAGATGAAATCTAATGAACGACAGAAGGTAAACATGAAACAATATACCGTTTCGATACATATGAAAGTACATCTGCTATTAGATTGCCTTTTCCCTCGACGGGCCTGATGTCAATGTTGTATTCCTGCAACAGCAAAATCCTCCTTAAAACTAATTGGTTTCTGATTTTCATCTTGCCAATAAAAGAAAAGAAACTTTCCTTCTCGATTGTGGAATAATTTATCTGGTACTTGCTTTATTTCTTAGAATAGTAGCACACGGGATGATCTACATCGTTATTCTATTCTTGAATCAATATTGCACCAACACCAACATCACTTGCATCAACAGACTTTTAAATGATGGGCTGAAATTTAGAGCTGAAAGAATTAAGTATTGACTTTAACTTATAAAAAACCTCCTGACATTTTCAGACTAATGCAACTTGGTCTTCTTATAGAACCAATTGGTCGTGGGTTCAGGAATTATAGATAATTGGAACCAAATTTCCGATAGTATCTAGCTATTCACAACTAGAATCAGTTGATTTTAATTGATAGGCGCATGGGACTCAGAGACAGTCTTTGTTAAATTTAGTTTAGCTTGTCCGTGTCCCACACTGTGTCTTAGCAATGAAATACAAGCACGGTTCATCCTGTATGGGTGCTATTTCACATGAGTGGAATTTACAATTTCATTGTCTTGGTTGATTTTATTTGTTCGTGTTGGAGCATCGGGAAAAAGTGTTCATATTTAAGTAATAACTGTTTTAATTCGTTTCTTGTTGCTGCAGAGGTGAAAGTTTCTGACCCAGATTATTAATAATTTCTGAATTCTGAAGATTTGTTACTCTAAACTCACTACAGCTCGATTGCATTCCATCGCTTAAATATTGACTGCGTGGAACAAGTACAACTAAATTGACAGCACGAATAATCTGGCTATCTCTATCAATATACTGGTACTCCATCAATATATTTACAGCCCAAGGGTACTAATATGGTATTTTAACCCACTCATTTTCTTTCTAACTTTACAAAGATCATAATACCTAATCTGACGAAAATATTGAAGAATGAACTAAATAGACAGAGCCATATTACCACACTGAAAAAGTCCCTTCATTGTAAGTGCTGTCACCACACTGAAAACGTCCCTTCGTTGTAAGTGCTGTCAGCACACTGAAAACCTCCCTTCATTGTAAGTGCTGTCAGCACACTGAAAACGTCCCTTCATTGTAAGTGCTGTCACCACACTGAAAACCTCCCTTCATTGTACGTGCTGTCACCACACTGAAAACGTCCCTTCATTGTAAGTGCTGTCACCACACTGAAAACTTCCCTTCATTGTAAGTGCTGTCACCACACTGAAAACGTCCCTTCATTGTAAGTGCTGTCACCACACTGAAAACGTCCCTTCATTGTAAGTGCTGTCACCACACTGAAAACGTCCCTTCATTGTAAGTGCTGTCACCACACTGAAAACGACCCTTTATTGTAAGCGCTGTCACCACACTGAAAACGTCCCTTCATTGTAAGTGCTGTCACCACACTGAAAACGTCCTTTCATTGTAATTTAATTTTGACTTGAATTGCTCGGTGCCTAATTCATGTATAACTTTTTGAAAATTCAAGACACAAAATTCACCCTTGATCAGATTGGATAGATTTGGGCAGGCTAAGTTTAGTAAAAGGAAACTTTAGCAAAGGTTTTATTATTGTTTTAGTTTTAATATTTTATTCAACCATCATTCTGCTAATTGGTTCGTCAAATGCAGGAATCACTTGCAGAGTATCATTAGGTATCTTCTGATTGGGTGTTCCTACCATGTGACAAGCGTGACAAGAGCTGCACTATTTACAAACATCACTTAAAGACTCCGAGAAGCTCCTGTGTCCCAATATGTTTTTTTTTTACTAGCGATAGCATTAGCAGAATCACTAATGAGTGATATAGAACCGTAAGACATGAATTGTTCATAATTCTCTTAAATAAAATCTGATTGGTTTTGATTACCCAATGCATGTATTGTTTTCAGTACATAATAATCACCTCTTAAAAATATGAGCATTGGAATAGACCTGTCTTGATTCAGTTGCTTATTTTTCAGTTTGTAGCGATTAAAATTAATGTATCATTTCTTCCTGCAAGATGTGAATTTAAGACGAGATAAGGATTTCAGATCATTGTTATCAGAAATTTTATTTCTACAGATTGTGCCAGACTGAGATTTAGAAATGCTTGTATTAGACTCAAATAGCTTTTACCAGAAGATTACTGAGTGGAAGACTTACTGACAAAATAATTCAAAATTAAATAAACTAAAAAATAAATAAAACTAATACTCGTCAGCTGTACGAACAACATTTTCTAAAGTTTCGTAATCATCAATGTAAGTCTTAACGTCACTTTGGATGCCATTCTTAAACTCGTAAACGAATATGAATTGACTGAGATTTGTGCAATGTTTTTGGCTAAGCCCTTCCTATCAAATAATTGCTAATTTATTTCCTCTTGCACATTCAATATAGTTTATATTTCTCCCCCAGTTTCTTTTGCTTTTATCATTCCTAAACTTTTGATGATAAGAACAAGATCAACACATTGCTGTACTAGGAAGGAAGTGTAGGTGTAACCAGCTATGCCACAAAGTGCGCCTTGTTCTCATGGCCATTTCGAATTTTCAGCAATTTGTTTCAAAATGAGGAAAATATTTATTTAATTTTAATAAAACAGATCTTTGAACGAAGAAATAACTGTGCATATTTAATACTGACAATTAGATGATTCAAGAACACAGTATTATTCAGTGTTAATTGTCTTCGTCACGAAAATACAATACCAATAAATCGGTTATTGTACGGCCGGTAATATTTGGTTTTTAGAGAATATATTTCCTTGCGTACATACATACATACATACATACATACATACATACATACATACATACATACATACATACATACATACATACATACATACATACATACATGTTTAGTAAAAGAGATCATATAACTTAAAACAGCCCTTGTAGAAATAAATCAAACTAAAAATAAATCTATATGAGACAAACTAAATGTCATATACATTAGCAGAGATTATAGAATATACTACAGATACGTATGAGGACATTAATCACATTGTTATCAATACATAAATATATATAGTGGGAGCCTGCTGTACAATATTGTACAATAACATACATTCTATTCCCTCTATTTGTACACTCTCTTCAAAACAAAAGAAACGGCAAATGTATAGAAATGTGAAAACGAAGGAGAGAGCAAAAGAACTGAATATATATATATATATATATATATATATATATATATATATATATATATATATATATATATATATATATATATATATTCTGGCTAGATCGTAGGAAATTCGATTTAAATATTAATATGTTAATTACGTGGTTTAACTCGAATGATAATTGTTCGCACTTCTAAATGCTCCGTCCTTTGGGGATTTTCTGATTACATATGTTTCCTTTTGATATAAACGACGAGCAAGTACCTGCTGAAAATTACAGGTAAATAAATTTAATGTTTTTTTTTAAATTTATCTGTATTGGCTTTGGCCGTGTAAGTAGTACCTTTACATTATTTACACACCCTCCATTTACCTAACAGTTGTATTTCATGGCCCAGTGTTGATAGCCCACAGGTAGTGCCCTTTAAATAACTGTCGCTGTTTGGACGTTAAATAACTGTCGGCACAGGTAGCAGCAGTTTATCTTTTCCTATTTTTTGTTATACATAGGATACGGTCTTTTCAATTCAGTACAGAACAACATTACACGCAGCTTTGGAAAGCCAAACCCATCCGAAAAAGTATTTTGTTGGATAAGCGATACTATTTTGGGGCGGGCTTAGCGGAGTGCTGTAGCCAACCAGATAGGGTTTTAGACTTGCTCCACATGTTTTGTTATCATTCTCGTGTTGGACTGCCTATGATTTGAACGTGCGTGGTTTACCGATCCGAGAAAATAAGCACGCATATCAGTTGAGCTGAGATTTGTAAGAAGTTAGCGATAAAGTTTGTTCCCTTTCATTTCGATTTGTCCGTTAGAAAAAAAGGAGATTATGTGATTTCCTTCATGGAATATATTGTATTGTTACATTGTTTTTGATGATTTCTGAAGCTGGTTAACGTGTGGAGAATATTCCAGGACCGTTAAAATGAGTGGAATTACATTTTCGGGAATTATATATTTGTTATATCTTACATTATGTGCACATGTACATGCAAAACAACACACTGTTTGTGACAGAAGACCGATACACACAACTGCAAGGCAATCTGGTGGCGATGGGAATTTTAGGATTAAAATTTCCACAGAAAAATATAGACCTGGGGAGGTTTATAAAGGTAAGTGCTGCTAATATATGCTTCACCTCTGTCTATATCACTGCTACCTGTAGCCTACTGCAGGTAATATTAGGAAACAGGTGGATTCGTTCGTCCTGGGATTTCGTGCACATCGTTTAGTCTTCGATTATAAATCTTTGAGTGGATATTCAAGCAAGATTAAAAAAATAAATCAATCTATCTTGTCGTTTAAGAGCAAAATTGAATACAAACGGTGAATAAAACAAAATAAACATTTATTTAAACTTAATGCAATATATCAAAAGGTTCGGAAAGTTATATGTCCTGTTAAAAGACGTTTAGCACTATACTTAATTTCGATGTATTTTTTATAAAAAAAAAAACACATCAAGAAACTCACATACACCCTTACGTGTAAAGGTTTATCAGCGTCGTGATTGTAGTGCTTATGTACAATCGGTGCGGCTTGCATGTCCTTATATTAGTGTGAAATTGCAAGTCCTTGAGAGTAAATAGCATTGAAAAAATAAATATACATATAGATTTATATCAATAAACTTTGACATTAAGAATTTCACTCACTTCCAACTCCTTAGTCATGAAACTATCTATCTATCTATCTATCTATCTATCTATCTATCTATCTATCTATCTATCTATCTAGCTAGCTAGCTCGATCGCTAGATAACCTGCATATATATATATATATATATATATATATATATATATATATATATGTATATATATATATATATATATATATATATATATATATGTATATATATATATATATATATATATATATATATATATGTATATATATATATATATATGTATATATATATGTATATATATATATATATATATATATATATATGTATATATATATATGTATATATATATATATATATATATATATATATATATATATATATATATATATATATATATATATATATATATATATATATATATATATATATATATAAGAAACAGTGAAAAAGGGAGATTGAGAGAGCATACAAAACAAATGAAAATGAATAAAATGTTAAATTCCTAAAAATACAAGGTCAGATTATTAAAAAGGCCACAGGGTGTACATCATCGCTGGACCAACAGGTTTCCTCCATTGATCGCCCATTAATAGGCTCATTAGGCCTAGTCCACGTTCCTGATTTCATCAGTCCTAGTCCACGTCTCTGAGCTCCAGGCCTATCGTATGTCCCTGAGCTTGCGGGTGGAATAGATATAGATCCAAACAGGCTGTTTAAATATTTTTTTCTAGCCTCTCACAGAGCTAATTTATCAAAGATCAAAAAGTTGAAATTAGAGCACGGATTCTTTCATTCTTTCTCTTTCTTTCTTCCTTTCCCTCTTTGCTTTCTTTCTTCCTTTCTATCTTTCTTTCTTTCTTTCTTTCTTTCTTTCTTTCTTTCTTTCTTTCTTTCTTTCTTTCTTTGCACGGATTGTATAAGATCACACTGCAAACTTATCTAAGCCTGCATTGTGTAAATATTCAAACGATCGTATCGTTTTATTTACATGTACTGTGTTACTTGTTTCTCCGGATCATATGTTCAGGAGAAGGTAAGGAAAAGATGAAAATAAATGTACGTATCGGGTTTAACGCCACATCAACACAATCTTGGCTATAAGGTGCCGAGTAAAGAATAGGTGGAAAAAACGGTCAAGTCTAAACCTTAGCCAAAATTAATAGTTAGAAAACTTTCTCCGGCGGAAAGCAAATATACACGTTGAAACAACATATAACAGGTAAAGCAGATACAGTAATATTTTAAGCACACGATGCTATATATCATAAAATCATTGGCTGAACAGATTCAAAATTAGGGAAGTGTACACAATTAGAGAAGGTAAATATTCGCTACGGTCGTTCATACAGGGAATATTAACTTTCAAAGCTTGATGGCTTCACAGATGTTGTGAAAAAGGAAGTACAATTCTTAAGTCATTTCAATCTTTCGAGGGGGGGGGGGAGGCTTGATTGGTTTGTTAATTTTCTTTCATATGCATCAGCAATTGTACAGCATATCCCCCAAATGACGTCCATGATTCTTATATAAAAATGCGATTTACGCTACGATTGTAATAGTACTTCCTCCAGAAACACGCAAGGACTAACCACAAAATTGACTGGTATTCAGGACACGTTTTGTCGCGGGGAATACTGTCTGTATGCGCTATAAGTCTAGTAAAACTGCAAAAAGCGCAGGTCCAGATCTGCCTTAGCATGATGCACCTGCACATCAGAGTTTATGTTGCTTGCTCTAAACTGCACAGACCTAGATCTGTCAGCGCAGTATGCAATGGCAGAGTTGGGGCTGTTCAGTTTGTAGTTGGAATCGTGTTATAAGTCAAGATGGTAACCTCCATAAATTAGTTAAAACCACCGGATCTGTGGTTACTATTTTAGTGGGGTGACTGCCATAATATTTATCAGTTTTAATGGGGCAAACAGTCTGCTCATATGGAAGCAAGCGATTTTATAACTTGGTTAAAAGGCAAGCTAAACTGTATTGTATCCCCACCCCTCCACATCTTTCTGGTTAACACCAAATTTGTTCTCAATGTGACATTGTATTAGTCTCCTGCTCCTCCTTGAACACCTCCCTGACATTGTATTAGTCTCCTGTTCCTCCTTGAACACCTCCCTGACATTGTATTAGTCTCCTGTTCCTCCTTGAACACCTCCCTGACATTGTATTAGTCTCCTGTTCCGCCTCAACATGCTTGGACCCCTTCGATGTCCCTTGTTGTCGAGAAACGTCAGCCATTATCTTGAGAGGCAGACCCGTGCTGCCCTTTTTATCAACTATAAGTGTTAATTTCAGCCAATTATCTAAATTACGGGGAACAATAATAACTGTGTGTTAAGGTACCGCGTATACTACACTGCTTTTCGTGTGTCGTGTTTGGACAAAAGGATAAATTTACATGCTTTCAGAGAGAGAGAGAGAGAGAGAGAGAGAGAGAGAGAGAGAGAGAGAGAGAGAGAGAGAGAGAGAGAGAGAGAGAGAGAGAGAGAGAGAGAGATTATGTTTGCTCTTTGCTTTAGGTTTTACTTTCATCTCGATCAATACATGAATAGACAGAAATCTCACTTGGACAATGTATCACGTCTCTGTATAAGATGCTGAACTTCATGTCCCAGCCATAAAAAACACGATTTTTTTATATTGTTCTCTCCGAATAACTCGAGTTATTGGAGCTTACTTCAATGAATATTCTTCTCATATAAGGTCATTTTAAATTTTGAACGTGTTTACCTTTATTGCCCATTTACCGCATCACCTATGCTGATAAATTGCGAATACAGTTACAATCTCCTGCGTTACACTGCCTCCATCAAACACAGTATCGAACCATAGGCAGCACAAAATAAACTACCCTATATACTCACTTGCAAATCTGGTCCAATTGCAGAATGCACACTCAGATCTGACGTTGCATAATGTACAAGCGGATCAGGGTCAATGCAGTTTGCTAAGAGTTATCAGTAGGAAAAAGAAACATGGACCCCGATCAGCTGATGCATTACGCGACGGCAGACCAGGGTTTATGTTCTTTTCAGTTGGACTGACTTATCAGCAGGTAGTATCTTTGTTATCTTTAAGAAACCTTAATGTTATATGTCACATAAATGTCTCTTCATAAATAACACGTTTAGACGCTGATGTCTTTTTCAGCATCATTTAAAAAAATATATTCCTGTATGATGACGAACAAAATGTATAGAAAAATATTAATCAAAACGGTTGCTGAGCAGAATATTGGGTCTGAGCTCCAGCCCTTTCACGATACTTTCTGAATGTGGAAATAAAATGTGAATCACAAAATTAGCAGGGAGGGAGGGGGTAGTGAGCCGGCTAATGTGGTAGGAATATCTTCAAATCCTGACGTTTCCAAGAACAAAAATGTGTTAGAATTGAAAGAAACAACATCTGCTTCTTTCTCACAATCTTCATTTTGATATTTCTTGGCACGTGTCATGAAAGTAAGTCGGATGGAGACGATATTTGACATTTAAGCTCTTTTAAGGAAATTCTTGTTATTCACAGTTATCAGAAAGATTCTCATCAACATCTGACAATGAATCGAATTACGCCACTAATACTATCAGCGCGATAGCAGAACTGTGACGTGTGTGTGTGTGTGTGTGTGTGTGTGTGTGTGTGTGTGTGTGTGTTACAATATGAAAAGACTACTAAATAAGTGCGGATACCAGATTTATCTCTAGAAAAGGATATTCGGCCATACATGAAGTAGATACTAATTTATTGTAAATTCTGCTGTTATAGATCAATTAATCAATAAATTACTGACTAACTGACTGACTGACTGACTCAATCCCTCACTGACTCACCGACTGACTCATTGACTCATTGACTATCTAACTCATTCACTCAAAGAAAACGCATGCAATTAAGTTCGTTAAAATTAATTACTAGTTAACATTAGACGTTCCTTTACTAATAGATCCCTGATTGGCGGGATACTTTCCCATGACTGTTCATTTCAAACATTTATTGTTCGTAATATAAGTGATAAGAATAAAAATAGTAAAACCGTACATACTAGTTAATAAGTCGAGTCAAAGAAAACGCCTTTATCCTGGTATAATACGCCTGCAGACTATGGTCTATGTTGTTAGTTCTACTGCTTACTCCTAAAAAAAAAGCTATACCGATACAGAGCTGCCGACGCATTATGTCTTCCTTACAAGCCAGAATAAATCCTTTTATGATAACGGCATATATTACTTTCTTTTCCTTATATTTATTTTATAAGAATAGATATATTAATACTACCGGCAATTAGACCGAGAAATCACCGATCCTTATCGATGATGAAATAGGGAGATATCGATTCATGATATTTGGTGTCGTTTTTTGATCAGTAGAAAAATCCTTTCCTTGATTACTCTGTTGTTTTATCTTGATGGTATAGAAAAAGAAGACGTAACGTTATCATATGTTAGTCACGTTCTTAGAGAATAACCCAGCCAGTATTATTTTTTTTAACTCACGGGTCAAAATGCAGGTTAAACGATGTGTCAAATTACACGAGTACGTTTATCATATGTATGCATATACTATCGAGAGACTTGCAGTAACTGGTACCTGAATGCAAACTTAAGGTGTTTGCCTTTTCTGTGCAGTCTGTTGACGTTGCCAGTTATGCATCGCCTTTACTAAACAAGTGCGTGTGAATGATTTTAGGATATCACTGATAAATACAAATCGTGGGAAAATGTTGATTTATGAATCTAATGTTTAATAGCTATTACAATAATTTAAAAAAAATTATTCGAAGAAAATATTATCGCTGCAGAATCATGTCTCAAACAGGGGAGAATGAACTACTTTGATTTATAATAACTGGTGATACCATTTTAACCAGGTATAAAGCGCTGGTAATAGTTAATATATTTTTAACCATGTATAGCGCGCACGTAATAAATAACAGTGTAGACTAAGCTATAGTAACACGCTATTGTAAGTCTATAACGCACATGTGAGCACTAACAGTGTTGACTTAGATATTTTAATACGTTATTCAAGTCTAAAACGCGTGTTTATTTGCTAGCAACATGACACAGATCTGCCAAAATTGAATGCGCTGAAAGGTCATGATTTACATTGTTCTTTTGAATATTGCATACAAAGTCAAGAATGTTGACCCTGATCTCTTGGTACATGATGCCAAGCAGATTATGCCATAATCCATGTATTCTCAAAAGAATCGTGGACTGAGACTATGTGTCACAAAATAGTACCAGCTGGTAACTTTAAACAAATTGATATTGAAATCATTGAACTTTCAGAATTAGAAGAATTTTAGTAATTCGCCTCTTTGGCTTAATTTATTTGGCATAGATGCAGTAAATATCGTATCCATTTTGTCCCCATAATAATTTGAGAATACAGGTAATCGGTTAAGGAAGTTCGGCAGCTTGCTATACACGAGCAATGACGGATTGATTACAACGTATCAGAAGTGTTTATCCGATAATTGGCGGAAGAGTCCAATTATGCTCCGATTGACAGAGAATAATACATATATTCAGCAAGCACATTTCAAATGTGAATTTAAAAACTACAACTGGAACACAAAACAAGCATATAATAGACAATCCTGCAAAGCATGATTTTAATTTACCGCATCGCTTTAAAATACATTTCATGGCGTTAATATTGATGGATGAATTGCTGTCTGCCTACGTCTTCTTTTGATTGATAGACAATTCAAAATAATACTAATTCACACACGCACAGACACACACACACACACACACACACACACACACACACACACACTTAGGCTCTAATAAACAGTAAGACAGAAAAAGAAAAAACAACAAAACAACAAGGCAACAAGCTTTGTAAAATTTTAACCGCTCCGGTGGCCTAGTGGTTAGAGCGTTCGCCGCGGAAGCGGGAGGTCGTGGGTTCGATCCCCGGCCGAGTCATAGCAAAGACTTACAAAAATGGTACTAACAGCTGCCTCGCTTGACGCTCAGCATTAAAAGGTTAGTGTTATGACTGGTCGGCCTGGTGTCAGGATAATGTGACTGGGTGGGACATCATGCTACATGTCTGCGGCATGATGCCTCAGTGCTAGACATCACAGACACACGGCAGACATCGTAGCGATATGACTGAAAAATTGTTAAACCTACGTTAAAAATCCTAATCAAACAAAAGATTTGTAAAATTTTACAAATAATTTTTTCCCTGAAAAAAAGATTGTAAAAATGGAAGAAATACAATTTTAAGAATCAAAATAATCCACAAATTAAATTACAAAAAACCTAAATGTTTTAATATATTCAAGTTCGAGTCCTGTTGGAAAATCCAGTTTGGAAGACGATGGCGTATGGTGAGGTCTTTATGTGTTTATTTATAGTTACTTGTAGATTTAACACTCCGGTGTTGGCAATCCAAATAAGATTTTGATAAACTGTCATTGTCCAAGAATTTCGTATGAGCACATACAATATTTTTAGAGATACGAATTAATCCTTTAAAATCCAAATGAACTGAAGAAGTGTTAACATGAATTCAAAAACTGGCTACAACAAAAGAAAATGACTTAACGTCATTTGTTAAAGCTCAGAACTAAATAATTTCACGAAAAGAAAGATTATATCGTATTCTAATACGCAGTTTCGAAAAAATTCATAAATTGCCAAAACACGAAGGAGGGGGAGGATTCTTGTGATCATTTATATCACGTACTCCTAAAATGCCCCTGACGAGAACCAATCATTTTTAATTTATGAATAAACGTTGTTTTACTTATAATTCAGTACTCCCATATTGACCATGGCAACAACCAATTTTTTAAAATTAAAAATAAAACCTGTTTACGTGGTGTCAAAAAAATTGAAATCAAGGTCAGGATCTAGGTCAACATTACTTGTTTACCAAAGAAAATTCAGGTCAACTGATTTTCTGGAGAAAAAAGAACAGCATCTCTAGTGAACAGGTTTACATTATAAAAGCATGTGATGAAAAAAAAAAGAATTTAAAACTGACAGACAAACAATTAAAGATATTTTTCAGATATACGTAACAATATATAAGCTAAGTTGAAGTCAGTGCAGAAATCTTAAGAAAGAAGCGTATCAATCATGAAAGTAATTTTACTGCTTTGTTCTGTTTCTAAAAATTTCAACGATTCTCATGCAAGATATGATACGTCAGCATAATTTCGAAAAGTCTAGCTGTGTTTATTTAATGAGAACTGTTCAGTTCAATGTGCAGGTCTGGCATACACATGCATCAGAAATGCACAATATTGTGAAGGATGAGAGTCGTAGCAAATACCATACATTTTCAATGAAACGACCTCGCTTTTTTTTGCAGAATTTACTCGCTCGTAAGTAGAGTTCAAATGCAGCAACATATACACAGATTAGCCGGTACATTATACGACGTTAGATCGTCTGGGTCTGTGAAGTTTGCAGTTGGACCCAACTTAGACGCAGACACACACATACACACACACACACACACACACACACTCGATTATAGTCAAGCTGCAAACTGCACGAATCCTGTGCCTATGCAGCTTGTTAAGCGTAATCTGTAGACCATAATCTGCAGGCGCATTATGCAACGGTATCTCAGGATCTTTGTTGCTTGCAGTTTGACTGGACTTAAAAGCGAGTACATACGGTAGGCTGCGAAATATATTAACCACAGTCTGTAATGTAGAGATATTTGCGATCGAATTTCAGTGTGTGGATAGTGCTCGAATATTCCAATATACCCACTATTTATTTATTTTATTTTATTTTCACTGCCTCCGTTTCAGACTGCGTTAGCGTGTAATGTGTCAATTTGTTTTCCATTCAAGTGTTTGTCTATAACATATGATTCATGAATGGCTTTTGCTTCAGCCGTGCTAAATATTGGCATACTAAAAGATTGGCAGGTATGGTCCTGTCTGATTTTGGCAGTGTGCGAATGAATTACACAACGCAATACATCTTATGTGTATGTATGATCCTGCAAGTCAGTAATAAGTACATGCAATATATATATATATATATATATATATATATATATATATATATATATATATATATATATATATATATATATATATATATATATATATATATATATATATATATATATATATATATATAATATCGCCTGAGAGAGAGAGAGAGAGAGAGAGAGAGAGAGAGAGAGAGAGAGAGAGAGAGAGAGAGAAGAAAAATGCATATACCAAGAGAGTATAATGGTAGATGTTGTTTGCATTCAACGCGACTTATTAACGAGCATAGATGGTATAAGGAAAAGAAGGACTTTACAAGTATATGGGGTATCAGTTGTTACGGCCTTCAATTTAAGGCACTGTTTTTACTAATCTCTAAAAAAAAAAAAATGGCAACTTCGACCTAAAGGGTGTACATGAATGGTTCTGGGTTTGAGGCTATAGCATGTTTAACGCCATTTGCCGCACATGATATGCTATATATGGTGGCCAGCACTTTTGGCGAAGGATCTCGCCCCCACCCTGGGAAGAACCAACGACCCACGGGAATCTACTGCCATTATTTCTCAGGTACCCAAGCGGACAGAGCCGGGATTCGATTTTTTTGTTTGTTTGATTGGGATTTTTAACGTAGCTTTTATAAAATTCAGGCTCTTTTGCTACGATGTCTGCAGTGAGACAGTATATAGTGATGTCTAGCACTGGGGGGGGGGTATCATGCCGCAGACATGTATCATGATGTCCCACCCAGTCACATTATCCTGACACCAGGCCCACCAGTCCTAACACTAACCTCTTAATGATGAGCATCAAGCGAGGCAGCTGTTAGTACCATTTTTGTAAGTCTTTGGTATGATTCGGCCGGTGATCAAACACACGACCTCCCGCTTCCATGGCGGACGCTCTAACCACTAGGCCACCTGAGCGGTTCGAACCCACGCGAACAGATATGCTAGTGGTCTGTAAAGGCGAGCACTTTAACGGCTCGGACTACTCAGCCAGCCGTATCCCATCACGACTACTCAGCCAGCCGTATCCCATCACGAATGTTTAGTTGATTGACACAGTAGTATATTTACGGGGTGCTATTAATAATATTCGAGAGGCTTTGGTGTGACGTCGCAACTGATCCAAAACCACGTCTGGTATACTCGCCCAACAATTCTCAGTGATGATAAATGTCAGCATTATTCAGCAAAATACACCATTACCTGTCAGTTGCGGGTACTTTTGAAGTGGTGTTTATCTTGGTCTCGAAGAAACGGGGCGAATTCGGCTTTGAATTAAAAAATCTAGTTTCATAATGCGGACTTGCAATACCAGAGCTTGAGGATTCTTTGAAATATGTCACCTGTTTTTAATCAAATTTAAATATCTTACATATGCATCTTTCGTTTGATAAATTACATGTATTTGAAAATACTGCGGAGTTTCCATGAACATGTCCTATAGATTTTAATTTCGCTCAGTATCTTTGTATTTGTAATGAAAGTATCGACCGGAATTAGTCATACATCAAGGTGTTTAGATAAACTCACATTGCTTTAATTTGTGCCGAGAGTTCAAAGATAAAGTCTAGCCGATATTAGGGTTAAAACGACGAAAGTTCAAAATGTCCCAATTCAAAATAGGCTACAGAATCGATTATTTCTAGACGTGAGCATGGAGTGACATAGATAAGGGGAACATACTTGTAAAATCGTGAAAATTTATTTGCAATGTTCTTAGTTGCTATTGAACTCCGGCTGCCGATTGATGTCGTTTATCAACAAGAAAGTTGGCTTATACGGCACAAGGAGCGGTGTTTCTTGGGTGGAATCGTTCATTTACGATCTGACATTGTTCAGCTGTTGCCGATTGGATCAGGCGAGACTCTAATCTCTCCTGGTTCGTGGCAAAAGTTTATTTTGACAAATATATATGAAGTAACAAGGTCAATAATAATAATAATAATAATAATAATAATAATAATAAGAAGAAGAAGAAGAAGAAGAAGAAGTAGTAGTAGTAGTAGTAGTAATAGCAATAGTTGTAGTATTAATAATAATAATAATAATAATAATAATAATAATAATAATAATAATAATAATATTATTATTATTATTATTATTAGTAGTAGTAGTAGTAGTAGTAGTAGTATGAATACACTGAACATAGCAGTTCCAGCCATTCAACCATTTTTACCGCTCATGTGGCCTAGTGGTTAAAGCGTCCGCCGCAGAAGCAGGAGGTCGTGGGTTCGATCCCGGTCGGGTCATACCAAAGGCTTACAAAATTGGTACTAACAGCTGCCTCGCTTGGCGCTCAGAATTAAGAGGTTAGTGTTAGGACTAGTCGGCCTGGTGTCATGATAATGTCACTGGGTGGGACATCATGCTAAATGTCTGCAGCATGATGCCCCAGTGCTTAACATCAATATAAACTGCCTAACTGCAGACATTGTAGCGATATGACTGATTTTTGTTTTAAAGCTACGTTAAAAATCCCAAACAAACAAGCAAACATTCAACCATTATAAAAGTTAAAACTCATCTATTTATCTTTGCTCGACACAGCGTCGCAAGCCACGTGCGATAATCGGCTACGCGTATATTAACCGCGCCTGTCCGTGCGTAGATTTGCTCGGTTGCCTTGAACACCCACCAGTTCTTTAGTGAGTTCCACTTGAAAAAGAAACATGGGTATATTTTGGCCAGGAATAAACCATCTCAGTCGAGTAGCTTATGATGAACGTTCTAACTGTCTGTGATCAGTTAGAAAGTCCTTGGCTTTTTCGACCACCAAAAACTTACCAAATTTGGGAACTATCAGTTGAAGTATCTGAGAGTCCTTTTCAGTCTAAGTTACCCGACTCGCAACGGAAAGAGACGAGAGCGTTCCGAATGGGTCTGTAACATGCACATGATGTTATTTGACAAAATAAGGTACATGTATATGCAACGGCGGTTACTAGCATTTGTCCAAGGCGTTATTCCAAACACTGGCGGAAAGGCATGAGCTTCTTTCGATTGCATCACCCCCTTGATCTTTTGTTTCTCTACTGGAAGAATACAATTCCCTGTCACTCACTACCTTCCGATATCACATAAGACTATAACTGTTTTCTAAAATTAAAGAGTAGCTATACGGAAATGATCGTTATTAGATATAAGAAGGTAGAATACGCCAAAAGAACACGGTGAAGTCCAAACGAAACAAAGATTTTAGATGACCAAATTACCCGTGGAATGATGTCCGTGGACATTTCAATGTGGTAGAAATTTGCATGCAAGATCCACTACAAAGAAGAAACCTAACGACTTGTAACTGACAAATCTGAATTTTGCCTTAAACGTATAAACATTAGTATCAATAACAATTAGTCATAAAACCGCGTTCCAGACTCGAACAACAATATTGGATTTCGAAAGAAGGGACGGAATTTTGCGACAAGCACTGCCTTGTAGCGATCAGCAGATGAAACGGGCAATAGTCAACATTAGTACAAAAAGTCAAACAAGTTTTAATGTCATTTTGTGAAACTTAACGTATTTATGTTATAGATGCTGAATTAAATGTTATTTAAATCTGTTTAACTAGATGTTTAATGCGATGTTTAGTACGATGATTTTAACTGCCAGAATATTTCTGATAGCGGTGGTATTTGTAGTACTTACTACAAATCTCTGGCAAAAATGAGTCAAAGAAACCTCCTGAAGACAGTTTATCTAATTTAATTTATTTCGACACATTCTCGCCCTAAATGAAACTGTTTTTAACCTTTGACCTTTTTGATAGCGGTTACGATGGAAGCTGACATTTCTCGTTGTTAGTGTTTACCTCGTGATTTTCCAAATCCCAATGTCAGACATCAAACGATTGTCATATCGCACTTGCTAGATAAATGATACAAAATAAATTGTTCTAGAAAAGACCTCTATATGAAGGATATCTGGTCAGAGTGGTTGATCACAATATGCTTTGTAAAATTATCAACATCGCATTTGGAGCGAAAGTTAGGACTAGTATTATGTGTCTTGAACTAGAGACGATCGCGAATTTGTTATACAAGAACATCACAAGTAACAGAGACAATGAAAGTCAGTTTTTATGTTGTAATAGAGTTGGAACCTTTCGAAGGGTTATTTTAATAGGTCACATAAATTAACGACAATAAACATGAATAGAACAAAACAAGAACCACATCCTCCCCTACCCCATCCCCAAGCCTGTCATTCCTTTTACTGCTCTGCAATGTTAAATATGGAGACATAAAATGACTATTTAGAATCTTTAAAAAACTTTATAATATAGCCAATTATTAAGATCGTGACATCAAAGCAAACTAAATACACCATGCTTGAGTTTAATTCGATTTTTTCACGCTTCTAAATAACCAGAAATTGAAGTTTATTTCAGTACCATTAAAACATAGGCGTCATATGTAACGAACCATATATCACAGTTTAATAAATCGCCATAGCCTGATTTTATCGCTCTAATTTTAAAATATATCATCCTAAAAAATTATAAAATGAATGGATACAACAAAATCTAAACGGCTAAGAAAAGAAAAACAAGCACATTGTTTTATCCAGAACGTTTTCTATATGGAAATATTGCAATTAATTTGTTTCCGAGAAGAAACACTACTGGCTGATTTTCTCAATAGAAGAAGTTAATGTTGCTTCGATATTAATTCATAGGCCAGTGTTTGCTTTTTTCTGTACTTCTTCGATCGACCTCTCGGCTGCGTGCATATGTCGATTAACTAGCGTATAAAATCAGCCCAAAGAACCGATGTCCTCTCAAATCCCCAGGTACGTACAGGTGTTTACCTAATTGCATATTGTTACGAGTATAGTGTGACAGTCGGACAAGCGTTTGCCTAACCAAGCTAATTACACACACTTTGGACAACATTTTTCGTTAAATTTTCTTTAAATACTTACACTTTATTTAATTGTATTGGTTAAATAACAAAAATTATTTTCTGCAAGGAAAACACGGATTTAAAATAAATATCTATGCAGGTCAGGAGACCTAGTTCTCTCCAAATCTGAGGTCAAATGTTTCTCATATTGTCTTAAAAAATATTCTGTAAAAAGGTCAAAAATTTGGAAAAAAATATTTAGAGGTATGTAAGAAAAGAACTAATGCTAAGAGTCTGAACTCGTCTCCAAAGCCTAAGAACAAATTTTCACGTGCCTGATAATAAAAATTTGTTTCATTTATCATTTCTGTCATAGTTATTGTTGTGTAATTATTATTTTTAAATGAACAAAAGGTCTTTAAAAAATCAACAGATGCATTCGATTTTGCCTTTCAATGAAAACAATGATAATTTTCTCGTTCATTTCAACCACATTTCTTTCTCTATTATATAGCTACATTTTCCTACATTCTGTTGTAGCCAAACCTTGGCCTTATGCAGCGTTGCAATAGAGAGAAAAAAAATACTTTTCCGTACCACACATTACAAATATCTAGCATACCAGGCTCCCCATGAGCGGGGGATCGCGCGTTGCACAACAATCTTTATTGACCTATCACTTCACACGCTAACTGGACCAGGATTTTTTTCTTTGTTGGGAAGTTTTACTTACATGTGTACCCATAATGACAAAATTGATCAAACTAATACCGTCAGTGCTCGCTTTTAGTATGGATCGCCACGGAACTTGACAACTGCAACTGCACAGACCCATTTCAGCAGTCGCTTAATAAATCCGGCAGATCTGGGTCGTTGCAACTTATTAGGACTAATTAGTTGATGAAACAACACAGATTATGATCTGCAGATGCGTTATATACTAAGGCATAAGGGATCTTTGTTGTTTTCGGATTGATCTGTCTTTTACGGGAGCGTGGACGGTTTTTGTTTCATATGCATTACAGACAAAGTAAGCGTATGTGGCCTCGAGTACAATCAGTTATAATGAAAATTGAACGTATGTGCAGGTTAATTTTAATTATTTATTCTTATTATTTCTTTATTCCTCGCTTTAACAAATATATAATAACCATTAACACATGCCATTATCTGCCTTATGATGTTTCTTAGTGTCTGCTTCAAATGTGCCGTTGAAATGTTTTTGTTGTTGTTGTTGTTCAAAGTTTACAAAATGTTGGGCATGGAACCCTTACTCAGTAAGATAAATTTTAGCAGCTGTGGACTAGACATAATTTGAGGAAGGGCAAGCACTCAACTGACATTAATATACCTTCACCTCTCCCATATCCCGCTCCTTCCCAAGATTGCGATTAATCCACAGTAAAAAATAAATAATCTAAAAATAGTTTGAGGAAAATGATTGGTCAACATGCATATCCTTTGATGATGACCATAATATGCACTAAGTTTCACATCAATCCACTAACAACTGCTAGAGTAACTGCATTTATAGAGTTCTGTTACACAATGCACCTATGAAAGCCATAAAGGGGAGTAACGCTTAAAAAAATTGGCCGGACAACGAAGGTTTGCAACGCTTGGATCTTTATGTGATAATAAAGGGGAGTAACGCTTAAAAAAATTGGCCGGACAACGAAGGTTTGCAACGCTTGGATCTTTATGTGATAATAATACTTTATACCAAGTTATTACTACGTTCCATTAAAAACAAAAGCAAAATAAGCCGATTTACCAGATTCTGTCTTACACTGCCTATTGCTGCAGGACATAAAGGGCAATAACTCAACCGAATATTGCAACACAAAGTGACATATCAATATGCACTTGTTCAAATGGCGCAGATATTATACTGGAAATATCATGGCGTAACAGCAAACACTGAGACCAGATGTGTTCACAAGATTATGTGGTACTATGCACCAGACTCCTTCATTTCAAGGGGAACAACTCTAAATAGCATCGCAAAAGCATGGTGATTTGTAGATTTTCCAATCTTCAAATGATCAGATCCCAAGATTCATAGCGAATCTCTGAAATCTCAAATTGATTGCGTTAAAAATCTGGCTTGAAGAAAACCAGGAAAAATGTTATTTGCAAAATAAGCGCGAACTGTGATTGACAGAATGCATATATTTAGATGATTACCATACTATTTGTCAGTTTTACGTCAATCAAGACAAAAATGCGAAACAAATTATTGTCAAACGTTGAGTTAAGCTACACGGCATATAGAACAATATGTCCAATAAAAATGAGAGAGAGAGAGAGAGAGAGAGAGAGAGAGAGAGAGAGAGAGAGAGAGAGAGAGAGAGAGTACTCTGTCGATATCAACACACATTTACAGGTGATACCCATAATATTTGACGACGTTTCATGGGAATCCATCAAACACTGCGGCACTAGTCGTGCATACGAGATCGTATTGTAAGCTTTATTTACCTATAAGAGAAAAACAGCAGCAAGTAACAATAATTGCCGGAGAAAAGAGATCTGTGGATACACACATCCAACGTTTATATTAGTACAACTTACCAAGTTTCATAGCATCTCATCAAAAATTGGGACAAGTTGCGCTAATGAGATGGTTTCACACACGATACACTTCTACAAAACAAAACAAAAGAAAAAAAGAAGAAAAAAAGAAATTTTATAAACACGATTGAGACAAAGAAAGATTTATTTTAGCAGATGTGGATTAGGCTTAATTAGAGGTACGGCAAGCACTCGGCTCACATTAATATACCATTATGTGATGACCATATTTATTTACCAAGTGTAATCATGATATTTGTCAAGTTCCGTGGCGATCCATAAAAAGATTAATATTGTTTTTGAGGTAAGGAGATTGAGTACCCGATGGAAGGACCCGTAATACCATTGTCTTTATTTGCAAATTAGTGGCTTGACGTTTACTGATTTACCACATTAAGACTGGGTAGGTAGGTACGTTAACTGTATGAGGCTCTCATCCAATAGTTTAGCATGTAAGACAAACAGTATGTCCACATCAGTTTGTATTCAAAGTGTGGGTTCTATGTTGCTGTTATTTCGATGGAACTTAAAGTTGGAAAATAAAAATAACCTATGTTAGTTGTTTTTTTTCTTCAAAACAATTGGTTAATTTTAATTACAACAAATATGGAATGTATTAAACTTAAGTAATAATACCAATGCATTGATTTAACACTGCAGAAAGTTTTAATTTTTAATTTAAATTCTAGATTAGTAAATATACTCATTTGTGCTAAGTTGGAACTAAGAGTTGCATTTTAATGTGTGTTTGTGTGTATGAGAGAGAGAGAGAGAGAGAGAGAGAGAGAGAGAGAGAGAGAGAGAGAGAGAGAGAGAGAGAGAGAGAGAGAGAGAGAGATCTTTATAGTTAAAATCAACGATGTTGCTAAAAACTGCTAGATGACAGATTTAAACAATTTTAACAGAATTTTACAGGTATTCAAAAGAAAAACAAGCTTTGATTCAGCTAGAGTATTCTCTTCGTACGTTTTGGAATATTGCCTCTTGCATACTCAATTTAAATTACTTTCCGCCATGCTTTGTACAATAAATTGGAAGACATATCACTATACGTTACTACACTAGAAAATTTCTAGCTTTGAGGCATGGTCAGTGATTGACATGATTATGTTGTTAGAATAAACGATTTAGCACACATTTTAGGACACTATATATAAAACTTATATACATCTAATAGTCACATATCAGAGCCAGCTTGTCCTACTGTGTTTCCATTACACCGAACATGCTTTGAATGCCTTATAAAGGGTTGAATTTAGACTTCCGGATACTTCCGGATATGTATGCCCGAGCCAGTTTTAAAATCAAAACATATCTTTAACAGGGTTATTATGCGTTGTCCATATACATTATGTAAATTCTATATAATGAAATATTTACCAAATTTGCCAAAATCAAAGTTGCTGCTGTATAACTGATTGTTATCAAGTTGTTTCACGGCAATCAATTGTTTCTGTTTTAAAGTCTTTCTGATACTTCTTTTACGTGAGTTAACATAAAAGTCCTTTTGTTTGTTAAACAAAATAACGGAAAGAAAGATTTTCAAACTTATACTGTTACATATCGTGGGACATGATTAAGGCCTAATTAAATTATCATGCCCAGAAAGATTAAAAATAATCATGGCCTTATCTCTTCAAGCAACAATGTCATGGCCTTATCTCTTCAAGCAACAATGTCATGGCCTTACCTCTTCAAGTGACAATGTCATGGCCTTATCTCTTCAGGTGACAATGTCATGGCCTTACCTCTTCAAGTGACAATGTCATGGCCTTACCTCTTCAAGTGACAATGTCATGGCCTTACCTCTTCAAACGACAATGTCATGGCTTTACCTCTTCAAGCGACAGTGTCATGGCTTTATCTCTTCAAGTGGTAATGTCATGGCTTTACCTCTTCAAGTGACAATGTCATGGCCTCGTCTCTTCAAGCGACAATGTCATGGCTTTACCTCTTCAAGTGGCAATGTCATGGGCCTTATCTCTTCTAGTGACAATCTCATGGCATTACCATTTCATGAAACCGAATCTTGACCGTACCACGAAAATAGCAAGATCTTGGCCTTACCTCTTCAAGCGACAACGTCATAACCTTAGCTCTTCAACGGACATAGTTACAACTTTTCCTCTTCAAGTAACAAAGTCGTGGCCTTTCCTCTTCAAGTGACAATGTCATGGTTTTACCTCTTCAAGCGACAATCTCATGTCCTCATCTCTTCAAGCGACAATCTCATGGCATTACCTCTTCAAGAGACAATGGCACGGCGTTACTTCTTCAAGTGACAATGGCATGGCGTTACTTCTTCAAGTGACAATGGCATGGCCTTATCTCTTCAAGCGACAAAGTCATAACCTCACCTCTTCAGTGGACATAGTTACAACTTTTTCTCTTCAAGTAACAAAAGTTGTGGCCTTTCCTCTTCATGTGACAATGTCATGGCTTTACCTCTTCAAGCGAGAAGATCTTGTCCTTAAAGCATCATAAGTAAAAATCATGGCTTTACTCCTTCAGGGAGCAAGCTAATGAATTTTCCTCTTCAAGTTCGAAAGAACGAAACTTTAAATCAATATAATTGTTCGTGGTGATGACCATATCTCTATCCACCTTGATTGTTTTTCTTCTTCAGAATTGATTACTTAACATTAGAGGACATTGCAATCTTTGTTTCATAGTTGTACCCATTCTTAATTGTTGGTGGGTTTGCTAAAACTCTGTCCGAAAGGGTCAATATATGATTTATGCAGGATCACGAATGCGCATTAACTATTCGTGTCATCTTGACATTGAGGGCGCTACAACAGTAATGCTAAAAAACGTGTTACTAATATGAATAGAACGACTAATTTTTACATATTTCAGTTACATAATAGTGTACCAAATTCTTTTAAGCCACATTTTTCAGAGAAATGCTAAAACTGATTGGTATAAAGTCGGCTCTATATCAGATATATTTGAAATATATCTGACTTTTATTACTGTTCTCCTTACATTCAAAACCAAGTTTCACCCACGTAGTACATATGATACTTTGTTCAACAAAACAGGTGTACAAAGCTAATGTTCTCACATTGTATGAGGTTTTTTTTCATCTCCACAAAATAGAGATATAAGAAGGTTTTTATATCTCAAGAACATGGAAAACGTTGTATATCTTACTTGAATAATGTCCGATTGCAATCTAAGGGTCATTTATACAACCGAGCTTCTGATACAGTTGTTAAACGCAATACAAAATCTTCTGACAGGAAGGTTATCTTAACAGATTACTGAATTAATGTTCTTATTAATATCAGCCAACTGGCAGAAACTTAATATCAATGTATGCATGTCTCCTTTATAGGTCTGATTTGATGTTTGTCTTTATTATCAGAATAAGCTAAACTTATCGTTAAAACGTGCCAATGATGAATAACTAGTTACCTACCCTGTTCTGATCAGTTCAGTATTAAGTAGATACTTCAAGTTAAAGAGCAATTAATTTGGACTACTTGCATTTATGGATGGTCGGATCAGCGAGCGAAAGGTAGGTAGAGTTCATAGAAAGATCTTAACTAGATCGTTTGTATACAGCCGTACTTTGACGGACACCTGCTATTATAGAATTATATAATAACTATAGTACCGACAGTGGCGACGCGAGGGGGTTGGGGTTGAGGCGAATAGGGATCCGTCAGGATCTTTTTCTTTTCATTTTGCAGCTGAATGTTTTATAATTTGTGACCTTTACCATAGCGTAAAATTGCAAGTTCTTCACAACACTTATATTTATGAGGTATGGGGAGAGGGAGGTTGTCAAATGACATAAACATTGCAATCTGAAGCTAAACAGGGTGGCCACGCCACTTATGAACTCTTGCCCCGGGCACTTCAATCGATCCATTTCGATTTTTCGGTGACACTGTTATATATTTTCGGTATCAAAACACTGAGATATAAACTAAAGGGATATATTTAGCATTGTCTGATTTATAAGAAAACGGAAACTTGTGGAAATGTGAATAAACACTAGAAAAATATGGTCATAACTGGAACATGTTTGAGTCACTATCAACACAGGGAAAAATATCATGAAATATACGATGTATACATATTGGAGATTTATACCAAAATGTGACACTACAGTGGATGATGAAGTTTTTATATTATTCAAATCACTGCAACCCATGAGGATGATTTCTCTGCAGGCACTTAACTAAATTTTGTGTGTGCGGTTTGGATGTCGGAAGTGCTCTCCTTTACCTAACACTGCCTTCTCACCACTGTCCGCAAATCTCGTGGTCGGCTAAGTTGGGTATGCTAGAAAGCTTGACAATACCTTCCCTTGGGTCGGTGGTTCTTACTTGGGGTTTCTTCCTCTGCGAGTTTTGCTGGCCACCGTGTATTGTTTATCATGTGCTAAACAAATTATTAAACCTAAAACAATGGAAATCAGTTGAATAGATTGTCCATTTTTTGCCACATTTGAAATTTAAACAAGTATTAATGCGAACGGTTTCTGAAGCGGATAAACCACAGGAATCGTGCCTAATGAAACTATTGTTGTTTGTTTTGTTTTTATATTTTGGTTTTTGGTTTTTGATTGTTGTTTCTTTACGGGATGAGATGGGGTTTAGAAATCATAGTGGAATAAAAATGGTGACCATCTTGATGACGTGTTGTTAAATATTTGTAGTATTTAATCTTATTGTTTCTTTTGTACTTCTTAAACACACCTAGATTCTAAATTAAGATGTTATTTAACAAACTGCCAAGAAGTAGCAATGAATTAGCCAGAATCTGGGCCATCGTTGCTGAAATATAAAAAGGGTTTACCCGTATGTACAATGCACTTCTTTTAATAGAGATCTCACAATGAAGTAAGAGACAATATAAGTGAATGTATATAGATCTATATTGGAGGCTAATATCATTACACTGATAACTGTAATAATTGAGACAGAATTAATTGCCAGAGAGAGACATAAAACGTTCACTTGTGGCAATAAACGCTGCAAACAAAAATCGTTGCTGTGCATCACGTCTCTGGTTGGCGCCACTAATGCAGAACAAGAATGTGATTCTTGCTCGTGCACACGTGTACATGAGTTATTATCTGTCAGCGGCATTTTACACATCTTTAAAAATATTGGTTTTATACTTTAGCTAAACTTATTCGAACACGATTCAGCTGCATTTTACACATCTTTAAAAATACTGGTTTTATACTTTAGCTAAACTTATTCGAACACGATTCAGTTTAATACAGTAGTGTCTGGATATTATATAAAGCCTGATTTCATTGTTTTGCACAACTTTGAGAAAGAAGGAAATTGCTGAAAACGTAGTGTAACTTAGTTTGTTTAATACTTATCAACGTCGAACGTGATAGCTGATATATTTAGCCACAATGCATAGTTTGCCTAGTCAAACGTAAGAAAGTGCATTGAATTGCTATATTTTGAGATCAGCAAAGGAATGCAAATGCACTTAATGCACGTATTCAAAGAAACCCGAAGCCAGTCTGTTGAGAGCAAAACAAAACCTCAAACATTTAACTGATGAACTGAAAGATAATTGTTCTGAGAGTAAAAACAGTCGCCAATTTCTCTCGCAATGCATGCTGTCCTAGTGACCTTGAAAATGTGGTCAAGGTTAAGGTCGCTAGGACATATTCAGAACTGAGACACCTCCATAAGTATCTGCAAATTAAATTTGTCCTGTTTGGCCATGGATATTGGCGATACATTACTTATAGGTTTATATCCTTAAAGCACAAATTATGATCATGTGACCTTGAACATACACTTAATGTTATTGCAACTAATAAGATATTGAGATCTTTTCAAGGAATCTAAATATTCAGTTACATTCTGTTTGGTTTAAATGTTCTTGAGATGTCACACTTGCAATATTAACTCACTGTGGACGACGGAAGTACGAACAACATAAATCCAATATGTGTCCCGCTTGTGGGTGA
Organism: Unio delphinus; assembly: GCA_029339505.1. Taxonomy (NCBI): domain Eukaryota; kingdom Metazoa; phylum Mollusca; class Bivalvia; order Unionida; family Unionidae; genus Unio; species Unio delphinus. The sequence continues at coordinate 574,261 of JAQISU010000082.1, forward strand.
CGTAATGTACCTATACCTTTATAGTAAAATAAATGCACTGAGATTGGAATTCATAAATATATAAAATATCCTTAAAGTTGTATATTGAACACGATAGATGAGAGATGTTATATTCGAAAACTTGTTTGTTTTACATAAAAGATGTAAAAAAAATAATCGCATTCGTCCACAGTACTACTATACGCGAACTGGCTCCTGTAAACTCGATCTCAGCAGAACTTGTCTCTTGTGTGGCCTGTTCAATGTATTGTAACATTCTTATGTATATTTTATATGAGACCAGTCCTCCAGGTTCCAAAACATTTCAACATAAATATCAAGTTTGTTTGGTAAGTCATTGAGTCAGTACTAATGAAGCATATTGATTAATCGATTGTTAAGTGATATTGCACTATACCACGACACCATACAGTCATATATAATATAATCCGGGACCCAGGACTCGTACCCAGGATAAATGACCAAGAAAGTTTAGTCTCACCAGTTGAATTGTAATTCATTTTACTATTTTTGAGGCATACAGTTCGTTAGCCCCACGTATTAAGAACGCAAGAATAAAGCTTAACATTTGAATAGAAATATAATAATTTCAGAAGAGGAAGCCTACAAAAGCCTAAAGCTATCATTATTATGCACGTGATTTGTCTTTATTTTGAGTCAGTTTTTTCTTATTTCTTAACTTTTCTTGGCGTAAAATGTTGGGTTCCCATCAGTATTAAACGTTTTTCTCTCGAGTACACATATCTTACATGGAATAACACTCTGACAAAATGATTATACCGACTTCAAGATATCTACCAATAAGCTGCGTGCATTTGAAGACTAAAGAAAACCACATGTAAGTTGAGTGACAATAATATTGTACATGTTTTTGTTCTTTACAATATTTTGCAATATAATAAATTGTAGACAAGTGAAACTGGAGATTCTTTTAAAACAGATTTCCACATCAAACTGCACGTTTGATATAAAAACCAATTTGATAAATACATCACCGTTTTATCCATATAAACCTGTCCGACGAAATTTATTTTACCCTTCCCTAGTTATCGCGTCAGAAGAAGTGACAAATTATGGATGTCTGCACAATCCCATTATAGAAATAACTAAAGCGGTTGGCACTATATGTTTGTCATACGGCGGAAATTTAGTATACGAGTATATGAACTTTTAACGTCCCGAGGCTATTGTGTCCAGCTAGAAAACAAACAAAGAGTTGGGCAGGTCTTCGCCCATTTGATTTTTCATTTTCATGTCAACGTTAGTCCTCCGAATACCGGCCTTGAACCAACAGCTGTTGCATGGAACCATATTTCAAACGATTGTCGGTGTTTGTTTTTTTTGTTCGCATCTCGTCACACCTAGAAGCATGGTGAAACATAATTATCATTTTTCAAAAGGTAATAGTGACAGCAGTGACCTTATCTACGTCACCGTTTCATTTTTATGCGAATCAGATGCTGCAGGGGTATACTTTATATCGCATATTTGTCTGACATCTTGTTTTTTGTTTTTTTTTGGCAACGTCTTGAGAAGAATTGAAATTTTACATCGAGTCAACAGATTTCCCAATGCACAATTGCCATCCTTGGAATATCAGTACACGGAACATTTAATCCTGGACAAGTTGGACGACAAAGACTGGCGATTGTATTTTTTAACTTTTATAATGTTTTAATAACCTTCAGCGACTGTCTTTCATACAGTTCAGAGTGAAGCTGTAACATACAACACTTTGTTATTACATGCATTAGTTGGGATTAAAATCCATGAGGATGGTTACATGATCGGGCTTAACAAAGTTACTTCCTCAAGTATACTTGTTAGAACATAAACGCATGCAGAACAAACCTTTCCATTCATTTATGATTTGCTTCCATCCATCACTGACACTAAAGCGTTAAGAAACATTAGATGCGAATGAGACACCTATTTGACAGTTATGCTCTATTAAAACGACAGATTTTTTAAAACAGCTTTAGACACTGTTAAAACAAGGAAGATCGATGGTTAGATAACGCACGATCGGACAGTTTGCTTGTAGAAATTTACAAAGCGAATGTACATAAACAATTTCGCCACACCTGATAGGCGAGTAAAAAGAGAAAGCTGACGAACAAGTCATGCACTATTTTTTAATCATTGTCAATTCGCCCATTTTTAATTTAGTATCAAATTATAAAACTGTTGACCGGTGAACGCTTTATTGCTTATGATAACGCGTTGGTGAGATACATTATTATGGCTGTAGTTTATCCAACAATTGTCTCTTTCTCACGTTATGTCATTTAAACTGTAAAAGATGAAAAGGAAATTGCCTCACTCGCATCAAGTGTTAAATCCTAGAAAATGTTTGGACATAAAGTTAAGTGAGCTTCAAAAAGTTCTGCAGGACTAGGGAAATCTTCACGCCATTGATGTAGATAAAGATTGGCTTTAAATACATTGGTCCTCCGCCCAGTTCATTGTAGTTTATGGTGGTAAATGGTTCTTTGTTCGGCATATACCAAATAGTGAACAGAGGCTAGAGCCATATTGTCATTAACGCACGTGCTAGTTACTTAGTTACTCTATACCGGCATGCACCAGTTAAGTCTCTCCATTTCCTGTATAATCTGTAAAAGAAAATATAACGGATCGTTAAAAGAGATAGAGAGACACAGAGGAGGTTAAATGTATTTTTATTAAATAGTAAATGTGATTTGTGTCAGTTTAAATTTTAGTCTTTTTGTGCATGTAATGTTCATCATTTTGTTATTTGACACCTGATCTGAAGGCATCTTTTATACGGCTCAGATTCTTTCATCAATTACAAAAAATAGAATATTAATTATGCTATTCTCACCCAGAAAAAAGTTTTTGTTTTACATGCGGAACATCGCGAACAGACACGTCATTACCATATATGTATGACAAATCTAAAATTAATTCGAACATGACCCATCATTTGATGAAACCGAATACACAGTTGCTGTAGATAAACACGGGCGGTACAAAATGTGTGTTTTCTGCGGGGCATGATAACAATGAGGCATGACAGCTGGTTGCATTATTTTAGTGTCAAAGGCGAGATAAATATTTTGTTTACGTTCTTATTGGTAAGGCAATATGATTAACGGGTACTCCACACCATTACAATGCGTTTGCCATGGCAAGTATTAACTGGGATTATCTTAAAAGTGTGTGTTGCACTTTGTTCAGTCCAAAATAGATGCACTCCGTGGTCTTCGCGTTATACATTTTTGTCAGTCGTGTACGCCTCGGGTACAGCTAGATCCCCAAACTCCTCTTGCTTGTTTCAGCACTGTCACGAGTATTGTTGTTGGTGTTGTTGTTTTTTTTACTGCCACGACTACAAGAATTTGACTGAAGCGTGCATTCATTTAGTACAGGGTAGCATTCACGTGAGAGACAAATAAACAATTTAAAATTAATTTAACTTCGATAATATCCTACCTAGCTTTGATAGACTGTCGCTTTTATATTTTTGGAAAGCGTAAATACCACATTTCTAGAAATTTTAATTTACAATATTCAGTAAAGCTATTAAAAGTGGTGAAAGCTCTGACATATAATTATTCTTTAAATAAATGTTTTGTAAATATTCAATTTTAAGCCATCCTCACCCTCACGGACACAAGAACAATTTATTAAATATCCATAAATGAACAATCCTGGCAATAACCATGTATATCAATACGAAAAGAAAAAGGAAGCATAAACTGAAAGATGAAGAAAGGTATGAATGGTGAAATATACATGAGTATGGAAATACACTTCCTGAAATTATTGTTTACTTTTATCTTTGTGATTAAAACTTGGATTTTCTCCTTTTTCTTAAGTATTACTAAAACTAATTGGCTACGTTTCCTCTACGGAACTCGTTCGAATCTTGAGCGTAGTGCAATAATAAGGATGCTTCCTATTATACCAGAAGCATACTGGATACTGGCTTTTGTGGTTTTAATGCCAATTTTCCACAGATGATAGACTTATACGTAACGGCCAGTATATTTGGCGGAGAATAAACATGGGAAGAACGATAGACCCACTGTAAATTACTGGCAAGCTTCCTCACCTACCCATTTTGTTGAGCCGAGACTCGAACTCATTCCATACGGAGACGGAGGCGAGATTTGTGAGTGATCTGTAACGCGAAAGCCTTCGATCAATCGGCCACCCGGAGTCCCAGAGCTTTAACAAAATTACGACTAAATCGTGTTCACCGATACCGTCACCTGATATTCAAAAGCGATACCAGAACCCCCTTTTAAATGATAAAGCTATATTCTTAACAACTATCAGGATGTAAAATCTAATTGAGTATTTCTCTGCATTTGTCAGCAGTCAATAGAATATTTCGAATTAATATTATGACTTTACGAAGGTTACTCATGCTATACGGGGTCTTTTTGAAAGTCTTACTTATACTGTATAATGTTGGATAATTGTGCCTTCTGTGTATAATGAACACCTATTTTCTGCCTGCATGCAAATAAAAGTTTTTAACACTCAAGCACGTTTCTCTCGGGTGGGACGATATCAATCTTCTTGAGAACTGACTGGAACTCTGCAAATAATGTTATAATTTTAATTACCGTACATACTTGCACATAAATTAAATCCAGCTGCAAACTGCACAGATCTCGATATTCTGTCGCAAAACGCGCTTGCAAATCTGGACCTATGCAGTTGTTAGGAGAAATCGGGAGAACAAGCAATGTATATCCTAATCTGCCGGTGCATTATGCGACGACAGATGACACTTTGTTGTTTGCAGTTGTGTTTGTCTTATAAGTGAGTACATACGGCATTTCGAGAATTAAGTACGAAATAGACGAAGTATATCCAAAAACACACGTAATGACGATTGCAAGGTACAGCGTCAACTAGTTTGTGTAAATATTATAGAAGTATTTCCATTCATTTTGTACAATGGCTGGTTGATCTAGTTTGTCATATAACCTCGTACGAAACACTACAGCTGGATATCACTGCCTAATTATAAATCCTTCCACATAACTCAGAACAAAGAACAATAATTGAGGAGAGTAGATGTACCAACATTTTGAAATATGGTGGAGAAATGGTCACAAATGCATACGAATTTCTTGAATAATTAACGTCCGATTTAGCTGAAGATTAAAGCTAATCTTAACATGATTCGAATAACTGTGCGTAATTGTTTTGGCACCTGTTTAATTTAAAGGAAGCCAACATACTCACATTAAGCTATGACAATTCAATATGTGAAACGACTAAAATAGTTTATGAAATTAATCTTGTATCTTATTTAGCTTAATTTGCATGTGTTTTGATTAGGTTCGATAAAAAGAATTAAGACATTGTTGAAATTGTGGAAAATTTGACGAGATTCGCGACAATTTTAGACATAAACGCAATGTATTCAAACCATTGGCACTTTTACACGCAAGGTTATTTTACCGATAGAATGAAACACCTGTGTGAGCGAGGCTTGACAGTCTATGTTGTTCCCTATTTCCTGGGACTACAAGTCGTTGTCAGGTGAAAGATTCTTAAATGCGCAACTTTAACTCAATTGTATGACTTATTAGTAAACCTTTCCGAACCGAATATTAGTACTGCATGCCTTGCAGTACAAAACACGACCCAAACACATAATACAAACAGAATTATTCTTATCTCAAATAATGTTCCAGCAGATCTGTGTGTGTGTGAAATTTGTTATGAGTAATCAGTAGAATAAATAAAATAGACCATGATCTACATGAGTGTTATGCAACGGCAAATCTGGACCTTTGTTGTTTGCAGTTTGTCTCGACTTATAAGCGAGTAGACGCTAGCGTTGCTTCTTACGCTTCACTCATAATTGAAGCCTTAACGAAGCCAAACACACGTTTATCTAGTTTAACACAACGTCAATAAATGAATACCCTGCATTATGACCGTATATATTAGTCGAGTATTCATACCAAAGAGGCAGCTGATGTTACGGGTGAGCAGTCTCAACTTTACAAATATGTTTAAGAAGGGATCAGTTTAAATTCAAATGTGAATGGTTTGGACTAAGTTTTTCATGAAGGCACCAACGAAAGACAATCAGACACTCTCCAGAATAATCATCAAGTTTCTGTAATCTTCCACAAGTACAGCACATATTACATAACAGAAAAACGCTGAGAAAACGAATCCACTTACAAAATCAGATAAACTTCCATTAATAAGAAAGTAAAATGTTCATTAGCGAAATTTGAAAATGAAACATTTAAATAAGATACAGATTATAATTTCTATAGCAATTTATTATAATGACTGTGTTCATTAATCTATCCATTCTTTTCCGGTTATTGGCTATTACGGTTTCGAAGTTTTGTTTTAAAATACACGTATGGCTTTGGATAAACACGCAATATTGTAATATCAGCTGTATAAATACGCAACATTAGTCATATCTGTTGCAAAAGCACGCAAATGCTCATGATAATAAACTGTTGAATTGAATTTAATTGGTGTGGTCAGTAGTAAATAATATTTCTTGTTTACATATATGATTCTTATCAAGATTGTGTGTGCAAATTACTCACACTTCGTATAAGAAAGTTCATTTCTAAGAAATCAAAAAAGTGTTACGGGTAGGACTTCAGGTTCAGCGATGCCTCAACGCCTTTTCTTTGGTCGCCATAGTTAGAATTATTCAAAGAAATGCAATTTTCTTAGCAAACATATCTTTAATTAGGTGCATGAAAATCGCAAGAAATTTAGGCTACCATGTTTAAGAGATTTTCATTACTAAAGCTAGTTTTTTTTAGAAAGCTGTTAAAGTGATACGATATGAAACGCAACTTATTGTAAATAATTGTTAGATCATATATTCCATCCCCTCTGAACTGGGTAGCATGTCTTTAGGAATGCAATTTAAATTCTGCACTTGACATTTCATAAAAGGTTAATAATGTTATGCACTATTACAGGGATGTATTAAAATTATTACCTTGTGTTGTTGATATATTGTCACGAGGTTCACAAAAACAGCTTGAGTAATAAAGGAAGAGACGTTATTTAAACGGTCAATGAAATGTAATATTGTTGACAAAACAAGAATCGAATTTGCTATAGTCTTTGTCAAATATGCCAAATAAAACTGCGAATTGTGTGAAATCGCAATACTCGGTATTCAGAAGGCACATTGATCCATCTTATTTAGCAAACGATAAATCGTCTTGTATCAAATGTTGGACTTTCTCAACTCAGGTGTAAGACATTTTGGGATGGTGCAAAAGAAGTTTTACAGATGTGTTAGAATACATACATACATACATACATACATACATACATACATACATACATACATACATACATACATACATACATACATACATACATAATTCAAACATGATTATGGCCATATACATTTATTGTCTTGATCTGACGTGGTAAGTGAATAATTCTAATACAATAAAGGAAATGTAAATGCATCAAAATAGTGAAGTTTGAAGATTGTCAATGTAAACATTTTTACAATAATACAGTTACATTAATACATTACTACAGTTACATTAATACATTACTACAGTTACATTAATACATTAACACAGTTACATTAATACATTACTACAGTTACATTACATTAACACATTACTACAGTTACATTAATACATTAATATAGTTACATTAATACATTACTACAGTTACATTAATACATTACTACAGTTACATTAATACATTACTACAGTTATATTAATACATTAATACAGTTACATTAATACATTACTACAGTTACATTAATACATTACTACAGTTACATTAATACATTACTACAGTTACATTAATACATTACTACAGTTACATTAATACATTACTACAGTTACATTAATACATTACTACAGTTACATTAATACATTACTACAGTTATATTAATACAATAATACAGTTACATTAATACATTACTACAGTTACATTAATACATTACTACAGTTACATTAATACATTACTACAGTTACATTAATGCATTACTACAGTTACATTAATGCATTACTACAGTTACATTAATACATTACTACAGTTACATTAATGCATTACTACAGTTACATTAATACATTACTACAGTTACATTACTACAAGTAGGAGAAATCTAATGACACGTAGTTAACGTGAGATCAAGAGTAAAATAGCTTCTTCTCACAAACAACATGTGAAGGCTACAAAGATTAGACTGGTCTGCTTCAGCTTTTTGCTGTTAGCAATACAATTATGATTTATGATGAATAGTTTTTATTTTGTCAAATCCAAGAAAAAGGCAAAGAAATGCTTACATTCAAATTTGCACCGGAAAGTTCTTGATATAGTAGTACAAAAAAAAAAGAATTTTTTGTAGTTGACATTTTGCAAATAAATAAGACAATATTATTTTATTAAATAATGCAAATAGTATTCCGATTATATTAAAGTAATTTAGACGTGACACATTACTAAATAATTCGTGCAAAACATGAAAAATGTGTCCAAGCAATACATGGGAAGAGTTATAAATCATTTCATCTTTGTAATTATTATTTTCTGCAGTCACTTTAACGGTTGATTGGATATGAAAATATCACTTTGAAAGCTTAATATATACTACAAGTGAATTCCTGAACCATGACGGACATACCGATCACTATCCACAGTGTAAACTACGAGACTGAATAATTGGAAGACCTTTCACAGTATGGTGCCAGGTTCAGTGGCATTAAAGCAGTGAGTAGACACATAGTTTCTGGCGCCATCTTCCAATCAATCACAACCATGCGATCATAAATGCTTTCCATAAAGGAGTTACGTTTGACCATTAAAGTAAAGCCTACATTAAATAATATACAATCATCTTCTAATGTTACCCATAAGATTTTGAAAGTGAACTAAATTTACGCGCAGAAACTTCTTTTTTCACACAAGGATTCTTTTCAATTAACATTTTACGGGAATTAAATTATAAGTGGGCGCATTACCTGTTGAATAGTTGCCCAAGTTTTGTTTCCATAGTTAACATCTGTGGCGGTTCATGTTGTCCTCTTCCCTTGTTGCTCTCGTGTATCCAGTCAGTTTGTAACACGTGAGTGTGATTTTGGCGGTATTTGGAAGACCATGGGAATTAGGACAGCAACAGTGTATACTATAATGCTATCAAATTCATTTATCTTATAAGACGAATAGTTCTGTACTATTACATCATATTCTCACATCTTCATCAGTACTTTTGCGGATATTAACGTCAACGATTTTCGGCTCAGTGGTAAGGCATTTTCTTGTTTAATATATTTGTAATCAGACGCCTGTTCTTTATCAGCATTATTTTTCTCTTCAGCTTCTAGTCCCATGTGTAGACAATACATACGTATGGTCGTATGTATGTCTATACGTACTTAAGTCTGTCTGTCTGTCTGAATCATATTCATGTACATGTAATTTTTTCTAACCGTCCTTTGTAAAACGTAATATCCACTGAGGTAACATTATACGTCAAAATGCGAATTATCTGTGACATAAAAACCCACTTTGAGGAATTAATGTCTAAAAACAAATTTCGGAAAACAGCATAAAAAAAGTCTTGGCCATTTGAAGAAATTTCATCGCAGAATTGCAAGTCTTTGCCATTTGAAGAAAGTTTTCGGCAAAGAATTACAATTCTTGGTGATTTAAAGAAAGTTCTCTGAACGCGATCACAAATATTCGTTACTCCTATATTCACAAATGTATCAAAAAGATTAAATGTATGTCCTGCTAAATTATTTGCTGCCGGTAACACAGTATGTTACTTTGATTGGTTTGCTCTTAAGGACCCTACGTTATAGAGCAGGTTTAATGTGCCCGAGAAGAGTGCGGTTGGTCCGGCGACACTATTTATTGGGGTTATTCTCAGGTTGCTGTGAAAAGGGATACATACAGTTAGTTAAGTGATACCTTTTCCCCGTCATCCTCTACATAACAGTTTCTAAGATTAGTGTGTTGTACAAAACTTATAAATGTAGTGAATGCGTTCAGCATAGTGTGACAGTCAAAAGCAACCTTTCATAAATTTGACTAGTCATCTTGGATTAGCCGTCTCCATGACGAATGACGCGCGCGTTTCGATACCAGAACACTGAGCCAATGAACTGTCATTGCAAGATAACTTTTCCACAACCACGATGTAAAATTTTATTTGGCATCTTCTCCCTTACTTCAATACTTAAAAAAAAGATATTCCAGATATTAAAATACATTATATAATGGCTTTAACGCTGGTAATATACGTATTAATCTAGTAAATTAAGTGCATACTACGTACTACGCATACTGACGCTGGTAATATACGTATGAACCTGATCAATTAAGCTTATACTACTTCCTGCACAGACGGATTCTGGGAACATTCGTAGGAACCTGGCCATTTAGGTTTATACCACCTCAAGCAAGGATGACGCGAGTAAAAATTTGCATAACAATATATCTTAACTTGTCGATATTCTAACATTCGTTCTATTCCAGCAATGGTGCCTAGCGTTGCTAAAAAGTGTAGAGAGTACAGAGTATTCAACCTCGCTTATTCATGACGAATATTCTGAGCAAACACATGCTATCAAATACATTTTCATATCCTGAATTCTCTTGACTGGCCAATCATGCCCCCCTTCCCACGCGCCTTGCTCTCACATCTACTAGTGCAGTCTCGCGGTTAAGGATACCCTACTTAACATGTATTTATTATTGCACTCCGCCCAGAAAACCCAAGTCACATACCGTGGCGCCTTTGTATCATTACAACAATAAAGCATAGTTATCTATATTTGTACGATCCTTTGTCAACACTTGAATAAATTCCTTGTTCGTTTTTTTTAAAAAGGTGTCTTTGAATCTTGTTAGATGGTATTTTGCCCTCAAAAATCTTCAGATCTGTCGGTATTTACATATTTAATGACTAGAATACACTTGGAATTTGATACTTTTGTCAAATGTGTATTTTAATAGGTAATGTGACATCATCAAATTTAAGACATTTTAGTTCAAGACACGACCTTGCCGACAGGTGTTTCGATTGCATCGCCTTTGTCACTCTCTTAGGCTCACCGAGTACACGTATCTTTCAGTAACAATGGAAAGAAGCGATATTTCTTTAATCTCTGATAATTGCTCTTCTATCATGAGAATACAAATCGTTTGTACTCAGTTATTATAAGCTGAAAAAAATATTAAATGGCGACATTTTAGGTGATTTAACTGGTTCATTTGGGATTCTGACATGCATATTATCCAAACTCCTAAATCGTGTCCCAGTTGAAGCATTTCGTGTAAATTATTAAAATCTTTACAGAGAAGTTGTTGTTACTGGAATTTTTGGAATGACATATGCAAGAAAAAAGATGTTACATGTTTAGTAATTTGTAGAATGCAATACGGACTTCATATCTTGAAAATTAAAAATAAATTTAATATGTTTCGACAGCATCTAATCATATAATTCGATTTTATTTTCCTCTTTCAACTTTACTACACTTCAACTGCTTGAAAAAAAGTAATTATGCTTGGTAAAATAATTTTGGCAAATTACCACTTTCTCAGAGTAATTGTTCGTTGTATTAGTTGCGTAGCATTCTAAATGGCTTTGAAATGTAGCAGGAATGGGCATACTCACCAACGTATACGTTCCTTGATGACAGGACGGCTATTGGTTTCAGAGGTATGGATGTAGTCAATGACGATATTTAACTATTAAACCTCAGAATAAATACTACTATTCAACACCCATATTATCTCTGTAGTTTCTTAGTTTCCGTAGGCCGTCTGGTGAGCAAATGAATTTTCCATTGAATTAGAAGGTTTCGACGGTTCTTTGCCGGGATTATCATAGGATGTGACGCATTGCATTTCTTTGGATTTTATTGGCTACTGCATGACTTGTGCTGATTCGTGCCAGGCGCTAGTCTACAGAATACCATGCCTCCTGATCTCCATTGTTACCCATAGTTAAGCATATGAACAATCAGTGATGCATTTACTTTCTTAGTCTACGAGCTAGTAGTACGTTTGGTGGTCTTCCATTACATTTTATTAGAATGATTCTTGATCATACTATGTCACATAAGACAGTTAAGACATTAAACAGCAAGTTTTGTTTGTTATTTTGAAGTCAATGTTACATACTTCCGTGACTGTTGCATGATAATCGGATACTTTTGATCGTATCAGTTAACGAGTGTCAATCAGAATATACGCCTTTGATAAAATCTTTTTGTCTCGTCCCCAAACGTTACAAGTTCCGGTTTAGTTTGGGTCTGTGAGCTACGAATTTACTTACTTCCGAAATTGAAGAGCGTTACAACGTGCAAAACCACGCGACTCCGAAAATGAAGATTTGACAACAGAATTATTCCATTAAGTGTCGGCAATTTTACGCTTGCAAAACACATATTAACACACTTTTATTTGAAAGAATCATGCTTAGTTTAACATTACTTCCAAGAACTGTATTAGACTGAATTCAGTAAGTCTAGAAAATTAACAAGGTAACTAATTTGTTGCTCTTAATACACAGTCGTGACCTCAGAGTTGATTGGCGTATAGATAATATCCAAAATTGGATAGTAAATCACCAAACAGCATAGTCGTTTATTTAGCGACTATGGCTCAGTGTCTCGTCCCTAGTGACTTTCCTTGTTCTTTACTTTGACTTTCAAGATTCCTACATAATGGAGATCTGACGGGCACTGATAAAAGTTTAATACTATGGTTACATTTGGTATTTGAGTCTGTTTTTTTTTTTTTTTGGCTATCAGACATTGCGTTGTATTGTCTGTTTGGGAGAGTTTTATCCTTAATGGCGATATTTTGGTTCAAATTTATTACCTTTAGAAATCAGAAACTAAATGATTGGTGAATTTAAAAGACAACAGTACAAGACCTTTTTAATAGACCACGTATTCTTGTAATGGAAAACTTTCGTTGTCTCTCATTATCATCTTATCTGTATTGTTGGACATCTTAATGTGTAATTCTCCTTTTCCGTAGAACACAAGTACCAACATCACAAATTTTATTATTAAATTTGTAACAAAATCGGTAATATTAGCCAGTTATTTCCTATTCTATCATGGACGAGTTTGAAAGTGGTACAAGTTAATCATTCTTCCATTCTTTGTGCATTCTTCCATTCTTTGTGCAACGTTCGGTTTTGTAGTGATCGTTTTTCTTTTGGAATCTGGTTGTAGACATCACCAACGATTCATTAAAACGCACGCGAGTCACCTCTATTTTCATGGGATGGACCAATTCTATGATGAGTTTATTGTCCATTGGACAGTCCCTTAAAAAGTGCTATAGTGAAAAATTACTGTACTTATAAGAGGGAATGGCGTGCGAATTACTTGGCGCCGGACATTTCGAGGCACAATGCGACAAGGCGATGCATTAGCAGAACGTGACTTTTATGGCCAAACATATCCAATTTATTGCCTGTAGGACACATTTATTTTGACAAATGTACAGAACACATATTTTATAGTTTGTAGACGTCTTAGACAAATAAATCTTTGTAAAGAAAGCATGTATTGTTACTTTCCGAAAAAGTATTTTTTTTTACCAACGTGATTTTAGGCTGTGTCTTTTGCGTGCTAATGCTGAATGGTCATCTAAGGATAATATTGGAAAACAATTAATGCAAATACGCATGTTTTGTTTAATTTATTCTAGCAGATGGAATGCAACAGTCGAATTATCTGTTTTTCTGAGAGCAACCATTCTTATAAATATGTGTTTATTGAAGAAATGTCACTCTCAACAAGAACTGTTTCAAAATTAAATTTCACTCTCACATATATTTGACTGAAATTCGCTGCCGTCTCGCAACGCGTTGGCAGATTTGGGCCTGTGCAGTTTTTTTATAGAAACAATCCGTAGAACCAACAACGTAGACTTTTAACTACCGGAAGACCAGGGTCTATATGATAAGCAGTTGGACTCGACTTATAGGCGAGTGCAACCAGTATTTACCTCTCATGTTTGAAGAATAAAACTGATATTGTATGCCGTATCACGATGCATAGACAACAAACTGATATTGTAGGCCGTATCACGATACATAGACAACAAACTGATATTGTAGGCAGTATCAAGATACAAAGACAATACACATATAGTGTAGGCCGTATCACGATACATAGACAACACACTGATATTGTAGGCCGTATTAAGATACAAAGACAACAAACTGAATGTTGTTTTATATCTGGTATAACACATCGGTTTTCCTTTACGAATCAAATTAATTTCATTCACATTGGTTTATGTAGTATGTAGTAGCGTTGACGTGGACGTGGACGTGGCGGACTGGGCCAATCCCAGGCCTCGACCGACTGGCGTCTAAAATTCCCATAAACATCATTTTGTATTCCTGAGAGGGGGTATTATAATTAATTTATGGGTGGGTGGGTACAGAATCTCTTGCTACGCCTCTGCTTGCATAATTAAGACTAACTGGGAAAAGCGTTTCCTTAATCCTGAGATTGAAATGATTCTTGGATGGGCTCTGGTGGACTGTTCCGTACTAAACACTTATATTTAATAAATCTTGGGCATTTGCCAGGCCATATCAAAATAATATGAATCACTATTACTTAATAATGTAATTACATAGTTTCAATATTGCAGATAATTGACTAAGTACTAATTCTATTCACCAAGTCATTATCTTGATAACACAGTCACTAAAATCTATCATATTTGTCTGGAGAGAAAACTGTTTTCCTCGTACAACCTGATACTGGTTCAAAAGAGCAATTCACTTCACAGCACGCAATCTCTGTAGATTTCATTGAAACGAAAGACTCCTGGTCGTCTTGTATGATAACAATTTTAAACCCCACATTGTATTGGCAAGGATTTTGTACCAGTTAAGCCAAGGTTGCTGGCATATTTTAACTTAGCCCAGAACTAGAATTATTAAAATTTGTTTCCCTTTCTTGGTTTGACTGAACGCTCAGACGAATATGAGAAGATACAATCTGAAATCGAAAGACGTAAACTTCCGACATATATACAATAAGGAAATGTTTCACACGGGTCTGTTACCTACAATCATGTACTTTTTGGGCACATGCATATATTTTTTTCTCACTTTACAGGGTTTGGCCCTAAGTAACAAGGTTAAGCATAGTATGCATACTGTGGCCCTAAGTAACAAGGTTAAGCATAGTATACATACTATGGCCCTAAGTAACAAGGTTAAGCATAGTATACATACTATGGCCCTAAGTAACAAGGTTAAGCATAGTATACATACTATGGCCCTAAGTAACAAGGTTAAGCATAGTATACATACTATGGCCCTAAGTAACAAGGTTAAGCATAGTATACATACTATGGCCCTAAGTAACAAGGTAAAGCATAGTATACATACTATGGCCCTAAGTAACAAGGTTAAGCATAGTATACATACTATGGCCCTAAGTAACAAGGTAAAGCATAGTATACATACTATGGCCCTAAGTAAAAAGGTAAAGCATAGTATACATACTGTGGCCCTAAGTAACAAGGTTAAGCATAGTATACATACTGTGGCCCTAATTAACAAGGTTAAGCATAGTATACATACTATGGCCCTAAGTAAAAAGGTAAAGCATAGTATACATACTATGGCCCAAAGTAACAAGGTTAAGCATAGTATACATACTATGGCCCTAAGTAGCAAGGTAAAGCATAGTATACATACTATGGCCCTAAGTAACAAGGTTAAGCATAGTATACATACTATGGCCCTAAGTAACAAGGTAAAGCATAGTATGCATACTGTGGCCCTAAGTAACAAGGTTAGGCATAGTATACATACTATGGCCCTAAGTAACAAGGTTAAGCATAGTATACATACTATGGCCCTAAGTAACAAGGTAAAGCATAGTATGCATACTGTGGCCCTAAGTAACAAGGTTAGGCATAGTATACATACTATGGCCCTAAGTAACAAGGTTAAGCATAGTATACATACTGTGGCCCTAAGTAACAAGGTTAAGCATAGTATACATACTATGGCCCTAAGTAACAAGGTTAAGCATAGTATACATAATATGGCCCTAAGTAACAAGGTTAAGCATAGTATACATACTGCGGCCCTAAGTAACAAGGTTAGGCATAGTATACATACTATGGCCCTAAGTAAAAAGGTAAAGCATACATACTGTGGCCCTAAGTAACATGGTTAAGCATAGTATACATACTATGGCCCTAAGTAACAAGGTTAAGCATAGTATACATACTATGGCCCTACATAACAAGGTAAAGCATAGTATACATACTATGGCCCTAAGTAACAAGGTTAAGCATAGTATACATACTATGGCCCTAAGTAACAAGGTAAAGCATAGTATACATACTATGGCCCTAAGTAACAAGGTTAAGCATAGTATACATACTATGGCCCTAAGTAACAAGGTAAAGCATAGTATGCATACTGTGGCCCTAAGTAACAAGGTTAAGCATAGTATACATACTATGGCCCTAAGTAACAAGGTTAAGCATAGTATACATACTATGGCCCTAAGTAACAAGGTATACATAATATGGCCCTAAGTAACAAGGTAAAGCATAGTATACATACTGTGGCCCTAAGTAACAAGGTAAAGCATAGTATGCATACTGTGGCCCTAAGTAACAAGGTTAAGCATAGTATACATACTATGGCCCTAAGTAACAAGGTTAAGCATAGTATACATACTATGGCCTTAAGTAACAAGGTATACATAATATGGCCCTAAGTAACAAGGTAAAGCATAGTATACATACTGTGGCCCTAAGTAACAAGGTAAAGCATAGTATACATAATATGGCCCTAAGTAACAAGGTAAAGCATAGTATACCTAATATGGCCCTAAGTAACAAGGTTAAGCATAGTATACATACTGTGGCCCTAAGTAACAAGGTATACATAATATGGCCCTAAGTAAAAACGTAAAGCATAGTATGCATACTATGGCCCTAAGTAAAAAGGTAAAGCATAGTATACATACTGTGGCCCTAAGTAACAAGGTTAAGCATAGTATACATCCTATGGCCCTACGTAACAAGGTAAAGCATAGTATACATACTATGGCCCTAAGTAACAAGGTTAAGCATAGTATACATACTATGGCCCTAAGTAACAAGGTAAAGCATAGTATACATACTATGGCCCTAAGTAACAAGGTTAAGCATAGTATACATACTATGGCCCTAAGTAACAAGGTAAAGCATAGTATGCATACTGTGGCCCTAAGTAACAAGGTATACATAATATGGCCCTAAGTAACAAGGTAAAGCATAGTATACATACTATGGCCCTAAGTAACAAGGTAAAGCTTAGTATACATACTATGGCCCTAAGTAACAAGGTAAAGCATAGTATACATAATATGGCCCTAAGTAACAAGATTAAGCATAGTATACATACTGTGGCCCTAAGTAACAAGGTTAAGCATAGTATACATACTATGGCCCTAAGTAAAAAGGTAAAGCATAGTATACATACTGTGGCCCTAAGTAACAAGGTTAAGCATAGTATACATACTATGGCCCTAAGTAACAAGGTTAAGCATAGTATACATACTATGGCCCTAAGTAACAAGGTTAAGCATAGTGAACATACTATGGCCCTAAGTAACAAGGTAAAGCATAGTATACATACTATGGCCCTAAGTAACAAGGTTAAGCATAGTATACATACTATGGCCCTAAGTAAAAAGGTAAAGCATAGTATACATACTATGGCCCTAAGTAACAAGGTTAAGCATAGTATACATACTATGGCCCTAAGTAACAAGGTAAAGCATAGTATGCATACTGTGGCCCTAAGTAACAAGGTATACATAATATGGCCCTAAGTAACAAGGTTAAGCATAGTATACATACTATGGCCCTAAGTAACAAGGTAAAGCATAGTATACATACTATGGCCCTAAGTAACAAGGTAAAGCATAGTATACATACTGTGGCACTAAGTAACAAGGTTAAGCACAGTATACATACTATGGCCCTAAGTAACAAGGTAAAGCATAGTATACATACTATGGCCCTAAGTAACAAGGTAAAGCATAGTATACATACTGTGCCATCTTATACACTAATATTGACCATGCAATAAAGAACTAATAACTCGGGATTTCAGTTGAAAGGAAGACTAATAATTATTCAATTGTCCACAAGAATAATACAAAGAATGTGTATTGCCTGTATTTTTGCCACCTGTATTTATACTCAGTTGCAAATATATGAGTACCATAAAGCCCTTGCTTCCAACGTCATTCTCAGGGGATTTTTTTTAAATGTATGCATTCTTTAGTGCTGTTGCATACTTTTTGAGCATTTTATTAAATGCATACAGTGACGTCGCAGTTAAGTCATAGCATATCAGACTGTTCAACGATGGATGCTGGGGAAAATTGTTTATTCAAGTTCCGACATGAAAATAAGGATGATTTCAATTTTGCCGCTTGTAAGGTGAGATATTGCCTGCTAAATCCTTGCTTCAGGGATAATTCCAAAATAAGTTTTTTGTATGTAAACCAGCGATGAGATATTAAAAAAGACACGCAAAAGACACAAATTGGTTACATTGACACATCCACCGACACATCATTCAACCGATCAGAAAGGTCATATATATATATATATATATATATATATATATATATATATATATATATATATATATATATATATATATATATATATATATATATATATATATATATATATATATATATGTGTGTGTGTGTGTGTGTGTGTTTAAAAATAAAAGAGACATGAATTGAAAACTTAGATGGAACGAAACTTGAGTTGTATGTATATTCATGTATAACGCGCATCCACCTTTATGCAGTATGGATCCAGATATGCCGTCGCATAATTTGCGGGTATTTCAGAGTCCATTCTTTTTAAAGTCATTAGTATAAAAAAAACAACTGAGTTGACCTTTCTATGCGGGACATTATGCTACGAACAATCTGGCCCGAAAATCATGCAACTATTGAGCTTTAGTTGTAGCGTAAGATGTGTGGCTAGCCAATCGCCAATGACTACTTTTGTAACATCTTTTCTGATTGGCTGAGGGTAATATTCAAACTCAGATTCAAGTGTTGGACTATCTGCAGGCCTTGGTCAATACTATTGGTATCTGAGCTATCATTCTAAAGGAGCTTTTACGAATTGTTATATAGAGATCAGGTTTTTATTCTTCAGAGATAAAAGTAGACGAAAAAACAACGGTTGGAATATAGTCTCCAAATTAGTAGTAATTACATCATTAATCTTGTCAGTTTTTCTCTGAATTGCTAGTGATGTACACGAAAAGCATTCTTATAGTAATGTCTAGATTGCTCATAGGCCAAGAGGTTATCATTTAGAGGACTTTTTTAAAATCAGTTTCGAAACGTAAAATGTTCGCTTGTTTTCAAAAACTTAAAAAGACCACGTGTACAAGCATACTTATTTAATTTCATGGGAACCTAGAGATACAAGCATTCTCTCAGATTATCTCGCACTGTAGCCTTCAAAAAGAAAATTTCACACCTTATCCAATGATATTAATTATGTATCATTTAGACGATGTTCTGGAATAACATTTGTTGATTGTAAAGTAAATTAGAATTATGTTTCATCTGACATAGAGAAGTTTTGAGCAAATTTAATACTGAAATAACTGACAATCGGCTCAAGTGCGTTTTCACAGGTCACAAACACGGGACCCGTTGTCAGAAAATCTGTACCCCCAAGGGATAATTACGAAATACGCAAGAATGTAAATACACAGATACTGTCTGTGAAGCAGACTGGATCAAAGCTTTTTTCTATGCAAAATTCTTTCTTCAAGATTCTATACATAATTCAGATAATAATGTGGAGCAAATGAAATGCTTGTAATACTCACACCGTGTAAGAATGTACTACCTCTGTGCTCATTTCGGGCTGTATAGTTTCTTACGTGCATTATAGAGGTCAGGCAGTTCTGATTTTATCGGGGCATATTCATTCCAATAAGTTTGAAACTACAGTTAGTAAAATTTCAATACCTTCAACGTTAATAACCCGAATACTCGTATTACTCTTTAAGACTCGTTTAGATCCGATGTAAATCTTTCTTATTTAAATAACAAAAATAATAAGAACAAAGCAAATCATAATTGTACGAACGTACGATTATATAAAAAAAATGTAAAGATTTAGCAATGTTGCCGTGTTACTGAAGGTATTGATTTCAATATATCGAGATATTGTGTAATTTACTACTAATCACTGCTGGTTTTGCTTGTGAAAATGTTATGATATATTATGATACGTTCGTATCCCATGAATGTTCTTCTTTTGGGGATTTGACAAAACCACTAAATGTAGGCGAAAAATAAACGACGAAACAAGCGATGAAAAAGGGAATAAATAGTAAAGATAGAAAACCAAATGTTCATTGGTTTGTTTGTTGTTTGATTAAGATTTTTAACGTAGCTTTAACAATTTTTCAGTCATATCGCTACGATGTTTACAGTGAGGCAGTTTATATTGATGTCTAGCACTGGGGTATCATTCTGTTTGAGAATTTTTAGCACTTTTATACACGTATATGATTTTTTAAGAAAAGTATTATGGAAAATATTAGATCAGACCAGAAAAATTTCTTTAACCATGTACAAATCATCTTCTCAATTTGTCTCTCACCCATGAACAGTGGAATCGCTGTTCTTTCTCATATTTTATTCCACGTCCAGAACGTATATTCTTGTGGGTTTACTGAGTATCAATTCATTCTTTTTCACATACCTGGGCAGTTATTTCACCTACAAAAGTAAATAAACGTTTTGCAAACATGTAATTATTGATATTAGCTTTACCATATTAACATTTATTTCGAGTATTTTTCAAAACCAATTTTTCTCACTCACCAGAATATAATTTCAATGTTTACTTATATTATTGCCGTAGAACTAATGCAGATAGTTACAGAATATTAGCATAATTAATTTTACATTAGGTTTGAAAACAGTGCATACCATGATAATTTAGTTGTCGGGACAGTATTATTGCTTAATGAACTGTACGCAGGATTATTCACTCATTGTATTTTGCAATATTAAATGTTACGGGATAAGTTACGCTGGTACTGAATGCCCTCTACTTTTTTCATATATTGCATTAAGGCACAACACATCATGTTAGATATCGGAAAGATATGTGAGTTTCTTTTCGTAAATGTCACTCGATCAATCAATAAAGCTTATTAATCATTACATCAATCGATTCAGCCTACCACCCACAGCTCATGTATGTATGTATGTATGTATGTATGTATGTATGTATGTATGTATGTATGTATGTATGTATGTATGTATGTGTGTGTGTGTGTGTGTGTGTGTGTGTGTGTGTGTGTGTGTGTGTGTGTGTGTGTGAATTGAAGCGTCACTATGAGAACTCATTTCCTTTTTTCGTCTCTTTTTTTATATCTTGCAAGAAACAAGAAACAAAACTGAAAATGTCCCATATTCTGTTTTGTAACAAAATGCAATTAAAAGCTTAAATCACAAATACACAGAATCAGATGTCATCAATCATGCTTAACCAGCATTCCACAAATCTTAAGATAAATAATAGGGTCGAGAGAGGAAATAAAAATAAGAATACGTCATTGCACGCATGAAAATGACATTTCGGAAGTGTTCTGTTTTCATTGTTTATAGAACAGAAAGGGATATGGACCAAAATACTACGATTCCCTAGCCTACAATAAAACACAGTAATTACAATGGTTGCCAAGAACGATGTCACCCAAAAGAAATAATGACAGCAGTGGATGTTTGACTAGTAAGGTCAGATATTGTAAACGCCCCAAGCTGCACTTTTGATATTCTGATCTATTCAAGGTCGAGAAGACATTGCTCAAATAAACAAAATCAATCAATACTATAGAAAATTCAATTTAACCCCACCCAAGTTGACGAGACCTTAGAGTAGACGGAATAACTAACTCTACACATACCGAGGTAGATTATTGACGTCCTGAGTTGAAACTTAACAAAATGTAAATGACGGTTATAGTTGTGTCTGAAGTCAGATTGAATAAACACTGTAGGCATTATTTCTCTGCAATCCATATTCTCAAATGCAGCGTGAAGCGTGCAATTAATGTTAATCTAAAATATTTCGCTGAATCACACGGGAAAAAGTCTGTTGATTAATTCCGTTCTTGTCCAATTAAAATATATTAATATCAGTGTTGAAATCTATGCTACATTATTGTTCATAGCGAGAAATTTCTTCTTTTTACTGTAAACATGCCCAAATACTTAACACAATGGACATGCTCGGAAGAAGTCCTACAACCAGCATTACATTTAGCAGAATCATTAAGAGATAGACAAATTTTCCTAAAATAGTTGACATAATTTGCTACCAATATTTAAATATTTAATGAATTATTTCATATCCTTAATTTTTTTAATGGGTGGGAGCACGTACGGTGAAAGTGTGTAATAAGACGGCAAATTCTTAGTTTAAACCTGTGGTTTTTAAGTGCGGAATATTATCTAGTATATTAGATAGGAAGCTGCACACGACTCGGCTGTTGCTCGAGCATTAGCATAGAAAACAATTCATTTGATATTTCTTGCCAGGTTACCACAGAGAAGTTAGCCCCAATATAGTTCACCGATGCACCTTTTACCGTATATTTACTGAAACTTGAGCTCCAAAAATGTGTTGAAAGTGTCTGTATTTCATACACAATATAAAATCTCTTCGAATTGTACAACCGATACGAGACTTTTTGTCATGCTCCATAATGCACGATAGTTTTTTCTTTCTGTCTTATTTGGAGACGAAACTTTAACACGACTTTTTGTTCATTAAAAATTAAATCAGGTATATTTAAGTATCCACAATGCGAAAGGAAAACTATACAGCTATCTAGTTTGTACATGTCCCCAAAAAATGAACACGCCCAGAATGGCTGTTTAATGAAGCTTATAACTTGCTAAATGAACGTACAAGCTACTAGAATAGATACACATTACTCTAATACCACGCCGATTATCTCGAATATTGCAAATTCATTTGATGTCAACTTTTACGTTCGTTCATAAATCTGGTTCAACTTTTACATCCGTTCATAAATCTGTCGAGCAACGTATAAACTATTTTATAAGACGAGTCCGATTGTAAACTGCACAGACCCAGAGTTGCCGTTGCGTAGTAAGCTGGTTTGGGTCTGTGCAGTGTGTTAGGAGTGATCAGTAGAACAAAAAATAAACAAAACAACAGACTTTGATCTACAGGCACATTGTGCTACGACAGGCCAGAACTTTGGTTGTTTGTGGTGGCTCTGTGGTGAGCGAAAGAAAAAGTATGGGTTCCAATCCACCCATCGGATCAGCCCAGGCAGAGTCCCGTGGTGTTTCTGGGCGCAGGCACATTATTCCAATTGCACTGGCAGTAAATGACCTATTTGTGTTGATGTGCCCAGAAATCGTTGTGGGTGCCACTACTATATCCATAAAATGTTCGCCAAATATTATTACTGGTATTATTATTAATATTAATATTAATTATATTATTATTATTATTACTTTTATTATTATTGCTTTATTATTATTATTATCGTCGTCATTATTATTACTATTACTTTATTATTATTATTATTATTATTATTATTATTATTATTATTATTATTATTATTATTATTATTATTATTATTATTATCGTCATTATTGTTATTATTATTATTATTATTATTATTATTATTATTATTATTATTATTATTATTATTATTATTATTATTTGCAGTTGAGATAGACAATACGAAGAAAAATGACAAAACAATGCTTGGCTTTATGCTGGTTGTTGTGCCTCAAGGAGTAGAAAATGAAAGCGTTTCTAGCGGAGAATTTCTGGTAAGTTTACTCAGGAAATAAGTTTATTCACTTTAATGTCACCAAAACGTCAAATGTCAAGTTAATTTGAATTTTTAAGAATTGTATATGGCAAGAAGTATGAGATTTATAGCATAGCGTAGCTTCACTATGGCATTTATGCACCTAGGCATAAAAAACATATTTGGGGCTCTCTCGGCCACAACATTTCGAATATAATGCAATACAACATTTCGTACATTATTCTTGAATATAATTAGGACAACATTTCGTACATTACTTCTTGAATATAATTAGTACAACATTTCGTACATTATTCTTCAATATAATGCAATACAACATTTCGTACATTATTCTTGAATATAATTATTACAACATTTCGTACATTACTTCTTGAATATAATTAGTACAACATTTAGTACATTATTCTTGAATATAATGCAATACAACATTTCGTACATTATTCTTGAATATAATTATTACAAAATTTAGTACATTATTCTTGAATATAATGTAATACAACATTTCTTACATTACTTCTTGAATATAATGCAATACAACATTTCGTACATTACCTCTTGAATATAATTAGTGCAACATTTCGTACATTACTTCTTGAATATAATGTAATACAACATTTAGTGCATTATTCTTGAATAAAATGCAATACATTTCGTACATTATTCTTGAATATAATGTAATACAACATTTCGTACATTGTTCTTGAATATAATTATTACAACATTTCGTACATTACTTCTTGAATATAATGTAATACAACATTTCGTACATTATTCTTGAATATAATGTAATACATTTCTTACATTACTTCTTGTATATAACAAGTACAACATTTCGTACATTATTCTTGAATATAACGTATTACAACATTTCGTACCTTATTCTTGAATATAATGTAATACATTTTGTACATTACTTCTTGAATATAATTAGTACACTTCGTATATTGCTTCTTCAATATAATGCAACATAGCAGTTAGTACATTATTCTTGAATATATTGTAATACATTGCGCACATTACTTCTTGAATATCGTATATTACTTCTTGTATATTACTTCTTGAGTATTATGTAATACAACATTGTGCACATTTCTTCCTGAATATGTTGTAATACAACATTTCTTACATTACTTCTTGGATATAATGTAATACAACAATTCATTCATTACTTCTTGAATATCATGTAATACATTTTGTACTTTACTTCTTGAAAATAATATATAAAAAAAAACATTTCGTACATTACTTGTTGAATCTAATTTAATACAGCATTTCGTACAGTCCTTATTGAATCTAATGATAGAACACTGCGTACAGTACTTGTTAAATATAAAAATAATAAAAAAGAGGAGAACGATAACAAATGGAAATATTCTAGTTGTACTTGATTCTGAAACTCTCCTTGTCGACTGTGTATGTTTCTAACAAAAACGTCTTGTTACACCTTTTTCGCAGAAAAGAGTACATGTTGATGTTATCGAATATGTATTTGGCTTAAATGTACCAGCCCTTTCCATAATTAATTGTAGCGTTTTATAATTAATTTGTATTAATAAATGTAAACTCCACACGGCTATTTATCTGTTAATAGGTCTTTCGTAGTCATTTCATTCTCGTTGTCCTTGTCGTCTAAACCAGATGCATATTAATATATGTTCTATACTCAAAGAATATTAATACGTATTGTATACCTAATACCTCTAGATATCAGGTCTAAAATCTATTGATACATGTTCTATACCTAAAAAATACTGATACGTGTTCTACACCTCATACATATTCATGTGCTATATACCCAAACCATATTGATATACTTTCTTTACCTAAAATCTATTGATACATGTTCTATACCTAAAACATACTGATACGTGTTCTATACCTCATAGATATTCATGTATGTTCTATACCCAAACCATATTGATATACTTTCTTTACCCAAAACATTGATACATGTTCAGTACCAAAAATATACTGATAAATGTTTTATACCCAATACATGTTGACGCATGTTCTTTATCCAAAAACATGCTGATACATGTTTGACCCAATGCATGTTGATACTCAGGGGCACCCGCAAAATTATGGGGTGGGGTGGGGTGGGGCAAACATGTAGTGGTCAGCTATTAAGTTTTACGGATGTAGACCAAAACCTATTTAGAGGTGAAATTGGGGGTGGGGGTCAGTGTCCCCCTCCCAATTGCCCTGTGTGCGGGCGCACATGTTTATACTTGTTCTATACCTAATACATTCGAATATATATAGTGTTATGAAAACTCGTGTCATCTGTTTGCAAAAAAATCGTAGTATAGATCAGCACATAATTCATATTCTCTGTTCACTTATATCTTAGATTTCTACTAAAGATCTGGTGAAAAAGGCAGAGGAATGTGCCCACACTGTCGTAACCCACCATTACCTTGTCGCTACGCGTGGCGTTTCCCTGAAGTGGAAGGCACCTCCTAGAGACTCCGGCTGTCTAGAGTTTCGGTAAGCCTTCAGAACATGCTTTTTGTTTTCATCAACTTAATATGTCCTCATTTCATTACGTTCCCGAAAAGATTGAATACAAAAATTATTATATCAAACGTACTATAGCTGAATTGACCTAATTTGATCAATACGTGAAAGTGTTTAATAAAAAACACAACGATGTATACTCTGTTGGGTGATAAATTATTACCATTTGTTGGAAAAGAAAAATCAAATTTACGTTAGTTTTGTTGAGTTGTTTGTGTGGGATGGAACATGAATCGATGACAAAGTCGAATTATCTGAAAAAAGATACCACGTGATACTCATCACAAACGTTATGCATAGCCGGCATTATATTTTCAAAATCATCTAGTTTGAATTCTCAGAAACCTTTAAATCTATTTTTGGAAATAAGCTGACAGAGTTACCTTTGTTAGAATTTAAATATATTTAAAGCGGCTGCCCACAATCTGAATATTGTAAGAAAGCTGAACACACCTTTCTTCAGGGTATCTTTGTTTTCAGGGAAATGTATCACTGTATAAATTACATGTGGATCATGTTCTGAATTTCTTACGTAATTTTTAAAACTAAATATATACTCGTCTACCTACGACAATATTGTAACGTTACATAAATTACTTTAAAGAAGCACGATAAATAAAAGTGATGATATTTTTACAAGATAAGATGACATGAAAGAAATTTGAATTAATTTCGTTGCCTGTCGCATTAAAACCTAATTTTGTCATTCCCTTCATTAATACGTTTGCTGGATTAAGTTTCCCAAATAAATTACATTATAAATATTTCAAAATTGACGATTTTATGGCCAAGAAATGAATGGACACAACGTACAATGTAAATGTGCATAATGGCGAAATGTGGAGATATGATCTACACGTGATGCATCAAATGGACTTTGTAATGAATTGTAATTAATTCAGATTACATTAAAAGTAATTTAATACGAGTGTATTTATATTCTTGTTGTAAGCTTAAACAATTATGTCTTACTTAACAAATTACCAGCTTTAAACATGACACTATATTTATTGCACAATCCACTGCTAGTTGTTTGATGTAGATAATACGTATCTACGAAACGAGTACTGTCTTTATATGCCGCTTGAAGCATTTATAATCGAACAAGAGTAGTAGCATTCTTCTTTTTTTAAAACGAAAAAAAAAATATATGCATAAATGGTGACAAAAAAGGCACACGTTTGTCACCTTTATCCTATTTAACATGTCACCAATTACAACTCTCTGATATTACTCTCTGATAATACTTAAATTAATTGATTGTGGTGACAATACCTTATATTGTACATAAAAGGTAAGGAATTTAACGGAAAACATTAACAGATTTATATCACCATTTGCCAGGGACAACAATCTTTGTTGGTACAACGTGCTACCCAATCCCGATTATGTCACAATAAATAAATAAATAAATAAATAAATAAATAAATAAATAAATAAATAAATAAATAAATAAATAAATGTGTGTGTACGTGCTATCGCGCGCGCGCGCGCGTGTGTGTGTGTGTGTGTGTGTGTGTGTGCGGTGGCAGACTTTGTGTAATTTTATGTCATGGTTTCTCTAATTCTTCAGTTGCCATATTTTTTTTACGTATGTAGATCTTTCCGAAAGCATGCAAAGATAGGTAACTTTCTCTTCTCCATGAACATAAAGTTATTTTTTTTAATGAATTTTCGATACCTCGGTAGTAAAAGAACATCACAATACCTAAACTGCAATAATCTATTTGAATCAATTGTCTGTATATCTCGCCGTTGAAACTGCCGCTTAAGGCTCTAAAGTCATTGTTTTTAGCATTTTTACAAGACTGCTCGAAATCAACCATTTATTTAAGTGAAATTGGCATTTGGTTTTCTTTCACTTATCTATTTATATCTACAAATACGTTTTGTGTGTGTGCAAGATTGCCGATAGTTTTCTATGAAATGTTAACGCCAAATACTTGTGTTGCGCAAGGAGGTGTCAATATGTCGATTTGTTTAAAGTGTAAAGTGATTTTACAAGACGAGCCTGTCCGGTAGGGATTGATGAAAAGCAAATAATACAAAGACTGACTGATGGTCATGAGTTCTTACTAGATGCGATCAAAAACTGCAAGCTTTTTCTCCTTGTAATTGTGAATCTGTGATGCGAATTGATTGATCGTAATGCGGTTTTAGGCGAAGAGATCAATTACCGACATGTTTGCCCCCTGTCATTTTCATATGAGTTTCTTGATCCTGTATATGTTATTTTTTACAAGTCAGATTGCGTCCAGCTAGTGTTTAGTACAGCTTTAATATGAAATAGAAATAATCTTTTCTAGATCATATGAATATTATTCGTGTAATTACATGCTAATATCAAGCCATGATTAAATATTTTCTCAATGACCAATTTATTCCCGCAGTTTAAAAACTCTGGATAAATAAAGCGGTTCTGTTTATTGTCGTAATTCCTCTTCCCAATTTTCAGAGCCACTGTCATCGAGGACTCGGAAACGTGGTATAAAGACGAGGGTGGTCTGACAGTAGTACTCTGTGAGGAAGAAGAAAGTAAGACCAATACCAGGTGTAATAAAGTATACTTCCCACTTCTACCACCCAGATTAGGTCTTAATTTGGACTTCACAAACAACGTAGGATCTGATTCATTAGACCTTTTTTAAACCATTCAAAATCGCATAATAATTAGAGGTTTGGGTTTTGTATATTTTTCCCATTTTCTGCTGCTTTCTTTGTATCGTTTTGATTGTCTTTTTTGTAATGGGAAATATATAATTACTTCTAGAAAATTTTATTTCCTGCTAATTACACTTTTCACTTCTGGGGAGTTAACTTTTTATTTTCCGGGAGTTATACTTTTATGTAACTAGTTTACCCTATACAGAAAACATTCCACAATAAAGAGACCTTGCAATTGATTGAGTTAACTCCATCTCTAATTGATTAACCTAATTAATTCATTAATGGAGTTAACTCTATCTCTAATTGATTGACTTTTCTATTGACGAAGCTTGTATTATTCAAGTTTTTGTGATGATTCACATCAAACAGATCATGTAGCATTCCGAAGAATGTCTAATACACGGCAGTTACATAGCAAAACAACCAATAAGGTCAAGAAAGCAAATATGTTTTTGCGAATAATTCCACTTTTATTTGTTTCACAAAGACTATATGAGACACATACATATAGTAGAAATTGTTTAAATATTATTTTTAAAATGATACACAAGAGACTAAAAAACGTTTTTTTTTAAATATTGAATTTCACATTAGTACAAAACGTTTCTGAATATAAATGTAATTAATAAACTTCAGGAGTGTCATGAATACCTGGAAGCAAATATAAATAAGACATAAGAAAACAATCAATGCTGTTATCAATTTTGTTTCAGTTCAACTTTTAGGACCACAGAAAGATGCGGCCATCGAAACTCCTAGGTGTTGCGCGTGCGGTCATGCTATGTATAAGATGGTGTTTCAGGGCCTCTGGTCTCCGCAGACCCATCCAAAGGGATTTCCAACAGGAAGAGGTAGAATTTTTCTTCTTCTTTTTTCTCTTTGGCTACTATTTTAACTCCGTCTCTTTCATTACTGCCAGTATCAACAAAGGTAATAATTCAAAGGAATATAAGGTAAATAATAGACATGTCTTGCAATAAAGCAAGATTTCCTTATTGTGATTACTATGTCTATGCGTACTTGATCTTGTTTCTTACTCATTTCGCTGTCAGTATGTACAAGTCTCATCTGATAAAGATTGTACTCCAATCACAGTTGCTAAGTATTAAATACCTTGTCAGTTGTCACACAAGGGTAGCAATCATAATAGATTGGAAACGTTATTCGTTATCTCGAGCGACAACGTTTGCTGTTCAGTCGTCTGGAAAACGAAATGGATATGGTTGCTTGGTCTCGTATGGTCAGTTACCATATAAATGTCTATGGAACAATAACAACTATAAAAAACAAATTTTAATTTCTCATTTATCATCGAAAGCATCTTTGATCGTGCCTTTAGAGAATAAGATTTGACAGAGATATTTTTGTTTTGCGTAGCGCAGCATAGATAATGTTGATAAAAAGAGAAGGAATACCCATATCATGCCGACATTGATTCTGTCCATATCGCAAGCGTAGGTCAAGCAGTAACAGACTGTCTGTAATGTGTGTGTGTTGATGATTTCACTAGCCAACAATTGATACAAGCCATGTTGCTTTAGACAATAATTTGCTTTTCTTGGATCTTTCAGTACCATTTATGTTGTAATAAATTCTCTCAGGATTGAGAAACGATAGATTCATTCCCTTCTTTTAGAGAACAATTGTTTCAAGCCATTGCAATTCATTATTTTTTAATTTCTTGATTGATTTATGTCTAATAGCAATACTAAAGTATAATTCATATCTTCTTTTGGGGACTTCCAACTGTTTGTCTGGAAAAGCTTAAAATGTTGAAAATGTACTTGCATCTCTCATACCTCATTAAGGTTCACAGTACTGGAAAGTTACTAACGGGAATGTCTTCATTAGCGTGCACATCTAGCACTGGTTTGGTATTGCATTTGATTTTTGTTAAGTTGGTGATTTCGTTACCGTATTATTCACAATAATGTCCTCTCTATTATCAGTAATCTGTTTCTTTCGCTCTATTTATAGACTTTGAACAGCATTCAGATTGATAAAAGAAGAGTTGCTACACTGGCAAGCACCATCAATGTTACCAAATATTTAACAAAAGGCCCAATCAAAACTGTTTCATAATATTATGATCAAATGAACTATATAATATATGTATTATTTTCACTTTCTGATTGGGCATTGCATTAGTTGATTAGCGTACTTGCTTCAAAAAATAAATCCGTTACAGGTTGAAATGCTGCCAGGACCGACCCAATCGGCAGTAGTGTTTTGGATCTGGGCATGGCACAATACAATCTTTTCCCTCTGCATTAAATGTTTTCTTTTGCTGGTACGCGTTTCAACAGTTTTCAATATATCAATCTATAACCGAAATACTAATTACAGATGCACTTCTTCTCCACTGGTCCAACATAGTAGGAGCCTCCCATACCGCCGACTACCATATATGGGACTACGGCCAATATGCTTCCAGAGGGGTCAAGGAAGTTTGCGAATATGGCTACAGTACCAACCTTGAGAAGGACATGAGGCTAAATGTGAGTTATGTTAATTTGAAGCTGGTTGTTCCGGGTAAAGGGGCAAACTCTGTGAAGAAGGTGACCTTTGGAGTTATCAACCTATGTATGAGGACATTGGGATTATTTTAATGCTTCATTCTCAATACTTCATTTCCATCTTCATCAAAAGATGTTATTATTGAGAAACAAAAGCAAAGTAATTTCTTCAGAAAGTTTTGGAATGGGTCCCAATAAAGTACGCAGTCTGTAGTCTACGAATTATATGTGGTTTCTGTAGGATTATTTGTCAGAGCTCAAAAAAGGCCTGATCTGGTAAACCAGAAAATTATGCTGTAGTTTGTAGTGATAACTCGTGGGGAAATGTTGGTGACACTAATGGATCAACACCAATTGGCCCCAACAGCACGTGGCTGAAAAGGAATGGTCCCTTTTGTCGTCATGCTCCAACACCCAGCACTCATTGAATTAACTAAAAGCTTAATCAAGTTAAGGGGTTTCGGAAATTCCTATCTTATCTAAAAGGGAGAACAATACATGGCATCAACATTGTTGCGACAAATCAAATGTTACAGAAAGTTTTTACAACGTTTCCCTTAAACCTTGAAACGAAGATTTAATCTCCACGAGAAAATATTAATCATGTTAGTAAGATATATATGTACTCATTATGCAATGATCAGCCAACGTTATATTTGAACTATGATCCATTTATATTATTTGGGACGAGGCGGATACATGAAGAACAAACTTAGAAAACTGAAGGTTCATCTATTATTTTGTTGCGGTTATATACCAAACCAGTTGTGAATTATAGAGCTTTTTAATGATTGACATAGTTTTGGTTTCTTTCATCCTTGGGCTACTGTTACATTGTAAAAGTGAAAGTTGCAGGTGGTTCTCTTCTTCCAATTTGTTACCACATTAGATGTTCAGACCCCAAGTACGATAACTTATGCAGTGTAAAAGTGACAGGGGCGGGTGGTTCTCTCCTTCCAATTTTTGTGACAATATTACCTATTAAGGCTGCTGTACCATAACTGTTATCAAAAGAATCATGAACGTTCTATAATAGAGTTTGACTGATTCATTCATGACAATATCAAGAACTGTAATAGAGCATACGTAGGGCTCTAGTGAGAAATATACTAACATGTTAGCGCTGATATTATTAAATTATAATAACACTACTACTACTACTACTACTACTACTACTACTACTACTACTACTACAACTAACGCACTAGCTCTGATATTATTAAATTATAATAACCACTACTACTACTACTAGTACTAAATATACTAACATGTTAGCTCTGATATTATTAAATTATAATAACACTACTACTACTACTACTACTACTACTACTACTACAACTAACGCACTAGCTCTGATATTATTAAATTATAATAACCACTACTACTACTACTAGTACTAAATATACTAACATGTTAGCTCTGATATTATTAAATTATAATAACATTACTACTACTACTACTACTACTACTACTACTACTACTACTACTACTAAATATACTAACGCATTAGCTCTGACATTATTAAATTATAACATTCGAAATAATCAATAGGGACTCTGTGTTATATTGAGTGAATAAATAAAAGTCTGTTATTATAGAAAATGGTCATTAAATGTCTGAATTCCTAACTTATACAATTGCAAATGGATATACATACCGGTTTAGGACACTATTTTATCGCATAGTTTCAATAACGTGTGTGTATGCATTTGTGTTTTGGATTTTAATATAGCTTTAACAATTTTTCGTTACTATGTCTGCAGTGTGGCAGCTTATAGTGATATCATGCCGCAGACATGTAGTATGATGCCCTATCCAATAACATTATCCTGACACCGAGCCGACCAGTCCTAATTCAAACCTTTTAATGCTAAGGACCTAGCGAGGCAGCTATTAGCACCTTTTTTTGTAATATAAGTCTATGGTATGACTCAGCCGTGGTTCGAAACCGTGACATCCTGCATCAAAGGCGGATGTTCCACTAGGCCACCGGCGCTGTCGTCTATGGCATTGTTAAGGCAAGCAATATCTGTGAAAATTTGTATTTCTAGAAATGACCATTGGTTCTCAAACATCGTATATCTCACGCTAAGTGTACAAAAAATGATATACAATGGCTAGAACAAACAGCAGGGAAAATAAATATCATTTTAATTGTTTTTGTTGTGTTGGGGTGTGTGTGTGTGTGTGGGGGGGGGGGCGGATATTTTACTTCCAAGGCTACATCCTTGATGGAGAGTTTGGTTAAAAAATGTACATTGTTCATTACATTTGTTTAAAAATATGCCGTTGCCCGTTGGATTACAACTTGTCTTTACAGATGAAATAATTTTATTCAGACAGATAGAAATTATTCTTACTTGCTTAAACATATCAAGAAATTTTCATGTTCTGATGAGCAAGATAAGTATGGTTGTGAATTATTTTGTTTGGAATTTTCATTTCTAACCTAACTGAGGACATGATAATCTACCTAAACCGCAGTCGTGTGAGATAAACTTTACTTTTGAGCTTAAACCCCCAATTGAGTAAACTCAACTCAATTTTATTTTTATGAATAAGTATTGCTAGAGATACAGTAAAATAAAATTTATTTTAAAAGCGCAAGTTTTGTCATCTCTTCAAGGTAACACTACACTAATCAAATATACGATTGGGCTCTATAATAGTTGATAAG
The DNA here is from genome assembly GCA_029339505.1 of Unio delphinus. NCBI lineage: Eukaryota > Metazoa > Mollusca > Bivalvia > Unionida > Unionidae > Unio > Unio delphinus. The sequence continues at coordinate 608,534 of JAQISU010000082.1, forward strand.
AAAATATTAATTAGTTTCATCTCTAATTTTCCTAAGCAATTGAGAATATTATTTGTATTCAACAAACTACAGCACTAAAGCCTGAACAGAAAATATCAAGTTTCAATGTCGCGGCTTTCTGCCAAGATGACAAAGAAGCGGGTGTGATTCGGACGATTAAGAAAATGTCACGTTTATTAAATATTTTATTTAGATGCAACTGTTTGCAGAAAATGCAACCTAAACAAAGTTGATTTTATGACATGTTGCGTGCATTTTAGTGACTAACATACGCAAAGTAGTCTTGGTGCATCAGAATTTAGAACTAATGCACTAAATATCACCTAAAAACTAGATAAATGAAGGAACTAATTAAGAAACTTCATTAGCATAGTGATAATTACAATGGAAATCGTGCTTTCCATAACTCGTAACTGAAATAATTACTAAGCTCTTTTTCTAGACATGATTATCATCACGTGGACTATATGTTTCAGTACAATTTTGTTTAGTAATAAAGATTTTGATAGCCAAAAAATGAATTACTCAATAGAAGACAATATTAGTATGATGGATATTGATTCCTTAAGAATTTCCACTTAAAGCTAAATTTATCTTCACCAATAAAAAGAGCCACACAGTACATAATGGTAACGATCGATATGTGTATAATTGAAGGGCAGTAAGGCATTTGGTGTTGTACCATTTAACTAATCAAGGACACATATTCAGAATATTATATACGCGTCGTCCGTCCCCAGAATCATGATATTACATACGCGTCTTCCGTCCCCAGAAACATTATATTACATACGAGTCTTCCGTTCCCAGAATCATGATATTATATACGCGTCTTCCGTCCCCAGAATCATGATAATACATACGCGTCTTCCGTTGCCAGATTTATCATATGACATACGGGTATTCCGTTGTCAGAATCATGATAGTACATACGCGTATTCCACCCCCAGATTCATTTTACATACGCCTCTTCCGTCCCAGAAGTTCATTGGTTGATGTTTTGACATAATTTTGCCCTAATTCAAAAATATTTCCTGCTCAGTTGATAAAAAGGGATACAATAATGTTTATTTTTAAAGGATTCAATTTATTGCTGTTCTTTTTCTTCCATTAATGATTGTTAATTGCCTAAACATCACTGTATTTAATACCTCGAAAACGCAGTTATGTAAGATTTTGTCTTTGTATTTCAAAGAGAAAACAACTTTCAACCTTTGAAGATATAAACGCTTAAGATCAAAGCAACTCATTTGCTGTCATTCAGATTTATTTTAATGGAATTGAGAATAAGAAAAATAAATCGAATTTATCATCTAAAATTGTCTCTGTGTTCGTGCTGTATTAAGTATGTGACGATCATTTTCACTAAAATTCTCTCTCTATTCATGTGGCAAACCCTGGCAAATCTTCCAGGTAGCTGCGCTCAGGTTCACTAATATTTCCATCATCAATCATCCAAGGTTACAAAAAGCTAGTAGAACGGAAAGACACAAATGAAAAATCACACTGCAGGTTCCAGCAGGAATGATCTCATGTATTCAACAGGAGATCACAGTAGTTTGAGGTCAACTGCAGGTGAAACTCACATTGGGTCACCTAACACACATTTCCATTGGAATTCAGCAATTTATTCATCAGTTTTGCTCAAACACCAACTACATGTAGTCGTCGCCCTCGCTTGTTCAATCGCTTAAAGTTTATCTGTTTTAATTTGCAATTGCGTTTTCTCTTTTGCTTAAACTGTCTCGCTGATTACTGGATAAAATTTCTCATTTGCAATGTATGAACATCGAAGAAACTTGTAAGTTTGTTCTTGGTCTTTAAAGATATTTGACTAGATACAAATTGAAGAAATGATCTAATTTATTACTTTCTCACTGATAAAGAGGCTTAGCTGGAGAACTGTGTAAGGGGGGTGGGGGGGGGGTGGAGCAGAGGGTAACAGATGGCTCCGGGCGCCAGACTAGTGGAGGCGCCACAATAGGCTTTGAAATAGGTTTGATGTGGAATGTTTGGATTTCAGAACTGAGGCGAGGGGGGGGGGGGGGGACGTAAAAGTGAATCTTGTCCACGGGCTCCAAACACTTCTAGCTACGCTTCTGCACTAATAGCAAAGTAGGCTCACGTCGTAAACGTAATATATGTAACAAATTTTCAAGAAAGTAAATATGTGTGTGCTATTCCTGAAATTGAGGTCAAATGCGGTTCCAACATGAATATGCTTTGAGAAAAGTAAGGTGGATTAAACCAAAGTAATCATACATTTATATTTCATGTTAAAGATGTCTCTTATTATTTGGAAACTTTGATTTATCACTTTGTTTTAAATGTATTTGAGTAGCACATTTGATACTCATGTCTGACATCAATGGTGGCCTAGTGGTTAGAGCGTCCGCCTCGGATGCGGAAGGTCGTGGGTTCAATCCCCGGCCGAGTCGTACCAAAGACTTATAAACATGGTACTAACAGCTGCCTCGCTTGGTGCTCAGAGGTTAGTGTAAGGACTGGTCAGCCTAGTGTCAGGATAATGTGACAGGGCGGGACATCATGCTACATGTCTGCGTCATGATGCTTCAGTGCTAGACATCACCATAAACTGTCACACTGCAGATATTGTGGCGACATGACTGCATTTTTTTTAAAGCTACGTTAAAAATCCTAATCACACATACACATACACTCGTGATTTTATCGGCAGACCTTTAAAATATTTATTCCAACTTGCAAAACGAAACCCACCCCGAAACATCTTAGTCGTAAAACAATTGGATTAGCTTATCAGATGTCAGAAAATGGCATGTGAGTTGGAGTGAGAATTGTTTGAAATATCTTGACCTAGCACAGCACCACATTGTCTAAAACTATTATTTTAACATTCTTTTTTAAAGACCTTGTTCTCAATTCATTTTTTTCCATTTATTTGTCTTGCTTGATTTTAATAGATTTCATGAAATAATAATATGCCCAACTTTCCATGAGAACAAACAATAGCCAGATAGTATTATAAACTTATATATATATATATATATATATATATATATATATATATATATATATATATATATATATATATATATATATATATATATATATATATATATATATATATATGTTGCGTACTCCTCAGATACGTTATTTGTTAATGGACATGCTTTCTAGTAACTATCAATGTTGATCCAACTTTAGTCACATGCATAGAGCTTTTTGCCGGATGATATTTTCATCATATCTTCCCATAGCTTAAGAAGTAATAAATATTTCAGTTTTTGACATTTCGTGACACACACCGACATGACCCGAAAATTTGTTAAAATCGTTTTTATGTTTTGATATATCGCAGCAAAAAGCGATAACGTTTGGTCACAATCCTTTTTCTTAAAAAAATTGTATTATAGAACAAAAAAGCCAGTTGCATAAAAAATGTAAACGATTGGAGTATTGAAGAGTGCTCAATGATCTTACGTTGTATTCGACGACAAAATAACTTAAATAAAATGTGATGATGAAGTTTGGACAGACAGTGCTTTTCAAGATAAAAGACAACGAAAAATTGATCATTATCGATTTTTATTTTTACAGTAATTCAATATGCTGCTCGGTGTCACAATGACCATCTGGACTAGCTGTGACATTTACCACATGGACTAGCTGCCAAATATTTCTCTATCCTTGATATAAAAACTTAAGAGATAATCATACATGTTGAATCTGTGCAGACAACTGACACATATTGAGTCAAATAAAAGTTGAATCTGTGCAGACAACTGACACATATTGAGTCAAATAAAAGTTGAATCTGTGCAGACAACTGACACATATTGAGTCAAATAAAAGTTGAATCTGTGCAGACAACTGACACATATTGAGTCAAATAAAAGTTGAATCTGTGCAGACAACTGACACATATTGAGTCAAATAAAAGTTGAATCTGTGCAGACAACTGACACATATTGAGTCAAATAAAAGTTGAATCTGTGCAGACCACTGACACATATTGAGTCAAATAAAAGTTGAATCTGTACAGACAACTGACACATATTGAGTCAAATAAAAGTTGAATCTGTGCAGACAACTGACACATATTGAGTCAAATAAAAGTTGAATCTGTGCAGACAACTGACACATATTGAGTCAAATAAAAGTTGAATCTGTGCAGACAACTGACACATATTGAGTCAAATAAAAGTTGAATCTGTGCAGACAACTGACACATATTGAGTCAAATAAAAGTTGAATCTGTGCAGACAACTGACACATATTGAGTCAAATAAAAGTTGAATCTGTGCAGACAACTGACACATATTGAGTCAAATAAAAGTTGAATCTGTGCAGACCACTGACACATATTGAGTCAAATAAAAGTTGAATCTGTGCAGACAACTGACACATATTGAGTCAAATAAAAGTTGAATCTGTGCAGACCACTGACACATATTGAGTCAAATAAAAGTTGAATCTGTGCAGACCACTGACACATATTGAGTCAAATAAAAGTTGAATCTGTGCAGACCACTGACACATATTGAGTCAAATAAAAGTTGAATCTGTGCAGACCACTGACACATATTGAGTCAAATAAAAGTTGAATCTGTGCAGACAACTGACACATATTGAGTCAAATAAAAGTTGAATCTGTGCAGACAACTGACACATATTGAGTCAAATAAAAGTTGAATCTGTGCAGACAACTGACACATATTGAGTCAAATAAAAGTTGAATCTGTGCAGACCACTGACACATATTGAGTCAAATAAAAGTTGAATCTGTGCAGACAACTGACACATATTGAGTCAAATAAAAGTTGAATCTGTGCAGACCACTGACACATATTGAGTCAAATAAAAGTTGAATCTGTGCAGACCACTGACACATATTGAGTCAAATAAAAGTTGAATCTGTGCAGACCACTGACACATATTGAGTCAAATAAAAGTTGAATCTGTGCAGACCACTGACACATATTGAGTCAAATAAAAGTTGAATCTGTGCAGACAACTGACACATATTGAGTCAAATAAAAGTTGAATCTGTGCAGACAACTGACACATATTGAGTCAAATAAAAGTTGAATCTGTGCAGACAACTGACACATATTGAGTCAAATAAAAGTTGAATCTGTGCAGACCACTGACACATATTGAGTCAAATAAAAGTTGAATCTGTGCAGACAACTGACACATATTGAGTCAAATAAAAGTTGAATCTGTGCAGACCACTGACACATATTGAGTCAAATAAAAGTTGAATCTGTGCAGACCACTGACACATATTGAGTCAAATAAAAGTTGAATCTGTGCAGACCACTGACACATATTGAGTCAAATAAAAGTTGAATCTGTGCAGACAACTGACACATATTGAGTCAAATAAAAGTTGAATCTGTGCAGACCACTGACACATATTGAGTCAAATAAAAGTTGAATCTGTGCAGACAACTGACACATATTGAGTCAAATAAAAGTTGAATCTGTGCAGACCACTGACACATATTGAGTCAAATAAAAGTTGAATCTGTGCAGACAACTGACACATATTGAGTCAAATAAAAGTTGAATCTGTGCAGACCACTGACACATATTGAGTCAAATAAAAGTTGAATCTGTGCAGACAACTGACACATATTGAGTCAAATAAAAGTTGAATCTGTGCAGACCACTGACACATATTGAGTCAAATAAAAGTTGAATCTGTGCAGACAACTGACACATATTGAGTCAAATAAAAGTTGAATCTGTGCAGACCACTGACACATATTGAGTCAAATAAAAGTTGAATCTGTGCAGACAACTGACACATATTGAGTCAAATAAAAGTTGAATCTGTGCAGACAACTGACACATATTGAGTCAAATAAAAGTTGAATCTGTGCAGACAACTGACACATATTGAGTCAAATAAAAGTTGAATCTGTGCAGACAACTGACACATATTGAGTCAAATAAAAGTTGAATCTGTGCAGACCACTGACACATATTGAGTCAAATAAAAGTTGAATCTGTGCAGACAACTGACACATATTGAGTCAAATAAAAGTTGAATCTGTGCAGACCACTGACACATATTGAGTCAAATAAAAGTTGAATCTGTGCAGACCACTGACACATATTGAGTCAAATAAAAGTTGAATCTGTGCAGACCACTGACACATATTGAGTCAAATAAAAGTTGAATCTGTGCAGACAACTGACACATATTGAGTCAAATAAAAGTTGAATCTGTGCAGACAACTGACACATATTGAGTCAAATAAAAGTTGAATCTGTGCAGACAACTGACACATATTGAGTCAAATAAAAGTTGAATCTGTGCAGACAACTGACACATATTGAGTCAAATAAAAGTTGAATCTGTGCAGACCACTGACACATATTGAGTCAAATAAAAGTTGAATCTGTGCAGACAACTGACACATATTGAGTCAAATAAAAGTTGAATCTGTGCAGACCACTGACACATATTGAGTCAAATAAAAGTTGAATCTGTGCAGACCACTGACACATATTGAGTCAAATAAAAGTTGAATCTGTGCAGACCACTGACACATATTGAGTCAAATAAAAGTTGAATCTGTGCAGACAACTGACACATATTGAGTCAAATAAAAGTTGAATCTGTGCAGACCACTGACACATATTGAGTCAAATAAAAGTTGAATCTGTGCAGACAACTGACACATATTGAGTCAAATAAAAGTTGAATCTGTGCAGACAACTGACACATATTGAGTCAAATAAAAGTTGAATCTGTGCAGACCACTGACACATATTGAGTCAAATAAAAGTTGAATCTGTGCAGACAACTGACACATATTGAGTCAAATAAAAGTTGAATCTGTGCAGACCACTGACACATATTGAGTCAAATAAAAGTTGAATCTGTGCAGACCACTGACACATATTGAGTCAAATAAAAGTTGAATCTGTGCAGACCACTGACACATATTGAGTCAAATAAAAGTTGAATCTGTGCAGACAACTGACACATATTGAGTCAAATAAAAGTTGAATCTGTGCAGACAACTGACACATATTGAGTCAAATAAAAGTTGAATCTGTGCAGACAACTGACACATATTGAGTCAAATAAAAGTTGAATCTGTGCAGACAACTGACACATATTGAGTCAAATAAAAGTTGAATCTGTGCAGACCACTGACACATATTGAGTCAAATAAAAGTTGAATCTGTGCAGACAACTGACACATATTGAGTCAAATAAAAGTTGAATCTGTGCAGACCACTGACACATATTGAGTCAAATAAAAGTTGAATCTGTGCAGACCACTGACACATATTGAGTCAAATAAAAGTTGAATCTGTGCAGACCACTGACACATATTGAGTCAAATAAAAGTTGAATCTGTGCAGACAACTGACACATATTGAGTCAAATAAAAGTTGAATCTGTGCAGACCACTGACACATATTGAGTCAAATAAAAGTTGAATCTGTGCAGACAACTGACACATATTGAGTCAAATAAAAGTTGAATCTGTGCAGACCACTGACACATATTGAGTCAAATAAAAGTTGAATCTGTGCAGACAACTGACACATATTGAGTCAAATAAAAGTTGAATCTGTGCAGACCACTGACACATATTGAGTCAAATAAAAGTTGAATCTGTGCAGACAACTGACACATATTGAGTCAAATAAAAGTTGAATCTGTGCAGACCACTGACACATATTGAGTCAAATAAAAGTTGAATCTGTGCAGACAACTGACACATATTGAGTCAAATAAAAGTTGAATCTGTGCAGACCACTGACACATATTGAGTCAAATAAAAGTTGAATCTGTGCAGACAACTGACACATATTGAGTCAAATAAAAGTTGAATCTGTGCAGACAACTGACACATATTGAGTCAAATAAAAGTTGAATCTGTGCAGACAACTGACACATATTGAGTCAAATAAAAGTTGAATCTGTGCAGACAACTGACACATATTGAGTCAAATAAAAGTTGAATCTGTGCAGACCACTGACACATATTGAGTCAAATAAAAGTTGAATCTGTGCAGACAACTGACACATATTGAGTCAAATAAAAGTTGAATCTGTGCAGACCACTGACACATATTGAGTCAAATAAAAGTTGAATCTGTGCAGACCACTGACACATATTGAGTCAAATAAAAGTTGAATCTGTGCAGACCACTGACACATATTGAGTCAAATAAAAGTTGAATCTGTGCAGACAACTGACACATATTGAGTCAAATAAAAGTTGAATCTGTGCAGACAACTGACACATATTGAGTCAAATAAAAGTTGAATCTGTGCAGACAACTGACACATATTGAGTCAAATAAAAGTTGAATCTGTGCAGACAACTGACACATATTGAGTCAAATAAAAGTTGAATCTGTGCAGACCACTGACACATATTGAGTCAAATAAAAGTTGAATCTGTGCAGACAACTGACACATATTGAGTCAAATAAAAGTTGAATCTGTGCAGACCACTGACACATATTGAGTCAAATAAAAGTTGAATCTGTGCAGACCACTGACACATATTGAGTCAAATAAAAGTTGAATCTGTGCAGACCACTGACACATATTGAGTCAAATAAAAGTTGAATCTGTGCAGACCACTGACACATATTGAGTCAAATAAAAGTTGAATCTGTGCAGACCACTGACACATATTGAGTCAAATAAAAGTTGAATCTGTGCAGACCACTGACACATATTGAGTCAAATAAAAGTTGAATCTGTGCAGACAACTGACACATATTGAGTCAAATAAAAGTTGAATCTGTGCAGACCACTGACACATATTGAGTCAAATAAAAGTTGAATCTGTGCAGACAACTGACACATATTGAGTCAAATAAAAGTTGAATCTGTGCAGACCACTGACACATATTGAGTCAAATAAAAGTTGAATCTGTGCAGACAACTGACACATATTGAGTCAAATAAAAGTTGAATCTGTGCAGACCACTGACACATATTGAGTCAAATAAAAGTTGAATCTGTGCAGACAACTGACACATATTGAGTCAAATAAAAGTTGAATCTGTGCAGACAACTGACACATATTGAGTCAAATAAAAGTTGAATCTGTGCAGACAACTGACACATATTGAGTCAAATAAAAGTTGAATCTGTGCAGACAACTGACACATATTGAGTCAAATAAAAGTTGAATCTGTGCAGACCACTGACACATATTGAGTCAAATAAAAGTTGAATCTGTGCAGACCACTGACACATATTGAGTCAAATAAAAGTTGAATCTGTGCAGACAACTGACACATATTGAGTCAAATAAAAGTTGAATCTGTGCAGACAACTGACACATATTGAGTCAAATAAAAGTTGAATCTGTGCAGACAACTGACACATATTGAGTCAAATAAAAGTTGAATCTGTGCAGACAACTGACACATATTGAGTCAAATAAAAGTTGAATCTGTGCAGACAACTGACACATATTGAGTCAAATAAAAGTTGAATCTGTGCAGACAACTGACACATATTGAGTCAAATAAAAGTTGAATCTGTGCAGACAACTGACACATATTGAGTCAAATAAAAGTTGAATCTGTGCAGACAACTGACACATATTGAGTCAAATAAAAGTTGAATCTGTGCAGACCACTGACACATATTGAGTCAAATAAAAGTTGAATCTGTGCAGACCACTGACACATATTGAGTCAAATAAAAGTTGAATCTGTGCAGACAACTGACACATATTGAGTCAAATAAAAGTTGAATCTGTGCAGACCACTGACACATATTGAGTCAAATAAAAGTTGAATCTGTGCAGACCACTGACACATATTGAGTCAAATAAAAGTTGAATCTGTGCAGACAACTGACACATATTGAGTCAAATAAAAGTTGAATCTGTGCAGACAACTGACACATATTGAGTCAAATAAAAGTTGAATCTGTGCAGACAACTGACACATATTGAGTCAAATAAAAGTTGAATCTGTGCAGACAACTGACACATATTGAGTCAAATAAAAGTTGAATCTGTGCAGACAACTGACACATATTGAGTCAAATAAAAGTTGAATCTGTGCAGACAACTGACACATATTGAGTCAAATAAAAGTTGAATCTGTGCAGACAACTGACACATATTGAGTCAAATAAAAGTTGAATCTGTGCAGACAACTGACACATATTGAGTCAAATAAAAGTTGAATCTGTGCAGACAACTGACACATATTGAGTCAAATAAAAGTTGAATCTGTGCAGACAACTGACACATATTGAGTCAAATAAAAGTTGAATCTGTGCAGACCACTGACACATATTGAGTCAAATAAAAGTTGAATCTGTGCAGACCACTGACACATATTGAGTCAAATAAAAGTTGAATCTGTGCAGACAACTGACACATATTGAGTCAAATAAAAGTTGAATCTGTGCAGACCACTGACACATATTGAGTCAAATAAAAGTTGAATCTGTGCAGACCACTGACACATATTGAGTCAAATAAAAGTTGAATCTGTGCAGACAACTGACACATATTGAGTCAAATAAAAGTTGAATCTGTGCAGACAACTGACACATATTGAGTCAAATAAAAGTTGAATCTGTGCAGACAACTGACACATATTGAGTCAAATAAAAGTTGAATCTGTGCAGACAACTGACACATATTGAGTCAAATAAAAGTTGAATCTGTGCAGACAACTGACACATATTGAGTCAAATAAAAGTTGAATCTGTGCAGACAACTGACACATATTGAGTCAAATAAAAGTTGAATCTGTGCAGACAACTGACACATATTGAGTCAAATAAAAGTTGAATCTGTGCAGACCACTGACACATATTGAGTCAAATAAAAGTTGAATCTGTGCAGACCACTGACACATATTGAGTCAAATAAAAGTTGAATCTGTGCAGACAACTGACACATATTGAGTCAAATAAAAGTTGAATCTGTGCAGACCACTGACACATATTGAGTCAAATAAAAGTTGAATCTGTGCAGACAACTGACACATATTGAGTCAAATAAAAGTTGAATCTGTGCAGACAACTGACACATATTGAGTCAAATAAAAGTTGAATCTGTGCAGACAACTGACACATATTGAGTCAAATAAAAGTTGAATCTGTGCAGACAACTGACACATATTGAGTCAAATAAAAGTTGAATCTGTGCAGACAACTGACACATATTGAGTCAAATAAAAGTTGAATCTGTGCAGACCACTGACACATATTGAGTCAAATAAAAGTTGAATCTGTGCAGACCACTGACACATATTGAGTCAAATAAAAGTTGAATCTGTGCAGACAACTGACACATATTGAGTCAAATAAAAGTTGAATCTGTGCAGACCACTGACACATATTGAGTCAAATAAAAGTTGAATCTGTGCAGACCACTGACACATATTGAGTCAAATAAAAGTTGAATCTGTGCAGACAACTGACACATATTGAGTCAAATAAAAGTTGAATCTGTGCAGACAACTGACACATATTGAGTCAAATAAAAGTTGAATCTGTGCAGACAACTGACACATATTGAGTCAAATAAAAGTTGAATCTGTGCAGACAACTGACACATATTGAGTCAAATAAAAGTTGAATCTGTGCAGACAACTGACACATATTGAGTCAAATAAAAGTTGAATCTGTGCAGACAACTGACACATATTGAGTCAAATAAAAGTTGAATCTGTGCAGACAACTGACACATATTGAGTCAAATAAAAGTTGAATCTGTGCAGACAACTGTTATACATCGAGTACAGTAAAAGTTTCATCTAAATAATCATTTAATTAAAAAAGTTATATCCTTTATTTATATCTAAATAATCATTTAATTAAAAAAGTTATATCCTTTATTTATATCTAAATAATCATTTAATTAAAAAAGTTATATCCTTTATTTATATCTAAATAATCATTTAATTAAAAAAGTTATATCCTTTATTTATATCTAAATAATCATTTAATTAAAAAAGTTATATCCTTTATTTATATCTAAATAATCATTTAATTAAAAAAGTTATATCCTTTATTTATATCTAAATAATCATTTAATTAAAAAAGTTATATCCTTTATTTATATCTAAATAATCATTTAATTAAAAAAGTTATATCCTTTATTTATATCTAAATAATCATTTAATTAAAAAAGTTATATCCTTTATTTATATCTAAATAATCATTTAATTAAAAAAGTTATATCCTTTATTTATATCTAAATAATCATTTAATTAAAAAAGTTATATCCTTTATTTATATCTAAATAATCATTTAATTAAAAAAGTTATATCCTTTATTTATATCTAAATAATCATTTAATTAAAAAAGTTATATCCTTTATTTATATCTAAATAATCATTTAATTAAAAAAGTTATATCCTTTATTTATATCTAAATAATCATTTAATTAAAAAAGTTATATCCTTTATTTATATCTAAATAATCATTTAATTAAAAAAGTTATATCCTTTATTTATATCTAAATAATCATTTAATTAAAAAAGTTATATCCTTTATTTATATCTAAATAATCATTTAATTAAAAAAGTTATATCCTTTATTTATATCTAAATAATCATTTAATTAAAAAAGTTATATCCTTTATTTATATCTAAATAATCATTTAATTAAAAAAGTTATATCCTTTATTTATATCTAAATAATCATTTAATTAAAAAAGTTATATCCTTTATTTATATCTAAATAATCATTTAATTAAAAAAGTTATATCCTTTATTTATATCTAAATAATCATTTAATTAAAAAAGTTATATCCTTTATTTATATCTAAATAATCATTTAATTAAAAAAGTTATATCCTTTATTTATATCTAAATAATCATTTAATTAAAAAAGTTATATCCTTTATTTATATCTAAATAATCATTTAATTAAAAAAGTTATATCCTTTATTTATATCTAAATAATCATTTAATTAAAAAAGTTATATCCTTTATTTATATCTAAATAATCATTTAATTAAAAAAGTTATATCCTTTATTTATATCTAAATAATCATTTAATTAAAAAAGTTATATCCTTTATTTATATCTAAATAATCATTTAATTAAAAAAGTTATATCCTTTTGCCCACGAGAGAACCAATGTGGATTTATGTGATTCTTTTCATTTTCGCGTGGGTGAACATTAAACTTGAATCGCATGCAAATTCCCATAGCCTGAATAACGCATTTGGTTATTTGTTCTGGTCTTCATTCATCAAAAATATTTCTTGTTTTTTCCTTAGGCTAAAGATAAGAGGGAATAAACAAATTCTCGAAAGAGAATTACAATTTGTGCGACTAAGTTAAGTGGTCAGCATTTCAGACGCTTACTAAATAGATTATAATGCCTGTTTGGTGAAAACCTTCTCTTGAAACACGATAAGTAATGATAAACGTTTTAAAATCTGAAGTTTTTACTTAAATTAGCCGTACCAGTAATAGCATTCAAGTTTAATTATAGGTTTGTAGTAAAACCATAATTAATCATAATCGCTGAGATGCTGTGATAATGCACTATGCTAGACTGACGTAACAAAAATTATAAACTTAGGCTGAGTTAAACGAATGCATCTCCATGTTATCTATGTAAACTGATGCATACGTAGGAAAGAAGAAAATAAAAATATAAACACACACACACACACACACACACACACACACACACACTTTGACGGATAAGAAGCACCTATTTAAAATGATTAAAATACCCATTCTTTGAAAGATCTCAATTTATACTAATTGTTTTTACAATATGTTATTGAATGTAACTATTATTACAATGTTTTAATTTAATTGATATTGCTAAATGCTATTGAATGTAATTGTTATTCTAGTATTGTATTAAATGTAAATCGTGTTACAATGATGTTGTATTGAATGTAAATCGTGTTACAATGATGTTGTATTGAATGTAAATCGTGTTACAATGATGTTGTATTGAATGTAAATCGTGTTACAATGATGTTAAATCAAACTATTATTCCAATATGTTATTTAATGTAACTGTAAGTACAATATCTTATTAAATTTAACCGTTGTTACAATACTTTTTTGAATTGAACTGTCATTAAACAGATAATAATGCTAACCTATTTTACTTCTTAGAGTGATAAGATCCGCACGGTGATTAAGACCACGCCGATGTGGAAGAATGTCCTGGGAACGAGGGAGGCCATTGTAACCGTCAATCAACAAGCCCATATGCTTTCCTTATTAACTATGATAGGCCCTAGTCCAGACTGGTGCCTCGGTAAGTATTCCTGCTACCTTCCTTCATATATGTTTATTTGTCTTTTGTTCAGCCGGTCTGTCAGAATGCGTTAGCAATTATCACAACGCTATTCGTTTGTAGCTATTTGTTATGATCTACTTGACTGTAAACTAATGTCGCTATTGGTTATGATATGTTTGACTGTAGACCCGATGTCGCTGTTGGGTGTGATCCGGTCAACTTTAGACCTATGTCGCTCTTGGCTGTGATCTGCTTGACTATAATCTGTTTGACTATAGGCTGATGCTGCTATTGGATGTGATCTGCTTGACTGTATACCGATGTCGATATTGGCGGTGATCTGCTTTACTATGATCTGCTTGAGTCTAGACAGATATCACTTTTGGCTAGAATCTGCTTGACTCTAGGCTGATATCGGTATTGGATGTGATCTGCGTTTCTTCAGACTGATGTCGCTATTAGCTATGATCTGCCTGACTTTAGACTGATATCGGTATTAGCTATGATATGCTTGACTCTAGACTGATACCGCTACTGGATCGGTATTAGCTATGATATGCTTGACTCTAGACTGATACCGCTACTGGATGTGATCTGATTGTAGACTGATGTCGCTATTCGCTATGATCTGATTGACCCTAGAATGACGTATTGATCCCTATTAACAGTCTTCTTCCTTGGATGACTTCATCATCAACTACTTAACTCATCTTCTGTCCCCTATGATTATGACGAGCTAGATGTATGGTCATCTTCAATCCTATCATAGGTCTCTTATGATATGGATTGGCAAACCATTAGTAACTCAACCGTCAGAGTGTAAGATAGACTTTTCTTCTGGCATTCTGCTGCCACTGCAATGCATCGGTTTTATCTACTATCATCAAAAATCCCCAAGCAACTGAATGCCTTCATAATTAATAAACACTCATACCTCTTGTCTCTTCCGATCGCTAGAAATAAGCCCTCCGACAGGTGTCTTTGTTCTCAAGGTCTTTTAAGTTTGTTTTCATGTTTTATCCATACAAATATTTATGTCCATTTTTAGGGTTCATTGTCTCTGCGTGTATTGTCTATAGTTCTGTTTTTTAAAATATTATTTTAGGAGATCTCATTTTCATTTTTTTCATGTCTGTACTCTTTTAACGTTTAGGACGAGATTAGACATATATAGTGATATTCTTTTGTATTTAAAGGACAAACGCTTTCTGTAACCAAAAGATTAGTATTTATAATACGTTTATCTTTGTGTGAGTAGGTGTTAGTTCCTTGAACCTCTGTCAAACAAACTGCACTTGGGCTGACGATATTGTAGTGGATCTGTACCCTTGGGATGCTGGAACAGACGAAGGAGTGACATATATTGTGAGTGAAAGTTACTTTTAATTTGTCTGTTGAATGCAGTTTCTTTTTTGTGTGTGTTTAATATGCACACAAATTTTCCTTTTTTAAAAAAACTTGTTTAAAGTGAAGAGAACAGGTTGATTTTAATAATTAAATTCAGATTAGTATATGTAGTATTTGTATAACAATTGAAAGAGATTTTGTAAGAACAGTTGCCATGGAAACAAGATTTTTTTTTGAGAATATAAATTATTTTCACGTCGATCCTTGATAAATTTATGTTGTTGTTGTGACTGAATTGGAATGCTTATATATTCTTATAACTTTTATACAATAATATTATGCATGCACATGTTTTCATAGAATAATACATTCAACATTTCGTGCTGGAAAGCAATCGTGGTGTGTTGACTTAGTTGTCTATTTAGGCAGTGTTTTGACTATTTCAAGGTGGAAAGGTGACGAGTAGGGACAAAGTTAAAATATAGTATTATGTCTGGAGCAAATACCTCTATGAATACAAATGTTTCTATCATAAAGAAAAAATAACGTCCATTACGAATTTGTCATAATAACTGCAAGTGATAAGAATTAAAATTTCTATATTGTTTAGATAAAATAAATGATTGAATACAGTTTGTTAGTTTATTTGCTATTATGCAGTAAATGAAAATGGGAATAGTCAAATGCCGAACGATATTAACGATTTCTTGCTGTGTTGTAGCCTGGTCGGAAGGTACCAACTACACCCCAAGATAAAATTCATCGAATCGTAAACACAAACCCCACACACAGGGATTCGCCATTCTATGGGCCCAACCCAATCAAACCCATGGCGACATTAACTCTTATTAAGACAAAGGATGTGTGTTCAGATGAAGAAGGAGGGGCCACGTCTGAGGAGGGTTCTCCAACTACTGAGGAACTTATTGATGACATGAAGAAGAAAATGATGATGAAAAAGAAACTAGGTTAGTTTTTACTTCATACCTTCTTAATTTATAACCGTTGATTCAAGGCAATATTTGAACTATATTAACGTGTACAGATAATGTCCTAGTATGAAATGTTTTGGAACAAAAGGTACTCGAAGTTCAAATCTTGCTCCGAATGTGAATGACATTCTATAAGGAGCGATTCATCTTGATACATGTAAACCGATTTGAACCTGATACTGAAAACATTGCTACGATAAAATATTGTTATAAACCTATTTTCGTAGGTATCAATTTCCGTGCTTTCTGAAAATTGGCATGTTATTGGATACTTAAATTTGTGGACTGGAAAAAGGGTACTGCTATTCGTGGTTTGTGCGGAAGAATGACTATTCACTATGTCTTTAAATGCGTGGTTCGTGGTTGGTAGGTACTACATTAATTACGCATTTTGATAATCGACGAAAACATTACAGCAAATTTATGTTTCGAGCATTTTCCTCTGAATAACTTTAGTGAAGTTTTTAAAATAATTATCAGACATTACAAACGCACATGAAGATCAAGTTTTCCTTCCAGCTTTTCATCATGAAAAATGTCTTTGATGCAACAAATCATTGTTACAATTAATAAAGAGATAATACGTTGGAAGACATGTATCTTTTCTTATACGATTCTGGCCTAACTGAATGGCGTAAATGTAGTCGGGCGAGCATAGCAATATATTTAGCAATTTGATATTGTGCTTGAATACATTATTAATTGTGGCTTGTTTTTCTTTTAAATCTTAGAAATGATGAAATGTGCTACTACTGACTGGACAGAATGGTCAGAATGTTCTAACTCTTGTGGTGCTGGAATGCATCAGCGAAGCCGCGCATTGGTCAATGAGGACATTCTTCCATCTATGTGCCCCATCGACCTCATGGAGAAACAGGAATGTCAAGGAGATTGCACAGCGCCCGAACGAAAGCCAGGATCACGTGAAAAGCTTTCTCAAGATTTTGAAGTTCGCCACACGTTTGAGCTCGATTTTGATGACCCATGTGCAGTGACCCCGTGGTCAGACTGGTCGCCTTGCAGCTCACGTGTCTGTGGAAGAGGAGTTCGTGAACGATGGCGCATGTTCCTTAGGAAGTCGGCCCAAACTATGGATTGTGGAATCAAAATAATGGAAAAGGATGTGTGTTTTGGCCTGATTCCCGACTGCAAGAAGGCCTTAATGATGAAGAATTTCACAGGTAACGAATGTAATTACTTTGATATGAAAATATTTCGTAGTGGGAAAGAGCGACGTTTTTTTTGTATTAATATGTAATCAGTGATAACTAAATTTAAAAAGGGAATATTAAGAAATAAAGTTCTAAGATAGGGCAAATATATTCATAGTTTAGACTTAAACTGTATTATGTTAGTTTGATTATGTATGGACAGACCCCATTATAGGTAATAAAAGCTTTTGTTTCAGAAGATATATATATATATATATATATATATATATATATATATATATATATATATATATACGCTCATACATAACCTTCCAGGTTTTCTTACATCCAATATAGGTTATATTGGTATCATTCTAAGTAAATTTCTCTTATGTAATCATGCATCCAGACCAATCATATGGGATCCTGAATTTTCCTTTCTGTTTCATGTACAGGAGACATTTACAATTAGAATTTCATGCATGTATATACTGCATTTCAGAAAGGGAATCCAGTTGGTTTTTGCAGAATGTTAAATTTCGCATGTCTAGCAGGTGCATTCTTTTTCACCTTCATTGTTCCATTCTCTGTAGTGTGCTGGTACACGAGAGCTTTGTGACTGATGCTGTATTTGCGGCACGGGTTCAAATTCTGTTTGGAACATATTTTAACAATGTCATTTGATTTTATTGGTATCATTCAGTCTATCTTTCTTCCTGTATATAAATACATATTACGTGGGAGATAGTTATTCAATAGCTGCATGAAATACATAGTAAATAATAAATTATGAACTAATTAACAGTTTTAATGAAAAAAAGTCTCCATCTGGCAGCCATTTGCAGTTTACCAGAGGAATTTGGTCCATGCCGTGGGAATTTCCAAAGATGGTATTACAATCGGCAGATGAAAAAATGTCTTCCATTTACATATAGTGGCTGCCGTGGAAATGATAACAGATTTGACAGTGAAGAGGACTGTATTGTTCAATGTGCCGACTTTATGGGTAAGTGAAAATTCCTCATTAAAATCAGATTTAATGTACGAATATAAAAGCAGACTAAGTAAGTTCTGATCTCTACAAATCAAATAATCTGATGTTTGCTAACTTTGAAATACCTCCAAGAACGTCCCCAATTCAACAGTAACTAAGCCATTTAGATTCTACTGGAAAACAGCGAGAAATGTTTATTTACAGGGAAAAGTCATTTGGATTGGATAGTCGACCTTGTTTATGCGTTCTTTTTTAGTATTCCAAGCTTAAATTTATTATTAAATAGCACATCTATTCTCTTTTCTGTCATAAATTGTATGCACATATGAAATGAATTGTCTAATATAGTTATATATAATCGAATTTATTATGGCCATAATAATACCGTCAACATTGGGAAAACACTAGACTGTCGTTTCTGATTTTGTACTGCAGTACTCTCAAACGAGGCTGGTACTACCCTATCGTTTCCTGTTTACGACAGAACAAGCGTGAATAACTATTCCGTAGCTCCACTTGACATACAAATGGAAATAAGTCGCACTCTTTACAAAGTCTGTTTCATTAAGTTGCAATAATTTGTTCAATCCCGCGGTAAAATCTGTGGAATCAATGCTGCTATTCTCATGACAAGTCCCCATCGAGCCTCTTACAAAGTCCCACCAGAAGACGTTTCAACGCCATCAGCCGATCATCGTATATAAATTTCCTGGTTATTCAACAGGTGTTACCTTCCGTGATGCAAATGTTGACCACTGCACCATAGCTGTTAATCACATATATGGGTCTGCTGTACCACTGCGTAGACGTGACGAAGTGAAAATGAATGACTTGCTCCACACGTTTCATTCATAAAATTTAAATTCATGCGCATATCAATTGTTCAAAAATAAAACTTTTTAGCTAGGATGACGTTCGTATTAGTTATTTTGAAATCCTAAGTAATTTATTATTTCAGTTACATTTTGGGATTCACATTACTTTTTTTTTGATATGTATATCGCAAAAATATTGATATGTATATCATCCCATATCTATCTATCTATCTATCTATCTATCTATCTATCTATCTATCTATCTCTCTCTCTCTCTCTCTCTCTCTCTCTCTCTCTCTCTCTCTCTCTCTCTCTCTCTATATATATATATATATATATATATATATATATATATATATATATATATATATATATATATAAATATATATATAATCTTCTTCCTCGTCAAAATGTAATATTTAATAAACATTCCTTTTTTTGTTCTTCAACGTATCTTGCATGTATAACTTACATAAAAACAGGTTTTGAATTAGAAGAAACTGTCAGTGTTTTGACAATACGTCTTTTATCTGGATAATGAAGCAGCTGAGAGAGAAAACAAGGCCCATTGCATTGTGAATGAAGAGCAGAAATATACCCTAAAGAATGAGTGTTAAATTTAGTGTAGTATATAGCAATGACTATGAATGGGAGCGGGCTTAAATGGCAAACTTAAACCGTCACCCTTACCCACCTCCAAAGCATAAATAAAATGGGTAACATAAATTATATTCAAATATGTTTTGAGGTTTACAGTAGTAATGAAAAACATATTTATTATTTTCAGAGAAACAAGAAGTGTCCCAAATTAATGATATAAACGCAGAACTGGTTCAGGCTAGCGACGATGAACTAAAGATACTAATGATGAAGAAGCAGACGATGGCACAGGGAGTACAGGACACTACAACCAATATCGTCCAGGAAAACAACCGACCCGATGACATGGAAGTGACGATGAAGAAGAAAAAGAAAATGATGAGAAAGGCGAGAAGATTGGAAAAGATTAAGATAAAGAAAATGAAGAATAAGAAAAAGGAAAACATGACCCCTCCCTCTCCTGATGATTGTATGATCACTCATTGGGGAGAATGGTCTGCGTGTTCCGTCACGTGTGGTAGAGGTACCATGACAAGGAGCAGGATGATTAAACGAGATGCCCAAAATGGAGGCAAGAAATGTCCGAAGAAACTGGAGAGGACCAAGAAATGTAAAGCCAAACAGTGCCGTAAGTTTTACGTATCAATGATGTTATCACATCTATACATCCTTATGTCATTCCATATTTGCTTTAGTAGTTCCTGATTTAATTACCCATCTGTTCACATACACGAAAATATAAGTATATTCTTACTTAGATATATACTGACTGACTGAGTAACAAGGATAACATTTTGTAAAAGATGATTATATGGTATGAGACGAATAGACCTTAATCCATATATATTCTTGTAAAATAATGTTTTGAATGGCCAAATTTTTCAAGGCACCCTATTTTTGACGCCCTCATAATTTCGTAAAAAAAAAGCTCATCTTCAAATTAAATATGGCGTTTCCCGAGCTTTCTTTCTTAATACGATCAACTGGTCAAGGTCCCAACTGGGTCCCAACTGGTCAAGGTCCCAACTGGTCACGGTCCCAACAAAAATCCATTACATTTCTTCATGCAATTCATTCATGTAAACAATATCTACTCCTCTGCAACATTAAGCATCATCGTGCTTCAGACGTAAAGTCGAATATCCGCATCACCTTTTCCCATCGTTCTTTTATTAAGTTTCTTGTCAAGGACCCACTATTCCTACTAATGTAGTCCAGACAATAGCCTCCGAAAACCGAACGTTGACAAACAACTTTGTTGATTTTGATATATATGACATGTACCATAGTTAATCATTTTGTTTTGCAAATTTTGTTTTGCAATAAAATACTAGGTGTAAAGCAAGTGGTTTTTTAAACGTGACAACGGGTTCTCGAATATTTCAGAATAATGTTAGATTCACAACAAGTGCCTGGTCGTTAATCTAATTTGATTTCATGTGTTGTTCTAGCAATTGACTGTCACATGTCGAGCTGGAGTCCCTGGAGCTCTTGTTCTGAAACATGTGGACCCAAGGCCGTCCAGATGCGGCGACGCACGGTCATTCAAAAATCCCAACACAACGGTGCCTCTTGTTCATCACGGAAAGAAAAACGATTCTGCAACCTTCCGGAGTGCACAGATTCATCGGTAGGTCTAAGCGTATATGTAATACAAAATTTAATAATTTGTTCATTTATATGGCTGACTTGTAGCAAACCTAGCAATGTTTATATATCTTTTAAAGACATTTTTTTCCTTATAAAATATTTTGGAAATTATACAGAGGTCCGTTAAATTGAATTTCCAAACATTTAGGGATTTATTTAATTGCTTAATATAAAGACAATTTTAGATTTATTAAATTTCCACCATAATGTTTGATACAAAGGTGGAGAGACGTAGGTTTAAGATATTTTCCTGATACTGTATTTACCAGCTATATCATGCAACGTATCCTTCAATGATTGGAAAGGATATGTTGGGTAAGTCACAAAACATGGAAACACCGATAGATAAAAATACAGAAAATGCTATATTTAGATTCCAAATTAAATGTATGTATGTATGTATGTATGTATGTATGTATGTATGTATGTATGTATGTATGTATGTATGTATGTATGTATGTATGTATGTATGTATGTACGTTCGTACGTACGTACGTACGTACGTACGTACGTACGTATGTATGTATGTATATACTTACGTATGTATGTATATACTTACGTATGTATGTATGTATGTATGTATGTATGTATGTATGTATGTATGTATGTATGTATGTATTTATTTATGTATGGTGTCTACTAAAAGTTAAGTTCAAAAATTTTAAATATTAAGATTCGAAAACATAATGACTAAGATCAACAGTTCAATGTACTGACTTTATGGGTAAGTGATATACGCAAACATAACGAATTACAAGAGAAGTATAAAACACAGTGCTGTTAAAATTCTATAAATGTATATATAAAAGATAAAGGTAAAATTCGTAAGATCCTTAAAATAGGTCAAGTTATCGTGTATTATGAGAGGTTTTGATTTCAAAATAATATCAGATTTCTCAATATTTTACTCGGTTTTGAAAACTGTAACAAACTTTATGCAGCTGTTGCAATGGCGTGACATTGGAGAGTTAGTTCTATTATATAAACACACGTCATTTTAAACAAAATGGTATTCAAGGATAAATATGTAACAGAGCAATGCATTGTATTTTTACATGAAAAATCTCACCTTTTTTATTGCAGGCAATTGACAAATTTATTAAAGAAATGCAGGCTCATCCACCATACAACTGAGAACAAAAGTACTATTTGCGGCAGGGATATACATGTGTTCTTTGTTCATATGGACATACTCACCACAGCAACTGTATAAGTGGATCGATATAGCGAATCTTTCATTCCATTCTTGTGTAGCCATAATTTCTTTCGTTCTAAACGAATCAGAATCTGTGAAATTTTGTTGTAATGCGAATGAGGAGGACACATAATTATGTTTCCAAGGACGTCAATAAGATGATTAATTGACATAAAATCAAAAGCATGATAGGATAGTTTAGAACCATCTGTTTTAGAACAGCTCCTATAAATGGCAGTTGAATTTGGCGCAAAGACTTGATGATGGATGTATATGTACTTTACATCATTTGAAGGGCAAGTTTAATTATGCCATTAATTATTTTCCAAATATATATCAGACTCGCATTATACAGAGTCTATGATATATCAAGGCCCGTACTATAGACAATCTATGATATATCAAGGCCCGTACTATACACATTCTAGATATATCAAAGACTGTACTATACACATTCTATGATATATCAAAGCTCGTACTATATACATTCTATATGATTTATCGAAGCTCGTACTTTAGACATTGTATGATATATCAAGGCCCGTACTTTAGACAGTTTATGATATATCAAGGCCCGTACTTTAGACATTTTATGATATATCAAAGCGCGTACTACAGAGGTTAAATGTTATATCAAGGCCCGTACTATAGACATTATCCGACATATCGAGGCCCGCTTCGTACAGATGCTTGGATATATCAAGGAATGTGGCCATTACGGAAATACAGAAGTCAAAGTGCCTTTATCAGCTTTCATAGATAAATTAGCAGACTTTTGCGATTTGCTTATCTTTGATTCTTAGAAATAATGAAAGAGATTTATACTCATTCGTATTTTGAGGAGCTCTGCCATTTGCACAGAATTCTCTTCCACCACAAATTACCGTTAGAATGAAGTTCGCTTCTACTATATTTGGATTGAAATGAACTGTAAATAATGGTGTTGTATTAGGAAGGAATTTACAACAGTGTTTAATATATAACGCATGCTAAGATATTTGTATAATTGTAATTAATTACATCCTCCTTAGCCTTTTTGTTGATCACATATAATCACACGGAAACACATTAATAGTGCCATATGTCGGAAACTACAAGTTAAATAGAGGCAACTAGTGTACAACAAGGCGTGTAGATAATTCAACACAGAACTAAATAAGAACAAAATCAAAGAAAATTACAATAGTTATTGGAGCAATGTTTAAACAGCATAAAACTGTATCTGATATTTGACAAAACACACACGTGTTACATCAAAATTATTGGGGTTTTATGCCGTCTTTGTGAGTTTACGACATACTAGTAAGATTCAAGACATAAGATAAAACAAGTTCAGTTGTAGTAACAAATTTAGAAGCTTTTGTGTAGAACTGCACTTGTATCTCGACAAAACATGCATGTGTTACATTCTTAGTAATTATTTTTGTATCACATACCTAGAATATTTGTAGACAGTTGACCAAAATCCTACAATAAGGGTCGAATCTACATAATTATTCATTGCGTTTTGGGGATATTTTAAAAACCTGCCATATGAACGCATACGTTGGGGATGTGACGGCAAGTAAGAAATTTACATATACATTTCTTATATATAAATGTACGTTAATTAGTTTGCTATGTGCTAAGGTGTATGTAAATCCCATATACGATGGATCCAACTGCAGAGACCCAAATCTGCCGCTGCATAAAGTGTCGGCAAGTCTTGTTTTAGAAATTTTCTTAGGTGCAATTAGTAGAAGAAATAACATATACCCTGATCTGTCGGCGCATATTGCGACGGCAGATCAGGCAGAATGCTATTTGAAGTTATTCCCAACTTGTAACGTGTATATAAGGTATGTGGCACAGTGTTCTATATCTCGTATCATTACTGTAGCCGTCTGTGCATAGTATTGCATTCTTGTGACTGTTTTGTCGATCTTAATTTATACAGTTTTTGATAATGTACAAGAAATAACCTATCCTTCATTAAACATTTAGCTAGTGTTAAAACTCAGATAATATTTTAGACTACCGTGTGGATATACTCTGTTGAGCGTGTCACAAAAATACCTAGGTCAATAAGCTGTTCATTGGAACACTCACTTGACCTTAATCTGTTCCGACTGAACGGTATTTGAACACTCGACTTAATCTGTTCCGACTGAACGGTATTTGAACACTCGACTTAATCTGTACCTACTGCACGATATAGGTTTGCAAGCAAATTCATCCCTTTGAGAAGAAAAACCTAAATCCATACTTTCTTCAGTATCTGGCAGTCGTATGTACGTTACCTTATATTTTGCAACATATTCATATGAATATACATTACAAAATATCAAATTATATATGAATATGATTATTTTGTTCCCATGGTAACGTGTGTAACACTTTTGAAATATTGTCAATAGTCATATTATTTAGTTTTCTTTCAAATCGACATTCATGCATTTTGCTTGAAACATAATTATATATTTCACAGCGACTACAGACATCTGTAATTATAAAACTTATTAGGAATTATGTATCCTTGCTGTCTTATGTTTAAAAATAATCTTCAAGGCAGAATGCTATTTTGGTATCCACCATATCATATCGTATTAATATACTAAGTTAACGGAAATTTATTTCATACGCACGGGTTTGAAGTGTTGGGAAAGTGTGAAAGACGAATTGAATTATGGATGAAAAGATGAATGAATATCATCGTTGATGAATGGATGGATGGGGTTGGGAGTGATATCACTGTTCATGATTTGTTTTGTAAACAAAATAAAAATAAGGTTGATCAGCTTGTTAATAATTTTTTGAAAGTATGCATATAGAAAATAAATAATGTCTTCCGCTTTCGATGCGCGCGCAACATCATGAACTGTCCGAATTAGATTTCTAGGATTTCAAAAGCAAAAATCGCATCAGAAGACTATAATCATGCGATGTTCCTTAGTATACTTTAGTATCCAACGAAAACTGATAAAGATATATGTTACTATTTGTCATATGGTTTGAATTACGTTAATAATTTACAGCGTGCACTTGAAGATATGTTTGCAATCATGTCTTGCACACTGTTTTTCAACAGATTCATGTATCTGTGAGATCGTGCCATTAAAATGAAACATCGGAAGATTTCAATACATGGGCAAAATATGATGAAACCATATTTCTCTTATTTCCCACACGTTAAAGTTATCGATAAATGATAGACGACAAAGAGATAACACTTATCAGCACGCCAGCCTAATTAATGGTATGTAAACATTTCGTGTGCACGTACGATCTCATTAATGCATACATCATCATAGGTATAAACGATTCAATGGTTTGAATGTTCAAGTAAACTCCATGCATGCCGTAGATACCAGTCTTGACTTGCAGACGAGCACGTTGATATAACTGGAAAGTTCATGGACCTTTTACTACTAAAAGGAAAACACTCATCGCAAATAATACACAATCTGCTATTGCATGCACAGGTGGATTGATCACAAAGTAACATCATGTAATGCCAACAATAATGAAGGCGTTTTATTTCGACACGCTACTTGACCATAAGACCACAGATAACTAGAAACGCCATTTTTTGAAAAGATATAAAAATTTCTCGCTCATTTACCTCATAATTTTCCCCGCCGATGTGAAGGAATGGAGTTCGGAGAGGAATTTGCAAATTTATGAGAATTACGTCACTGTTTTGCGAATGATGTCACTGACTAACTAACTGGGGGAGATGGGGAGTTTTTAGTTACCCGTCTCTGATACTGACTTGCCAGTTAAGATCTGGTACCAGCGTTTATCAATGCCACTTATTGATTTGTGTGATTTTCTTTTCGAACTATTCGTAATGTTCTCTTTTAAACTTTGTAGAAAACACTTTTAACTTAGTTTGTACGAATACATTGCGTACAGTTATCACTCATAGCTTGTCAGTACAACTGTATTGACCTTATCTATTTCACCATTAGACGATTTTTCTTTTCATTTAAACTGTTTTGCTCTATATTGTCCATATTTCTAATTTGATTTCTGCTAAGCTCGCAAAGAGAGTTTTCAATTCGCAATTTACACTAGGACTACGCATGAGCGTGTTTTTTTTTGCTCCACACATTTTGGTCTCAAATGACCTTAAAGTTGCCGTCATAGATAACATAGTTGGATTGTAAAATATGTTAATGATAGACGTATTATATTTTTGTCGCTCACTAAAGTGTTTTAAACTTTAACAAAAGTCTTCAAAGCGTACATCTGGACTAATTCTTTACCACGGAAAGATCGTTAATAAGTGTTAAAAAATTGTGATTGTATCCATCGATTGATTTCATTGATTGATTGTATCCATCGATTGATTTCATTGATTGATTGTATCCATCGATTGATTTCATTGATTGATTGTATCCATCGATTGATTTCATTGATTGATTGTATCCATCGATTGATTTCATTGATTGATTGTATCCATCGATTGATTTCATTGATTGATTGTATCCATCGATTGATTTCATTGATTGATTGTATCCATCGATTGATTTCATTGATTGATTGTATCCATCGATTGATTTCATTGATTGATTGTATCCATCGATTGATTTCAGAATATCGTTTACATGCTATCATTTGTTTCTGTGCAATGAATTTATTATTGAAACTTAGATAATATGTTAGAGGCAAGTACGTGAGAATGAGTCAATTTATTGAATAAAATGAGTTAATTCACTAAGTGATAATGAGTTAATTCACTGAGTGATAATGAGGTGATTCAATGAGTGAGAATGAGTTGATTCACTGAGAGAATGAGTTAATTCACTGAGTGATAATGAGTTGATTCACTGAGTGTGAATGGGTTGATTCACTGAGTGTGAATGAGTCAATTCACTTAGCGAGAATTCGTTGATTTACTGAGTGAGAATGATTAAGTTGGTTATAAAGAGTGTTTCTGAGTAGATTTAATTCACTAACCGATTATACTTGCTAATAGGTCGAGTACAAACAACACGATTCTGATGTTCCATCGCATCATGCACAGAACAAAAACGCTCTATGTTGTTTCCTTGCTGATTACTTCGAACAAACTGCATAGACCCAGATTTGTCGGCACATTATTCGACGGCAGATCTGTGTCTGTGCAGTTGTCAGTTTGACTCGATCTATACGCGAATATAGACGGTATTTATCCGTTATGTTCACATATGCCTGATCCCTGTATTATTGTTGATTTTATAATTTATTCAGGTAATCAATTAGAATGTATCTGAGCAATGTTGGGTGATAATTTTGCCTGTACAGTTCCATGAATAGAATGTATCTTTTGTACAGTAGGTATGAGTGATCTGGTTTATTTGATTGTTTCATATTTGTATTTTTTATTTATGAACATCACTGTTTAATTATTATGATGTGCATTGGTAAATGAATTGGTCTGTGACCATACATTTTTGTACATTTTGAACCATTTGTATTGTTGTAATTTCATGTTCTACAAGTTTATAATGTGAAGAAAATGTATATAAATATATATATAAATATATATAATAATCTTAACTGTATTTTTACACTAAGCAAAATCTGTTGTATTTACAGTATCGTATGTAAATTATTTCAAGTGCTTAAACAGTAAGTATTATAAGTGACTGAAATAGTTTATTCTTGCTAACTCCTGACAGCTGAAACATTCATGCGCAGTCACATAAAGTACAAATATTAAATAGTAAACTTCCGTTACTTTAAACGCATTTGTTTTAAATCAGCCTTTTTACCTTGAATAAAACTATGTATCTTTCTTTTTGTGGACGATAAAACCAATTAACGATTTTTTTTGCACAAGATTCAATGGAACATAAACTTAATTATGTTCGCAGACGACTAAACAATAATTGGATTAATTAAAGTTGCTTGTGATTCTATGCATTTACCACTCAAAATTTTGAAAATACATTTTACAAGTTTTATTGTGGTAAGCAAGCGTAGACTGAAAATATTTCCCCGAGTCACATTACCTTGAAACTGAAAATTTTTCATAAAATGTTGTACTCAGGGCAGTTTGTATTTGTTTATTTGTTCTTATTCATTCTGATGCAAATTCAGATGACATTAAAGCAGAATACAGAATTCCTTGATAAACCCGACTACCTCTAAAGGTATATAAGAAAATATAAGATAAGGACCATTCCTTTCAACCATTCTCGAACACTGTAAGACTATGTAAGTTAGTTACAATACTACATTGCCTTCTAAAATTTGATTCTTACATTTACTGTACGGTAGCGACATCTTATCTTATTATGTGTACATAAATGTAATCTTGCGGCATTTATATACAAATTATATACATTTATGCTAACACAACGAAAGTTTACATTTTGTTTCGTTTTCCCATCGTACATATAGTTTTAAACATGATCTGAAGGTGGAGTTCTTTGAAGTAGAAAAAATTATGTGCGGGAGGCGGAAACACCAAGTTTGAGTTTTCTACACTCAGTGATGGTTTACAAATATCCATTTAAATGGCATATCAAACAGACCAGTCGCCATTTTGAAAGGGATTGGGATGTGTGTGTGTTACTTTAAATTCATTGCCAGTCAAACTAGATGGATTTTTATGTCAGTGGTTTTCAGTTTTGCATTTAAATATTGTGATAACGTAATTTGTTAACAAAAATAAAAAGTCTTTTCCGAAGCTGTATTTGTGATTTTTGATATTTTTCTTGAGATAACACAAAGAGTGTTAAAGAAGGCTCCTTTGAGATTATCTCACTGGCTGAGTGCTGAAGATTGTTCATTCGAGTCTATCTCACGTGGTAATTTACCTGATGAGCGCTAAACAAAGCTCACTTGAGTCTGTCTCGCGTGGTAATTGCCGAGGAAGGCTAAGTGAATAAACATCTCGTGATAAATTCACGAACTAGCATCAGATCACCTCTGCATTATATGCTATCTCGACGTATCAGCCCCAACCCCACCCCCCACCTTTATTTGAAACTAAGAGAAACTTACGTATAATAAATATAACCAAACTAATGCATGATATCCAAGAAAACCTAACAACTTTCTTTCCTCCTACAGCAGAACAACTCGATAACTGCCTGCGTTCATTGCTTGAAAAAAACATGCCCCATCCTGCATGTGCAAAATATCAATTAAAATGTGTTCTCCGTCTTATGGCAGTGTTAGTGACCAGCTTCGCACTATTCATAAACAAACCTATGAAGTAGCTAAGAAGAACGTCACAAACATAGTCCATTTAGCAAAATTATCCCACTACAATACTAAGATTACGGAGAGTTTCAGCTGCAAAGAGCTCTTCGAGATAACTAACAAACTAATGTCAAGGAACAAAATGTACGCCACTTCCAACTACATTCTCTCTAGCAGACCTTCCAGACCTATTTGGAAATTTCTTACGTGACAAAGTACAAAACATTACAGATACGCTTGACAACACAATTTCAATTGACTCGTCGTCATCATACAGTTACGATACAGAATTTCAGCGACAGCGATTATGAGCATTTGAACATGTCTCTACGGATTTAGTACGGAAAATCGTGATGAAGAGTGCACCCAAGTCATGTGAACTTAATCTAATTCCAACATCATTGCTGCTTGAGTGCTTAGACCCAATATGATCTTCACAAACTGATGTTATTGATATTTCTCTCATCTGGGAAATTCCCATCATTTTTCAAAACTGCCATCGTAAAGCCTCTGCTGAAGAAACCAACACTTGACCATAACGATTAGAAGAACTACCGCCCAGTTTCTAATCTCCCGTTCATATAAAAAATCTTAGAAAAAGGTGTTCTAACCTAACTTGTATCTCATTTGAATTCAAACAGTCTTTTAGCAATGTACCGTCTGCATATCACCCTTGCCACAGTACTGAAACTACTCTTCTGAATGACATTCTCTCTTCTGTGGATATCGGTAAGATTACAGTCCTCACCTTCCTTGATCTGTATGCAGCATTTGACACAATGGACCATACTATATTACTTCTCCAGCATGTATTTAACATTCACAATGCATCCTTACAGTGGTTCAAGTCCTACGTAGTCAACAGGACACAAATTATATCTGTCGATGGAATACACTCCAGCCCTGTTGATCTATGTTGTGTTGTTCCACAGGGGTCTGTTATTGGACTTGTTCTCTTCATTTTATAAACTCAGACGCTCTCAAGTGTCATAGATCATCACCAAGTGTCTCAGCAATTGTACACTGATGACACCCAAATATACAAGGCTAGCCATCCAGTTGAAGTTTATTCTACCATCCAAGGAGTAGAGAGGTGCATTTCTGATGTGAAATCATGGATGACATGTTACAAGCTGCAGATGAATGATGATAAAACTGAAGCCATTCTGATCACAACACAAAGACTTTCTCAGTCACATCCTTTACCTCAAACAATAAATATTAGCAACACCAACATTAAATTCACGCAGTCAGTACGAAACTTTGGTGTTACTTTAGACAGTACTCTTACATTGCACTAACATGTCATGAACATATGCAAGGCTGCATATCTTGAGCTGAGACGCATCAGCTCCATTCACAAATATCTTTCAGTTAATGACACTAAAACACTTATGTGTTTATTAGTACTTACAAGACTGGACAATTGTAACTCAATTATGTCTGGTTCGTTTCAATATCTACTCCAAAAACTTCAAAAAATTCAAAACACAGCTGCTCTGATCAGTTTTAGAGTATCAAGACCAGAGCGAACTACACGCTGCTCTGTACCCTACACTGACGATCCATTCGATCCAGAATCAAACACGAACTTTGTTCTCTGTGCTACGTTTCACTGACGGACTCCAATCCAGCATTCATATCCGGCCTCACCCATGTTTACACACCGGCAAGATACTTACGCTCCTCTAATGACAATAGTATACTAATTAGTCCCAATATGAAAACGAAGTCATATGGACAACGTTCTTTCGCATACCAGGGCCCAGCAACGAGGAACGAATTGCCCATTTAAATTAGACACAAAGACTCAGTCATCCCCCTCAAGAGTGCTCGTAAAACCCACCTTTTTCGACTGCAAGATCAAACTTAAAGACCTAAAAATGTTTCCTACCTTAAATATTTTCAGCGTATTTTATTTCTCTCCGATTTCATGGTGTTTGTTTTTGTGGTTTTTTGTTGTATTAATATCATTATAGATGTTGTAAAGCCCTTAGAGCTTCTATAGATTAGGCGCTATACAAAGTCCTCCTTATTATTATTATTATTATTATTATTATTATTATTATTATTATTATTATTATTATTATTATAATATCTCACGTGATGAGTGTTGAATAAAGCTCACTGGAGTCTGTCTCGTGTGGTGAGTGCTGAGGAAGGCTAATTGAATCAATCTCTCGTGCTATCTCACGTGATGAGTTTTGAAGAAAGATCACTGGAGTCTGTCTCGTGTGGTGAGTGCTGAGGAAGGCTAATTGAATCAATCTTTCGCGATATCTCACGTGATGAGTGTTGAAGAAAGCTCACTGGAGTCTATCGCACGCAGTGAGTGCTGAGGAATGTTCGTTGAAGGCAATCTGACGATGATGAGTGCTACAGAGGCTCATTGAGGTCTCGGTAGATCTTTATGACGATGACTAGATTAACATATATTGTATCTTAAAGATAGTTATCATTCATCCTTATCATTATCTTGCAGTATATCAACATATAATAAAGTCATCATACATGTAGGATTGAGCAACAAGCAAATTGATATAGGTAAAGCGCTAGCCCGTCTTAAATGTTTAGGCTCTAATAAACAGTAAAACAGAAAGTGTAAAAACAAGCTTTGTAAAATTCAACAGATAATTTATATCCCTGGAAAAAGATTGTAATAAATGGAAAAAGAACTCAGTTTTATGAATCAAATCCAAATTTTATTCAAGAATAATCCACGAATTAAATTACAAAAGTCCTAGTAATGAAATGTTCTAATAGATTAAAGTTCGAGTCCTGTTGGAAAATCAAAGATGGAAGATGATGACATATGTTGAAGTCTTTTGTGTTTATAATTCCTTGTAGAATCCAGCGAATTAACACTCCGGTGTCGGAAATCCGATTAATAATTTAGTAAACTGTCTTTGTCCAGGAATTACGTATGAACACATCAAATATTTCCAGAGATACAAATTAATTCTTTAAAATCCAAGTGAACTGAAGGAAAGTTAACATGGATTCGAAAACGGGCTACAACAAAAGAAAATGACTCAACGTCAGATATAAAAGCCCAGAACTAACTACATTACGCTAAACAAAGAATATAACGTATTCTAATACGTAGTTTTGAAGAAAAACAACAAATTGTGAAATCACGAGGGGGCGAGGAGTCCCGTGATCGTTTATATCATATACTCCTTACTTGACCCTGAGGAGAACCAATCCTTTTTAATTTAAGAATAAAAAGTTGTTTACTTCTTAATTCGCTAGTGGCATCTTGACATTGGCAACAACCATTGATTTTAAAATTAAAATAAAACCTGTTTACGTGGTTTATACTAATTCTGCGTCAAAGCCAGGATCTGGGTGAACATTACTTGTTTACCAACGAAAAATTCACACCAGCCGATTTTCTAGACAAAAAAACCCACATCATCTCTAATGAATAAATTTGCATTACAATAGCATGTAATGAAAAATAAAAAAAGAATATAAAACTGACAAACAATATTAAATTAAAACAAATATATATAAAATCAGATATGGGTAACACCAGTCTGACAGTTTACGAAACTAAAAACGATGTTCCACGATCACACCCGATGCTGCCTCACATTTATACTCATAATAAATTTACAACGATTAGTTCTTAGCATTTATATGCCAATTTTAGCGCTAATATTACATAAAAATGAACCTAAATATAAATGCCTAACAGTACAAGGATGAAACATGATGCATGATCAAACAACCTTATTTCCAAATAATCTTAATCATTTTTTGAAGCATATTGCAGTATCCTTCATTATTTACTATAGGTTTAAATAATCAATTTTTTTTTTACATAAGTGATTATGTGAATTCTATACTTCGATAACCCAACCTCTGACAGTTCACCCTTCGATAAATACCTAGCCACTCAAGAAATTGTATCTAAAAAAAATCATTCGAACTATACACAAACAATCAAATAAATTTTACACTTCGATAAATACACACATGTATCATTTAAATATTCCCCCTAGATAGTTTTCAAATCAGCAGATTTCATCGAACAACACACGTATTTTTCTTTCATGAGTCGGTGCACATGGCGCCAGAATACCTAGCTCAGTCCTCACCAAGCAAAGCTCGATGATCCATTTCATTTACCGTTGATGTGGAACTAAGTGGATCGCTGACCCTTGGCAAGGAAAGATGCCAAATCCAATACAAAATCACAAGACAAAGCTTAAAGTCACAGTGATTTTGCTATTAAGCAAATATACTACATATTATCATTCGTTGTTTTTGCTTTCAAAACAAGCAAAACTTGTATCCATTTTTATGAAAATCAGCTGCTTTAATTTCTTATGTCAATGACTTTGAATATAAACAACTAACGGAACCTGTCCCAAAAAATTGCTCGGCTAAATGTTCACTGAAAAGCAGATTTGTAACCGAATTTTTTCCCGGAAAAATCAGACCAGGATTGCAAAAAAAAAAAAAATTATAATAAGTCGATATGATTAAAATTGATGTACTCGTAAGTTTCTTATCGATTCAGTTCACGTGGGAGACAGACATGCTTTTTTTTATTGGATATCAAATAATGACAATCAATGCATCATTTGCATTATGAACTGTCTTTTTGATTACTTTACGCAGTATAATATGAAATCGTATTTTTAAACATCAGCTCTTGACTTTTTTTATTTAAATTTTTCAACGATTTTCACACTCATCATCAAATTTGCTTTACATACACACGTTGATATCTTTAACACACAAAGTATGAATGGCGTTTGCTTCATATTTGTTTTAGAGTGCTAGAACGTAGGTAGTATTGCACAACTGTTCCTGTCTGATAACGATAGTGTGTTAATGAATTATGCGATCCAAATTTGCCATGTACACACGATCCTGCATTTTCCTGTCGAGTCAGCAGTTACGGAGTACCTACATTTACCTACGTCATATCTTTACCCCGAAGGAAAGAAGGACGCAACTGCGCTATTTGAATATTATTTTCCATACTCGATAAATACTGAAGGCACAAATAACAAAATTTAAAATATGAATAGTGGAGTGGGGCACCTTAACAACAATGGAAATCCCAGTCAAAAAGGTCTTGGGCAAAGGTAGCGACACGGAGAATTTAACATGATGAAATTTAACATGGCAGGGATTATAGATCTACAAGGGGAATTGAATATGAGGTATATTGCTGGGACTGTATAGACTCAAAGGGAATTTAGCATGGACAAAACATCTGGGGCTATTTAAGGACAATGGGAATTTAGCATGGACAAAACATCTGGGGCTATTTAAGGACAATGGGAATTTAACATGGACGAAACATCCTGTGCTGTTTACGGACAATGGAAATTTAACATGGACAAAACCTCTGGGGCTATTTAAGGACAATGGGAATTTAACATGGACGAAACATCTGGGGCTATTTAAGGACAATGGGAATTTAACATGGACGAAACATCTGGGGCTATTTAAGGACAATTGGAATTTAACATGGACAAAACCTCTGGGGCTATTTAAGGACAATGGGAATTTAACATAGACGAAACATCCTGTGCTGTTTACGGACAATGGAAATTTAACATGGACAAAACCTCTGGGGCTATTTAAGGACAATGGGAATTTAACATGGACAAAACCTCTGGGGCTATTTAAGGACAATGGAAATTTAACATGGACAAATCCTCTGGGGCTATTTACGGACAATGGGATCTTAACATGGACAAAACCTCTGGGGCTATTTAAGGACAATGGGAATTTAACATGGACGAAACCTCTGGGGCTATTTAAGGACAATGGGAATTTAACATGGACAAAACCTCTGGGGCTATTTACGGACAATGGGAATTTAACATGGACAAAACCTCTGGGGCTATTTAAGGACAATGGAAATTTAGCATGGAAAAATCCTCTGGGGCTATTTACGGACAATGGGATCTTAACATGGACAAAACCTCTGGGGCTATTTAAGGACAATGGGAATTAAACATGGACGAAACCTCTGGGTCTATTTAAGGACAATGGAAATTTAACATGGACAAAACCTCTGGGGCTATTTAAAGACAATGTGAATTTAACATGGACAAAACCTCTGGGGCTATTTAAGGACAATGGGAATTTAACATGGACAAAACCTCTGGGGCTATTTAAGGACAATGGAAATTTAACATGGACAAAACCTCTGGGGCTATTTAAGGACAGTGGGAATTTAACATGTACAAAACCTCTGGGGCTATTTAAGGACAATGGGAATTTAACATGCACAAAACCTCTGGGGCTATTTAAGGACAATGGGAATTTAACATGGACAAAGCCTCTGGGGCTATTTAAGGACAATGGAAATTTAACATGGACAAAACCTCTGGGGCTATTTAAGGACAATGGGAATTTAACATGCACAAAACCTCTGGGGCTATTTAAGGACAATGGGAATTTAACATGGACAAAGCCTCTGGGGCTATTTAAGGACAATGGAAATTTAACATGGACAAAACCTCTGGGGCTATTTAAGGACAATGGGAATTTAACATGGACGAAACATCCTGTGCTGTTTACGGACAATGGAAATTTAACATGGACAAAACCTCTGGGGCTATTTACGGACAATGGGATCTTAACATGGACAAAACCTCTGGGGCTATTTAAGGACAATGGGAATTTAACATGGACAAAACCTATGGGGCTGTTTACGGACAATGGGAATTTAACATGGACAAAACCTATGGGGCTATTTACGGACAATGGGAATTTAACATGGACAAAGCCTCTGGGGCTATTTAAGGACAATGGAAATTTAACATGGACAAAACCTCTGGGGCTATTTAAGGACAATGGGAATTTAACATGGACGAAACATCCTGTGCTGTTTACGGACAATGGAAATTTAACATGGACAAAACCTCTGGGGCTATTTACGGACAATGGGATCTTAACATGGACAAAACCTCTGGGGCTATTTAAGGACAATGGGAATTTAACATGGACAAAACCTATGGGGCTGTTTACGGACAATGGGAATTTAACATGGACAAAACCTATGGGGCTATTTACGGACAATGGGAATTTAACAATAAACAAAGCCTCCGGGGCTATTCAAGGACAATGGTATTTAACATGGACAACACTACTAATATGCTTTAATTTGCTTCGAGCTGATGTAATTGTGAACAAAATGCTACCGTCGGACGTCTTTAAATACATGTCTTAGGAGATGTTACATTTTCTATAGTGGTACAAGTTACACTGTTCATGACGTCACACGTTGCATTGTACGTAGCTTTAGACGTTACCTTAAATATAAAGTTACAAGTTCCATTGTATAAAGTTACGTTGTCTATAGCGTTACAGGTTACAATATGTAGAGTTACAAGTAACAATGTAAACAGCTTCCATACAAATCTTACAAGACCAACTCTCCAAACTGAAGAAGCAGTCATTCGTTTGGAGTAAATTCGATATTTATGTGTACCTTTGTACAAACCTGTACCATTCTGGGTTCTTTGGAAACTTTTATCAGTTTTTTGAATGGGTTAATTCTTAATTGGCACACATCAATCTAACTTGCCGTCTGTACTTGCTTATACGACAAGTCCAACCGCAAACTTCACAGATCCAGATCTGCCGTTTCACAATGCGCGTGCAGATCTGGTTATGTGCAGTTTATTAGGAGTAACCATTAGTACAGACAATATAGACCGTTATATGCAGGCATATTATAATATGGCAGAATACATCTTTGTGTGTTGCAGATTGACTCGTCGTATAAGCGAGTAAGAGACGGTTAAGCTATTTTCCACGTTCGTGATAAATCCTAGGGCAGTTATGGAGACCCCATGAATCTATGCATCTAGAGCTGACATCCAGTAGGCAACGTATTCCCACTGAATAAGCTGCCAAATGGCAAGTCACATACAGATGATAACTACCCTGTGAAAAAACTGAAGATGGATGGAATTTGAAGGATAATTTACTTATTTATTCAATTTTAACTTGGTAACAGCAAGTAATACTCACGAAATGACGATTGTCAATCTTTAGATATTTTTGGTAATACTGTATTAACACAATTAAATTCTTGGAAAATTCTTTCTTTTTTAACCTTAACATGATGTAACAGTGAGTTCGAGATGCGCTGACCCATAAGAACGCTGACTAAAATAGGCTAACGCAATCTTAGATGATGGATATGTATGGTGATTTGATTTTGTGTATTATCGATGATTGGCGGCAGTTTATGGTGTGACATCACATTTGATCTTCACTTTAATATTCTGACACCACGGTGCTGATGGATGGCAAATGTGAAGCGTATTCATGGTATTACAATTCAATTGCTGGCATATTGAGAAGGGTTATATCCTCGCATGTATAAAATACTGCAAATGAAAATAACGAGTTTCTAAATCTGCTTTAACACAACGATATAGCAGTGCTTTAAGGTTAATGACGTGTGCACACATTCCAATACATCTTAATGACGTGTACACAAATTCCAATTATTTTTAATGATATATGCATCTTATTATGCTCGTATGTAGCTATATAATTGATCATACCTTTAACCCAAATTTACAGGGGTCTAATGCATCAACTTTTTTTGGAGGAAACGTTTTATATAGAAAGTCTGTCTTCAGCATTACGTTTAAGCGCTTTCGTATCGGGTTGACCTTACAATTGACCCTAGTATGCAAAACAGATGTTGAGAACACGATACAACCATGATATAAAAGTTTGACCTAACAAATCCACCCTAGCATACAGAGATCGAAAATACGATACAGCCATAATAGAAAAGTTTGACCTAACAAATTGACCCTTGTATACAGAGGTCAAGAAGACGATACAGCCATGCTATAAATGTTTGACCCTTCAATTTGACCCTAGTATGCAAACAGACGTCTAGAACACGATACAGCCTTGATATAAAAGTTTGACCCTTCAATATGATCTTAGTATGCAAAAAGAGGTCAAGAACAAGATACAGCCATGCTATAAATTTTTTACCCTTCCATATGACCCTAGTATGCAAACAGAGGTCAAGAACAAGATACAGCCATGATATAAAGTGGTATTATCAGAGGCAAATGACACTTTTTTACATGTCGTTATTTCGGAAAAAACGATCACACAGGTGAAGTTAGGACTGTATCAGTCTTCTTGAACTGTAGAAGAGTTTAACGTAGATTTTGTTTTATTCACCAGCAGTGAGAAAAATGATTACCCTAGCTGTTAGTGGTAATCAATTAAGTACATCATTTAAAATTTAAAGAGTTACATTCCCATTTAAAGCCATTCGAATACACGTTCCTAACCCCCACAACGAAATAAGTAACAAAATATACTCTATTTACGTTGCTATTAGCATTCACCATACAGGTGGTTTTAGAAAGGCAATTGGAAAATTCATGCATGGCTGAACCTGTCGTTTACATAAAAATATTAAATCAGATTACATTCGACTATCAAAAGCATCAATACCTGACCGTGACGATCAAATGCATCCACACCGAACCGTGACGATTAAAAGCGTCAGTACATGACAATGGCGATCAGCAACATCAATACCGGATCGTTCCATGTAAACTAATAGGTGATTGTCCTCCCTGATGGTTGTAGACGAACTGGATATATACTGTATATATTGTTTGACAAAGCCAAATCTTTATTTTTAAGTTATATTAGTTAGCTATAGATCCTTTTGTTAGGTAGAAATACGGTTTTACTCTTAAATAAAGTCGATTTGGTTACCATTATAACGGAAAACTAAAATCGAAACCAGTTTTGAATGAAAAAGTAATATTTCTCTACTATAATTTTAAACGTACTCACATGTATTGCCAAGTTAAGAATGATATAATGCTTTCTTATTCATATACCTACACCCACTTTTTTTAATATCATGTACATTTGTAAGCAATTTAGAACACTGACCAATGTGAAATGTTCAATAGATATCTCGAATCCACATGCAAGACAATATTATATTACAATTTTCTGATACAAAGTCTGACATGTGTGAGAGCAGTTCTTAACTTTCAATCAGTTTAAGTGTTTACTTCTTAGAAGTATGAAATTAATTTAAACTGACCCTGTTATTGACACTCAGAAAGCTATAATACCATGACAAATATTCTGATAATGGCTGGTAGCAGCAATAAAAAACAAATTCTATAAAATGATTGTTTTCTGGTTAGTTACAATATCCATGTACAGTAAATATAGTAAGCTTTCAAAACTTAACTGCACGTGCAGTATATGAAACATCTTTGTTTCAATTTGAAACAGAAACAATTTGTTTTTAAAAATATTGCTGACTGTGACAGGTAAATAAAAAAAGTTATATAAACGTAAATGTGACAGATAAGTAAGGAATGTGATAGAAGTGTCAATGTGACAGGGAAATAACGAAATTGAAAAGCAGTAAAACAAGAAAATTGTATGGTAAAGTCTTGAAAATAGTTAATATATTATTGTTCATTCCTCAAACACAAAACCATATAAATTACGATATGCATGGAAGCGTACAATTTTGCATAAATGTAGCGTTTCGCTGAATACAACAATAAACTGTCCCTTTATGCTTTTACTTCTTTCTCTGGGTGCACCACTTTCATCTTGTTTTTGGGCGTGCAAAGTTTGAAATTCCTTGACTTCTATTTATAAATGGTCGATTGGATGATGTCTAGATGATACGTTGATACGTCAGATGATAAGTCTAGATGATACGTTGATACGTCATATGAAGTCTAGATGATACGTTGGTTATCAATACAGTATTTTGGCAACATCAGCTCGGAACTATAAGAAGGCAAAGCTTTTCATCACTGGATGATGGAGCAGTATATGTTTCATAATAATAACGACCACAATTAGTACACATTTACCATGTAATTTTTATTATTAATACTGCCACACCATTTTGGAACGCTTCTCATAGGGCATCTGACACCTAGATGACTGTTTAAATCCTTTCTTTCCGTGCACATTTATAAATGGATCCATGTTAGTAGACAGGAAATGGATCTGAAACGGAAATTTACAGTTTTGCTAAAATAAAGAACTTATACGTTCGAAACTGATTAATCAAGACATACACAGAATTTGTACAACTAGAGATTTGTAACACTATAAAAAATATCGGACGGGACAAAATACAATTGCAGATGTTTCCAAATTACTTTATCGGTGTCAGTACGCATTTATTTATACAAAAAGTCCTTTTAAGTATCAATTCATGATGCAAACAGAAGTGACGCCTTCTCCTAATTAATAAACATCCCCATTTTCTTCCATTTCAAATTGTCATTCATTCATTAATTATCTGGTACAAAAAAGTGTTTAAAACATTAAAACTGATTACGAAGAACAACGTGCCTGCTTTGCATCTGGTCGTACCGTATAAACAACGCACTGACGTGGTCTCACTAAACACTGGAATAGCGATGTGTTTGATGGTGGAAGTGAAACTAATCGTGTAAAGAGAGATATGATGTCGCTTTACATACGTGTGTGCGTATAAATGCATGCATATGTATATGTATGAGACAATATGGATGACTGACAAGTGAAATAATATGAAACAGTATGTCCAAATACGTCGTATACAATAATTATATTGCACGTTAGGAATTTGTTTGAAGGAGATCATAGTGATTAAAATATTGTGTAAATATTTCTAAAGAAACATAAATTTAAAGTTTCGTTGACTTCACATGGTGCATGTTGAGTAATGTGAAATAAGTTCTTGCATGTGTTCAAATTTAAAAGAGATGAATGAATATGATTACGCAATAATTTCCAAATTTGGAAGACTGGGCAATGATACAACGTTTTGGAAGATTGGGCAATGATACAACGTTTTGAAAGACTGGGCAATGATACAACGTTTTGGAAGATTGGGCAATGATACAACGTTTTGGAAGACTGGGCAATGATACAACGTTTTGGAAGACTGGGCAATGATACAAAGTTTTGGAAGACTTTGCAATGATACAACGTTTTGGAAGATTGGGCATTGATACAACGTTTTGGAAGACTGGGCAATGATACAACGTTTTGGAAGATTGGGCAATGATACAACGTTTTGGAAGACTGGGCAATGATACAACGTTTTGGAAGATTGGGCAATGATACAACGTTTTGCAAATAATTAAACCTATTAAGAAACCAACACTGAATTTTGCTTTATATGCACTATGGCCATTTATCTGCAGGATCTGTAGCAAGGTAGACGATGTGAAGAATTTGGAAAGAAATGAAATTGTGAAAAACTTGACATTTAAGTAATTTAATCTCGCTATCTCTTGTTTGTAAAAAAAATAAAAAACATCCGAAATAAATATATATCATTTTATCACCTATGAAAGTGAATATATTGGTCTTCCCCTTCAAGTCCTTCAGTAGAATTTATCAGCCGTTTCTGAGACAGCAGGTGTGCGAGATTGGGTTCATGCTTCTCCATCTATGGAAGTCTATGTCATGGAGGTAACTACTTACTGTGCCACGGCGCACCAATATATTGAATCCTCTGGAAAGCTGAATGGATGTACATCATTTCATGAGTATCGCCTAGAGATATAATTTAAAAACTTTTCAGATACGTGTTTATCTGAGGCGAAATATAAGGTGTAATATATTTTATTTTTATACATTGTAATTAATCAATTGATTATATTCTTTAATTCTATCTGAAGTATGATAACATGTTTAGTAGTTTGAATAATCTGCTGTTATTATAAATAATTTTAGTTTTGAAAAATGAATATAAAAATATTGGTCAATAAAATTTGAAAATAAAAATTATGTATGGTTTTCTAGAAACAGATCAGAATACTAAGAGTCGAAATGAGGGGCGCTGATAATAAACCAAGAAGATATTGAGCCTAAGAAATGTTCTTATCTCCTCAACTGAAGTTGGGTGCAAGCGTTGGTTTGGCCCTTTTCTTATGTATACAAATTTCTGTGTTCATCACAACGCTCAGAGAAGGATTTCTGGGAATAGTCAACAGAACTAGTATTAGCATAAAGGATCGTGACATAAAAACAAATGGATAAACATCAACTTGTTTCAAATTAGTTAACTAAAATCAGTCATATTTCAGGAATTTCACACTTAACACAGAACTTTTCCGCATATAAAAAGTCGTATAGCACAATATTAGCGTCGTCGATTTTGGAATTGTGAGTCGAAATTTGCGTCACGTTCAGTGTTTTGAATTTGAGAGATTTCACTGAAATCAGATTTTTTCTGCATCTGCAAAATCTTAATACACGTCAGCAGTGTCGCTATATTGGGACTGAACGCCAGAATC
The DNA here is from genome assembly GCA_029339505.1 of Unio delphinus. Lineage (NCBI taxonomy): Eukaryota > Metazoa > Mollusca > Bivalvia > Unionida > Unionidae > Unio > Unio delphinus. Next base: position 651,982 of record JAQISU010000082.1, read on the forward strand.
AGTGTGTATATCATGGGACTCAGTCAGAATCAGTGTGTATGTCATGGGACTCTAAGTCAGAATCAGTGTCTATGTCATGGAACTCTAAGTCAGAATTAGTGTCTATGTCATGGGACTCTAAGTCAGAATCAGTGTCTATGTCATGGGACTCTAAGGCAGAATCAGTGTCTATGTCATGGGACTCTAAGGCAGAATCAGTGTCTATGTCATGGAACTCTAAGTCAGAATCAGTGTCTATGTCATGGGACTCTAAGTCAGAATCAGTGTCTATGTCATGGGACTCTAAGTCAGAACCATAGTCACTGTCATTGGGTTGTACATCAAAGTCAGCGTCACTATCATGGTACTGTAGGTCAAAATCAGTCACTATCATGAGACTCTACGTCATAACCATGGTCACTGTCATGGTACTGTAGGTCAAAATCAAGCACTATCATGAGACTATGTCATAACCATGGTCACTGTCATGGTACTGTAAGTCAAAGTCAGTGTCACTGTCATGGGATTGTAAGTCGAAATCATTGTCACTAACACCAGGAATGGAAGATTAGTGATCTATACAAGCATTATCAATAATATCAAATCAGACGTGACGTCTGATTTGATATTATTGATAATGCTTGTATAGATCACCTCAGGACCTCAGGACCAAATTCCACTGTCACTATTATCGTTGTCAGAAACTGATAGCCGTCACTACATAATTTATCTATGTGTCTGTCATTTTTAATGAACCTGTCTGCTGTTTATTCGCTCATGTATTCTAGTAAACTTAAACCCTCACCCCCTCTGGTGATCCAGAATATATCCAAGGTACCTCCATCATGTCTTAACAAGCGATGAAGGATGCATCTTCATTGCTAGGAGATGAAGCTTGTGATGAATTTCTAGCTGAGAAGTTGACTTTTTAAACGAGTACGGTTCCTAAAATTGTAGCTTTGACTTTAATGGATTGTATCTCTTTTTGCCGTTATATTTTTTAACGTTTTTGGGAAATCTACATTATATAGCCATACTGTGCTGGTGTGCCGTGAAAGCTCTTGTGTACACACATATTTAACTTCTATCCGATAGCCACGTATCTCCATGGAAACTATCGACCGCATGAAGTCATACAAATGCAGATAGATAAAGTCAAGGTCCCTAAAATATGTGCTTAGACTTCAAAGGTAAACTCGAACCGAAATTAAGTCCAGATGAAGCCAGTTCACAATGTCACAATTTAAATTGGCAAAATAAATCGATAACGTTTCAGGCATGGCAATGAATGACATAGATAAGACTAACATATTTTTGAAGTCGTGAAAATTTATTTGCAATGATCTTAACTGTAATTGAACACTGACTGCCGATTGATGTCTTGTATTATCAACAACTTTGCCAGACCCGGACAGATAATCATTCAGAATGTTCAAGTTAAAAAATTTAGTTTTTATGTATTTAGAATTCTTGTGCGAGATTCTTGACTGCTACGAGAAGTGTTTGATTGTGTTACTAATAGCTCCTTTAACTGCAGTAATGATTATCAGATGATGATGTTGTTATTGTAGGGTTTAACGCCATTTTTCAGCACAAGATAGGCTATACATGGCGGCCAATATTAACGGTGAAGGAAGAACCCGGAAAACCCCAGAAAGAACTACCGACCCACGAGAAGCTACTGGGGCAAGATTTCTCACATACCCACATTAGCTGAATCCGAGACTCGAACCCACGGAGACAGAGGTGAGATGGCAGTGATCCGTAACGGACAGTGCTTTAGACCACTCGGACACTTGGGGTCCTTGATTCTCAGATGATATATTTTAAGTAGATCCATGTACACCGAAAATGGTGTCAAATCATACCTTACAGATATTGGATGGTGTCAAATGGTACCTAACATATATTGGATCTATGAAAGATGACATTCCTCCTTGAATGTGGTCACTATATCACACCAAGAGTTTTCAAGTCCCAGTTGTGTGGGTAGTTTTCCTGTTATAACTTGACTAACATGATATTTCGTGGACGTGGTACGGGGTCAAATGATTGAATACCAGGGAATCTTGTGCGATTGTCCTGCGTCCGTCGTCCATCGTCCGATATCAGTTATGTGTTTTCACTAGGCCTCCAAAATTACACAAAGGAAAGTCATGAAACTTGGCACATCTTTTCATTGTGAGATATAATTGGCACTAAATGAAAATTATGTTTCTTGTAAGTTCAATATGGCCGCCAGTGTGACCATCCTGAAAATCTTCTTATAGGTACTATTACCAAATGGATGGTCTTACTGGCATGGGGTTTCACTAAAATACATCTTATGATATGAAGATTGATCCAAATGAAAGGGTGCTAGTTTGACGTCCAACGCAGTCGCCACGATGACCATCTTAAACAAATTGATATTCCTCCTAAATTTGCATAGAGTTTTCACTAAAATTCTTCATATGGCATGTATACCGTTCAAAATGATTGTCGTGTCGATATGACGTTAAAAACGAGAATGTTGTCACTTTTCCTCATTAACTAATTTTCGTTTCGAGGTGGGTCTCCACATATAATATGCGCGTGTTTAACGCCATTTCACCGCTGCATGTATTTTGGGTGCTCTCGTCTAGGTTTTCGTTTAAGAAAAAGAACACTCAAATTCAAATTATTTATTTGTAATTACATTAAGTACAAGAATATAGAACACGCAATTACTGACATGGCGCTATTTATTGGAATAGTCATCGACCTAAGTAGCCAATCAGATTGTATAGCGTTCGCAGACAGAGGTAAGATGACAGTGATCATCCGGTGTTTTGCAAACTGACAATGGTTCGGTGTTTGGTACACAGATAATGGTACGGTGTTTTGTATACTGATTATGGTTTGGTGTTTTATATACTGATAATGGTACGGTGTTTAGTGCACCGATAATGGTACGGTGTTTTGTATACTGATAATGGTACGGTGTTTTGTACACCGATATTGCTACTTTGTTTTGTACACTGATAATGATACGGTGTTTTGTACACTGATAATTTTACCGTGTTTTGTACACTGATAATGGTACGGTGTTTTGTACACCGATATTGCTACTTTGTTTTGTACACTGATAATGGTACGGTGTTTTGCACACTGATAATTGTACGGCGTTTTGTACACTGATAATGGTACAGTGACTCTAGAGAATAGACTGAGTATGGTGTATATGGCAATTCAAACTGCATTAGTCATTGTTGGATGTATTTGGTCTGCAATTAAAATGTAAAATGTAAATTATCATATTTTATAAGCATGACGAAACCAGGATCTAGTAGGTACAACATTTCCCCATTGTTTACCCCAGTTCTGTTGAAGTTCTCCTTTTCTGCACATTAAAAAAGATCCAATAACAATCATATCCCCACACCATTTTCATCAGTATACAATGAATTTGTTATTTGCTCCACCCATTTCAATATTCTTTTTTCTAATATACTAGTAAATAATTAAGAGAAAACAACTAAGTAAGTAATACCTCTAAAATTGTCTGTATTACCAGCGACACCATACTTAAATATGGGTGCAGATTTTCCCTCACCCCATTGCGTCAGGTCAACGAAGGGTCACGGGCATCATTTTGGACCAGTACTTTATTCTCTGACAGTGAAAAGCTTGAAATATACGTAAACATGTGCATCTTTGGATGTTAAAGGCTATCATTTATTTTGTAGGCGATGGGATATTTGGTGGACAAGTTATCATTCCAGGTCTAAACATCACAATTAAACACAAAGAAATGTCATGGTATTTCCATTTTCTAATTAGCCATGTGACTTAGATGGTGGAAAGTTGATTATTTAACTGAGTACGGCAAATGAACTACTGAGCCACAGTGATACTACTACTACTACTACTACTACTGTGAACTCAGTGACCTTTGGAATGTGTATGACACATACATTCCATTCTACTGTTAGATGTTTAATGGCAATGGTGTCAATACGGATTGATAAAATATGATTTCAGAATCTAATTTCATCTAAGTCATCCCAGCAAGTTTGATGTATGTTCTGATTTTGGCGCGTACTGTATGTGTATCTTCCAACAAAAAAACCCAAACAATCGTCTGCAATATCCCTATCATTCATCAATAGCCGGCAGAAACTATGTTTTCATTGCTTGGCAAAATTTAAACTACGCTGTTTGCGTTTGATAAAACAACATTTAATTAAAAAAAAATGAATTTTAATATATGTTTAATTGGCACAATGAAATAAAAGGATTTGGTTTACGTTCTAAAAATATTAACCTTTCGGAGTAATATTCCTTCTCTCCATAATCACGCATGTTAACCAGTGACGTAGCGAGGATATTTGGCGCCCAGGGCAAAACACCCAAATCTGCGCCCCCGGCTGTCCCTGTTGCGCAGTTATGTTGATACTTTGGGCCGATTTGGGCCCCATTTGGCGCTCCCTAGCCACCGCCCTCTTCCCCCCCCCCCCCCCGGTCGCTACGCCACTGATGTTAACTTCTATTTCAATGAGCAGACAAATTGCTGGATTTATTTATTTATTTTTATTGTATAAAGTCGTACATTACACCTAGTTATAAAACATTACTAACAGGCTTCCATGTAAGAATTGAAGGATTCACATTTTGTAAAAATTTACTTCGTTAAAGGTAATTACGTCTTAAACATTTTATGGTTAATTTCTTTATTACAAATGAATTTAAATCCGGCAGTAACAGAGGAAAGTTTGTGATCAAATAACCTTTATAATATATATTTGTTTTAGAATGTTAACCCTGTCACACATTTAGACTAGAAGCTATTATACCTTTTTCTTTTACGAATAGATAACATTCATCGTACAAACTCGCCTTCAATTATATATTTCCGAGTACTCTTCTAAACACAAATATTTGAAAAACTCTAGATGTATCGTTTCAATCAAATCCACAGACTAATTTATGTAATAGTCAATTGTTTAGTTCCTGTTGGCAGTTACGCCCTAACAATAAGAACATCGCTTTGTTAGCTATATTGTGTAGTAAAATATCCATTACCGTATATGCTCGTATATACATTGAAACCAACTGCAATATGCATTGACCAAGATCTGCCGTCGCTTAATGTGCCAGCTGTTTCTCTTGAGTTTGTAATGAGCAATCAGTAGAACAAACAACATAGACCACAATCTGCAGATGCATTTGATTCAGATATTGGCCCAAAGTTTATGAAAAGATTTTTCATGATAAGACCATGTCTTTGACTTATAATAAGAGAATTTACTAGATTTAAAGTGATTACTTTGATTATTGCTGCGTATATACAAAAGCTTTGCATTACTGCAAAATGCATAGAAAACTTGAACATATAAAGTTTGAAAGAAAGCCTACACCACCAGTAAGTTCCAAAAACAAATTTATAAGTATCAAAGAAACCGAAATCGAGATGCTAAGATTGATAAGGTCAGCATAAGATCTACGAGATTTAGCAATATGAACTTACTTGCCTGTTTCAATCGCATGCTAGAACCCCACCCCACCCCCACCCATATTCTAATCAACGTATAAATTCTAACAACCATAATGATGATACAAATGTTCTCATATATGTGTGGATAAAAAGTATTGAAGATTGAAGGTACTGAAGACGACTGGGGGACTGTATACGATTAGGGGACTGAAGACGATTAGAGAACTGAAGGCGATTGGGAAATAAAGACGATTAGAGGACTGAAGACGATCGGGGGACTGTAGACGATTGGGGGACTGAAGACGATTAAGTGTACTGTAGACGATTAAGGGACTGTAGACGATTGGGGTATTGTAGACGATTATGGGACTGTAGACGATTGGGGGACTGAAGACGATTAAGTGTACTGTAGACGATTAAGGGACTGTAGACGATTGGGGTATTGTAGACGATTATGGGACTGTAGACGATTGGGGGACTGAAGACGATTAAGTGTACTGTAGACGATTAAGGGACTGTAGACGATTGGGGTATTGTAGACGATTAGGGGACTGTAGACGATTGGGGGACTGAAGACGATTGGGGGACTGAAGACGATTAGGGACTGAAGACGATTGGGGGACTGAAGACGATTGGGGGACTGAAGACGATTAGAGAACTGAAGGCGATTGGGAAATAAAGACGATTAGAGGACTGAAGACGATCGGGGGACTGTAGACGATTGGGGGACTAAAGACGATTAAGTGTCCTGTAGACGATTAAGGGACTGTAGACGATTGGGGGTACTGTAGACGATTAGGGGACTGTAGACGATTGGGGGACTGAAGACGATTGGGAGGACTGAAGTCGATTAGGTGTACTGTAGACGATTAAGGGACTGTAGACGATTGGGGGTACTGTAGACGATTGGGGGACTGAAGACGATTAGGTATACTGTGGACGATTAGGGGATTGAAGACGATTAGGGGACTGTAGACGATTAGGGGACTGAAGACGATTAGGTGTACTGTAGACGATTAGGGGACTGAAGACGATTGGGGGACTGAAGACGATTGGGGGTCTGAATACGATTAGGTGTACTGTAGACGATTAGGGGACTGTAGACGATTGGAGGTACTGTGGACGATTAGGGACTGTATACGATTGGGGGACTGAAGACGATTAGGGGACTGTAGACGATTAGGGGACTGTAGACGATTGGGGGTACTGTAGACGATTAGGGGACTGAAGACGATTAGGTATACTGTAGACGATTAGGGGATTGAAGACGATTAGGGGACTGAAGACGATTAGGTGTACTGTAAACATTTAGGGGACTGAAGACGATTAGGGACTGAAGACGATTAGGGGACTGAAGACGATTGGGGGACTGAAGACGATTGGGGGTCTGAATACGATTAGGTGTACTGTAGACGATTAGGGGACTGTAGACGATTGGGGGACTGAAGACGATTGGGGGACTGAAGACGATTAAGGGACTGTAGACGATTAGGGAACTGTAGACGATTGGGGGACTGAAGACTATTGGGGGACTGTAGACGATTAGCGGACTGTAGACTATTGGGGGACTGAAGACGATTGGGGGACTGAAGACGATTAGGGGACTGAAGACGATTAGGTATACTGTAGACGATTGGGGGACTGAATACGATTAGGGACTGAAGACGATTGGGGGTCTGAATACGATTAGGTGTACTGTAGACGATTGTTGGTACTGTAGACGATAAGGGACTGTATACGATTGTGATACTGAAGACGATTGGAGGACTGAAAACGATTAGGTGTACTGTAGACGATTAGGGGACTGAAGACGATTAGGTATACTGTAGACGATTAGGGGATTGAAGACGATTAGAGGACTGTAGACGATTAGGGGACTGAAGACGATTAGGGACTGAAGACAATTTGGGGACTGAAGAGGATTGGGGGACTGAAGAAGATTGGGTGTACTGTAGACGATTAGGGGACTGAAGACGATTGGGGGACTGAAGACGATTAGGTGTACTGTAGACGATTAGGGGACTGAAGACGATTGGGGGACTAAAGACGATTAGGGGACTGAAGACTATTAGGGGACTGAAGACGATTGGGAGACTGAAGACTATTAGGGGACTGAAGACGATTAGGGGACTGATAGCTAGGGATAATATTACTGGTCTTTTTATCCTGTTCAAGATGTAGTTATTATACATGTTTTGTTAAGTTCATAACATGATTTTTAAAGACTTAAACATTGTAATAAATATACAAGTCTGTAAATACATTTTGCTGATATGTCATCGTTGTTTAATATCTCTTTGTATTCATTCTAAATGATGACAATTTTATTTTTCAGAAAAAACAAGGAGGTAATACACAATATATCTAAATATGAAAGTAGAGGAAACAATCAATTGTATGGACAGGAACTGTTCACATATAACACTAATGAACAAGGCAAGATTGATTTAATCAAGCAAGCATGCAGCACACAATCGCGACAATAAACACTAAACAAAAAGTCACTCTTTTGCGTCACGTCTTCAGTTGGCGCCATCAAATGTATAACAAGAATGTGCGACCTTCCTATGCAAAGTCGCTTTTGCATTCTAAAACAGCATGTTGAGGGATGATATACGTGACAATCACCAGGCCTTGAAATACTATTTATTTGTTAAGTTAACTTTATAAATTCAATTAAAATTATTCATATTATTATATATATATTCCCTTCCTATCTTATACATGCATTCTGAGACCATTAGTAACCTTAGTGCAAATTACAAATGTTCTGGAAAGAAAGAATTTCTTTGCGGTAGAATAATAGACGTCGACATTGATGGGGGTGGGGTGGGGTGGTGGTTTTTAAATATCCTTACATATTTGCTGCTTCTAGAATGCCAAGTTGAGAATAATTTTTTTCTGAGTATGTTTTTATTCACGGGACAGGACTTAAGAAATGGACCACGGTTATAAAACGTATTATTATAAAAGATATTGATAGGAAATATTATGCAAGATTAGCTGAACGAATTCATTGTATTCATGCCAAGTGTGTGTTAGTTAGCGTAAAGTACAATTCTGGCAGATTATGAAATTTTGAAAAAAATCTTCCTTTCTGTGTACCTGGAATTCACGATACGTGAAGTTTATGTCCTTTAGATCATCATTCTAGATTCTGCCAGAATTTCATCAAGAAATAACAATATCGTTAGTGTAAAATATAGTTTTTACTTCAATGAAAGTCATCAAAGTCTTGAAATTAATGACAGTCACATTGTGTCTGTAGTCTTGTACCAGTCTAAAAAGTTATGGCAGTCACATTGTGTGGGTAGTCTTGTACCAGTCTAAAAAATTATGACAGTCACATTGTGTGGGTAGTCTTGTACCAGTCTAAAAAGTTATGGCAGTCACATTGTGTGGGTAGTCTTGTACCAGTTTTGAAAGTTATGACAGTCATGTTGTATCTGTAGTCTTGTACCAGTCTAGAAAGTTATGGCAGTCACATTGTGTGGGTAGTCTTGTACCAGTTTAGAAAGTTATGACAGTCATGTTGTGTCTGTAGTCTTGTACCAGTCTAGAAAGTTATGACAGTCATGTTGAGTGTGTAGTCTTTTACCAGTCTAGAAAGTTATGACAGTCATGTTGTGGGTATAATCTTGTACCAGTCTAGGAAGTTACGACAGTCACGTTGTGCGTGTAGTCTTGTACCAGTCTAGAAAGTTATGACAGTCACGTTGTGAGTGCGGTCTTGACAATTATGACAGTCACGTTGTGCGTGCAGTCTTGAATGTTATTACAGTCACACAGTGCGTCAAGTATTGAAGTTATGACAGCACGTTTTTACGTGAGCTATTGTTCCAGTCGTGAATGTTATCACAGTCACTTTCTGCGTATATTATTGTACTAACATTTCATTGCAACCATAGAAGCTCCTTACAATTTGAGGTTCCAACTAAATATGATTCAATAAAATACAAGTAAAGTTGCACTCACAGATATAATACTATTGATGAATAAGTACAGCCAGTAATCTCTTTTGAAGCACTTTACAATATTAGTTAACACACACACACATATATATATATATATATATATATATATATATATATATATATATATATATATATATATATATATATATATATATATATATATATATATATATATATATATATATATATATATATATATATATATATATATATATATATATATATATATATATATATGTTTGCTAAACCCCTTGCATAAGCTATAATCTACCTGTCTTGGGATTATTACCGCGGCCACAAGTTTGATCCCTAAATATTGCCGCCGAGTAAGTGTTGAACTCTTATGGAAAGTTACCATGACCAGCCAGAGACCTGAAACTTGAGTTGGCGAAGGCAACCGGTCGCATCACTTAACAAAGGGTTGCCGTTATTACACCTATATGTTAAAGGTTAGTTCAATGATCAAAAGGAGGTCCCAGGAGTGAACAAGGGCTATTCTTATCCATCACCACGTAGACAAACAGCGACAGGGAGACATCGTCCACTAAGTTTGACTCGATTGGTCGTCATTACAATTCAGACCCGATTGCTACCTTCAGAATTGATAAGATTAATTCAGTATTCGCCTGAAGGGATTGCAGATCAATAGGTTTACTCCGAGAATAAAGTCACTCCTAATCTGGCGGCGAACTCAGAGGTAGATTCTAATGAATGACAAAACATCGATAAGGTCAATAAGTTATTTGCTCGATTTGTGCAGAAGATTACGGAATCATAATTGAAATTATTGTTAGTATATACACTTAACTAATAGGATCGTTTAGTATGTAGAATTACCTTTGTAGAGTTTTATTTTCATGCGTATTTGAAAAATGAGCTTGGGCCTTATGTATAAAATTATTAGATGTAAGTCGGAATTATGTAGATTGTTAGCTTGTGGTCAGAATTAATTTTTGTAATTCGCTAATAGGTTACTTTGTAGTAAACTAGTGCATTTATTAATGCGTTATGTTAGAACATACACTTGCCTGAATTGTGAACGTTGAAACATGGTTGAAGTATGCAAGATTACTTACTTTGGACGTATGCATGTATCAGAGCATTGAATATTTTAATATTTGCGTACTTTGCACGAGTTGTAAGGTAACAAAGTGCGTCTGATTACAGTGATATTCTTTAGTATAACGGAATTAGAAATATGTCCGCAATTTATTGATAGTAGCAACTGATACCGTGATGTGTGATGACGTTTGTGTTATCATACAAGAAGGTATATGTCTCTGTATGTGAACGAATACGTGACCGAAGAAACTTAATAGTGCTAAGGAAAAAGCTGTACCGTCCTTGTGTTTTTACATGAAGCTTTTTAGGGAACAGAGAACGTCCGGTTCCATTGTGTCCCAAGTCTTCATGAGTTGGAGACTGTAGCCGAAATAGTCGAAGTCGACATAAGTGTGGTCGTGGGAGAGAAAGTGGAGGAGGAGAATGAGTCTCGAGAACGTCGAGGAGGAGGAGGAGAAGAAGGAATTTTGAGAAAGGTTGAGGAAGAAGAGGAGAAGGAATTGGGAAAAATACCAGAGAGAAAGGATACAACAGATGCGTATAAATTCAAGGACAGGTGGAAATCAATCTCACACGGCTAATCAAATGATGCATTATGCTTATTAAAGGTTCGTGCAGAAAAATTATAGTTGAAAATGTGAGTCATTTGATAATTGAAGTGTTATTAAAATGTCATTCACTGGATTTCAACCTTTCTGTATATTTAACCATCTAACCGTCGGCATTTTGCTGACATGGGGCTCAGAGCTTTACGTATATCTTTCACGAAATTTAACTTCCAGCAAAATAGAGCCTGGGTGGGACTTCTATAATAGTATTACACATCGAGAGCACCACACCCCAACCATATACGTCTTCACAAAACCCTTTATCGTCTGACACTCATTAAGTTCTTATTTGTCGTTTTCAATGACCATGTATAATCACCATACAAAAGCGTTGACAGGACCAGAGATTCATAGAGCATCACTTTCACTATGGTCGTGCTTGCCCAGATTTTGATCAGCTTCCCCAAATTGCGGTTTTCACTTTGCCTCGGCGTATCGAAATCATCTTGTCACACCATCCATTTTCACTAATGGTATTGCCCAGACAGCAGAAGTCGTGCCATTCGTCCACTCTTCTCCAACAATTCAGAACTGGTTTTTCTTTTCGCAAAACAGAATGCTATACTGGCCTCAACATAAATACAGCTAAGTCAAAGGTATTGAGAGTTGGAAATTGGGCAAATAAAGATAATACTGAAATTAGATACATAATATGACAATTTATTTGAATTTTCGCCATAGTAGAATAACCACGAATCATTTATTACAGCAACACATCATAATATATCACTGTATTATATGTTTGCACTTAACCAGTGTACGTTATTGTTTAAGCTTTGAGTGAATAATCAAACGTGCATGAAAATTGTTTGATTTTTTTTAATGACGAAACTCTGTGATCTCTAGTGGCAGTCGGTAAGGTGATGGATACTAGGTCTGCATGTCAGACAAACTGTTTGTGCACCTGTTAATTACACAATGGTTTGTTAGCGATAGTTTAGGATTTGAGTGACGCGCGGAGATAACGTGAAGTTTCAATATCTTGCATAAGCTGCATTCGCAGACAAGTGTTAATGGACTGACAAAACGTCTCCTTCAAGATCAAACAACACCCCAAGGACAAAAAAGCCAACTTGTTGGCCTTTGCACGTAAATTTGTTACCTTTCTCAGCTGTCCGTGTCAGTAGAAATGACAAATTTTTAGTGTCCTGAAAATCACATTAGTGAAATGCATTACGTGGTAGACGTAATAATTTCTGTCACCAAGCAGGTGAAGTTCTAATACGTCCTGCGGCGCTCCTGCTCCGGTGGAAAATAAGAAATTTGCTTAAGCATGTTATCACCATTATGATCTGTATACTCTTATACTAAGAAATACCGAACAACAAAAACAAAACAATATTAAACAAATAAAAAAGACACACTTATAATCGTAGGCGTATGCAAATACATATAATCTGATTATTTGTTTGATCTCTGTTGGATTTGAACCAATAGTTACAACATGTATCATGATAACGTGCCTGATTATATTGTCGGCATTATAAAAGTCGGTAAAAATAAATAAATAAATAAATAAATAAATAAATAAATAAATAAATAAATAAATAAAGCAATAAAGCAATAAAGCAATAAATAAATAAATAAAAATAAAATAAAAAACAAAATAAATAAATAAAGTAAATAAATAAATTCTGAATTTTGACAATTTCTTAAAAAAAACTGGTAGCATTTTAACTTTATAACCTGTAGTAAACATATTTACGTGGTCAACTATTTTATATTATCAAGAATGTATTTCTAAGCTTTTTAATTTTAATATGCACATACTGTTTTATAATAATTAGTGTTTCTCAAGAACTGTTGATAGATCTGAACGGAGAATGTTATTACATTAATTAGACATACAAATTTCATATCCCAAGGTGAAACGTATAGCACACGGTACTCGTATTACATTAATATGTAATTACGTAAGCTGCGATTGATGAAAAAATTGTGATTGAAAAAGACTTTTAAAAAGAAGTAATTTCTAGATAATTATTTCGAATGACACGAGAGTTGGCAATTAAAAAGCTTGATTACACAAATACATGAGTACGTTATTACAGAAACTGGAGGAGTATTTACTCAAGAAATTGAAAATTAAACCAATATTAAGTTGACAGGTATACCTTGAAAAAGGATGCAAACAAAATTAAAATAAAAAAAGATTTATAACGAAAACAACAGAAAAAAATGCTCACTATTTACCGGGTATTTATGAGTGATAGAGGACACTTTACGGTAGATCGAGATATATCCATCGGTCACTTAACTAATTGCTTAAGAAAAATAATCAAGGAAGAAACGTTAAGAAATTGCAATAATTTTAAAATAAAGTAGCGCATCATATGTGTGTTTAGTAGTAGTAGTAGTAGTAGTAGTAGATATCATGCCTATAATATTCGATAACTTTTAAATTACGTTACGATTTGATATCATGCCTATAATATTCGATAACTTTTAAATTACGTTTCGATTTGAGAGAGAGAGAGAGAGAGAGAGAGAGAGAGAGAGAGAGAGAGAGAGAGAGAGAGAGAGAGAGAGAGTTTTTTTTATCTGGGACTTCAGACGTTAGTAGTAATAGGGGGCACTATAGGGTCTATGGAAAACCCAGTCAAAAACAGCTTGGGGCACTATAGGGTCAAGATTTATAGGGTCAAGGGAAAATCCAGTCAAAAACAGCTTGGGGCACTATAGGGTCAAAACAGCTTGGGGCACTATAGGGTCAAGGGAAATGGAACAGGGTGGGCCTATATAGCGTCAAGGGAAATGGAACAGGGTGGGCCTATATAGCGTCAAGGGAAATGGAACAGGGTGGGCCTATATAGGGACAAGGGAAAAAAAAGGGCGGCAAAGAAAGCTACTATCTTTTCGAGACCTATGAGTGGCCCTGAAAAGGACCGTTATGTGTAATGTTAACGTTGTCTTGTTAACACAGAGGACATCTCACAGATCTTCTTCTCTTCCTTAAACTTCTCCTTACTGTGGGTCCATAGAAGAGAACTCTCTTCAAGCAACCTTGTCTTTCCACATAGACTCTTCTCTTCCAATAGGCTGTCTCCGTCCTATGAATGACACTCCATGATGATCTGACATACATGGGTATGTCAGTCCTAAACAGCATGCTAGACACAAGGGTTGACGATTCAACGTTAGTCCACATCTTGTGATGAGAACAGGTGAAGCGAATGCCGTGAACTGCGGTTATTTATAGGGGAAGAGCGGATTGAAACGGATTGAGTGTATCGACCAATCCAAACACGCGTTACAAAAGTCAGGCACAGCCATCCAATCGGAAGAGAGCGGTCTGTGACGTCACCTTTTCTATATAGAGGTACTAGCGTCTGTGCGCAGTCAATCGATGAGACAGAGTTGTCAATCATGGCGGACAGTAAGAAGACGATGAATTGGAGTGAGTCAGGAGTAGAGACAGCAAGTCATGGGCCAACAGTGACTACTAAAGTCATGACAAATCTACATCCAGAAGAAGTGGATTTTAACTGGGATATTGTGGATTTTTTAACATCGCAAGAATTTATTCCGGAACCTTCGTTGCCTTCTGTATCTTCTTATGGACACGTCGATGATTTTAAGCAGAGACAAAAAGAAGCATTGGAGCGATTTTTACAACAACAGAAAGTAGAAGAACAAGCTTTTCTTATGCAACAGCAGGAGGAAGAAGAAGCAAGAAGGAAACACCAGGAAGAAACAGTAGCAGCAGCAGCAGCAGCAACAGCAACAGAGAAGAATGAAGACCAAGGACAGAAAGAAAATAGTGAAAATCAAACGGTCACGACGGTACTTTTAGATATTTTAGCTGAGTTAAGGAGTCTGAAACAAATGTATCAGACTTCTTTATCACGACCGAAGAGAAAAAGACCTTCTCGAGCGAAACAACCCGATCTCTCTGTGACTACGTCTACCTTACCACCGTTAGTGATTTCTACCAAATCATTGACAGGAACCACCAGTCCCGAAGTAGGTCTTGGCCGTGGCAAAGGCTTAAGACAGCTCAAGAGGATTTCGTCCCGTTTCTGAGTTTGTTTTGTTTTAAACAATCAAAACACCAACGGTCCTTTTCAGGGCCACTCCAATTATTTCGAAAAGAAATACTATTTCAATTGCCTATTTCAATGAAAACTCAAAAGTCCTTTTTATTATATTTTTTAAAATCCATGATGTACGTGTGAGTGAAGGAATGTGTGAGTGTAGGTAATTATACTATGAAATCAAAACCAAGAGACACTTACGTTTTTTCTCTCTGGTGTATTCTAGTACAAACGTTACAATTCAATATCACAACATAACATAACACAATACCATGTTTAAAAAGTTCATAAGGTTTCTTCTGTTTCACTCTTTCTGTTTTTTTATTTTCTTTACTGTCACAGCTTTTTCTTTTTCTTCTTCCTCTTCACTTTCGTTTCGTCTTCTTTTCTTGTTTTTGTGAACGTGACGGGGTTCTTCCTTGGAGGAGGGTACCTCTTTCTCCTCCTGTTCAGAATTTCTTTCCTCCTCCTCCTCCTCTTCCTCCGCCTCCTCCTCCTCCTCCTCCTCCTGCTCCTGTTGTTTCTTAGGACAGTTTGGAGACCAATGTCCTTTCTCTTTACAATAATAACAGGTATCTTGACTTTTGTCTCTATTGGTACTTTTTTTATTTTTGTCACGATCTGAACATTCTGTAGCCCAATGTCCTTTCTTCTTACAGATATAGCAAGTATCTTGACTTTTATCTCGATAGGAGGAAGAGTAGGCCGTCGGCTGGTCTGACGAAAACTTTCGTATGACCCCACGTAAAGCTCTAATGAGAAGTTCCACTTCTGTAGGTTCTTTCATCGTTCTGGTCAATGTGAGAGTGAAATGAATACTGAACCGTTAGACACTAACCCTTTATATATGCACGGATCGGACATGAATATATAGGGGTTATGGTCTTTAAAAGGTAGTCATTTGACTTTTTGCAGACAAGATGAAAAGACCACATCATGTTGTGGAGAAAGGAAAAGATAGTAAGAGACAGAAACGTAATGTATCGCCTAGCACAGTAGCTGAAGTCTTGGCTCAAATTCATGCCAGTGATTTTGAAGATGACATGAGTGAGCCCGAATCTACGCCTAAGCAATCGACGTCCAAGCAAAGTGCACCACCCTTAGTAAACCCTGAAAATTACTATCACATTCGAGAGACGGAAAAGCGTTCCTCTCGAAAATTTAGAACAACGGCTTACACGTATGCCGTAAAGTTTAAAGATTTCAAGGCCAATGTACCTTTGGAGAATACAGAAGGGTTCATTACCGAGGTGTGGGATTCTGTGTTAACTGCATTGAAACAGCAATGTCAAGCCAAAGAAGACGATCGCTTGAGACTTTCTATTCATCACGATAATTTAAAGTCTCCCGTTTGGATCGAGTTTACTAGCCCATCAGAATTAACACCTTCCAAAGTCATTGACAAAATTCAACATGTGCAACAATCCAATGACAAGTTTCACATCACCGATGGAAAAGCCACACTGTTCATGACCCACGTGTCTCTTCCTGAGGGGACCGGACGCAAAAAAGTGTTATTGGTGGACAGCCTTCGTAACATGAAGCGAAGCCTCGTCCGAATTAACAATCCTCAAGACCAGATGTGTTTAGCCCGTGCCATCGTCGTGGGACAAATGTATGTCAACAAGAACGAGACGATAGAATGGAAAAGAGCCTGGGAAACTATTCGACAATCGGACCGAGCCAAACAACGAAGTGAAGCAGAACTCCTGTTACAGCAAGCGGGGATATCCAAAGATACCCCTTGCGGTATTCCAGAAATGCAACAGTTGCAAGACGTCTTGGCTCCACGTTACACTTTGAAAGTACACCCTCAAGAAGTGCGTGGTCCTCTTTTGTTTCGAGGCCACGATTTCAAAGACGGAAAATACATTCACGTCTATCATCACGATGGTCATTTTGATACCATTACCAGTATCACTGGATTTCTGAAATTCAGTTACTACTGTGAAAAATGTGACTATGGTTATAACAATCGAGAACAACACAAGCATTGTGGATCGAAATGTGAGGGATGTTTGGCCTCTCAACCTTGTCTGGACAAAGGACAAGTACGAGTGCATTGCCCTGTGTGTCAGCGCACTTTTGTCAGTCTTACCTGTTACCAACAACATTTGAAGATGCAAGGTTCACAGCAGAAAAGTACTTGTCAGCTTCTGAGATTGTGTCCTACTTGTGGACAAGGCATACGTACCAATAGTGCCAAGTTACACGTTTGTCGAGGGAAGAAACGATGTCACATTTGTCGCCAAATTGTGGACTTGGAGCACGAATGCTTCATTCAAAAATATCAACCCCGACCA
The DNA here is from genome assembly GCA_029339505.1 of Unio delphinus. NCBI lineage: Eukaryota > Metazoa > Mollusca > Bivalvia > Unionida > Unionidae > Unio > Unio delphinus. The sequence goes on from JAQISU010000082.1 coordinate 669,397, forward strand.
GAAGATACCCAGAAGAAAGGGAATTTTATCTTTTTTGATTTCGAATGCATGCAAGAAACTGGTATTCACATTCCTAATTTCTGCGTGGCTCACCGTGCGTGCGAGCAGTGCATCCAAGAACCTATCTTTAGTCATTGCCCTTACTGCAGCAAGATTCCTGGAGGACGTGAAAAAATCTTTCGAGGGTCAAATACGCTAGCCGATTTTGCCCAATGGATCCTAAACCCCATCGACGAAACGTGGAGTCCAGAAGACATCGAACGTTACGGCGAGTGTCATTGCCATGCCACAGTCATGGCCCACAATTTCTCGGGATACGATGGGCAATTTCTGCTTAGATACTATGCGGAACAAAGTACCGAACGGCCTCAAGTGACTTTGAACGGAGCCAAAATCATTTCTATGCAAGTAGGACAAGTACAGTTTAAAGATTCGATGTGTTACTTGGCCATGCCTTTGAGTCGCATGCCTAAAACGTTTGGAATGACAGAAATGGCCAAAGGTTATTTTCCACACTTTTTTAATACCGAAGCCAATCAACATGCCATTCTACCCCATTTGCCTGAGGTTGACGACTACGACCCCGACAACATGCGCAACGAACAACGAGAAGCTTTCCATGCTTGGTACCAGACTCACGCCTCGGACCCCTTTGACTTTAAAGAAGAAATTTTAAAGTATTGTCGATCTGACGTGGACATTTTACGACGCTGTTGTGGAAAATTTCGAGAATTGTTCATGGAATACGGAGGGATCGATCCTTTGAAAGAAGCTTGTACCATTGCCAAAGCATGTTCCTTAGTGTACCGAAAACGCTTTATGCCCGAAAATACTCTAGCGGTCATCAGTCCTCAAACGACGAATTTTGTCAAACGTCAATACTCGGTTAAAGCCCTACGCTGGCTCCATTACTTGTGCGACAAGGAAGACAAATGGATCCAACACGCTCGCAACGGAGGAGGCGAAAAGACCATCGGAACGTATTCGGTAGATGGTTGGGACTTAGAAAACCCTCAGATCGTGTACGAGTTTAACGGATGTTTATTTCACGGATGTCCCCTATGCTACCCTCAGCGTAACACCAAAAATCAGTTTTTACAACGAACTATGGAAGATTTGTACCAGACCACTTGTCAACGACGTTTGAAGTTAGAACAACAAGGATACCAGGTAGTGGAAATGTGGGAACACGAGTACGATCTGCGTTTGAAAACCGATCCCGAGTTTAAACGCATCGTAGAAAGTTACAAGTGGGTGGACCCATTGAACCCACGGGATAGTTTGTACGGAGGACGAACGAATGCTACTTGTTTGCTGTACCAAGCGGATGAAGAGAAAGGAGAAGAAATCAAATACTTGGACGTGTGTTCGCTGTATCCTTACGTGTGCAAATATTGTCACTTTCCCGTAGGGCATCCAGAACTGATGACAGAACACATTGACTTGGACCACATTCGTCAGTACGAAGGATTGATCAAGTGCAAAGTCTTACCTCCCACAGACTTGTACCATCCCGTTTTACCTCACCATTGCCAAGGAAAACTGATGTTTCCTTTGTGTCGCACATGTGCCGAAACGTGCAACCAAGACCAACCTTGTCAGCACACTCAGGAAGAACGTGCCTTGACAGGAACGTGGGTGAGCGTGGAATTGTTTAAAGCACTGGACCTGGGTTACCAACTGTTAGAAGTGTACGAAATTTATCACTTTCCCAAGACACAACAATACCGCAAGGGCGACGAGACACAGAAAGGTATTTTTGCAGACTACGTGGATGCCTTTTTAAAACTAAAACAAGAAGCTAGCGGCTATCCGACCTGGTGCCACACTCCCGAAGACCAAAATATATTCAAAGAAAAATATAGGGAGCAGGAAGGTATCACTTTAGACCACATCGAGAAAAACGAAGGACGGCGATCGTTTGCCAAAGTGATGCTCAATTGTTTGTGGGGTAAAATGGCACAACGACCCTCTTTACCCAAGACGGAGTATTTGTCCGAGCCGTCTCGCTACTTCCAGATGATTCACGACCAAACCAAAGTCATGAAACACGTGGACGTCATTCGTGAGGACTTGATCTTAGTCAATTACGAAGAAGAACTAGACTTTGTAGAAGCCGACAAATTTGGAAATGTCATCATTGCGGCTTACGTGACAGCCCACGCTCGTTTAAAATTGTACGAAGTGTTAGAACTGTTAGGAGATCGTGTGTTGTATTTTGACACGGACAGTTGCATTTACATTCACCGACCGAACCAGTGTAACCCTGTCATCGAAGGAGACCGTTTAGGAGCCTGGACCGATGAACATCCCGATGACAAGATTCTATGTTTTGCAAGTGGCGGTCCTAAAAATTACGGCTACGAATACCGAGACCCACAAGGAGAAATGCACACCGAATGTAAAGTGAAAGGATTGACTCTCAATTATCGCACCAGTCGAGTGGTGAACTTTAACGTGCTACAAGAAGCCTTACAGTCGGGACAGGATGAAACGTTTCAAGTGACTACCCACGAACCGCACAAGATTGTCCGTTTACCCACACACCAAATTGTTAGCCGACCTTTGGAAAAAGTATATCAAATCGTGTACCAAAAAAGAGTACGACTTCCCAACCACTTCACTCTCCCGTACGGTCACGTCGAAATTGGGCAGCATATAAAAAGAGACATCGTCCATGATCAATAGTTCATTTATCACTACAACGACCAAGCGAAAAGAAGATGAATCCATTTAAACAGACATCATTCAAATTTGGGAATTCTCAAGTGGAGTGCGATGCTAAACCTTGCGATTGTAGTGATGCCAGGCTCTGTGACGTTAGCGATTCAGCAGGATATCGTGGGAACTTTGCTATGACTACTACCCCTATATCTACCCTGGAAAGTGATGCTGTGCGTGTCAAACCTGAGGGATGCGAAAGCGGTGCGACACGTTATCGTGGACTCCTAGGAATTTCACCGTACCTGCATCGAACAGAAGTGAGGAGAGTCGAATATTCGTTCCCGACGAGTTTGCCTGAATACTGCCACTTTAAAAGTCGATTTCAAACCTTCAAAGATAAATGGCCAAAATATCTGCCTGGACCAACTCCTGAAGAATTAGCCAGAGCCGGATTTTTCTACTTGGGCGAAGGGGATAAAGTCAAGTGTTTCAGTTGTGGTGTATCCATTTACGAGTGGGAACATAAAGATTCCGCTTACCTGGAACATGCTCGATGGTCTCCGAATTGTCAATACCTACCTTTAGTGGGACCTAGTGATTGGAAGTGACACTACTACTCCATGTCGTGTAACACACCTAGACCAGTATATAAACCCTCTCTAAAACATTATATTCAAGGATTACCACACGAATTGCAAGAGAAAATCTACAAGGACGTTTGGCAGGGTCTTGCTAAAGAAAAATCGCAATGGGTGACTGTAGAACTTTTGTGTCGTGAAATTCACAAGAGGCAAGTGACAAAAATTAACCAGCGTGTTAGATTTCTCTGGATTAAGGGTATTTTTTTGCTCTGTTACCAATTTACTACGTTTACCTCTGAAGATGCTGTGATCCTTCTTAACCGTTACCCTGAATGGCAGTGGGACGAAATTACACGTTATATTAATCACTTTCGCTTTTGGAGGAGATTTAATTCTGGGTTGAATCTACACTGATAGTCTTCGACCTAAAGAAGTATAAAAGAGAACGACCATGCCACAACCTTTATCATTGGTGATCCAACAGATTCCGTGGAAGGATATCAATGAGAAGATTCACACGGTGAAAGATTACGAACACTTATTACAAGAACTATACCCTATGAATTGGGGTCGACGTGTCGTGTGTGTTTTAGTGACTTGCTTTCTGGGATTTCGTTTACCTGCCGATTCCTTGTGGACACTTTACGAACACTACCTATCAAAAAAATAAGACAGTATGGTAGTTCCTTTAAATGTCCACGAGAGACTTATTCTGTTCAAAGCCTTACGCTTTCATCTGGATACGTCTCGACCTTTCCAAGAAAAAAAGATTCGTCAACTTTTACGTACGGAAGCAGTGTACGAAGATGTGTGTGTAGCTTGTGATTTACACCCTCATTGGACAGATGTACGTGACTGGAAAAGTTGGGATTTTGAGGCTTGGACAAACGAAGTATCCCATTATGCCCAAGCGTTGTGTTCCTAAAATTCATTGTCGTGTGAAAAAAGTCACTTTTAATCCTGTGTTAGTAACAGTACCAGAAGAAGAAAAAGAAAAAGAATCTATCACCCAAGACAATCCTTCTGTTCAAGACAGAACTGTCATGGACATTCCCCCACAAAGACCCTTTCGAGAAGACACCTATGTGACTGTACCTCCTGTAGAGGAGACTATAAGAACATTACATACTACCTCTAGGACACCTTCGTTACCCAAACCACGTTGTACAGTGACTTGTTTATATTCCACTTTGATCGTTTGCCTAGGTATTTTATTCCTGTATTTATCCATTTGGCTTTTATGTTTTCGTGTTGTTCAAATTTAAACATGCATTCAAATAAACGTGTCTTGAAAAAAGTATAAAAACCTCTTTTCTTGTCTGTTTTTGTGTCAATACTGACATACCACTACACGACTATGGCTCACTCTACTCTTTCTACTACTCCTTCCTCCTCCACATTCAAAGTCATTGACGAACACTTAGATCAGGCTAGTTGGAAAGCCTTGTATCTTCGTCATCCTTTTAACATGTTAATTGCTGGACCGAGCGGTTCAGGCAAAACCGAATTTGTCAAACGTTTGATCGAACATAAACATCATTTGATCGATCGTCCACCTCAACGCATCGTGTGGTGTTACAAAGAGTGGCAATCGGCATACAGCCTCTTGCAAGAAAGTCAAGGTGATTCCATTGTGTTTGTAGCAGGTATTCCTAAAGAAGACGAGGGAATCGTGTCTGACCCTAGTCAAACTCATTGGGTTATTTTTGACGACATGTTAGGAGAAGACGAAGAAGAAATTAAACTGTGGTTTACACGTAAAGGGCATCATCGTAATGCCAGTGTCATTTACATTACACAAAATTTATTTCAACAAAGTAAAGCCCATCGTACCATTAGTCTCAATGCTCATTACGTGGTCTTGTTTAAAAGTCCTCGAGATAAATCACAAGTGCAAGTTTTAGCCAAACAGTTAGGAACACCTTGGCTAACTCATGCGTACGATGATGCCACTCAAACGCCACACGCCTATTTACTCGTGGATTTAAAACCCACTACCCCTGATTATTTGCGATTTCGTACCGATTTGTTTCACGACTGGTGTCAAGACGGAGGACCTGTCGTGTACACGTCCTCCTCGTCGACATAACACAATGAAGCACTAAAAAAATCTATAAAAACCTTGGGTTACTTTGACCTGGTCTCATACATCGTCAACATGACGTCCCTTCAGTCTCATCTTCCGATCAAATTGATTCGTGCCTTGTACGGCATCAGTCGCGAAAAAAATCCACAAAGACGTGCTCACGTCTTAGAAGCCAGTCTCAAAGAAGTCTTACGATGGTTTACGGTGACAGCACGTCAAATACTGCAAGGCATCATTCACATTCCACATCAAACCAAACGCTTTTTTGACAGAAACAAAGTAGCCTTGACGCAACTGGCCAATCCTCGCATTGACACTCACACCAAAAAGCAAATCATATTGAAACCTGGAGGTAGTGGTTCTCTAGGAGGTGTCATCATTCGTTCCCTTTTAAAATGGGATCCCAATACTCCCAAAGTTCACCCCAAGAAGAAAACAAAAAAAGTCAAACAAACCCCTAAGAAAAAGAACAAGGGTGCCAAGACCAAAACACAGAAAAAGAAAAGTCCACAGACAAAAGCGGTCACCCGCAAGAAAGGCACTTCGGCCAGGACACAACCTTACCTTCGTCAACCACGACCTGTTAGAAAAGATCTACAAGGACGTTTGGCAGGGACTACGTTGCCAGTAGCCTCAGGGGCTGTCACTTCTCCGTTGCGGGTGATGCCAGCCAAACCCAATTTGACACCCGTTTTTCCTAATTTGATGAAACATTGGAAATCTGCGTCTCCCAAAACGTCTCCTCCACCGGTGACACCCTCATCCACATTAGCGTCAGTAGCAGCTGCTCACAAAGTACCTGCCCCTAAAGTGAAAGTCCAAGAAAGATCTGGCATGTTAAAGAGTTTACTAGATTTGTCCAAACAAGAACTGTCCCGATTGAGTCCGTTGCGAACCCCTTCACGACGTGTGTTACCTGCCATGAAGTTGATACGACGCAAAGATAATCAGTGGCGACGCATTCCAGTATAAAAATATGACTTGAAGACCACGACGTCAATCAGTATTTTTCTGTACCACTGCTGAACACTCCAGGATGCTTCCTCAAAAACGTGCACACCATCACTACCCTCGTCGTTCTGCTACCCAAAAAGGAACAGGAGAAAGACAATCTCGTCATCGTACCAAAGGCTTAAAAACCAAACATCGACGTCCTTTCCTCCAAAGACGTAGTCTTTTAAAGAAAAAGAAGAGTCACCAAAAAGGAGGATCCTTTGGTAATTTTGTGAAAGACATTGTTACCTTTTTGACGAAGCGGTAGTTCCCCAAAAAGTAGATAAAAGAGAGTGTGTACCAAGTCATTGACACTAGTAATATTGTGAAACGAACAAGCAAAGATGTCACCTCGCAGAAAACATTCTTCTTCACCCCACAAAGGAAAGAAAAGGAAAGGACGTTTAGCCAAACATCGACACGTTCATCGTCCAAAGGCCCAAAAGAAAATATCCGTCCGTCAAAAGAAAAAGATGCTGGTGCAACGCGGAGGATTTTTCCTACCCCATGATCTCTTTCCAGAAAAAGTGATACCACTTATAAATCAAGTGATGGCACAACAAAAAAAAAGATAAAAGAGGGTGTGTTTCAAGTCATGGACGTCAGTGGTATTGTGGAACGAACAAGCAAAGATGTCACCTCGCAGAAAATATTTTTCTACACCTCACAAAGGAAAGAAAAAGAAAGGACTACCTCCTCGTTTGGTCAAACACGGAGACGTGTTGTCTGTCCTGTCCAAAGCCTCTCCACCCATGCGAAAACAAATCATTAAAACGGCTTCCAAAGATGTCATCGATACCGTGTGCGAATGTTGTTTGAATGTCTTGAAAGGCACGATACCTTTGTCTTCACACCAGAAAAAATGCTTAGCCAAACATCGACACGTTCTTCGTCAAATGGTCCAAAAGAAAATACCCGTCCGTCAAAAGAAAAAAATGTTGGTGCAACGCGGAGGATTTTTACCTTTTCTTCTTCCTGTGTTGGGAGGATTAGCGAAATCCGGTATCCTATCCAGCATATTACCAGGTTTTTTACAAGGGATGACACAAGGGATGTCCCCAGGGATGCACCAAGGGATGGCTCCAGGGATGCACCAAGGGATGGCCCCGAGGTATGGGTAGCAATATGTATGATCCTTCCAGAAGATAAAAGGGATCCATGAAGCACCACGATCTCAGACGTAACCTTTGGAAGCCCATGGAAGGACGAAAACTGACTTTAGTTCCTTACAAACGATGGATGGAATACCATCGTTGGCAAGAACAACGTACCCCCCATTTACCACCCAATCCTGATTTGAACGAGATGTCCCAATTACAACAAGAATTGCAATCCTTGCTGCATCGCCACGATTTGTCCGAAACCGAAAAATCGCAAAAGTACGGTCAACTTCTGCAACGACTACAACTCTTTCATCGGAAAGCTGTGGAAAAAACAGCTCTACCCACACTGTCCGATTTGAAGGCACTAATGAATAATCCGTCGCCTTTACCCTCTACAGTAGCCAAAACAGACGTCACCCCACCATTACCCAAGGAAGAAAAAGAACCCCATGATCTCTTTCAAACACCCACTGCTACTCCCATTCCGAGTAAGATTGCCGCTTCCTTATTGACCCCTTCTCCCACGCCCCAACGAGAAGAACTCAAAACTTGGGTTAAAAAGATGATGGCTACTCCTGCTTCAACAGAAGTGAAAAAGAAAGAAAGGAAACCAGAGGTGAGAAAAGAAAAGAAGACCAAAGCTATCTCATTACCTCCGCCACCACCACCACCATCACCAGCACCTTCGACGTCAACTCCTGTGGCACATCGGACACGTAAAACCGTTTCCAAACCACCCGCATTTCGTCCCACCCAAAGCAATATCCTCGAAGAGTGGGTCACTTATTAACCTAAACCATGGAGAAGGTCTTAGCCAGCATTTATTACGATCCAGCTCACCCTGCAGGTTACGGAGGCATTCAGAAATTGTATCGTGCTGCCAAAAGTCGCTTGAAAAAGCTCCGTTTACCTACAGTACAACGATGGTTACAAGAACAAGCGACGTACACTTTACACAAACCCATTCGACGAAAATTTCACAGAAGTCGCACTCAAGTGGAAGGCATCGATCATCAATGGCAAGCCGATTTAGCCGATGTCTCTCATTTAGCCACCTACAATCGTGGCTACAAATATTTGTTTTGTGTCATCGACGTCTTTTCTAAATTTGCCTGGGTCGTACCATTGACATCCAAATCGAGCGGAGAGTTAGTACGAGCTTTGCAACTGGTGTTGAAACAAAGTGGTCGTCACCCTCTTCGATGGCAAACCGACAAAGGCACCGAATTTCTAAACCAAGCTTTCCAACGAGAATTAAAGAAACGTGACATTCATTTTTTCACCACCGAAAATCCTGAAACCAAAGCCAGTATCGTGGAACGTTTTCAACGTACCTTGAAAGAACGCATGTGGAAATATTTTACGCATCAACACACTCTCAAGTACATCGACGTCTTACCGCACTTAGTCCAAGCCTACAATCAATCTTACCATAGAAGCATTGGACGTACCCCACAAGAGGTGACACCCGACAACGAAGTCACTGTTTTTGAGCGTCTGTTTGGTACGTCCCGAACGAGGGCTGTCCCCAAGAAAGGTGGAGAAGTGTTAACCCCGGGAGATTGGGTACGCATTGGTAAAACCAAACGCACTTTCGACAAAGGTTACTTACCCAATTGGACCACCGAATTGTTTCGTGTTACTGAACGAGTGCGTGGCCGTCATCCTGCCGTCTATAAATTGGAAGACATGAACGGAGAAGTATTAAAAGGAACGTTTTACTTGCCTGAGTTACAACGTGTCACCAAAAAAGAAGACGACGTGTACGACATTGAAAGCATTCTCGAACGAAGAACTCGTAAAGTAGGAAAACGTCGTGTCAAAGAAGTCAAAGTACGTTGGAAAGGATATCCTCCTAGTTTTGATTCTTGGATTGACGCTGTCCAAGTCATCGACTATAAAAAGAAGTGACCATCATGCCCTTCAATACAGCTTCAGCAACCACAGTGACTACTCCTTCACCCACCTCATCTCTGCAAGATTTACAAAAGCAACCCTTGTGGGTGTGGTGTGGAGAACGTGTCCCTAAAACCCAAATCGTTTTTTTCTGTCAAATCTTTGTGGTATATTGTGTTATCGGTGCAGCCATTGCTAATTTGAGTTTGCAACAAGGAGACAAACAATTGTGGACCATTTTACTCAGCAGTTGCATCGGGTATCTTCTTCCCAATCCTTCCCTGAAATACTCTTACAACGGGAACAACAATAACACTATTGGGAGTCTGGCGGCCAACGTTAGTCCTTCTCCTGACAGTCACCCTTCCAATCACAATCCTCTTTTAGATACTCCTTTAACCTCGAGTGACTCCTCGGACAGAAGAACATTGGAAATATGAACCACACTATGAACCAATTTTACTTAACGTTACCTAGTGACAGTTCCATGGAGGTGTTTCCAAACAACACGTTGTGCTGTTACACGGCTAAATTACCTCAAACCATGCATTTGGATCAAGATGATCATTGGGAAGTAGCTTTAGTGGAAATAATACACCCGACACAAATCAAAAACATCGTCGAAAATCAAAACTTTTTCACAGTTGAAGTGTATGACACGGATTTGCAAAAAGCCTTAGACGCACGAGGTAAAGGTGGCGAAAAGAAATCAGATGGACCCAAAACTAATGTTCTGTCCACTCATAAGTTCGTCATTCCTCCAGGTTATTATTTTAGTGGTCAACATTTAGTGACTACGATTGTAACCAGGTTCAATGTTGTGTTTGGTAAAGTCATGGAGTCCTTTGCAAACTCAAAAAACCCAAAAAGTGTGACCATTGAGTACTATTCAGTGTCTCGTCGACTCATGATGACATTTTTAGAGGAGAAAATGATAGCCATTACTTTTTGTCCTGAATTGTTTGATATTTTAGGTGGAGACGTCGAGATGCTCAAGAACAAAAAGCAAATACCAGGCATAACCAGTAACTCGGATTTTGCCAAATATTTTCGATTCCTTATTGAATTGAACCAAGGTCTCAACTTGATGTTTGTGTACTCCGATGTGGCAGAGTACAACGTGGTAGGACACACCTCTGCACCGTTACTGCGTGTCATTCCTTTCAAAGTGGATTCTGACACTATCGATAAAGAGGAAGGTGGAAATACCAATCACGTTCACCGTGAATTTGTACATCCTCATTATTTACCCGTCAGTAAGTCGTATTTCGACAGTGTCAACATTTCTATAAAAGGAGAACTAGGACAAAATATTCCATTTACCAAAGGGAAAGTCACAGTGAAACTCCATTTTCAAAAACGATTCTCCAACAACTTAAAAAGTGATGTATCCTGTGTACCGAGGAGTCGCTCGACAACGAGGACATGGTTTAGGAGATATGTTTAAATCAGCCTTTCGTTCCGTGGTCCCTGTTTTGAAACCGATGGTGACACGAGGATTGCACGCCTTAAAAGATGCCGCATTGACTCACGGCAAAGATTTTCTTCACAATGTTCTCATTGACAAACAAAACCCTAAAGAAGCTTTTTTGAGAGCAGGCAAAAATGTCTTACTTCAAACGGGTAAAGAGATTTTGGGTCGACGAGAAAGTCCTATAAATGCCCTGAACGGTACCGAGTCTGGCATTCCTACTTCCCTGACGACACAGCAAGGACAAGGTAGAAAGCGACGACGAAGGCACAATTTCAAAAGTCTCCGTACCTCTAAAGTGAGAAAGACGAAGAAAAAAAGAACCGCTCGAGACTTAGACATTTTTGATTATTAAAAGTGAAGAAAAAAAACCTAAAGAAAAAATGATGCACCAAGAATCTTGTGCCTGTTCCAAGTCGGAACTGGATCTCTTCGCCATGCCACCCACGATGATGACCATGCAAGAAGCTCAATGGGTCGAATTTCATCCCGTCTCCTCTTTGACGGATTCAGCTCCCATCGAGTTTGAAATCAAAGGACAACCCGAAGATTACATCGATCTCAACAACAGTTACTTGTATTTGAAAGTGAAAGTGAGTAGAACGGACAACACCGATCCAGCAGCCGATGCCCGAGTAGCTCCCGTCAACAATTTCATGCATTCTTTGTTCAGCGAAGTGGATTTGTACATGAATAACAAACTGATCAGCAGTAGCATGGATACTTACCCTTACCGAGCGTACCTCGAAAATCTCTTGACGTACGGAAAAGAAGCCAAGAACACTCATTTAGATGCTTGTGTGGTATGGAAACCTGATACAGCAAATGATAATAATGAAAATGATAATAACTTTAGCGACACAGTCTTGTCCGTAGCAGCAGCAGCTGCTGAGGGTAGCAATCCTGCCATTCCTGCCAATCCTCACAATGTAGGTTTTAACGAGCGTCGAAAGAAGATTCTGCGAGGACGTAGTTTAGAACTGTTCGATCGTTTGCATTTGGACATGTGGTTTCAAGAGAAGTATTTGCTGAACGGAGTAGATATTCGCTTGAGACTGAATCGTAGCAGTGCTGCTTTCCATTTGATGGCTAATGCCAACGAATACAAAACCATCATCCAAGAAGCCAGGTTATACGTGCGTCGTGTGGAAGTGTTACCTAAAGTGGGAAATGACATCAGTCACACTTTGAGCAGAACGACAGCCAAGTATCCGATACGACGCGTGGAAGTCAAAACTTTCACCATTGCCTCTGGACTCCAATCTAAGATTGAAGATCATCTGTTCCAAGGCCAGTTACCCAAACGTTTATTCATTGGTATCGTCAGCAATGCAGCCCTCAACGGTACCCACAATCAAAATCCTTTCGAGTTTAAGCACTACAATGTATCCAAAATTGAAGTCAGTCGCGATGGCAAAACTTTGTGTACCAGACCCTTCGAACCCAACTTTGCCCTGAAGAATTACTTGAGGTCGTACTTGTCACTGTACGAAGCCACAGGACAGTTAGGAACCAACACCAGTCACGGTATTTCCTACGAAGATTATGCAGGAGGTTACACGTTGTGGGCTTTTGATTTCACTCCAGACCAAGGCAGCGACGAGGGACATTTCCACCCTATAAAATCTGGGCAGATACGTGTGGAACTTCAGTTTGCAGTACCTCTTCCCCATACGGTGAATGTCATTCTGTATGCCGAATTCGATAATACCATAGAAATCAACAGTTTGAGAGAAGTCATTTTAGACTATTAGACACTATGGAAGACCCTTGTCCTTCTTTGAATAGTGGAGAATCCATGGAATGGGAGGTTACAGAAAAAGCAGTTCCCGAAGACCAAAAAGAAGAAGAAGTAGTGATCATGCAATCCAGATGGCCAGAACAGGAACAACAGTTAGTGGCTTGTTTTGCACAACACTTGGAAGATAAAATGAGAGACATGATTAAAAAAGATTGTTATGGATGTCAAATCGATCATCCCAGTCAAATTCAACACGATAAATGTATGATGATGAGTCAAGAAGAAAAATTGGATGATTATCTGAACGAAGCATGGAGTCTCATTTCAGAAGAAGCCGTGTTACTTCAGTGGTATAAAGGCTTACGTGATCATTCCTCTCCTCCATTGTTTGCTCGAGAAATTGATCGCATCGAAGCTCTCTTGGCCCAGAGTAAAGAGACGAAGCAAACCATCAGTTACTTGTCAGACCGTTTCAAACAAAAAGTCTGGATTGAATTGATGACTTATCATCACCTGTGAAGAAAGGGGAAAAAAAAAAGGCTACACAACAAACAAATGGATACCTGGGAACTTTATTATCTTTTGAACCGTAGTTCGTACACTGCTTCTTGGAATCCTGTCGTGTGTGCTAAAGATGAACTACCTCATCGCAAACCTCAAGAGAATCAAGCTTATGTTATCAACACAGATGACAGTCATCTTCCAGGAACTCACTGGGTAGCTGTCTACTTTCCTCAAGAGGGTTGTGCGGAGTATTTTGATTCGTATGGATTACCCCCTTTCGAAGATGATATCATTGACTTTATGAGAAGAAATGCCCAGACGACACGATTCAATAATGTGAAATTACAAAGCACAGATTCTATGGTGTGTGGACAATATTGTGTCTATTATCTGCATCATCGCAGTCTTGGATATTCTTTAGAACATTTAGTGACTTATTTTGATCGTCATTCGTCTCGAAACGATGACAAAGTAGATCGATGGTTTTGTGACCATTATGGCTATCTGTTGTCTTTAGCTAGGAAACGTAGTGTACATCAATCGCCCAATGACTTCCAACAGTGGAAATCTCAATTTAATTCACAACGTTGTCAACCATGTCAAAGATAATGTATTAGTGTTATGGAACAAAAACATGTTTGTTATTTGAAAAAAATGTTTGTTAGTTGAAAAAATTGTGTTTGTTATTTGAAATAGTGTTTGTTATTTGAATAAAAATGTTGTGTTTTGAAAACCAATGCGTCTGTCGTTTGTTTTACATTTGTATTGATATAAATGCTCTTTGACTTTTCTTTCTATCCCTCACATCAAACTATCCCAACGTTTCAAAACCCTAAACCGTCGAGGGGTGTTTTCCATCACGTCCGCGCTTGAACCATATAAAGCAGGGGTAGTCTCCAGTCTGGCCATCCATTGTTTGACTCATCCTTCTACGAAGATGTGCTCAAGACTAGCTAAGCTAAACGAAGCTTATGTCACTCTGCATCGTATCAGACACAATCTGATGCCAAAGCCTGAAGAGATAGAGAATGTGAGAATGCTACAAGTAACGGAAGACCTCATAGAAGAACTCTTCAGAGAGGAAATTCAAAAAGAGAAAGAAGAATGGACTGAGAAGTATCGACTTCAAAAGCAGCAGAGAGAGCAGAGAGAACAGCATCAGCAGCATCAGCAACAGCAACAACAGCAACAGGAACCAGACAGAAGTTTTGTCGACTGTCGTGTGGACACGAAAGAGTTCTCTTTCTCTTTCCGAAGAAGCAGACCCTATCCTGCTGCCAAACGAGGACGCAATCTTAGACGATAAAAGATTGCCATCCTTCCTCGTACACACAAACACAAAAAAACAGCCCTTTTCAGGGCTACCCAATATTCTCGAAAAGAATTAATCATTCAATTTGCTCATGGTATGTGAGGAAGTTGGAAAAAAAATAGAAGTGAGTCTATAATCACTGTCTCTTTTTACTTTTGTTTTGAAGTGCGTCTATAAGCACAACGTATTTTTTCAAAATAACTTGTTCAATGTATAATTAATATGAGTCAAGTATAAAAGTGAGGGGTGTTTTCCATCACGTCCGCGTGTTTTGTTTTTTTGGTAATGATAGGGATACTGTAAGATTTTTGGATCTAGGGGGTGTTTTCCATCACGTCCGCGCTTGAACTATATATAAAGAAGCACTCGTCAGTCTGGCTACCCATCGTTGACGCATCAACACAAAAGATGAGTAGACTTCAAAAATTGAGAGAGCTTCAAATGCACCTGGAGAATGCTAGGCGTCTCCTGGATGAACTGGCTATGGAGGCTATAGCAGAGCAGGCCAAGACTGAAAAAGAAGGGGAGGAAAGAAAAAAGAAAGAAGAGGAGGAGAAGAAAAGACCGATCTTGCCTCACCGCATGATGGTTAAAGCCTGTCGGGTGAAACCTGAGGTGAGGACGCCTTCACCACCAGAATCAGCTCGTCAAGCACAGGCAGCTTCCTCTTCACTCCCAATCACAAGAGTGAATTGGGCGCAACAACCACAGTCTCAGCCGCAACAACCACAGCCTCATCCACGGTTGCGGAATAGAGGAAGAAATGAAGAGACTTTCACTATCCCACAAAGTGAAGATTGGGATAGTGAAGCCAATCATTCTCCCTCTGCGCTCCCAATCACAAGAGTGAATTGGGAGAATGATTGGAGTAGGAGATGTGTGTGTGGGGCTAGACCTGGGAGATGCCAGCATTAACCAGGTGCAATTTGAAGTTTTAAAAACAGTCCTTCTCAGGGCTACCCAAATAACAAGAAAAGAAATACTATGTCAATTGCCAATGGGTGTGAGAGAGGAGTAGTGTGATTATAAACACTGACTCTATTTAGATGGTATATGGTGTGATTTTGGATAGTATATAATAGGGTTTATTTAGGCTGCTTCCCCGTGTGTGTGGTTAGTATAGGGTGTGATTTTGGATAGTAAATGATAGGGTGTGTTTTGGCTGCTTCCCCGTGTGTGTGTGTGTGTGGTTAGTATAGGGTGTGATTTTGGATAGTAAATGATAGGGTGTGTTTTTGGCTGCTTCCCCGTGTGTGTGGTTAGTATAGGGTGTGATTTTGGATAGTAAATGATAGGGTTTGTGGATAGTATCTAATATGACAAGTGAATGTAGGGGGTGTTTACTTTCACGTCCGTGCTTAAGATATATATACTCAAAGTGACTGACATTAGAACCATTCCACGGAATAACCATAGAAGATGGCAAAAGCATCAAGTTTATTCAACAATTTAAGACACAGCTATTTCTGGATATTAGACGGGGAATATGAAGTGGAAAAACTACATCATAAATGGAAGATTGCGAAGAGTTTGGACTTTGCAAAAAGACTGAAAATAGCCAGGGAGCTCTTAGGAGGAATGCTAGAAGAAGAAGCCAAAAAGTTACGAGGCTGCATTAATCCACCCTATGTTAGAGTGGGGACATTGAAGCAAGTGATAGATATTGTCGAAAACGTCAAGTGTTTTTTGGATAATATCTTGACAGAGTACCCCCATGCCCAAAAGGGTTTGGACCCGCTCAAGAAAGCTGAAGAACTGATGAGAAAGGAACTATTAGAAGAAGTGAAGAAGATAAAAGATAACTGGAGTAAGGAGAGAAAGGAAAGAAAGGACAATGAAAACCAAAAAAAGAAAGAGGACTTTGAAAGATTAAATAACAATTGGATAAAGATACAAGAGAAGTTTAGAGCTATGGGACATCCTGACTGGATTCCCGAGGAAGAAAAGAAGAAGAAGGGAATCATTGGTAAAATCAAAAGGTGGTGGAACAAAGGCAGAAAATAAAAGAAGAAGTATCCAAAGGCCCTTTTCAGGGCCACTCATAGGTCTCGAAAAGATAGTAGCTTTCTTTGCCACCCTTTTTTTTCCCTTGTCCCTATATAGGCCCACCCTGTTCCATTTCCCTTGACGCTATATAGGCCCACCCTGTTCCATTTCCCTTGACGCTATATAGGCCCACCCTGTTCCATTTCCCTTGACCCTATAGTGCCCCAAGCTGTTTTGACCCTATAGTGCCCCAAGCTGTTTTTGACTGGATTTTCCCTTGACCCTATAAATCTTGACCCTATAGTGCCCCAAGCTGTTTTTGACTGGGTTTTCCATAGACCCTATAGTGCCCCCTATTACTACTGACGTTTATTGTTTTGATATGATATGCAGTCATAACATTTATGCTGTATGCAGTTTCTTCTGATGCTCTCAAATTAAAATCGTATATATTCCATCAACATCTATATTATAGTTAATACTTTTTATTTAGCTTGACCCTTAACGGACAAAATATTAAAACAGTAATTCTTTGTGTTCATTCATATATATCAGTCATTAGCGCTAATGTACAGTCAAATACCCATTAATAATGAACCAGACACTCGTCTGACATTATACGCCAAAAATGAACAGGTAAAGACAAGATTTAGGTACCTCTGATGTGAATAAGATCGATTGATCGATCAACATACAGTCAGACTGCTTGCTTGTTGAGATGCACCGAGCAATTGAATGAAAACAATCTTTTGTATAAAAAGATGCATATAATACTTAGAGACAATGCTTCCAGTGACTAACAAGTGTCACGTAGTCATTGAAAGAGCGTATTAATAGTAAAATCAGAAATGCTATCATTAGAAATGTGATTATCGTATTATCGTATTAACTCCATTGCAAGGATAGCATTTCGAAGTCAGCCTTTTAAAAGAAACGCAGAGCGAGTTTGATAATTTGTACAGTCAAAATTGACCAGTGGATCTTACTAATTTGTTTGTGATGTATTATACATACGGGTTATCAATACAAGCACTGGGTCGTGGCCTATGTATCGCGTCCAGTTTCGTAGCCAAACAGAATTCGACCATGCTAGACCCGAAAGGATAATTTGAAATCCTTCCGATATCAAATGAGACGCGATGCATTCAGCCAGATCAAGTTACTATTCTGATAAATTTGTTTTGTATGTACCCATAGCAATTATTTTACATAAAAATATGTTTTACGTTTTTGTTATTTTAATTTTTACTCCGTCCATTTATTCTCTTCACCTGGCCTGTGTTATATGACGCCATCATTGATAACATGATTTTAAAAATTTTAAAAATGTATATCTGATGCAAGTTTTCCGATCATCCGGTCTTTATCTTGAGTCATATATGATACGTTTGTGCTAAAATGCTTGTAATTGCTTTGGGTATCACTGTTGATTGACACTGGTGTATTTATTGATCATTGTTTTTTTCGGGGCATTCGGGTGGGGTGGAAATTTATTACAGATACGATTTAATATAAAAAAATCTAGAATTCTGAATAAAATCTGATATA
The DNA here is from genome assembly GCA_029339505.1 of Unio delphinus. Classification (NCBI taxonomy): domain Eukaryota; kingdom Metazoa; phylum Mollusca; class Bivalvia; order Unionida; family Unionidae; genus Unio; species Unio delphinus. The sequence continues at coordinate 687,282 of JAQISU010000082.1, forward strand.
GAATTGGGAACAGTGTAAAGAACTAAATAATGGTGCCGTGTATCTTTTATAAGCCAACAGTTAAAAGCAGAGTGACTATTAATCGTGACAAACTCTAACACAAATGCATAGCTGCATCAGATGACGTTAGTGGAGCACGATTGATGTTGTGCATGGCATAACCCAAAACAGCTACATATGTTGTATACTTCTGGTGTTATGTTATTAAATATCAGATAAAACTACTGAACATTTGGAAGCCTTTGTTTGTTTGTGGTTTTGTTTTTTGCTGCTTATTTTTTTGTTATGAAAAGCATTACACAGTGCTTGTATAACGGTATGGATTATTTTTCAATGTATTAGCGTTGAGCATTTTTCGGTTCTCAATTTATTTGCTCTTTTTTATAGGTGTAAGAGACTGGGAAAAAGCAACTCAGTGCATTAGAAGATAAATGGGAACTATTTTTGCACCGAGTCGTGATGAGATAAGTAAAGTAGACTCGAACAAAAATACAATACAATAATGGAAAGGCTGTGTCGATTGAGAATCCGGATGATACTTATATAATCAAAGACAAACACAAATCATTCAACTGACATTGTTTTCATGTCTCCATATGTTTCAATGTTATCCATCATTTTTATAAAAGTGACACATTTTCGCGCATTTCTATGACAATTTTAAATGACGATTTAAAAAGCCTTGCAATGTGATTACCTGATGCTGCTTAAATAGCTGTATGAAAGCGATGGATTGAAAATGTAAGTTTCGTATGTGTCAGCATAAGTTTTATATAAACCAATAATTTGCATTTTTGTTCTAATTTCGTGTACAAGTCATTCGCTATACTCCTGATAACGTGCTGTTGACAAAAATACATCATATCGATTTCACAAACAGAATTATAATTTAGAAATTAACTCTTTTTTTTCTCAGTCAATGTATATTTAATTTGTGAATTTCCATTTGTTTTGGGTGTTAAAATGCAAACAGTCATAACGCATTTACCACTGCTGGCAAAATCACAAAGGGTCATACCCTAAAAATAGTATTTTCACTTGCTGCTATTATTATTTGTTTATATTTGTATAGACCTTTCTTAAACAATAATTAAGTAAGTATAAAATCCACATTAATTACTACAACGTTTTCGCCGATTTTCCATAATTATGTATCCCATACAACATAATTACGTTACAACAGATGTACTCCATATTTAATGCATTTTTAGTGACCAAAAATAACTGCAGTCTACATAACCAGTGAGATTCTCGGTAAACATCAATACCGCCAGACGGCGCTCATCACCAACCCGGTTCATTTCAAACCGGAAAAGGCCAGCATCCATTTTGCAGCAGCGGTAAAGAGCGAGAAAGGTACATGAAGTAGTTAGCTATTTCCATATTAAAATAATGCCTACGGAGTGTTGCGTACCATAGTGCACAAACAGAGGGGGTCATACATTTCCCTGGTCCCAAAAAGATTGGGTTAACTCTTGGATGGTGGCTATACGGAGAGACTTTTGGAAGCCCACGATACACAGTGTTGTGTGTTCCAGCCACTTCGACTCATCTGATTATGTCTGTGAAACATCGTCCGGTAAGTTCTGTTTTACACAGCTTATGCTTCTAATCAGTTCTCAATATATTTATTAGTATTAAATGTAATCCAAATAAATAAATATTTGTCATTTATCACAATCCTTATGGTCATTTTGAATAATCATCGTTTGGTCCGCTATCAAGTATCAATATCAATGAACATCAATACGAACAGTTGAACTTGCTATTAACGGTTAATACAACGTAAACAAGATGGCGTTCTTCTGTCGTTATCTCGTGCATCTGTGATAAAAATCTGAAGACGAGTATGCCTCGCGTATGCTTTTTGTCTGAATTGGAACAGAAATTGTAGATTCTATGTATCCATCAACGTACGAATTCTGATACGGAATCTTTTTTCAGCGTATTTGAGCAATTGGGAGATGGAAAAGTTAAGAAGTAATTACAAAACTTTAAGTTGTCTTGTGCTTCACAGAGATCCTTTTCATGAGTTTGCTTCTTTTCATTTGGCTTGGTCATTTCGTGCTAAGGCAGTTGGAGTAAAGAGCCTTGCCAGGCAAACAACAGGGTGGCGGCACAGGCTGATCCGATGGTAAGATTCGAACACGCATTCTTCCGGTCGTGAGCCCATGACGCTAACCAGAGAGACAGAGCGCCTTCATGCCATCTTTTTAACTAAAATAGTGCAATGTTTTAACAGTTGAGCTTTGTCCATGTAAAGAATATTAGTTTTTCATTTGCAGCAAATCTACGTTTTAGATACTTAAACCCATTATAATACAGTATAAGCAACGAATCTTGAATTATTGTATGGTCTTAACTCTACAAACAACATTCAATAGACAATAAAGTTATTAATTAAAGATAAAAAAGATAAAAGCAACATAACGACAACTGTATTGAGAGTTGTGTCAAATAAAGATAAAAGTAACATAACGACAACTGTATTGAGAGTTGTGTCAAAAAAAAGATAAAAGTAACATAATGACAACTGTACTGAGAGTTGTGTCAACTGGTTTGTGTAAATATCTTAGATCTGTTTAAAATCTATTTAGAACAAGTATTTGATAATATTATATGTCTTAAAACCTTGCAAGAAAAAGAAATAAATATGTGCAGTATCTTACTAAATACGGCTCATCTATCGCTTTTTTTATTTTAAAAAATCAGTTCTCGAAACTGCCGTTACCACGGTAGCACTGAAACATGAACATTGCAGAACGACCACTCATTTGTAAAGGCTTTTGCTGTTTGGTTATACAACTACTGGCCTTATACCCAGCAGCTTCTATATTCATATTCGGAACAACTTTATTTTCTACCAACAAGTCTCTATTAAACGATATATAGTATTGCATGGAAATGATTGTAAATACTTTGAACAGTGAACCGACCCAGATGACAACACTTCAGTGACATATTCAGGCTGACTTGTGTTTCATTACTGAGGACAAAGCTCAACATATTGTTTCAGTCTGAATTAGATTTTGTTTATCCCGGTGATAAAGTCACTAGAGCCAACAGTCTACCCACAACATTACTGCATGGCAGTGTCCAAGGTAGCAGAAGGAGAGGTAGACACAGACAGAAGTGGACTGACACCATCACAGAATGGACCAGGAACAGTTTTGCGGAGACACATGCTTTGGTACATGATCGAGACACGTGGAGAAATTGGTCAGATGTTCAGCAGCAGAGTGCCTCAACGACCACAGTTGGTCAAGAGACTGATGATGATGATGATCCCAGTGATATAAGCGGAAATCTTTTTTAATATATTTTTTCATATCATCGACAAGGTGAGGTGGTGGCATATGCTCAGAGGAACACAGCACATCAAAATCAAGTTTTCGGCTAGTCCAAATAACTTTGTTATTGGGGTGATCTGCATGTTGGATTCACTAATGAAATGGAAATCTCATTGTTTTCATTCTAAGAAAATATACCATCTTCAGTTAAATGTAAACATTAAATTAAAAATTTAATTTTCATGGTTCATTTCTGTCACTATTGTTCTCAATATCATTTATTTTCAAAACGTCCTAATTACCGATGAAATTTTGACTCTAATTATTGCTGTTCACCAACACATTTTTAAGAACAAAATTGTTTGCAATGAATACAAGCGGAAGAATATATCAAATGAAAAAACTGAGTTATATGCACGCATAGAGACTGATATCAGTTGTAGTTACATAATTATGTGAAGATTGATTGATTTGTTTTCTTTGACATAATGGCAGGTATTTGAGTTGTCTGACAGCATCTCCCATCTTAGTGTTAAGGTAGGGCAATCAGTCCATATATTGACGTAAGTATCCAAGTACAACAATTATGTGTTTTATTGACGCAAATGTCTATGCATAACAGTCGCCCATTGTGCATAACCCAAATATATGAACACACAGTCAGGTCTTGTAGTGATTCAAATGTATAGGAGCAATTATTGGGTCGTATAGTGACCCAAATGTGTTAACAAAACAATTAGTAAAGTCTTATAATGTGTTACACTTTTCAAAGATAACAAAATAGTAATAAAAAAATACTACTCTTGAATTTGTAAAGTTATTGAAATGCAAATTTGTACAAATTCATTTTGAACCCGAGTTCCAATTTTTCGCGCAAGATACTTTGTGACTGTGTGTCCTGGTTTGGAGATTATTCTTAAATAACGGCTAGCAGAGATTCATAACGTTCTTTTTTTTTATTTTTTTGAATGACAATTCAGTGCGAAAGTTTGGAGTATTTAGCGCTTAGAAAATGCAATAATTGCAACAAAGTTAATTATCCATGAAAATGCAAAGTCACTTACTAAGCTATAAATTGGTGTGCATTATCAACAAGTAAGTCATTACTAAGCTATAATGCATTACCAACAAGTAAGTCATTGCTAAGCTATAAATTGGTGTGCATTATCAACAAGTAAGTCATTACTAAGCTATAAATTGGTGTGCATTATCAACAAGTAAGTCATTACTAAGCTATAAATTGGTGTGCATGATCAACAAGTAAGTCATTACTAAGCTATAAATTGTTGTGCATTATCAACAAGTAAGTCATTACTAAGCTACAAATTGGTGTGCATGATCAACAAGTAAGTCATTACTAAGCTATAAATTGGTGTGCATTATCAAAAAGTAAGTCATTACAAAGAAAAGCATTGGAGCAGTGCTCACTGACTATTCCTAATATTAAAAGCTGAATGCCCATATAAAACGTTATCAAATCTTCCCATACTCAAACCCATATAATCGCTTTATCAAATACACCAAGGGAAACTGCACGTTGCTATGTTAATATTTGTAAGTACGGAACAGTTGATAAGAAGACGCGGGTTTGCTGCAGTAGAATGCGTCACTATTTACAGTCCATTATACGATTGTTGATTTTGTCATTTCATTCTCAAGGACTGTTAAGGCGATCATTAAAATTATATAAATATTTTGTTAAATTATTTAATGCGAGATATAAATCGCAACCAAGTTGTTGTTATCTAAAGATCTGGTATGGCTTTCATTAGTGCTGAGTAAGTAACTTTATCTCCTTCCCAAACATGTCAATAAACAGCGGGACCCGCAAAAAGTTTGTTTAATAATTATGATGCAAATTGTTGGAAGTTACTACTGTTGTGTCGCAATAAAGCAACGTAAACCCTATTTGAATATGTTAACTAATAATTCCCGCTCAGTGCACACTATTTCAAAATCAAAAGAAGTCATATTCTTCAGGGACCATTTAATTTAGGTTAAGTGGTGGTGGTAGGGTGTGTGCGTGGGGGTAGGTGATTTTCTTTCGAATCAGAATACTTTTTCATTTACATCAAAATAGTTTTTTTCCCTAACTAATATATACAATACGTTTTTCTTTTCGTAAAACAACAAAGCATCCTAAGCAGGAAAATTTGCAAAAACTCTTAAAACCCCGTCCCCTCCTCCCAAAAATAATAGGGTAGTCCCTTAGACAATATTATTTTGCAATGTTTGGAATTGTTGATTTAGTTTAATTACACTGTTTGTAATCAGTTATATTCAAATAGTATGTTTAGCTTTCCTATAGTATGTGCAGTTTCATATTTTTGATATTACCACGCCTTAAAATATTACTTATGTTTCTGATTGGTCCAAATAAGCTCATGAATTTATTGTGCAGTACACTGTATTCTCCTTATTGATTGGCTGGGATCGTGGGAAAACGTTTTTAACCCCGCCTTCTGGAGTGTTTGGCTTTGAACGAACATTTTAAAGACCATTTTTGAACTCGCCTCGCGAAAGGAAATTGAGGAAAAATTATCTCGGCTGTCTGAATATGAACATGTTACCCCACAGGAATTTGTTATGTCATGTATAACAAAATCATAATGAGCAAAATGGCTTAAAACTACAAAACAAGAACAACAATAAGAAGTAAAGTTATGGTATTGCTTATTTAATGGCTGGATGGGAGATGGAGCGGTATATATGTAACATACATATAGAATCCACCGAATATTCAAGCATGGATTAAATGTTAGCTTACAAAAGTAAGTAAATTCACCTCTGTTTAAAGAAGAATTTAGACATAAATGGGTCTCCTAACTGATAGAACTTTTTCCAACCACATCATCTTTACGCAATATATATGGGATACAAGTACGACTCAAAACGAAATTTGTTTATGTCTTCTGTACAGTCTAATGTTAAAGTCAAATAATACAAATATCTGGTCACAAATGCATTGCAGTAAATGTGGGAATTTCTGCATCCAGTAATCATATTTCGCATGAAAATTACAGCAATGTGATGTTTATTTCTGAAAAAGAAATTTTTTTTTAATGGTAAACATGTACTCTAGGCTTACTGTTTACCGTATCAAGCATCGCATTGATCATTCTGTATTGGAAAATAATTTTGTCGTATTAACATAATCCGACTAGTCAACAGAAACATTTTATTATATCACGGTATACTTTGTGTTTGTGTTTTTGTCAAATTATATTTATATATTCTTGAAATAGACTCAGTCTTACACTAGCCTTCGTATTATTATAAAAACATATCAGTGCAAGAGATATCCACAATGTTATTATCTGATTCCCATATCCAATGGAACTCGTGACATATTTCTTGCTCCTCAGAACTTATGCAGAGCATCTTTATATTTATATTGTAACGTTAATCTGGTTTAATTTATATCTAATTTAATCTGATTGTACGTTTTAAAACATTTTAAAAAGTTTCATTATATGTCAAAAAATTGTAATTTTGTTTACCAGGGATTTTATAATTTTCAGAAATTAGAACGACCTTACATTTTAGTAGCAAAAAACTAATGCTGACCTAGATCATGACTTTAATTAAAAATTCGTATCACCCACATAAACAATTTTATTTTGTTATTATTTATTTTTATTGGAAGAATAGGGACAAACTTGAATTCATTTGAATATGTTTTTTTACTATGTTTTTTAAAATATAATTCGTGGATTATTCTTGGACTATTTTTGAATTTTATTCTTCAAACCGTAAAGTACTTTTTTTCTTCATTTTTTACATTGTTGTTACAGGTAAATAAATTATTTGTTAAATTTTGCAAAATTTGCTGTTTTGACTTTTTCTGTGTTGCTGTTTATTAGAGCATAATCACGTGACACTATTCGCATTATCATGGAATATAGAAGGAAGTCTTTCTTTTTCACTAATTACTTTTACTGTAAATGTAAAAAGTATCTCTAAGGAAAGTAGTGTTTTGCTGCTAAGATAATTTGGTGTCATAAACGCAGTAACAACGTGAAACCAGCAACTACGTGGAAAATCAGAATTATAATCGCTGGTGATTTGTAGCCTAATTTTTCAAAACCATAGAAATGTTTGTTTTGGTAATAAAGAATAACATAGTTCATTGTTTACAGCTACATTTTAGGCAGCACTCAGATCGTATGGATATATTCTCTGGTTCTCTTGAATAATGAAAATAAATACCACATGATGTGAAGGTGTGTTCACTGTCAAAGTTTTCTTTCATTAAATAATTACATTGACAATAAAATTATTGCTTTGACGCACTTAAAACAATTGTACATTGTAAAATATAAAGCAAAGAATAATGTAATATTGGTATGTTTTTTAACGCCTATTGCCGATTTTTAATTAAAGTCGATTTTTTTCATTTCAAATTTTTTTTTTACTGTTCTTAGAATTTGGTGTAAAAGTTTTACTTGCCAAATAAAATGTACTATTGCCAACATTTTCACCTCCTGCGTTATATTAAGGTAGTTCTGTCTTTGCAATACGGTTCCACCAATTATCATTGGAACAAACGCGAAAAAGTCAAAACCTTGTGCAGATAGAAAATTTTAAAACTCGAAAAACACAGGTTTTTGCCTTAAAGCGTTGAGCAAGGAGTATCATTACATGTGTATGCGCGAGTGTGTGTGTGTGTGTGTGTGTGTGTTGGGGGAATCATAGAGATATTGAAGATAAATTGCAATAAAAGACTTGGCACACATGATTTAACGTCGGCTCTTGATAATAGACCAAGTTACTACAGGTATTATCAATGTTGTACAGTATCTCTAAGTAAACGGGAAAAAAATGTTTGCTGTTCTAAAAGAAATCTTTGTAGCTGGCCAATCATACTTTGAAAACTTATCATGAGATGTACATTAAAGGGACACAATTAAACATTTGACGATAAACTATGATAGAGACTTAACGCTTGATGGACGTCTAGGGTACATGGGACATATTTATGCACAAATTCAGTGCTTCAAGCACCTGCCTGATAGCTAGAATACCACAAAAGCATGAGAATATTTATCCACTTGGCTTGCAAAGTCAGTGGCAGTTCATATCAAAAGAAGTGTATGCACTCCAGCTCCAAATTTATATCTGCATTTTTCACGTCCAACGGTCATATTTGACAAGTAATGATCACAGTGCAAACGCAAATCCGTTCCCATGGTGATAATTCTGAAAAACATTTTGTAGCTTGATGCCATTTAAAATAGTTGCCATCCATGCTGTTTTTGATATTTTCTACATGTCTTGATTGCTGCTATGGGTGGCTAGCCCTGATCCTAGCCGACTATTGCTATTTCACTGTCTACACAATATAAAGCAATTATGGGGGGGGGGGGGGGGGCGTACATGCTTCGCATCAGTTTTAAGAACAACACACAACACCAAATTCACAAGTATTTTAATATCTCTAATTATGAAACAGTAATGTCTGAAAAAGTTACATCATAACCTGAAGTTAAGGCAGGGGTCAATTTACGAAGCTATCCCATGTCACCCTAGTAAAGACATTATTTGAAAGTAACTTAACACTCTACTTATAATTTAAAATTATCCCGTATATTTACTCAGATTCAATTGACAATTTTGTTGAAGAAAATACAAATAAAATATCTATACTGATGTCAAGTAGAAGAAACGGTACTTAGTTTTCTATCATTTAGGCTCAATAGTATATCATAGTTTGTTTAAGCAAACTGTTATGGTTTATCCAGATACCGGAAGCTTTTATCTTTTCATGGTAGCAACATAACACACTATCATGTTTGACATTCCACCAGATTATATATTACAGGATCGTCAATGCTGCACAAGGAGGTATAGAACGTGTCGAACAATAACTGTATATATAATATAACAATATTAAACCAAATAATGCATAATGTTTTTAGCAGAAGATTCTGTTATCTTTACTGGAATGTCGCTCCGTAGTGGAAATTTCTACGATTACTAGAGCTACCTCACACAGCTCATATTTAGCTCTGTAAATCTTTTTCTATACAATAAAGGAGGGTGTAGCTTAGGCCAAATAGTGGAACTTTCTATGAAAATAGGTAGTCTAGTACAGCAATGTATACAACACCAATGATCTTTGCTTTAGCTTGTCTGTCTGTCTGTCTGTATGCATGCATGCATGAATGTACGTACGTACGTACGTACGTACGTACGTACGTACATACATACATACATACATACATACATACATACATACATACATACATACATACATACATACATACATACATACATACATACATACATACATACATACATACATACATTTACAGAGCTAAATATGAGCTGTGTGAGGTAGCTCTAGTAATCGTAGAAATTTCCACTACGGAGCGAGCGCAAGCACCATCGCTGAGATCATTGCAACTCGTCGATGGAGATGGCTCGACCACGTCTGCAGAATGCCCCCTGACTCACTAACAAGGGTGGCACTGAGATGGACCCCACAGGGGAAAAGGAACCGTGGCAGACCCAAAGAGACTTGGCACCGAACAGTGGAGCGAGAACTTAAGACCAGAGGCCTCACCCTGCAGACCGCCCCTACAACAGCAGCCGATAGACAAAAAAGGTGCTCCCTTGCCGTCGCCTCAAGCACCAGATGGATCAGAGAGGATTGATGATGATGTTTGTTAAAATTGCACGACTGTTGGATAATTTTATGCAAAATGTGTATTCTACAGTCATGTATATATCATTGTGATCACTATATTGTGCATGAGGTTTTGAGGTTTCCACACAACAGCAACAAATAAATTATATTAAAAGCAATTACATGCACTTTAGACTCTAATAAACTCTAAATGACTGCAACAGGTAAACTCATAGTTGTACTCAAATCATCATATACCGTTTTGTTAGCGAAGTGAGCTTTTATCTATTACACTTCTTTGATCTCACAAAAGCTGTCAAAGATAAAATTTAAAGGAAGGTTGTGATTTCAATTATGCTTGTCGATTTGATATTCAATTCTACATAACGACGATCGAGAGGAAAAGTGATACAAAATGTCAGTTACTAGATAGGATTATCTCAATTACCCACCTCAAGCAGGCCTGCTAATTGCTGTTATTAATGTCTATCGTGGCCGGATAATGTCTAATTTTGACCTTCGGTTTATTATTTAAATCTTAAGAACTAAAGATTTTGTCTTGGACACAGTCCTCGAATTTCAAAGGAGCATAACGTGCCATTGCATTTCCCGATATTATCAGAGTAGTTAATTTACTGAAAAGGGCTTATCCCGCTAGATGGCGAGATGATATGGATAAGAATTTATAAAAGTGACACAAAGTGAAAAAAGGAACAAATGATGTACAATTTTCCTGACTGTTTTCAACTATCAATTATGCTTTTAGTCGAATCGAGCAGTGTAATTATAATTCATCAATTATGCTAGGGTAATTGAAGAATTAATTATTGAATACTTGCATTTAATGAATTTTTTGGAGTCTGTAGGTAGAAAAGTAGCTAGCTAGCTTGTTAGCTTACATAGCTAAATTAAAGAAGGCACTCAGATTAAAACAATGCCTAAGTATATGATAGACAGTCGGGCATAACCGATTAGCATTTTTCTACAGATTTCCGATTCCGGATTTTGGGCATGACATTTTTCCGATTCCGGATACGATTCAATTAATCGGAAATGCTAAATCCGTATTTTTTTCTCTAAAAAAATTTCATCTTCCGTTTCCGGGTTTCTGGTATCTGGTTTTGCCGTGTCTAGCATGTTACTTAGTACTTTACCATATCCGGCTTCATTTCCGGTTTTCACCCGTCCGTTCAAATAGATTGTCCCACAGCGTGGTTGTGTTGACCATATTGAACTTTTCTGACTTCTTATTTAACTTTATCAACGCACTATCGAATGACACGCAGTGTTAGACACGGTGCTATAGAAATTCAACTTTATTATTTTTATTATCCGAATCGGTCGTTCCTGTCTTGTCCCACTCCGATTAATCGGAAGTTCATACTATCCGGTGGAATCCGATTTCCGGATCAAAAGTCGGTTATGCCCTAATAGACAGGTGTACCCCGTACTCGTGAATCAGATAGACGTGTAGCATTACCAAATATGACAATATGGAAACGCTGCCATGGAAGAAATCCTAGAATTGTTGCTTTTTACGGATATCTCGAAACTATGTCAACGTCTTTTAATTTAGTTTTCTTGGTAAAAATTAACATTTTAGGGAGAGGGAAATAATATCTTACCTTTTTTGTCTCGAAGTTAAAGCAGTTCGAACGTTCAAAATGTCTCGTCGATGTTGACCACGATGATAATACATGCAAGTGACGACGGTAACAATTGTCACAATGATTATCGCTATTTCTTATTATATATACATGTACATGCACTTCTTTCAAGAATTGTGAATGTAGCGAGAGAGAAATGTCATCGTGGCTGTACAGTCATTTCACTATTCTAAAATATGGCATAGTGTTAGCACTACTGCAACAGCGATTTTCTTCTTCGTTTTGCTCGTCATATTTGTCCTTCAGAGTAGAAAATGAAACTTTTTATTTATAGAATAAAATAAAATATACAGTTATATCGCTTTTTAAACAGCTGGCTGGTTTATGGTACTCAGGCGAATATAAATTAATTATACCATTGGAGCGGTTTGAGAATTTACCACGTCTGCCATCGAACAGTTTGTGTTTGTTCATCATCTGTGCCCTACCGTTTGAGAAAAAATCTCGAATATGAACTGTAACAATGCCAGTTCTTTCAAGTCGTGACCTCGAATCCTCTTCACTGGGTGAGTGATCCTACCTCCTGCCTTGCTCTCAATTCAACAAGTTCAGTCACGTGTTCATAAGGGTCCTACTTAGCACGTATTTATTATTGTATTACGAACAAACCCTCAGCCGAAGACCTCGATACATTTGTTTCGTAACATAAACAGACAAGGGTTTTTATAAATGTGTACATATCTTTTTAAATTCTTGAGTTGATTCCTTGTCCGTTTTCAGAGGTGCCTTGGAATCATCTTAGGTGGTATTTAGTCCTCAGCGTTTTCCAAGTTTACATTATATACGGTTAACCGAGTTAGGACTTGTCACTAAACACCATCTTTAATAGCGTACATTTAAAAAGGCAATATGACGCTATCAATACTATTCGTTTACACAGATATATCACTGATGATATGACTTTTCATTGTTTATTTTTGTTATTTATTTTTGAAAGTATTTTTTTTTTGGGGGGGGGGGGGGTAGCGGAAATAATATAATTTAATATACGATAAAGACAGATTCGAGCTCTAGAAGTAATATTGCTTTGTGGTATTTGTGTTATTTTGTATAATTCGTTACATCAACAACAACAAAATTAGCAGTATGATGTAGTTTTGAGGTTATATATAATTATGAAAGGTACGTGAAACTACTAGTATTTTCAGAATCAATGTCTGCAGATGTAATCTTTTATTTTTATTCGAATACCGAACTAAATGAGATCTTTGCTTATATCTTTACAGCCTACACATGTTATGGCGGTTAAAAGAAAAGCACTTAACGTAAATTATTCTGTTTCTGAAACGCGTTGTAATCATCTAGACCTAAAACCACTTAAACCAAACCTTAAATTTTATTGACCTGCATAGCTTAGTAGACAAAACGCAATCAATGCAATAAAACGTTCTGTAATATTTATCATCTTGAATTCGAACTAAAACATTCTGGTATCAAATACCGTACTATTTTTCTCCTCAATGTCGGATCTTAAGTTCCTAAGTAGTTCAACTAGTTTTATTTCGTACTTTAGAGACATTGCTTTTCACATGGTAAAGCATTTTAAATTAAAACTTAAAAAATATGCAATCACAGATGTGCAAGTAATTTACCAAGATAAATAATTTTTGTGTAAATTACACTTTTCTTATGACATCTTTTGCTGGAAACAGTTGGAAACAACCAAGAAACTCATTTCTCAAAATATCGCCAATTGTAAGTGCAAGCGTAAAGGCAACATATAAATGCTCTAGATGAAAACAAGCAATGGTTTTGAACAATTGGATTACCCGTAGTGGCCGATTTATTAGTAAGTTAATTTTCCGGTGAGCGAAAAGATTATATCGGCTTCTTTGCCCGGTTTGGCTATTGGATATGCCCAATTGCACTTCCGCTGGCGTTATGGTTACGGCATATCACCTGTTGAAACTTGGCTAGAAGACATCGCAAACACTTGTCTAAAGAAAGTTTTGTGAATGGTATTACAAATATATTACATTCCCAGATTCACAATGCTCGCACCTATTTCGCACCAGGAATAATCGATGGCTCCGTTTTGGTCATGCCGACAGCCACCGCCATTATTTGGTAATCGAGAGGGAAACACATATTACTAGTATATTTAGAACAACGACATTTATAAACTTGTCTGCATTCCAGAAAATCAATTTGCCGAAGATATGACATTGTATTCGGGCAACCATCCATCTAATTTCAGCAAGATACAAAATCTATTAGAATAGGTCTCTTCCCGACCACCAGATCCATCTAGAAAATTCTCAGTTGTGAAATCTAACACTTCATCTGAGGTCATACTCTTTTTAGAATATATCGATACTTGAACGATATTTCAACATCTGTGCCATCTAAATCCTAGTCAGTAGATTATTGCCCATTATCCGTGACTGGTTCCTTTTGTGTGCAGTTGAACCCTATGAATAACAAGGTTAAAGGAACCCAATTAAGTATTTGCTGTGACGTCATTTATATATTTTGACGTCTGCTTACATTCTACATTGTAACACCAGCATTTTGATTCGCGGCTAAAAGTAAAGAATCCCCTGATTTTGAAAAATCTTAAGATTCTTTACCAAATACAATTCGACCAAAGGTTAGAATCAGATTTGCAATGTACATTACGCGGCATTCATTTATCAAAGAGCACGGTTTACTACACCAGACATATCTTTGTGGCAATGACATTTTCCTATTGGGGAAATAATTCCCTGAGAGCACGATGGCACAACTGAAACACGACCAGTTTGAGCTGCCCTAATGTCCATCGACAGCTTTGATGAAGTCACAACAAATTGATGGGTTCGTCATCGCTAATAGCACAATGGGCAAAAGTTTTAATCTATTACAACCTAATTGTTTGTTTAATGTTTTCATTAAAATATTGCAGGAAAAATAATGTTGCAAAATAAAAGTATGCTTTTTCACTGATGGTTGTAATGTCTTCTACTTTTATTTTGAACACATTTTTATAAAAGATAAGGATTTATCTTTTTGCATGAAGTCTTATTTTTTGTCTACCACTCAGAACGATTACCTCCGAGTACATTTCAGAGTGTCGAAGTTATCTGAGTCTTATCGGAAACATACGAAGACGTCCCCATTCTAGTATGATTTTTAGTCAATCAGTTTTTATAAAATTAAAACTTAATGATCAGTTTGAAATGACGTGATCAATATACTATAACGTCATCAATCACTGTTTCGTAGGACTATCATGGGATCATGAAATGAGGTGGTTGCGACTTTTGTCGCTTATTAGTTATTTAGAAATATAAATTCTCATAAATTTTACAAATAGCAGAAAATAATTCTGGTGAAAAAAAATAATATTGACGAAACACGCACGATACGTGTAGAAATCTTAGCCGTTTAGGAGGTCATACTCTTTTAGAATATTTCGATTCTTGAACGATGTTTTGACACCTGTGTCATCTAAATCGTAGTCAGTGGATTAGTGCCCACAAACCTTGACACAACCCTAGAATGGCTGTTATGGCTCTGTGTTTTGAAAAACCTACCTGATCTCAATATATGTGTCACAATGAAAGACAAGAAACCATTCCGTTACAATCTAACTCTTTTCTTTGTGTATTTTATAACAAGAGTCTGTGACCTTTAACCTGCACAGATCTGATTATATTTTAAACACTTCTCAGTTATATTTAGCATTTAGTGCTATGGTAGATTTTGACATATTTTTCTTTGCAATGCTGTTTACTTGGGCACACATATTCAGTTAGTAGCAGTTATTAAAAAGTCACACCAAATTCATAATGCTTATGGGATCTTAGATAACTTGGACTCTGAGTTGAAACACAATTTAAAAAAAAAAACATTTAACTCTTGGTCATCCCCTTACATAGTTTTGCTGTTAAATTTGTTTAAATTATGATATTCCACTGGTATCGCCTGTTCTGTACTCTTTATTTCAGCTTCATACCGTACACGTTCCCGTGAATACTGGTATATCATTGTAAGTGAGGGTGCAGGCGATATAGCCTACCGGTCGTCCATTGATGAGGCTCTCCTTATCCTTTTTATTTCGTTAAAAATGTATTCATATATAAACATGTTGCATTGTTTATTTAAACATTTATTAACTCATATATGCCTGAGTATGCTATTCGATTTTTCTCGTAGAATGGATTAAACAGTAATCTTTAGATGTCGTTTTCATATTAAAACACCATAGTGTCCTTTTTTACGTTTCTGATGAACCAGTGCCCAATCTGGGAAGTAGAATACGGAGGCAAGAGCTATGGTTGCACACACACACACACACACACACACACACACACATATATATATATATATATATATAATACACGACTCGCGACTGAAATGGTACGGTTTTGAATCCTATCGTCGGTTCAGTGTTGGCAAAAGTGATGGGTTGGTTTCCTTGGGCGAGGCACATTATTCTAATTGCCTCAGTGCTAGAAAAACTATATATGATGATATGCCGGAAACCACAGATCACACACAAACAACATGTTTCTACTGTCTCACCTATAATTAAGTCTCATTATCTGTAATTATCGATGTCATCTTCATATTTAGCGTGTTCATTGATATATCTCTTATCTCCAAATAGCACGGTTATTGTTATCATCAAAAGTGTAGTTGCCGTCGTAGTTCGTGTTAAAGATGCGTTGATTAGACCGTGCTGTTTGTGATTACTATTCGAGAGCAGAAAGAATGTGCTAAACCATAATAACGAAGGCAATAATAAAATTTTGCTTTATTTGGCTGACTTTCTTGTCAGTACAAGACCGCCCTATTCGTATTAAGGCTCGTGTATTAGTGTATTAACAGTTGGATGCAAATATATATATATATATATATATATATATATATATATATATATATATATATATATATATATATATATATATATATATATATATATATATATATATATATATATATATATATATATATATATATATATATAAACTTCTACTTCATATCAGGCCTCGAGAATATATGAATAGTTGTCAGTTGTGTTCAGATATAATTTGAGAGGACTTATTTATTGAAATTATTCACTGAAATTATTTACTTCTCATAAGAGAAATTATTTAAATCATTTATTTTATCTACTAAAGTGCTTTTTGACTGGATTAATATATTATGTTTGATTCTGGAGGACTCATTAAAAGACATTCTGGTTATATCATTGTCATGTGCATCAAGCCATTCAAGATTATTGAAATTCATTTGGAACATTCTATACTTTGGAACTGAGACAGAACATTTGGAATTACTTAGAATTTAATTTACATTAATGTAAGTGTTTTTTAAATTTACATTTTGTAACTTAGTATACTAAATAACTTGTTGATATTACTTACATTATTTGTGTCACTTCCTTGTTACTTATATCAAGTCACAGGATCATACCAAATTTTAATGGTGATTATCCTTTTTTGTACAAATTTAGAAGAAACTTAAAAGCATTGCTTAATATTGCTGATCATAAGGTTTATATTTGGTTTTGGTAACAAAGAAACATTCGCTGAATCGCGAAGGGGTGGTTAAATCTAGACCCCGATCCGAGCGAATGTCCACAATATCTTAGGATTCATTTATCGTTTATCTCAGAAAAACAACAACTTGTATGATTGCAATTATTTAATGAAAAAAGGAAATCCTTTGAAATTGTAAGAGAAAATTAAAATTAAAACTTTCTATAGTAAAAGTGCCCATTCTCAACATATTGTTTTACTTAATCATTTTTCGGTACTTGACGCAACTTACATTACACAACGTCCCACTCTCGAGTCAACTGCTAATACTTCTTGAGAAATATCCCCCATTAAGCACGTAGTTCAGCATAATGTATGTTATTTATGAGGAATAAAGTGTATAACGAACGGTACTTTGACCTATACGCACTTGACAATACACAGTTGTGCAGCAATCGAGTTTGAAAGTCGTCTCTGCCTGTTTCGCTATTTCCTTTAATTTGAGCGAATAAAATGCAGTGGTGGAAAATAGCACATCTTTGACTAATTGTTCATGCCTTTTCAAAGAGGGGAACTTATCACATGATCTTACCCAAATACACTTGTTATAAAGAGCCAACTCTTGGGGATGTGGCACGAAGAAAGTATTTATTATAACAATACACCCGAGTATTTCTGCCACCTGAAATCCGATATTGACATACTGTTTGTACCAGATTCATTCACCTTATCGAGATATACAACAGATGTAAATATGCAAATATCTACAGCTGTATGGAAGGTAATTAAATAGTAAGAATAAATGTGTTTTGGCATATAACGTTTTTTTGCAAAACTAATATTGGATGCAGAGAAAGATCCAGTATAACTTTGGAGGTCATACTCAGTGAATCTGTTGTTTAAAAAAATGTTCCCCTAAGGTATACTGACTGAAACATTCAAGTACATGTATATTGTATGCAGAAATAGGTTTGGGTGCTGGTCAGTAAGAATGTGTTTGGGTCAGTTCATGTGGGAGCTGGTCAGTTATATTGGGTGTTGGTCAGTAGGTTTTGGTGCTGGAGACTAGTTGTTGAGATGGTTCGTAGGCATGGGTGCTGGTCAAAAAGAAAGTGTATTGGTCAGAGATGTTAGTGTGAATTAGTGGATGTGGGTGATGGTCAGTATGACTGCTTTTGTCAGCAGGTTTTGGTCTTTGGTGAGTACGTATAGGTGCTGCTCAATATTTATGAGTGCAAGTCAGAAAGACTGATTTGGTCAATTGGTGTGGATGTTAGTAGGTGTATTTGATGGTCAGAGGATGTCGGTGCTGCTCAGAAATCCTGATTATTGGTCAATAGATATATGCGATACAGAATAATGGTGGATTTAGGTCCAATGTGCGTGTGTGCGTATGTGTGTGTGTTTGTGTTAGTCTGTATCCAACATCATATTATATTCGCCATTCTCCTTATACTTGTAGTACCATCTTATGTTTTTCCAAAAAGACATGTTAAATATCCTCTTTTCGCAATTGGGACTCCGATTTTAAACCTACGGGGAAATGTTGTCATACAGTCCCACGATGTTGAACCTATGGATTAATTTTTCAATTTCCATTGTCGTTATGAGG
This sequence comes from Unio delphinus, assembly GCA_029339505.1. NCBI lineage: Eukaryota > Metazoa > Mollusca > Bivalvia > Unionida > Unionidae > Unio > Unio delphinus. Next base: position 705,944 of record JAQISU010000082.1, read on the forward strand.
TCACACTTTCAAGATCACGTCATGATGTTAAAAAAATTCCCTTTGCCGAGGTTAGGAGCGTGATGTCGCGGGTTCGAACCTCCGGCCGAGTCATACAATAAACTTATGAAAATGGTGCTTGCAGTTGTCTCGCTTAGAATTCAGCACTTAGAGGTTAGTATTAGAGATGATCAATCTGGTGTCAGGATAACGTAATTGGGTGGAATATGAAGCCACGTGACTGCGACATGATGCACCAGTGCTAGACATCACTATAAACTGCCACAATGCAGACATAATAACGATATGACCCTCATTATTAAAAAATTAAAACACGCACGCAAACACAAGCACACCCTCTGTCGACGTAGCATCCATTTGTTGCAAAACTGTTCCTAAGCCAAAGATTTAATTTTGTTAAATTTAGGTTGTTACAATCATGTGTTAAATTTAGGTTGTTACAATCATGTGTTAAATTAGGTTGTTACAATCATGTGTTAAATTTCGGCTGTTACAATCATGTGTTCTAGAGTTTTTCCTTTTCAAGCCACGGGTATCCAAACAAATACCATACTTAGCTGCAATTACAAAAGAATGGAAAGAAACAAGTTAATTAGATATTAACACATTCGAATATATATATATATATATATATATATATATATATATATATATATATATATATATATATATATATATATATATATATATATATATATATATATATATATATATATATATATATATATATATATATATATATATATATATATATATATATACACCTTAGAAGTGAAGATGAATTAGACAATAATATATACAAAACAAAATAAACTAATTTTACAATAAAATATGTATTTTCATTTTGTTAAGACTGATAGGAAGTATATATCATATTTTGATTCTAAAGAGCAATCTTTGGCACAACATTAATTGCTTGCAGGATAATAATAAAACGTCTGCATCTTTTAATAAATGCATGCATTCATACGTCTAGGGTTGCTGTTCTATATAAAATACTTCTCCCCCTGATGCAAGGAAGTATCATTATGTATGAAATCTATATATATATATATATATATATATATATATATATATATATATATATATATATATATATATATATATATATATATATATGAAACTTACGCGGAATGGGATCTTTTCCATGTTGACAATCAACAGATGTTTGACAGCAGCTTTAGAAAATTGACTAACTGGATAACTTAGTTATTGTACTTTCCAGTGAAAGTTGACATGGATGTCGTTCCGTTAAATGAGTGAATCATACAAAGTCAAATATATTGCACCTTTGCCTGTTCTGTGAAGAAAGTATCGCTCAGATATGAGAAGAAATGTAGCAGCGAGTGTTGCATGCTTCAGATTCTCCATAAAGGATCTCTCTCTCTCTCTCTCTCTCTCTCTCTCTCTCTCTCTCTTTCTCTCTCTCTCTCTCTCATATTTGTCTTCATTGCGCACTTTCCTCCTTTATTGACAAATTACGTCGTCATTGAACCCAGCTGTTGCCCTCTACCTCCCCCTGGAGAACTGGAAATGTGTAATATTTTGTCATCTACTGAATTCGTTCTATATCCTCGCAGTGTGTTATTTCAAACAAAGGCATCATTTAAAAATCAATTTTGTTATTTCCAAGTCAGAACATTTGACTAATGTCAGTTCAAAAGAATAAATATGGACCAAACATTGTAATAAAGGAACCATTCCTTAGTCCACTAAATTGTGCAGTACATATGTACAATCGTTGCTACAACACTTGTAGGATAAATAAATACTAAATATAAACATGCAAAAGATAAACATTTTAAATGTATTTACCTGCAATTTTTGCTTATTTAGGCCTTATAATCTACTTCAATACAAGAGTAGAAATGAATAGAACAGACTTTCAAATCTAACTCCACCCAGTTGGAAAAATACAACTGAAAATATGCATCGATGTTTACAAAGATTTTTGTTTTAGGTATGGCCATCTGTGCTAAAAAGTACGCAAGCCAACAACTTTAATAATTTGGCATTGGAATGAGCACAATACACAATATTTTGCAACAATTGGAATCCTAAAATACTTTCTCAAGTTTTCAATCACATTTATGTCAAGGAAAGAGCTGGATCACATAGTACCAGAATTTGTTAGAGTTACGTTAAGTTATTGGCATGCTAAGACCAAATCTGTCTGGAACTTGTGTCTGCTTCAGATTAAAAGAAACATAACTTAGATGGCTGATCGTCGCAAAGCCCTACATTTGTTTCCATTACCAATGACATACAACCTAGCCACTAGAACTCCATATTCATCATGTACATCATGTAACTTGCATTTATGAATTTGCATACAAAGTTTTGTCCGAAATACCCCAAAATGTCACTCTTTAAAGCATTTTAATACGATATTCCCTCAATCTGCCACTTGCTCTGTATTACAGCCTTGTGTGTTCAAGATTAAAATTTGTCTAGTGTTATAGTAAATTCAAACACTATTGATTTGACACCTATAATGAATTGCTCTGTTGACGATCTACTTTTTTTAAAAAACGTTTTTGCTTCCAATCGTATTGCCCATACAGTCCGAAACAAGACATTACATACGTGATGTGTTTTGAATCATGTAAGGAAAGAGAAATAAAAAAAAAATAAAAAGATTTTTAAACAGAATAAACAGCGGATTTGTAGTTTTTACTTTATATTTCTACCCTGGATTTTGGAAACTGTTTTTTTGTCGAAACTCCACGCGTCTGTTATAATGATGTTAAAAAAACCTTCAGTTTAATACACAGGACATGATGGTTTCATCACATCTGATGTTTGTCCTTTTTGAATCCTTGACTGATGTCTTAGTCGTTCGAATTGACACACAGGACGACATGTCTTCATGTCTTATTGGCGGCCTTATGCACTCATTTGATCTGCTTTCCAAAGAGGTTATGGGTCTCAATAACGTGTTACACACACACACACCAATCTCTGTCTGTCTGTCTGTCTGTCTGTCTGTCTGTCTGTCTGTCTGTCTCTCTCTCTCTCTCTCTCTCTCTCTCTCTCTCTCTCTCTCTCTCTCTCTCAACAAAATGAGGCATACGTTCCACGTCTGTGTTTATATTTAATCATTGTTTTTCTCAAAGGCCGGAAGAAAATAATTGCAGTGAATAAATTAATTTCGTTCAACTGCTCTTTTCGTCAGTCAAAATAAGAATTTTCAGATGTTCCGGAATATCTAGATTATTTGCAGTTTTGTCCTTTGTCCTCCAATCTTTGAACAATCTGCATCTCTAATATGGTTGGCTTTTATAACATTCACTGCTCGTATATATTTCCTTTATTATGTTCTTAATGCAAAATTTGTCTTCTTATTTTAGAAACACGGTGGAAATCGACCGCCGTTGTCGGCGTCCAATTATTATTTATTCGACCAGATAGAGGCTAGTGTAAATTCATACTTTGTTTATGTTGTTTCATGCGAAGCAAACAGCACTATCAGAATAAGGGGTCACAGCCTCATCATCATCATCATCATCATCATCATCATCATCATCATCATCATCATCATCATCAGTCTCTTGACCTAGTGTTGTTGTTGAGGCACTGTGCTGCTGAACATCTGACCAGTTCCCTTCACTAGTCTCGATCATGTGTTAATGCCTGTGTCTCCGCAAAACTTTTCCTGGACCATTCTGTAATGTTGTCAGTCCACTTTTTTCTCTGGCTACCTCTCCTTCTGCCACCTTGGACACTGCCCTGCAATACTGTTGTGGACAGATTGTTGGATTTAGTGACATGGCCATACCATTTCACAGCCTACAACGCCTTATAACCTCTTCCTCATATATGCAGCCATAGCATGGAAGCGCATTATAGTTCTGCATTCAGGGACGACATTTCAATTTCTTTTTTTGGCGGGGGGTAGAGGGTAGGTGGTGCAGCAACTTAATATACACGTGCCCTTACTTTGCCTACTCACAATCTTTTTGGGGGCGACTGGAATTGAGACCAAAAAAAGTAGATCTTTGCGATAGCTAGTCACTGTAATTGTTCAAATTGCATTTATTCTTGCAAATAGATTCTGGCGTTGCAAAGGTTTTATCGCATGTTTTCGTTTTACCTGATACTGTTCCCCCATATCATGGTGTTGCTTTCAGTTGCATGGTAATGCAAGTCAAAACAGGTGGGTGACTAAAGCTGGTGTAATCTGTTCTATTCAAAATTAAGAAGCTTTTCTTTCCAGTGAGATTCACTGAAGCAGTACATACATATTCATACTTGTCTTTGGTCAAACGTGTTCTACCTATTTATATCAAATTCATTGTGGACATATGGCTTATTGATAATTTACATTGGTCATTTAGGTAAACATTAACTATGCAGACTCCATAAAACATTGTTTCATACATATGACCTGGACACGTCTATACATGTGATTACATGTATATTACACTTCGAATTGAAGCCAGGACCATGCTTATATTCTAAGTAAAAATTTCTGTTAGCAATTGTTTCTATCTTAATATCTTAAATTTATTGGGGGAGAGGGTTGCGGAGGGGGTCACTAATTACTTAAGTCATACCCCAGACAGTATAGTGTGCGATTAATTTGCATAACTTTATAAACATCAAAGATATTGTACAACATTCTTATTTGAAGTTTTGAACTAAAATAAATATTCCTCTTGTCCAAGAATGCTTCAATGGACTAAAATTAAATTGGACACAATCTAAGGAAACAGTCAGTGACGTTTTGAAATATAGACGTTGAAGTCAAACTTTAAAATATTTGAAAACAATAACAACAATCATACGTTCTAATACGATATAGGCATTTATTGTAAACAATGGCACTGTAGTGTTTGTGATACACGGAACTATCGTCACTTTAAATGGATATTTGAAACATTTTTCATAGTTTGAAGCAACATTTTTGTTTCTTTGAACCTGGCAAAAAAATATTGAATGCCGGTCGATAGAACAAAAGAACGTGGCATTAAAAGTTTTGCAGCTGCACGTATAGAACTTTGGACACCTGCAGTTATTTGTGTGTTTGACGTAACATAAGTAAATGAGAGCTTCGTAAAAACATCAGAGAATGAGTAAATTTCGTCTTGCATGCGAACAGGATACTGTTAAGCCTTTGCAATTATATCTTACAAATCTGAGGTGTTTTCTTCGTTGTCTGCAAAATGTAAGCAGAACGTGGCTTCTATTAAGGGAGTCGGTGATGAAAATAATCGATTCACGGTGGAAGACTGTTCTGTTATCATGAACATTAATTCGTCACCTTTTATATATTAAAGAATTATTTTGTAAGTTTGTTTGTGTTTGTTTGATTAGGATTTGTAACATAGCTTTAAACAAAATTCAGTAATATCGCTACAATGTCTGCATTGAAGTAGTTTATAGTGATGTCTAGCACTGGGGCATCATCACGCAGACATGTAACATGATATCCCACCCAGTCACATTATCCTGACACCAGGCCGACCAGTCATAACACTAACCTCTTAATGCTGAGCGTCAAGCGAGGCAGCTGTTAGTACTATTTTTGTAAGTCTTTTGGTATGACTCGGCCGGGGATCGAACCCACGACCTCCCGCTTCCGCGGCGGACGCTCTAGTCACTAGGCCACCGGAGCGGTATATTAAAGAATTAAGTAAAGACCGAAATTGATTTGTTGAAGACTGGCCCAATCATTTGCTGACGGTCAATCAATAGAACCGATTTTTCTTTAAATTGTCAAACAGCTACTAGCCAAAATATGAAAAGAGTGACCAGAGAAGTCACCAGAAAAGTTTGAATGAGATTGTCACAGGTGGATCATATTTGTACTCATCTGAAAAAATAATATTTAGATCGCCCCCCCCCCCCAAAAAAAGCGAACAGATATAAGAAATCGGTTTACGTATTCGGAATGCAAATGATCGAGTCATCCAGATGCCTGTGCCAGCCTCAGCTATTGTCACTGGTCATTTTATGCCTCCAAAGTGTTGCGAAAATTTCTTAATCACTTCCGATTTAGTTCTCCGCGCAACGGTGCCCAAGGTATCCGTCTACAGCGCACCGGCTCATGAATACCTTGCCGTAAGAGACTTGATAACTCATCCAAACTTTGCCACATCCACCATATAGCCTTGATTTATGAAGAACTCTGTTGTAAAGCGCAATAATATTCTGAACTTTTAAATATCCCTCTTCGTCTTTGTGTCACGTTTAATGACTATTTATAGCTTCAGTTTGAAAACAAAATACATTATCCCAATCAGTATTGTTTGGTCCACCATTCCGTAACGTTAATAAATCCATTCTGGAATATTTAGCGGACATTTACAAATTGGTCACTTGATATTTCCGTCGAACATGCCCCCAAAATGTATAAAAAAAAATTCAAGATTAGTAGCAGCTGATGAATACACCTGGTATATCTTTTTATTTATATTACCTCGATCTTAATGCCACAAAATATTTCCGTGTCTAATATGGAAAGAAGGTATTTAAAGTTTAATTGCTAAAAATCAGTCATCCAAGAGTTATATCTACCGAAAAGAGCGCAGAAGAGAAATATTGAGAAAATTAAAAAGTAATTAATAATTACATTTTTTTTTAACTTTAAATGCAAGTTTAGTCAACTGATTTCCACCAATTGTGCTCATTGATAAATGTGAGAAGTCACATAATTCTGGAAGGGAGAGAAAGATTAAAATGTTAGTGGATTGGACTAAATGCAGTTTATGAAGTTATTTAATGACCTATTGTGAAATATATTTGTTCACATTTTACATTTATCATAATTTTAAATTCATAAGTTTTCTAACGTTTCTTGTTACTTAAAAACACTTCTTCCTGTTACTTTTAAAAACCTATCAATCTAAAAATAATAACCTTTGGATCAAATATTTGCATCCGAAAGATATTATTTTTAAAATTCATCCCCACGTATTACAGTCTAAATATGTGCAAACACTATTTTAACCACAAAAATGACAGTTTTGGAAAGGTCATCATTTGGAAAAATATTGAATAATGACACTTTTTTAGGGCTTTATGGATATGTTGTGGTTAATCAAGAGAGGTTCGTGGTGATTCTGAATTTCAATGGGCCCTTTTCTTTTCATACTACGTATATTAACACCGTTTGTAAGATGTAAATGTTGGATATGATCGATGTTAAAATGATCGGAGAGGATAACTGTCATGAAACTATTTTTTGACAGCTGAATACTGATTCACCGTTACTATGGTTTCCTTGGCCTCATTATTATTAGAATTTTATTTTAATTATTTTTTTTTTAGTATTTATTTTAGTGTATTTGTCAAAATGAAATTCCGACATGACTATTTGAAATTTAGTGATTTTAACAAATAGTGTTGGAAACACGAAAAACGTTAATTAGATTAACTGTGAATTCTTAATTAATAAACTTGGAATAAGGTTGATATTGGAGAAGACTTTAATTTCCTACCAAAACAGTGTTTCAAGACCATTAGTAATTTTTATGGTCAATGATATTCCCATGCCGTTTACTTTAATATTCAATCTATTCATGGTAAATTAAGCATGATAATTATTTCAGAAGTGTAGATGCGTATTCAAGAAGAATTATTATAACTTAGAAAAGAAGGATCCGCTTGATAAGGTATGGCTTTATATTTCCTATTGGCAAGTATGTGTTCTTTGTTGTTACAACTGTTTGTATACAGGTTAATTATTTTCTAAACAAATGTTTGCTCTCCTTTGACTAGCTACAACATTAAATTTTCTTTGAAGTTTGATTGTCCGGACAATTTGTGACCTGACTCGATATTTACATTTTTCTTTAACATACGGAAAATATTATATTTATTCTTAAACATGTGTCCATCTTACGTTCGGAGTTCACACACATTCACCGAGAAGGAACTGTCACACACGTGTTATTCACAACAAGACGTGATTGGCTGTGACAGTTTATAGTGACGTATAGCACAGGGGCATCATGCAGCAGAAACGTAGCATGCTGTCCCACCCAGTCACATTATCCTGACACCAGGCCGACCAGTCCTAACACTAACTTCTTAATGCTGAGCGCCAAGCGAGGCAGCTGTACGTACCAGTTTTTTAAGTCTTTGATATGACTCAGTCGATGATCGAACCCACCACCTCCCGCATCCGAGGCGATTAGGCCAGCGGATCGGTTCCTTACGTACAGAAAACCATATACAGGTTATTATAACAAAGAATATATGTTTTAAACTTGAAATTTAAAATTGTACAATATAAGCTTGTTTAAGTAATTATAGTTCCTCCAGTAAATTGCAAGATGTGTCGTGTACCTTTCACACGTTGTCGCTTTCATGGGTGCTCAAAACACAGGAAATGCAGCATTTACATCATTCAGTTTGGTGAGGAAGGGAATAAAGGAGATGCTTTACAAGAAATAAAATATTAATCTTATGATGCCAGTTGCTAATTAATTGTAACTCACACATACATGAAACAAATTTCTCGTTAGCAGCTTAGAGGTTCGTCTTTTTTTGAAGTTATGGATAATCTTCATTCTTTATTAACAGTTTAGAGAAATATTTTAAAATCTAAGTAGAAAAAGCGGACAAAGAAGTTGACAAAGCGGAAGATAACGACACCTTAATAAAACACCAAATGTCTCTGTGGGGAAATACCCCCCCCCCCCCATATTTCAAAGTAGATTAAAGCCGTCAAAGGTCAACCAAGGGTAAACTTTACACGGAGAAAGATTAGCAACGGAAAGTTCAAAGAGGGTTTTTCTTTCTGGCAATGAATCGTCCGTTTGGCTTAAGATCTGTCATTAACTATTTTCTTGTATAAGCAGCTTTCTTCTTCATCGTCTACATCTATTATCTGATGTTATATATTTATTATATTTATTGATTTAATTGTTTTATCTCTTTTCTGTCACGTCCATCTCTATTATAGAAGAATGAGCACTGAAACAAAATTATTTGTACAAGTCGATACATTTGTCCCATTAAATATTATTAAAATACCGTTCATTCGAGAGAAAACCCAATATAAATGTTTACCTTTTCACTACAGAAAAAATGATAAAGTGGAATGATGGGTCTGATTTATATGGTAAAACAGTTCTTAAACGTTCTTTTCCATCGATCCTGAGTAGGAAAAGATGGCAGGGACAGCAAAATCTGAAACCGTATGTACTCAGTTATAAGACAAAGCCCAGCTGTAAACTACATAGAACCAGATCTGCCATCGCATCATGCGCCGACAGATCTGGTTGTGTTCAGTTTGTTAGGTATAATCGGTAGAACTAATAACATTGATCCTAATTTGCATGCGCATATAGATATATCAGATCAGGATCTCTGTTCTATGCAGTTTAACTCGTCTTATAAGCGAGTATAACGGTACCGATGTAATCATGTTTACTTTTTGTCGTACTTGGAAGAGACTGTGTATCGTGCTTTCATTTCATTTTGTGACTTTATTTTGTTGTTGTACAAAATACAAAAACTACGTTATTTTCTGTTTCAATACATCAATACAACGGATCTTCTCTTTATGTATTATTGTTGTTAATAACATTATTTTTCGCTTATTATCATCATTATTTTACGCTCTACGTTACCATGGCATCATGTACATGAGTGATATCTTCTTAATATTATCTTATTATCGTGCTCGACAGAGAGGTTAATTTAGTCTTTGTCTGCATGCCATCTATGGCAAATATTAGTAAATCAGTAGTCTTTGAAACAGTATTACATTACACTCATAAAGTTAAAAAAAATTTCACCTTTCTGTCATTTCAACCATGACAGAGAACTATAAATAAAGTTAAAATCGGCCTACCTACCGCGAAATAATGTCGAAATCAAGCACTCTATCTCGCTATAAGGTATTAAATATGGAATAGTATCAATTTTATACACACCATAAACCTGATATAATATGGCGTGTAAATGTTTCTACATCAAAGACATGTTGTATAGAGTTTTATCTTATTGCCTCGTGTGCCATTTATACCTACAACGACGATGACTTTTGTATCCCATAAATACACTGAATAATTTATATCTATAGGTATGACCATTCCAAAACAAGGTTGAAATTTTCGAATCTAGAATTAATCAAAGTTGATAACGTTTTAATTCATAATAGGAGATGTATCACTTGATAACTCCTTTGAATGCACTAATTCCTCTGAATTATTTGCTAGGTAAAGCAAGGCCCAAATAAATATTTTTTTCGAAAACATTCAGTTTTATTCATATCATTGAAAACAAAGTTGGTAACACGCATTGGTCAAAATTCATTCCTTTTTCACGTGACTGATCATTTTAACTTAATATTAAATAAAATTTAATTATTGAATTAGTGCATTTATTTTTCTTGATAATATACATAATCTTTGCAACCCATGACAAAAGTACGATAATCAAATAAAATCATGCGCAAAGAGGATTTTCAAGATTGGTCTTATGTCACTTCGTAATTGGGTTTATATTAACATGTATATTACCAATTAGGAATTAGCTAAAACTGCATGCTTTAAGACTCTTTTCATTCTTTTTTTTTCTCCAGATAACTATATTCAGTACTCTTAGGTATTACATAAAACAACTTGCAATACAGTAATCAGGTAAATGACAGATGCAGATCAAATAGGTATTCCACTACTGGCATAGAACTTAGTATTACATATAACAACTGCAATACAGTAATCAGGTAAATGACAGAGGTAGATCAAATAGGTATTCCACTACTGGCATAGAACATAGTATTACATAAAACAACTTGCAATACAGTAATCAGGTAAATGACAGAGGTAGATCAAATAGGTATTCCACTACTGGCATAGAACTTAGTATTACATAAAACAACTTGCAATGCAGTAATCAGGTAAATGACAGAGGCGGATCACATCAGTATTCCACTACTGGCATAATGCTTAGTTAAACTAATATCTTCCTTAATGGTCCACTCTATGGAGGGCATAAGAAAACCCATTTTAGAAGACGTATACGTTCCAAATAGGTCACTTGTTTTAAGACGTATCTGCATATTGTATAGGTATTATTATCAGGCATCAAAACAGGTAAAACGATAGGTTGAAGTGTACTTGCATTTTTATGAATGATATTGGTGCACATGCGTATGATATCAGGTAACTGGTGGTAACTGGCACGATAATCCCCAATGCAGACTTGTCCATTCACTGTGCAATTTGTGAAACATTTAAATTTCTGCATGACATGTGTAGTATAACAGTTGTACAATCCTAAATGGAATAATAGGCGAATAATAAAGGCTAATATTTCACCACAGCATGTGTCCTGTGACGATGATGGACTTTTTTAAAAAAAAAAAAAAGGAATGCGTTTATTTATTTTATTTTTATTTTTAAAAAATTTACTTTTTACCGTAAAGACATTACACTTTTTGCCTATATCTTTGTTTGTATGCCATTTTGCACAAAGACTTATTCGGCAAAATAAAACAACGATTACGCTAAAAAAACAACATATATACATAAATGCACAAAGTAATACCTACCTACCTGCCTGTTATCCATCCATCCATCATAAACATACCAACCTACCTAACTACCTACCTACTCACCCACCTAGCCACCCACATACATACATACATACATACATACATACATACATACATACATACATACATACATACATACATACATACATAAAGATATTATTTTTAAGAGTGTTTGGTCGTATTTTCGAGTGTAGAACAAATATTGTTTTCTGCAGTGTAGCACAATGCTATGAAAAATATCTATTTCTCACATCCCTGTATGCTTTTTATCGTATCTTTGAGTGCAGAAATAGAATGCGACTAGCTCTATTTGGTCATGTGACATGTCTTTCATCGCACGACCGGATACTGCGACCATCATTCACAAACACTGCCGAACATTTTCCGATTTCCATTATCACAATACTCATGATTAACATTAATTGCAAGATCAGTTGAATAATCTTCCACAATAATCAAGATAAACGTCCATTGCTTCATATTTACATCACAAAGCCTGCATCGGCTAAAGTAGGTGTCTGAAAACAGACTTTTTGAGTCCCGTTTTGGGTCATTATTCTTTTACTTGTGTAGTTTATTCTCATTGATAAAAGTGGATTATATTGTAATAGACTTATAGTATGAACTGTTGGTATATACGTCTCTTATTATAGTTTTAATACATGTTATTGCTTATCAGTTTATATACGTCTCTTGTTATAGTTTTAATACATGGTATTGCTTATCAGTTTATATACGTCTCTTATTATAGTTTTAATACATGTTATTGCTTATCAGTTTATATACGTCTCTTATTATAGTTTTAATACATGCTATTGCTTATCAGTTTATATACGTCTCTTGTTATAGTTTTAATAAATGTTAATGCTTATCAGTTTATATACGTCTCTTGTTATAGCTTTAATACATGTTAATGCTTATCAGTTTATATACGTCTCTTATTATAGTTTTAATACATGTTATTGCTTATCAGTTTATATACGTCTCTTATTATAGTTTTAATACATGTTATTGCTTATCAGTTTATATACGTCTCTTGTTATAGCTTTAAGACATGTTAATGCTTATCAGTTTATATACGTCTCTTATTATAGCTTTAATACATGTTATTGCTTATCAGTTTATATACGTCTCTTATTATAGTTTTAATACATGGTATTGCTTATCAGTTTATATACGTCTCTTATTATAGTTTTAATACATGTTATTGCTTATCAGTTTATATACGTCTCTTATTATAGTTTTAATACATGTTATTGCTTATCAGTTTATATACGTCTCTTATTATAGTTTTAATACATGGTATTGCTTATCAGTTTATATACGTCTCTTATTATAGCTTTAATACATGGTATTGCTTATCAGTTTATATACGTCTCTTGTTATAGTTTTAATACATGTTATTGCTTATCAGTTTATATACGTCTCTTATTATAGTTTTAATACATGTTATTGCTTATCAGTTTATATACGTCTCTTGTTATAGTTTTAATACATGTTATTGCTTATCAGTTTATATACGTCTCTTATTATAGTTTTAATACATGTTATTGCTTATCAGTTTATATACGTCTCTTGTTATAGCTTTAATACATGTTATTGCTTATCAGTTTATATACGTCTCTTATTATAGTTTTAATACATGGTATTGCTTATCAGTTTATATACGTCTCTTATTATAGTTTTAATACATGTTATTGCTTATCAGTTTATATACGTCTCTTATTATAGTTTTAATACATGTTATTGCTTATCAGTTTATATACGTCTCTTGTTATAGCTTTAATACATGTTATTGCTTATCAGTTTATATACGTCTCTTGTTATAGCTTTAATACATGTTATTGCTTTTCAGTTTATATACGTCTCTTATTATAGTTTTAATACATGGTATTACTTATCAGTTTATATACGTCTCTTATTATAGTTTTAATACATGGTATTGCTTATCAGTTTATATACGTCTCTTATTATAGCTTTAATACATGTTATTGCTTCTCAGTTTATATACGTCTCTTGTTATAGTTTTAATACATGTTATTGCTTATCAGTTTATATACGTCTCTTATTATAGTTTTAATACATGTTATTGCTTATCAGTTTATATACGTCTCTAATTTTAATAAATGTTATTGCTTATCAGTTTATATACGTCTCTTATTATAGTTTTAATACATGGTATTGCTTATCAGTTTATATACGTCTCTTATTATAGTTTTAATACATGTTATTGCTTATCAGTGTCTATACGTCTCTTATTATAGTTTTAATACATGTTATTGCTTATCAGTTTATATACGTCTCTTATTATAGTTTTAATACATGTTATTGCTTATCAGTTTATATACGTCTCTTGTTATAGCTTTAATACATGTTATTGCTTATCAGTTTATATACGTCTCTTATTATAGTTTTAATACATGTTATTGCTTATCAGTTTATATACGTCTCTTATTATAGTTTTAATACATGTTATTGCTTATCAGTTTATATACGTCTCTTGTTATAGCTTTAATACATGTTAATGCTTATCAGTTTATATACGTCTCTTATTATAGTTTTAATACATGGTATTGCTTATCAGTTTATATACTTCTCTTATTATAGTTTTAATACATGGTATTGCTTATCAGTTTATATACGTCTCTTATTATAGTTTTAATACATGTTATTGCTTATCAGTTTATATACGTCTCTTGTTATAGTTTTAATACATGTTATTGCTTATCAGTTTATATACGTCTCTTGCTATAGCTTTAATACATGCTATTGCTTATCAGTTTATATACGTCTCTTATTATAGTTTTAATACATGTTATTGCTTATCAGTTTATATACGTCTCTTATTATAGTTTTAATACATGTTATTGCTTATCAGTTTATATACGTCTCTAGTTTTAATACATGTTATTGCTTATCAGTTTATATACGTCTCTTATTATAGTTTTAATACATGTTATTGCTTATCAGTTTATATACGTCTCTTGTTATAGTTTTAATACATGGTATTGCTTATCAGTTTATATACGTCTCTTATTATAGTTTTAATACATGGTATTGCTTATCAGTTTATATACGTCTCTTATGATAGTTTTATTACATGTTATTGCTTATCAGTTTATATACGTCTCTTATTATAGCTTTAATACATGTTATTGCTTATCAGTTTATATACGTCTCTTATTATAGTTTTAATACATGTTATTGCTTATCAGTTTATATACGTCTCTTGTTATAGTTTTAATACATGGTATTGCTTATCAGTTTATATACGTCTCTTGTTATAGTTTTAATACATGGTATTGCTTATCAGTTTATATACGTCTCTTATAGTTTTAATACATGTTATTGCTTATCAGTTTATATACGTCTCTTGTTATAGTTTTAATACATGTTATTGCTTATCAGTTTATATACGTCTCTTATTATAGTTTTAATACATGTTATTGCTTATCAGTTTATATACGTCTCTTGTTATAGTTTTAATACATGGTATTGCTTATCAGTTTATATACGTCTCTTGTTATAGCTTTAATACATGGTATTGCTTATCAGTTTATATACGTCTCTTGTTATAGCTTTAATACATGGTATTGCTTATCAGTTTATATACGTCTCTTATTATAGTTTTAATACATGTTATTGCTTATCAGTTTATATACGTCTCTTATTATAGTTTTAATACATGTTATTGCTTATCAGTTTATATACGTCTCTTATTATAGTTTTAATACATGTTATTGCTTATCAGTTTATATACGTCTCTTGTTATAGCTTTAATACATGTTATTGCTTATCAGTTTATATACGTCTCTTGTTATAGCTTTAATACATGTTATTGCTTATCAGTTTATATACGTCTCTTGTTATAGTTTTAATACATGTTATTGCTTATCAGTTTATATACGTCTCTTATTATAGTTTTAATACATGTTATTGCTTATCAGTTTATATACGTCTCTTATTATAGTTTTAATACATGTTATTGCTTATCAGTTTATATACGTCTCTTGTTATAGCTTTAATACATGTTATTGCTTATCAGTTTATATACGTCTCTTGTTATAGCTTTAATACATGTTATTGCTTATCAGTTTATATACGTCTCTTATTATAGCTTTAATACATGGTATTGCTTATCAGTTTATATACGTCTCTTATTATAGTTTTAATACATGTTATTGCTTATCAGTTTATATACGTCTCTTGTTATAGTTTTAATACATGTTATTGCTTATCAGTTTATATACGTCTCTTGTTATAGCTTTAATACATGGTATTGCTTATCAGTTTATATACGTCTCTTATTATAGCTTTAATACATGGTATTGCTTATCAGTTTATATACGTCTCTTATTATAGTTTTAATTCATGGTATTGCTTATCAGTTTATATACGTCTCTTATTATAGTTTTAATACATGGTATTGCTTATCAGTTTATATACGTCTCTTGTTATAGTTTTAATACATGTTATTGCTTATCAGTTTATATACGTCTCTTGTTATAGCTTTAATACATGTTAATGCTTATCAGTTTATATACGTCTCTTGTTATAGTTTTAATACATGTTATTGCTTATCAGTGTATATACGTCTCTTATTATAGTTTTAATACATGTTATTGCTTATCAGTTTATATACGTCTCTTATTATAGTTTTAATACATGTTATTGCTTATCAGTTTATATACGTCTCTTGTTATAGTTTTAATACATGTTAATGCTTATCAGTTTATATACGTCTCTTATTATAGTTTTAATACATGTTATTGCTTATCAGTTTATATACGTCTCTTGTTATAGTTTTAATACATGTTATTGCTTATCAGTTTATATACGTCTCTTGTTATAGCTTTAATACATGTTATTGCTTATCAGTTTATATACGTCTCTTATTATAGCTTTAATACATGTTATTGCTTATCAGTTTATATACGTCTCTTATTATAGTTTTAATACATGTTATTGCTTATCAGTTTATATACGTCTCTTATTATAGTTTTAATACATGTTATTGCTTATCAGTTTATATTCGTCTCTGGTTATAGTTTTAATACATGTTATTGCTTATCAGTTTATATACGTCTCTTGTTATAGTTTTAATACATGTTATTGCTTATCAGTTTATATACGTCTCTTGTTATAGTTTTAATACATGTTATTGCTTATCAGTTTATATACGTCTCTTGTTATAGCTTTAATACATGTTATTGCTTATCAGTTTATATACGTCTCTTATTATAGCTTTAATACATGTTATTGCTTATCAGTTTATATACGTCTCTTATTATAGTTTTAATACATGGTATTGCTTATCAGTTTATATACGTCTCTTATTATAGTTTTAATACATGGTATTGCTTATCAGTTTATATACGTCTCTTATTATAGTTTTAATACATGTTATTGCTTATCAGTTTATTATCGGGAGACAGTGTTTAGAAGATTTCTCAACCCGTCTGGTTAGCTTATTTCCAGAAGACATCATAATATATAGTATTCACGAGACTTTATCTTATCATTGATTAGTGTTGTAAAACGTATCTTATTATTGATCGGTGTTGTAAAACGTACTTTATCATTGATCAGTGTTGTAAAACGTATCTTATCATTGGTCAGTGTTGTAAAACGTATCTTATCAATGGTCAGTGTTGTAAAACGTATCTTATCATTGGTCAGTGTTGTAAAACGTATCTTATCAATGGTCAGTGTTGTAAAACGTATCTTATCATTGATCAGTGTTGTAAAACGTATCTTATCATTGGTCTGTGTTGTAAAACGTATCTTATCAATGGTCATTGTAAAACGTATCTTATCATTGATCAGTGTTGTAAAACGTATCTTATCATTGGTCAGTGTTGTAAAAATTATCTTATCATTGATCAGTGTTGTAAAATGTATCCTCTGTAATTACTTAACATAGGGAATTATCTGAAAGGTTTTAGGTATATGTGTTTATCAAGCAGAGTTAGGAATAAATATTTCTGTTTTTTGTTTGGGTTGGGTGTTGCCTTGCATTGCGTGAAATACAAATATTCGGCTTGTAAAGTCATACACTCTGTGAAACAATAGAAACATTGCAAGTGTGAAATTAAAGTTTCGCTATCCGTGGTCATTAGATTTTTAAAGGGAAATTACCTTTGGTAATCGCATTTTTTAAAACAATGTTTGCTTTTAGTGTTCCGCTAATAAGATTTTTTTTCTACTGACATACGTACCGATAATTTGGTTTGGTTTCGATTAGAAAGAACCTTATAAAGATCCCTTTTTGTGTTTTCAGCTATAAATGTAACTTTAAAATATAATATATCGTAATACTTTTTCTGTTTCGTTTAATCTCATGGATACATTTTTTCTTCATTTGTTGCTTGCATATAAAAATTCATGATAACGCGAGACATGTAAAAAATGCAAGACGAACGTTGTGTGAAGGACATACGTCAACTGTCTCAACGACTATTCCTGAACACATATTAGATACATATTATTCTAATGTAAATTTATTCACCAGAGATGATGTTGGTAAACAAGTAATGTTGACGTAGAGCCTGACCTTGATTCAAGGTCTGTCAAAACCACGTGAACAGGTTTCAATTTTATTTTAAAATGATTGGTTGTTGTTAATGTCAAGATGGCACTGGCGAAGAAGTAAACAACCTTTGATTCTTGATTCTGACAAGATCTTTTGGATCCGAAAGCCGATGTAATTGAAAAAGAAGTCCCTGATTTATTCCCAGCTTGTGTAGTTACCAGAGCTTAGGTAAAGAAAGCTCTTGAGAATAATGTTGATAAGACAAGTATTCGTTTAGCTGACACATATATTGGTCACGGTTTTGATGAGGTCAGTTTCACTCCTTGTTTGGATCAATCAGAAGGTATTGATCACAGTGGTTCTCTTTTTACTACACCTTCTCTTTATTCTAATCGCGGTGACAAACGCGAATCACATGTCGTCGACCAGGAAAATGATCTTGAGATCTACTACTTGTTTCAAAGAGCCATTTCTGAAACTGATGCCTCTAAAATATCTGTCTGTTATTTCATTAAAAATGGAATACTTATGAGAACATTGAGACATCTCGAGGTAAATGTTGGTGTTGAGTGGTCAGTGAACTATCACACTGTAGTTCCAAACCCTTACAGACATAAAATACTTAGTCTGGCCTATCAAACAATTTCATCAGATTTTGAAAAATATGATTCGATCATATTGTTTTGATATGGGTAAAGATTGGTATGAAATAATTAACATACTATTGTTTGATGTTAGGGAATCAGTTCAACAATCTCCAGGTTTAAGTAATTGGACACACTGTGTTTGGACCAATTAGGTAATTGAAAGAGAAACGTCATTCTAATGAAGATGCTGAACTCAATCTCCTTGATTATCTTTCCAATTTTAAGTATAAGTTTTCAAAAGCTTATGAGGTCGCAAGAGAAAATCTGCACTCTACTCAATCGAATATGAAGTCAATATATGATAAAACTCAAAGGAAAGGAGTTTTCAGCCTAGTGACAGAGTACTGGCTTTCTTGCACGTTCCACAAAATCTTCTTTAGGCCAAGTATTATGGTCCCTACACAGTTGACAGGAAAGTAAGTGATTTAAATTACATCATAAATACTCATGGAAAGCGAAACAAAAACAACTTTGTCACATAAACATGCTAAAAGAGTATACTGAAAGAGATAGACATATTACACATGCAATTAACTTAGTTGTACCTGTCCCACGTAGTGAAGAGTTAAGTGAAGGAATATTATCGGATTATATTTATATTGGAGAGACACATCTTCAGAGGTCACAAATTTTGAAAGATCATGACCAGGAACTTTCACATTTACAAGAGCAAGAAAGAAATGAACTCAAACAGTTATTAACTGAATATGAGCACTTATTTATACAGTGTTCCTACAAGGACAAGCAAAGGTTTCCATGACGTTCAAATTGTAGATTCCAAACCTGTGAACCCTTATCATGTATCGTATTATTGGATAAAATGATTCCATCTCTGCAATCAACATTAGTGTATCAGTTATTCACTCTACATAGTCACATGTAGAATGCCAAATGTTGATCTCGGTTGGACATTTTCAATCCTAAACCGAAAAATATGAAGTAATCCATTAATTTGCTCGTAAGTATAAATATTATGATTTCAAAAAGATATTGAACACGTTTTTATTAAAGAGCAATCGCAATATCTAATTGAAACGGAATAATGTCTACAATGTAATCACCACATCAGAAAATACTGCTAAAGTATCAGTATCGTAATTGATGTTAAATGAAGAGTATCGGGGGGAACTATGCTCATCTCTTACACAACTGTCATGCATAATTGAATATCTCATCCTAATACATTATATTCGCTTCGTATGAACTTAATAATAATACTTATTTGAAGCGGCGTATTCATGTTGGAAACCTGTAAGAATAAAGAATTGGACTGATAGATGAAGAATTGTAACTGAAAAAAGGTTTTGAGATAAATATAAATCAGCAAAGTAACGATATCCTAAAATGGCATTTTAGTAGTCTTCAGATTACATGGTTTCGTTTGAAAAGGAAAATAAACAATTCCATAAACATACAGACTCAAAACTTAAAAGCTCCGTCTAAGCTTAAGTTAAAGGTGTATCGGTAAAGAAATATACACTGATGTTTTCCGATACTCATCAGACAACACTATAGGTAGACAGTTCTCAATGGTTAACCGTTAGGGCGATAATAATACATCATTTGATATTACGTAACGCCATGTAAAGTCATCGCGTGGCGAAAGTGCCTGCCGGAACAGGTTTAATTCCCGTAGCCAAGTACAGAATCCCGAAGACAAAATACATGCATGCCGTTCAATAATAGATCACTGTTGTCAGCCAATCAAGAAACGAGAATTTAACACGCTATGTGTCAGTAATTAACGCAGCACCTGGCATTAGAGTCCTGTATCATTTGCTCTTTAAAGAAAATAATTAAGAGGTGATATCTACCTTTTCCACCTTTTCTGCAAATTAATCCACTGATATGTACAGCACGAGATGTCAGCACAAATTTTTTAGCGTGTCAAGCTATTTGTTATGGTCATATTTTTTTTAAAGTTTGACTTGAGTAGGTGATGTATACCGGATACACTCGCTTTTAAGTCTTGTCTTATTTCGGATGGAAACAATCACGATACACTATGATTGGTCGTCGCATAATGCGCAGGCAGTCCAGGGTCTTTATTTGTTCTACTGGATACATTTAACAAACTGAATAGATCTAGATGAAAGATCCTGGATTGTGCAATCAGCAGCTGTACTCGACTTTCCAGTGAGTATATACCCTAATTAAATGTAAGAATCTCAGACAAAATATTGAAGGTCGAAGACAATGCAAGAATAGTAATATCACTTTCCGAGGCAGCTATTTCCTCACACCAGAAAAGGACATGTAAAACAAAATATTATTAATTTATATGCATTTTTAAAAACAGTGCTGGAATTTAAATAGTATCAGCAAATATTATTTTACTGACATTTGTTTCTATACCACTCGGACTCTACTATGTACTGCTTTGATCTTTGAAAATGGCGATCGTCATTTGTGCCTAAAGATACACAGTGTAATATTTGTAACATGTACATTTTTATGGTTGCTACTTCTGTACGTTGGTATATCACAACATCGGTGCGTACGGTAAGACCGCACCCACCAGATTTTAGTCGTGTGCTAATGTATTTTGCATTGCAAAACACGTTAGGTGCGTATGATCCCGCATACATTAATTAAGTTAGTAAACACCGCATCCACGTATGCCTTTGTCTGATGCAGTAAGAATGATGCGATTACACTGTCTTGACATAACTTTTTTTGATTATCTGTGAGTAGAAACCAAAACTGGACATTGTTACATGTGTATTTATTTGTTTCACATAAACTGGGTTTGGTTTGGTTTCGTGTTGTACAGTACAGCGACACAAGTAGATTATTTAGTGGCGTGGAAAATAGAGGTGACGCTCCTTACCCAAGAACACGCCGCTGCAGTCGACTCTAGTCCGAT